>JAFJYJ010000007.1:12877500-14077500 GCA_019022615.1 Acacia melanoxylon | reverse complement strand
GAGATCTTAGTGGGTTTTTTCCCAATAGATGAGATTTAGTCAAAATAAAATATGATTCTTAGGCATACGGTTTGGTATAAACTATTCCCTCACTTGAAACCATACTTGTAGGATTAGTCTCTTGTAAATTAAGAATGGTACAATTTGTGTATACTTACCCGGCAAGGAGAGAAAAAAACACATTCAGGTGGTCATTGTCAAAATAGTTGAGCGTTGAGAATCCCTTGTTCTTCAATGTTTGCATGGATGAAGAAAATAGCCGTGATTAAATTAGAGGGAAAATTGGAATAAGACTGTTGCTGAAAATTTTATTGCTGAGGAGATTCAAGCCTAAGCAACTTTGTTCTCCGTATACAAATTTTACTGAGCAATATTACTTTTCACCATCCAATAAAATTTTTAATGAGGAATTTTTTCCTATATGATCTGTGTTTTGATATTTGAATGTTTATGTTTTCCATTTTCACTGCTTGATGCTCCAAAGTTTTAATTGTTATGTTGCATCTGCAGTCTGCAGCATCTGGCCATAGCTGCTAATACTATCGAGAAAACAGAGACATTGTATAAACAATTTACAAAGTTGAAAATCTAATTTAAATATTCATTAATATTGAAGAAATCGGATAAAGCAAATATTGATTTCAATACATAACATCTGGTTTTAATTTCTGGATTGTTCATGAAAGCGAATCACATATTGTTTGATTGATGATGTGTTAGACTGACTTGGAGGATGAAACCTGATTTTGCATCAGCACTCATCAGCTGCAATTCCAATTCATCATCTTAAAATACTTGAAATTAAAAGGGAAAAATAAATTAAACAAAATAATGAAATTGGAGTCTGTGGTCACACTGTTACTTGGAATAACGTTTCCTATCAACTTCTCAACTATTTACAGTCACATCATTCCCATGAACACTCCTCAATCTCCATGCCAGATTACATCCTTCTTGCGTCCGCTGCCGCCGTCCTTTGGTTCAAAGGCGCCGCTTTAACACAAAACACTCACCTGGTGTCTTTTTTTTTAAAATATATATATATATATATATATATTTCAGGGCATTGTCAAATACATACTGAAAAGATAATTAATGATACTGAAAAAAAATCATGATCTTAAAAAAATATTTTAGGGTACTAACTGATACTAAAAAATACTTCAAGATACTGAAAAAATTATTCATGATCTTAAAAAATTATTTTAGGATCTTGAAAAAATATTTTAAAGATCTTACCGATATTAACGGATACTTACAAGATCTGAAAAAATAATTCATGATTTTAAAAAATTATTTTAAGATCTTAGTATATTTTTAGTATCGTTCAGTATCTGAAATATTTTTTTAACATCATGAATTATTTTTTCAAGAGTCAAATATCACAAGATCTTTTAATACCCGTTTGCATTTTGAAATATTTTGCCAAGATCCTAAAATAATTTTTCAAGATCCTAAAATAATTTTTTAAGATGCGGCCGATACTGAAAAGATAAATACATGATATTGAAAAAAAAAAAATCTGATCTTAAAAAAATATTTATCGATCTTTAAAAATATTTTAGCAGATCGAATTTATACTAAAAAATACTTCAAGATACGAAAAAATACTTCAAGATCTTAAAAAATATTTCGTAGACTTGATCGATACTAACAAGATGCTTTACAAGTACTGAAAAAAATAATTCATGATTTTTAAAAATTATTTTAAGATCTTAGTATATTTTTAGTATCGGTGTGACACAAATATTTTTTTAACATAATGAATTATTTTGTCGATGCAAATAATATCACAAATATTTTTTTAATAACGAGCGATCTTTGAAATATTTTGCCAATATCCTAAAATAATTTTTTAAGATCATTAAAAAAAATTTGTATCATTCAGTCAATTATCTTTTTGACACTCCACAATACCCTAAAATATTTTCTTTTTCTTTTTTTTTTTTAAAAAAAGACAACAGGTGAGTGTTTTACGTCAAAACCGTCCCTTTTTGAAGCAAAGGACGGCAAAGGATGTAAGCTGCGTCCGCCAGATTAACCAATGACCTGACAAGTGAGCAAATTCGCTATTGGTGATAAAGATGACCTCAAATCTAGAAGATTTTAGGGAAAATCGCTTTTCGGCGCTTTTTAGTGTAAAAATCCTAAAAATCCCTCAAAATCGACAATCTGGCAAAAAGCTGCTTTTTCGCGATTTTGAATCTGCGAAAGTTAATACTACCGATATAGTTGTTAACGAGATCTTGATATAGTTGTTAATGGGGACTGATTTAGTTGTTAAAAAATTGTTGTTAATGAGGATGATATAGTTGTTAACTAACTATATCAGCCAAAATAACAACTCGCGTAAGATTATGAAAATACCTGAAAAAGCGCTTTGTGCTTTTAGATTATTAAATTTTCCTTTTTGAGATTTTTATACTAAAAAAGGCTCTCAAAAGGATTTTCCCAAGATTTTATAAAGGGTATGCTTAGAATAGAAACAAGAGACTGGTCTAAATTGAAATTATGCGCTCATCGATCATTATCATAATTCGTCGCATTTGATCCATGATTGACCTTACACACATGCCATTGGCTAAAACTTCCAAATTTCGTGGATTTAGGCGTGCTTTTGTATATAGTGACATATACAGTCACTAAGAACAGAAAAAAAAAAATGGTTAGAGAGAGTCAGAGAGAGAGAGGAGCCATGTTTTCCTTTAATAAGCGCTTGCCTACGAACAGTAATTTGAAACCTGGAAACATGTTACAGACTATGCTTATAGGATCTACGTGCCGTCTCTTTCACCACCGCCAAACATCTTTTCTTTTGATAGACGTCTCATTAATGATTTGATAGTTTTGCAACTTAAAATTCTACCTAATCTCTTGCTATTTTTGTGAATTATGAATTTTTGAATTAGTCACAATAAAATATAAGCTTTTGCTCCCCAGAAGAGAAAACAACAGAGGCATCATCATCCATTCGCTGCCAAAAAAAACATAAAACGAATTGCGAGAAGTTTAGGAGGCTGACCATGGATACCAAATTATAATTATAATTCATTCAAAATGACGAAACACTCAGAAATTCAATCAAACTTTTTTAAACTCGACGAAGAAAAGTATGAGTATAAAGTAAAAAACTTAAATAAACATATTTAATATGACAAAAGGAGATATCATCAACCTTCTCTAACCATTTTTTAAATCCTTTGCTGAGTTGTTTAGAATCACAAGACAGTCAGATCAAAAGATTCGATCAAAGTCAAGGGTAAAAAAAGGCAGGCATAGAGTAAAGACTTGAATACAAGTGTTAAATATATAACAAACACTACCCCACGTAGATATATCACGAACCTACTCCAACATTTTTTTTTTTTAATCCTTTCCGAGTTACACAACAATTTATTTTCGTGGTAACATCAAACATAACCATTGATATTGATCAGGAAAATGAAGTTTAAATCCAAATCCCTCAGGAGAAAAATAATGCCTCCTGAGTACAACTTTGACGATTTCAACAGTCAGTTTCCTCCCTCAATATTACTCTGGTAAACGACATTAATAAGAAAGGAAAATTACCATGTTCATGCCAACCTATACGATATTTCGTGAGAATCAGTTAACATGAACTAGAAGGATATGGCAGTCGTCTTGTAGCTAATGCAGTTATCATTGCAGGAATTCCTCACTTTAATGCGATTTGAATCCTGATTCTCATGAACATCCTTGGGTGCAAAAGATATTCTTTGTACACCCAAAAGTATACAATAATCTGATTTTTCATTCGTTTTTGAACTTTAGTTTCATCTGGATTGATATGTTTGGGAAGCAAAATTGGAAGGAAATATTTCCAGGAAATGTGTAGAGGACAAGATTAAGAAAAAGATACATGAGAATTCCATTTTTAAATCCGAAAGAAGATAATCTGGCATGATTCTTCATCAGACCATAGTGGCTATGCCATTGTATCTTGTTCTTGTTCTATCAGTTTCAAGCGAAAGCCCCTCTTCCACAGTTTTCCTCTTGTTAGTATTGACTATCTGCACAGACTGTTGATGTTGTTGTTCTACTAGTGATTGTGGCGCTAGTTGAATCTCTGGGGTTTCAATCTTTTCATCTCTTTTTTGTGCTTGATCCTTTAATTTCTGGGTCTTCATCATATGGGGTCTAAGCTTATTTAGATCAGCTGGCTTCACTGGTTTCAAGAAAAATTCCTCTGCTCCTTCTTCTAAGCACTTGCTAATCCTGGAAGGCACATTTTCGGATGACATAATCACCACTGGTATGTTTCTCAAAGACGAAGATTCCTGAAATCCCAAAAGTAATGCCCTGTCATTTTCAAGTCTCTTGCCTCACAGGCTCACAGGTAGAATTTGCCAGCACAAAATTTTGAGAGATTCTTATAGAATTCTTCAGCTAATTCCTAACTACTAAAGCAGGTCATTTTTTAATAAAAGCCAATCTTGTGCTTATATTAAACCAGACTTGTTTCCAATGGTAAATTGAAAATAAGATAGGAATTGCTATATATTATATGGCTAATTGCCTAATCAACAAAACTAAGGAAATTGACAGTTTTAAGCAGTATTAAGCCATGGCAATATGGGATTCATATTCAGAGTTTTGAAATGTTAATTCAAGTGTTCCCAGCAAAAACAGAAGGAGACACAGGTTCTGTATTTAACTAATATTAACCAACAGATTGTTTGACAAATTAAATCACATAACAGATGAAGAATCGTCAGAACAAGAAAGCAAAGCATACCTTGATTTTCTTGAGTAAGTCATAGCCAGTCATGCCAGGCATACAGTAGTCTGTAATAACAAGGTTCACATCCACTTCCTGTGAAAAAATGCAAAAACCGCAAAAACTTTAGTACAGACATACAGAAAAATAAACTTCATGAAGGGCAAAAAGGCAGGAAGAAAATGGAGGAATCTCGTACATTTTGAGCAGAAACTACAAGAAACAATACCTGATTACTGTGAGGAGACACGGAAGGTGTATTAGGGTCGGTCTGATCATTGTCGTGCAAACCCAGAAACTCTAAAGCCTTGCTACCGGAATCAACAGTGGTAACTGTCATTGACATAAAGGAGTTCATTAAAACCAGAAAATGAATCATCGATCAAGAGAATAAGAGGATTGTTTTATCTTACCTTGATAGGAGGAGGTTTTGAGGAGCCTCTCAATAAGCTTCCGATCAATTAGGCTGTCGTCGACGGCCAGCACATGAAATTGGGATTCACAGGCCATTCCCATTGTCAGATGGAAAATAAGAAACCTAGAATCACAGGAACGTAAAGGTGCTAGAGAAGATAAGAGAATGGAAGGAAGAGAGAGTGGCGATGCTTGTCTGGTTTTCGTGGATGAATGGTTCGTAGCTAATGGAGGGGACGGAGGAGAAGGAGGACAGGGGGAAAAGAAGAAGAAGGGGAAGAGTTTTGTATTGAAAAAGGACACATCGCATCGCACAAAGCAAGATCCGACCAGATTTCACACCAAATCCAAATCTTTCAAAATTTTCCAACTTGATCTCTTCATTACAAGGCAAGCGTCGCTAATATATTAATTAAAACACACAATATATAAATAAATCCTACTTAATCAATAAGAGTATATATTTTTAAGTTGATGCAAAGGGTGGGCTTTATTTATTTATTTATTTGTTGTACGCAGAGGTCACCGGCCCTTGATATTCACAAATCACAATATTAATTTATATAAAAGAATAAACACAAAGACAAGCATTTGGCCAAAAAAAGCCAAAGGTAAACAAAGAGGCAAAAAAAAATGTAATACTCATTATGATTATGATAAAAAAAAATAAGCATGAATAAATAATCACATTAATATGTTTTCTAGATTTTTGATGAAATGATAATTTGATTTATATATAAAACATAATTATAATTATAATTTGCCTGTTGCTGGGAATAAAAGGGTAACAACATAAGAAGCTAAGAAGAATGATAAAAATTTATTTATTTTATTAATTCAACCAAATAAACTATGATAGTGTGTTGAAAAGCAAACACTATTACACACTGATCTTATTTATAAGTCATTTTTAACTAAATCACACATATTAAAGAAGATAATTCAAATTCAAATATCTTTTATTTACTCAACTTTCTCAACCAAAACTACATCATTTCATAACAAGTGTGGCTACAACCAAAGAAGTCCCAGAAAGTCTTTCAAACACTTAATATGACGTTTGCACTTTTTAAAAATATTTTTGTGTTTGTGTGTTTTGTTTTGTTTTTTAACATTGACATAGATTATTAATTGGTGTTGTAAGTTCCGGAGGAACACATTCACGTGAGCAATACCGCGCTAGGGGGGACAAAAAATTCCATGTTGGACAGTAACACCATCACTTTTGCCAGCCCCCTATTATTCGTATTTATTTAAGGCTTACCTTAAAGTGTTATCCAACCCGCTAAAATATTATGTACGCAATGTACTAAGGTATTTTATAGTATATTTAAAATCTTAAAATATTTTCTTTTTTTGTGCACCAAAAATTTTGAAGTATTTTTTTCATCTTCGCCTAATATCTTAAACTATCTTTTTATATATCCAACACCTTGAAGTATTTTTTTCAGATTTATTTAACACCTTAAATTATCTAAATTAAGTGTAAAATTGCATAACAAAATATTTGAAGGTGATGGACTCAACTGAAAAAATATGTCAAGGAACCATTTAATCAATTATTTATTTATACTTTATCCGATCATAAATATAAGACATAATTAATTTTTTAGAGATTTTAAGAAAGCTAATTAAATTACTTTAATATATTTATCATTTTCTCTTCAAATTATTTTTCCTAAATTATAAACTAATATGTCATCTAATAATACACAACATATAATATTAAAGTAACTTATCTATCTTCATTACTTTTTAAGAACAAAGCCAATATTCCTTAATTTGTAAGAAAAATGCCAATATTATTTTATAGGCTAAAGCATATTTTTAATCCTTTAAGTTTTATATAAAGTATACTTTTGGTTCCTTAACTTCGTAAAGTATATTTTTGGCCCTAAAATTCTAACACCGCTTAATGTTACTTATTAAAAAAATTTGATGTAACTTTAAGTGATTTATAATAACATTTAATTATACAAATTTTATATATTCTTCAATTTACTCATATTTTAAATTTAAGCTTAATAACATTTAATTACATAATCATCACTTAAGTTTATACAATTATCACTTGAGTTTGTATTTTCCGTTAGTAAAATTAACGGTGTTAGAATTATAGGATTAAAAGATACTTTATAAAAGCTAAGAAAGGCAAAAATATATCTTATATAAATTTAAATATTAAAAGATACTTTAACCTATTTTATATTTACGACGGAAATAGTAGAAGTATTTATTTGCAATCAAACTCGAAGTTGGAACCAACAGTGTCTTCCTCCGTTGAAAACCGGAAATCCTCCACCGTTGGTTTTCTGAAACAGTGGGTAGCGTCAACCCATTTAAAGACCGAGATCTCCCTCACACCACGCGCTTTCCATCTTACTCTACAGCCTGTCACACCTAATCTCGCGCTTTGCTTTTCTCTACAGTTAATTCCATGTGGCCATCTGGACACGTGGATCCTGTCCACGGCTAGGATATGTCCTCCTCCTATTTTTTTTTTTTTTTTTTGATTTTATGATACGCATGTTCTTATTTATTCCATTATTTTTAAAAAAATATTGAGATTGTAAAATCACAGCGTGATTGGCTGTTTCTTTTTCCCTGGGGTCTGTTTCTCCCAAAAACCAAGGAATACACTTGGACAAGTTTTTTTTTTTTTTTTTTATTAATGAGAGAAATAAAAAGGAAAATCCCTTCCCCCTCGGAATGGGCCATTATATTGGGATTCTATTTCCCAGTCATGTTAATTGATGCTTCGTTTGTTTGTTAGTGTAAAAGCTAATTATAGGGTTTATTTTGATTTTACTGTACTTTAAAATTTATAATTTTTCTTCAATTATTCATATTAACTGAACATACTAAAAAATTTATATTAAAAGGTAGTTCCATCGGATGATTAGAGGGAGTTTTTTCAAAAAAAAAAAAAAACTTATATTTTGTTACCTAATTTTTTTTGGTCGAATATTTTGTTACCTAATGACTACCTTAACTTCTCTTATATTTACGAGTTACTGGTTCCGATCCTAAATGTAGGATCAAGAAAATTCTACATTTATGGCTGAAGGAGTAATTGTTTCAATCCTTGTAATAGTCTAATATATGAAATTACTGAAATATAGTAGCAATAATTTTTTGGGGCACAGTTGTGATTTATCATACCGCATTCCTATCCAAATGTGTACCACTCTAATTTTATTTATAAGTCCAGTTTGATCAAAAAAATTGGTTCTATTTATAAGTCCATTTTCATGTAATAAATGAGATCATGACAATTTTTCCTATATTAATTATACTCATAAAGATAGGGAGAGAGAAAAACAAATAAAAACGTCAATCATAAATGAGGCGAAGTTGAAAATTTACCCCATAATCATTGACGTAACTACTTTTCCTTGGTATGTGAAATTTGGTCAAACTAGAACTTAAAATAGGATCAAAGTGGTAATACTTAGAACATAAAATTTCGAGCATGCATGTACATGGATGCATAAGAAAGAAGCTCGGATAGTGTATCCCAAAAAACATAGGCAAACATGATCGATAATTGGGCTTATTTGGTAAAGGCGTGAACAAATGCAGATAAAGAACAAGGAGGCAGCTTTTCTCCTGTCCTTTTGACACTGTGCATGACCAAAAGCTGGCCTCTCTGACCACAATAATGTCTGGTACATATGTTGCTGATAAGAATCGTATGATATTATTGTATTTTACATACAACCAAATGCTCCTTTAGTTCTTAACGTAGAGACAATTTAACTAGTTTAATATAGGTAATTAAGTTAGTTTATTGTAAAAACATGACATGTTTTTGTCCTAAATTAAAAAGCCCTTGTTTAAACTATGTTAAAATACCATATTTGGAGCTACCAAATACAAAATGGATTATTCTGTGTGGGGGAAATAGAATTGCCCCTCAAAGAGTGTGCGTGTGTGTAAATTCCTCACTCTATTTAAAAGTGTTTTTACGCATATTGGGCCTGATTGGAATGACTTATTTTTTAGCGTTGGTGTGTAAAATATCAGTGGCTTTTAAGCTAACGACCCGGTGAGAAAAAAAAATCAAATTTTTCCTGTTTGGATTGCCCATTACGTTGGCTGAACTTTAAGTCAAAAAAACTCAAAAAGTCAGTTAAAGAAAAAGCTCAAGAATCCAGCTTTTTCTATAATGCTTTCAACTTTTTGACGGGGGCCCCGCCACTTCTACCACCATTAATCCAAACACAAATCATTATCTATAACTTGACTTTTTTCCTACCGATTTTTTTTTAAAGTCAGATAACTTTTAAGCCACCGTTCTTACCGCCAACCCAAACAGGCCCATTAGAGAATTTATCTCGACTTAGTGAGAAAAAAAGTTTATAAAAGCATGATTAATAGTAAAGGGTTTTGCATTGCATGTGAGATGAGTCAAAATGGGTTTATAATCAATGAGCCACACACACATTTATAAATTTTATATGATGATAATAAATACAAATCTTAATTGTATCCAAAAATTAAATTTACAAAAATAATAATAATATATATTTCCAGACTGCACTGTGGAGTGTGTGATGGATGAAGAATTTGAAAAGACAAGGGGAACATATAAACATGGCCCCCCCTTATGGTGTGGCTTTTTTATAAGGCCATGGGCCCCTCCATTAATATTCCCATCTCTCTCTTCACTTTCAATTTTCTCATCAACACCCTTCTTTTTATTTTTTCCCAAAGTGTCCACTCATTGTTTATCATCACAAGTATGTGCTTCTTCCATTTTCACACTATATATATATATATTTGTGGGTGAATATATTATTATCTTCCATTAGTTATCGTATCAGCAGGATATGCATATTAATTGCGCTATAGCGCTTTCGTGCACTAAGTAATTATACTTCGATTAAAAATCCCAATTATTATTTTTTTTTAAAAAAAAACATTACTTCTACACAATAGAAATTTAAGATGATAATTTAATATACGTGGTTTATGGTATTATTTGACTTTATGATGAGATAGTATATAGTTTTAGGTCTGTTTGGTATAAAAACGAAAGCATATCTTAAAGATTCGATTTTCTTTTTTTGTTTTGACGTGACTAGATATGGTGGGGACCAACATTGTGATTTGAATCCGATATTCCAACTAGAATAATAGAGCCAGTAGTTAAAATTAACGAGGGAAACCAGGTGTCAGATTTCTATTGACCAAGATAACTTACCAAACAAACCTACGCATGCACAAGTATGAAATAATACACACAGCTCGTTCCTGCGATATCGTTGTCACTACACAAACAAACGTGCCCAACAAACATATACAACTCGTATTTTTTCCCCCTCAGTTCGGATTTATATATCCTAGCCTCCACATGGAATCGGTTTTCCTACTCATTCTTGGGACGAGCAGGGGAGCTCATCCGTACGGACGAGTTCTCCCGTATCTTCAGAATCTTTTTTTAATTATTATTTTTCTATATTTAAAAAAATCATTTTTTGGAAAAATGTTAGTTGGGAGTTTATCTTTATTTTTTATTCTTCTACCTATTAATTTTTTTTTATAAAAAATAAATAAAAAAAAATCGGATCTACCGGTCCGGATTAAATCTAAACGGGAGAGGCTGTCCGGTACGGACGAGCTGGGAATCTAATTCCGCCTCCACATGGGAACGTGTGAGGGGTTTTTTCATAACAATAAATATATGAGACGATGTGAAGGTTTTTCAGTTTTCACAAAAAATTAGGTTCGTTCACAACTTTACATACAAATACAATATATACCTTTATAATTGGAGTTGTACAACATACATTCTGATACTTTTTTACTATTTTAAGGCAAAGACGCAAAACTATGATCGTGAAGTCTTGGTTAATGCAAGTATGATATTAAATTTTGTAGTAAAATTACTTAAATGACAATTAACAACGGTCTAATAAGTAGTATCTTTGCTTTATTTTAACAACATTGGTCCAAAAACAAAACAACATCAACTCTGATAATGACGAATAATTTTATAAAAATTTCTGCTTTTACATTGTCAAGCTTTGTATTAGTGGGCTGCTGAACATAACACGGTAATAACAGTTTATTAACTATTAACCCAGGTTCTGAAATCCGGACCTGTTGAACCGGATAGGAAACCGACGAACCAGTCAGTAAACTGGTCTAGTCGGGGCATCAACCGACAACTCGGTTCGTTTTTTGTAATTGATTTTTTTTTTTTAAGAATTTCATCTTAATTACCTTGAATTCTTTAATTTCTCATTGATTTGGCACCGGTTTGATTATGATCTAACACTCGACCTAATACCCCGCGGTTTAGTGGCGGTTCGGATTTGAGAACCTTGCTGACAACTCTAATTTATCAAATGACATCAACAATTAAGGGCCTATTAGGTATTACGGATTTAGAGAGAAAAATGTTTATAAGTTGAATTTTTAAAAAATGGAGGAATAAGGTTATAAAAGTTTAAAAAATAGAAGGTGTATGATAAAAGAGTCATAAAAATTAATTAACAATTTCTTACTCCACTTCTCTAATTTTTGCTAAAAAAAAAAATAACTTATAAAAAATTTATTCTCCCCTCCAAATCCAATAGGGATTGTTTTTAGTATATACCAAACAACCCATAAGAGTAACAATTAAGTGCCTTTAGGTAATTTCACTAAAAATTTAATCTCAAATTAGAGTAGTTCCTAAAGACTTCACATTAAGTCATTTCAAGTTGATGAATTGGTATTTTAGATATTTTCGTGTCTTTTTTTCTCAATATTTTATGTTGATAAAAAATTTGACGGGAAATTACATAATCTTAGACCTAATTAACCACACATTAACACACACACACACACATATACATATACACACAGGCAATGGTTTAAAATATTATGATAGAATATATACATGATCCATCCATGATAAATTAATAAAAGCGATCGAGCTATGTGGCAGGTTTCAATGAATAACAATATAGTCAAGCAATAGTTTAAGAGATATGGTTGTACGATGGGATCTCTTTTACAAAATATTAATTAATTACGAAGAGATTATTAATTAGTCTTAATTAATTAATTAAATGGCTCCTTGAAATTAGGTGTGAGGCGTATATGAAGCGCACACATTCTCTTAATAAAGCGTAAACTCGAGACAAAATCAATTTACGTAAAAGCCAAATTAACGACTACCACATTTGTCAAAGTTGGAATTGTATATTAATATTGGTGGTTTAGGCATCGTTATTAAGCGGATTAGCAGAGAGGAGACCTTTATTTTATTTTATTTTTTAAAATAATAAATAATTTGGATCCCTTTTTAGTAGTCCTAGGTAATCAAATTTTGGAACGCTACTTGCTAGGCCGGTTTATTCCGGTAATTAAGTTAATACCAAAAGTAGGTGAAAGTGAGAGATTATCAGACTTCAAAGTTTCATTTTGTTTTCTCTTATAATTAAAAGACTTCTTTTGTTTTAAGCAAGGTTGTCAAACTCACAAGTTTAAATAAATTTGTGGCAGTACTCGTATCTTAAACTTGAATCCTAAATTTGTAAAAGTTTACTTTAATCATAAAATATGTATTAACAATGTATAATAAAATATAAAAAATGACAAGAATTTGATTTAAATGCATTTTAAATCTAAATAATTGAAATTAAATATATCAACATTCATAATTTATTATATTTAATATAGAAATTTCTATAAAATTCATATATAAAGCCATGAGGATGACAAAATTGAAAAAATACATTTTGTAATCAGAAACGTAAAAAATGATAAATTTGGTGTAGAAACTCATGAGTTTAAGCGAGTTCTGATGACGTGAGTTCTTAGACTAACTCGATTTAGTAAGGTAAAATCGTAAAAACGGAACTCAAAAGAGTTAACTAAGCGCGAGTTTGACAACAATAGTTTCAAGTGCTTTGTTTTAAGATAACTCCTTTTGATTTCTCCCAGGTCGAAAAATTCTTGTGATTTCCTGGCATGTAAATGGCATCTTAATTATATATATTTGTGAAAAAAGTAATAAAAAAAAAAAAAAAAGGAAAAAAAAAACATTTGTGTGTGTGGTTTTTTATTTTTTATTGACTATTATTCACGACAGTTTTGTTAAAGTCGTGTAAGTTAGTTATAAATTAAAAGTATGGGAAATTAATTTTGTTACGTGAATTGACTAATTGAAGTTGAATAGTTGGTGTATGACTTATGAGAGTATATGAGTAATTAAGTTATCACGTTGACTATGGAAAAGTCGTAAACAGAATTCCCAATACTTGTCTCACAAATAACGAATTTATAAAATACAGTTTTTTCCTAAGATATCTTTTTTTTTTTTTTGATACTCCAAGTGGGGAGGGGGGCGGGGGCTCGAGCCGGAAACCGAAGGGGAGAAGCCAAGCTCCTATAGCTGGCACAAGTGCCAAGGCGCTACTAAGCGCCAGGCTCCTAAGATATCTTTTGACTAGTAAAGATATGGCAACCATATTCATATATTTTCATTACATCATGCAACAACATAACAACGAAAAATCAGCCAAAACCATATAGTAGATGATACCGACTTTCAATTGTTTTTTTTTTTAAAAAAAAAAAAAAGAAAGAGGAGGAGAATGAGAAAAACCTAATAACATTAATTTAATTATATACAAAGGTTGATTATTGTAACTGAAGATCGATTATCAATCCCGGACTGGACCGATAGGTTTGACCTGAAAATCGACGAACCGGCTTGTTAATCGGTATGGGTGAACCACTAAACCGGTTTACTACTTTTCAAAATTTAATGCGATTTTTTCTTCTTTGTAATTTTATATTAATAACTTTGGAATCTTCATTTCTTTAACGGTTTAGCCCCGGGTTAACTTCATTCTGACTTTGATATGCTCTCGATTCAGTATCTCAACCGATTCGATGCCTAGTTCGGGTTTAATAATCTTGAAGAATAGTAGACATATATATACTTATATTATGCGCTGAAAATTATAGCTTACCGAACTGGGGTAATGAAGAGTGAGTGAAGATATAAATAGTGTAATGAGTTTAAGAAAGTTCGAATATTTTTATCGGATCGGAGTTCACAATTAAAGGGATAAAAATGAAATCACTCATACTCCTTTCATCCTCAATATAAGACTCACCTTGTAATTTAATTGAAACTAAAAAGTACAATGTCTTATATTAAGGAGAAGATGAATTATTTTTTGTAGTATTTTTCGTGAAGCTAATGGTTTGTGTTTTTTAAATAAAGAGAATGACCGTGTAACTTATAAAAAGGGAAAATCCACGTAGAGGCTCTTTTAAGCAAAAAAAACTCAAAAAAGGCCCTAACATTCTTCAAATCCCGAAAAAGGCCCTGCTTTTTGACATCTGAATCTAAAGTGAAATGATAAAAAAAAAAAAAAAAAAACCACACTAACAATACATCTCTCTCTCTCTCTCGTCCCCGACGTAGGTTAAACTGTCTGCCACAGTGGCGGAGCCACATGGTTCCCCATGGGTGCAAGTGCACCCATAAACGATACCCTTAATTGGGAAAAAAAAATCAGGTCTCTTGAATATGAATATACATTCACACAAATCATAAATATCATCTTAGGATTTTTAATAAAATAGGAAAGAACCAAAGAAAACCTAATAAAAATAAATTAGTAAAATATCATAGTATATGTGTATACTTAGTTTTGAAGGTCTAGCTGACTTTTGCAAAACTCGGTTTTGGTAATGTTTATTTGAGTAACTCAAAAATGACTTTTGAAAAATGGAATATTAACCTAAAATTAGATTTTGCAAATGGTAAGAGTGTTACTTTTAGGAAATTGGTTTTTTGAAAAACGAAAACTGGTTTAACAAACTTAGCATTCACATACACATAAATGTTTCCTAATTTTCCTTCAGTGAGATATACCCGTATCTTCTTGAGTATAGTTCATTCTTCCATTTGATATTACTTAGTTGACTCTTGATTTTTTTTTAATCAAATTGAAGTTTTCTTTTCTCTTCTAGTCTATATTCTTTTGTTTTTTAATGTATTTAAAACTTCCTAAAAAAAAAAAAAAATCGGAGGCGTTGCCCCGAATCCCCCATTAATTGTGCACCCACAAATATAGAATCCTGACTCCGCCACTGGTCTGCCACCGTCGACCCTCAACTCCGGCCTCCTTCAATCGCCGTGTAATTTAATTAAAACTAAAAAGTACAATGTCTTATATTAAGGAGAAGATGAATTATTTTTTGTAGTATTTTTCGTGAAGCTAATGGTTTGTGTTTTTAAATAAAGAGAATGACCGTGTAACTTAAAAAAAAATGGTATTAGAACTTTTTCATGAAACTTCTTTGACCCATCAAACCCTCCATTCTCTGTTTCAAAAAGGTATAACGATAAGTCGATTCATTTAATTCATTAGTAAATTAGTGAATTCAGGCATAATTCTCACTGTCCCAAACAAACGCCAGATCCTGTAAAAATTTAACTTTAGAAAAAGGAAAAAAAATGCGTTTTCACCCAGCCCTCTCGAAAAGCTGAAACAAAGCCACTAGCTTGGCTTTACTATTTGCAAAATTACATGGAAAACATTTGTTCCTTTTTAATATTTTAAAAAATGCATTATCATTCAAACGCACACTACACTTTGTTTTTTTTAAATACTGGAGATAACATTTAATTAAAGAGAGTTACATAGGGGAATTGAATCCCAAAACGCACACTATACTTGTGATTGACAAATTTTCAAATATTCGCTCTCTTGATGCTGTTTTTTGCTTCCAATTTTTTTTTTTTTTTTTTTTTTTGTAATGAAATTTTAGAAAAGGATTTGAAATTTCCTTGTGCGATCAAAGGGAAGGCAAAGCCTCCTTCCTCATAGGTGATACTAATATTGGGCAGAGCGAGCCGTCTATTATCCTCAGGTGTTTACCAAAGCACCCAGAAGTTAGGATGTCTTTCCCAGCGCTTTGACCAACTTTAGGATCGAAGCCCCTCCTTTTAATGAGAGTGTCCGACTTCTTTACCAATTGAATCAAAAAAGGAGGGGGTTTGCTCCCAATTTTTGACAATATTGTGATCATATGGTAGCCTCATTTCAAATGCTCTTCCCATTAGGCCCAGTTCAATTATTCTCGCATCCACATTCTAATTGGGCCTGGCGCATCTGCCATATGTTGTTCCTCGACTGATTCATAACAAGCGCTTTACCAAAGAAAATTGCTCTAATTTTGTACCCCCCAAAAAAAATTGCTCTAATTTAATGTCCGATAAACTAATATGGATATTTGTTTCATTTGTATTCTTCATGTTGCTATTTCATTTGTTGATTAAGAGTTTGACATTTAGAAATGAGAAATGTCATGAACAAGTGAAAAGAGACATATAAAGAAGACAAATTAACTGGTTAACATAATACCATGAAGATATGAACAAGTCTCATTTCAAAGGACCTGGCTTGCGTCCTATACCTGTTAAAATCCGCTGCCCTCCTTTACCTTAGACGACGTCGTTTTGCCTTAAACAATAATCATATCTTATTGTTTTTTTATTTTTTTTTCCTTCGAAAATAGGACCTGGCTTTGGTCCGCCTTGGGTGTTCGCGCCATCATCCCTTTGTTCTTCCTCAAGTTGCGCGGGAAAATCCGAGGAGGTGGGAAAACGTCTTCCATGTTCTCGCCAGCATCTCTCTCTGGGAATCTACCATTGATAATTTGATTTAGTTACATCAAGTGTTTGAACATCGCGCCAACATCGCTCCAACACCGGACTGTTTTCCCACTTTGATATGATAGAATCTGCTTCTTCCTCAAGTTGATTGTGCATTAATAGGCGTGCTGTGTTTAACTTGGTTGCCAGTTCGGATCTGTCAACTAATTGTTTAACGGTATCTTTTTTTTTTTCCCTTCTTTGAGAGCTTCCTGTGGGCTGTGGTCCCATTAATATTCATTCTGTATTGAAAAAGAAACAATTGAAAAAATTGCCCTGCATTATTAATTAATACGTTACTGTTCGATAAAAAAAATTGTATTTTTTCGTTGAGTTTATATTTACATTGGGTACCTATTTTTCAATTTTGCTAGATGGACATAAATTTAACTCCTACACTTGATCTTGAATTTAACAATATAGAAGAATCATGGGAATTTTGGATGGCATATGGAAAAAGAATTGGTTTTGGTGTTCGAAAACGAGCTTTAACAAGAGCAAAAAAGACAAGTCAAAATATTCCTCTTATCTATATGTTTGTCGCAAAAGAAGGGGTGAAGAAACCAGACATTCATAATGTGAAAACAAGGAAGCCTAGAGAGGAGACAAGAACATATTGCAAAGCAAGAATGAAAGTTAAAGAAGTAAATGGAAAGTACAAAATAAATGAAGTTTTTCTGGATCATAATCATCCTCTTCAACCTCCAAGGTTGTTCATCCGTTTGCATCGTTAGAGGATTAACACCGGCTCAACAATATGAATTAGAAAATGCTTTGAAAGGGTCGGGATTAATCAAAAAGCGGATTCAATTTGCAAAGTCAATATGCGAAGGTCGAACCAATTTGGGATATACGAGAGGTGATGTGAAGAATTATCTTAATTCAAGAAGGCAACGAGCCATGAAATATGGAGAAGCAGGATGTATATTTAGGTATTTTGAGCGTCAATTAACAGAAAATCCATCTTTTTTTCATGCACACCAAATGGATTCGGAGGAGCAAGTGACAAATATATTTTGGGCTGATGCACGCATGTTGGTCGACTATGCTTGCTTTGGTGAAGTAATTTCACTTGATACAACTTATTGCACAAATCGTGACCATAGACCTCTTGCAATCTTCTTTGGTTTTAACCATTACAAAGGAGGGGTAATATTTGGAGTGGCATTGTTATATGATGAGACTATTGAGAGTTTCAAATGGCTCTTTGAAACTTTTATGTGCGCACACAAAAATGCAAGGCCACTAACTATGTTCATCGACCAAGATGCTGCTATGTCACATGCATTACAAGAAGTGATGCCAGAGGTTAAGCATGCCTTGTGCACCTGGCATATTTCAAAAAATGCAATGAAGCACCTTCCAAGCTTAATGGTTAGTGATTTCAACCATTGCATGTATCATTGTTGGGATGAAGACGAGTTTGAAGAAGCTTGGCAAACATTATTATCACAACAAGATATGACAAAAAAAACTCATGGTTGATGTCCATGTACCAAATAAAAGAGAAATAGGCAGTATGTTATATGAAGAACTCAAAGACACTTGGCATGAGAAGCACACAAATCAACGAAAGTGTCAATGCATCTGTCAAAAGTTGCACAAATGCTAAATTGGATATCAATCGATTCATCCAACAATTTGAACAAGTTCTAGAGGATAAGCGTTATAAAGAATTGAAAAGTGATTTTGAGGCACTTGACAAGTTGCCAAGGTTGATATTACAGAGTTCAAGTATGCTTCGTCAGCTTTCTGATGTATATACTCGACCTATTTTTAACTTGTTCCAACAACAATTTGATCTACGTGATGCTACATGTATAAAAGAGAGGAAAGAAAGAAAGATCATTATGGATGTGGAGGATAGTGTTACTATGTTTGATTATGTGATCACCATGGATGGAAGTAAACGAGAGCATAGTTTGACATTTGATCCTTCAAATGAGACAATAACTTGTAGTTGCAAGAAGTTTGAACGAGTTGGCATATTATGTTGTCATGCATTGAGAGTATTGAATGAACGTGATGTCAAATTACTCCGTCAGAAATATATAGTAAAAAGGTGGACAAGAGAAGCACGGTGTGGAGTAGTGTACGATATCAAGGGGAAACAGATTGAAGTTGATCCTAAACTTCAAAGATCAAATCGGTATAGACAATTATGCCCTTTACTTGTTAAATTAGCTAATGATGCATCGAGAAAGTTCGGAGGCATTCTCACTTGTTCATGAAGTCTTGGAACTAAGTAAAAAGGTGACCCAGCTTCATATTAAATACCTATTAGATGATGGTAAAGGTGATGAGAATGGTGTGGGGAATCATGATGGCGATAATGGTGGTGGGAAAGTTGTTGGCTTCAAAAAGAGATATGGTAGAAAGATAAGTAAACGAATAAAGAGTTGTCTTGAAACTAGCCGAAGAAAAGGAATAACAGAAGCTTCTAAAAAGCCTCATAAAGCTTTACAGGTATACTCTTGATCAATAATTTTTTTTAGAGATGCTTAATGCTTATTACATATTTAATGTTTCTTTGTAAACATGTTTTAGGGATAACATAATCAACTTCAAAAAACTGAGGCACCAACTCCAACTCTAGTGCAACATAATAATATGATGTTGGATAGCTCTCATCCAAGTCAGATGACTCTTACGAATTTATTGATGGTATGTCATATGATGTTAAATAACATCCTCAACTAGTTTGTTAAATATATTGAGAGATTTATTTCATTTCATTTTTTATTACAGGCGCCACTTGACTGTGACTTTACATCGCTTGAAGCACTAGATTTCAGCCAAAAATATAATCTTGGTAAGCATAAAGAATAATGATAATGGAAAAAAACAATTTACTCTCTTATATTGAAATTTGAAATTGTTTACACAACATTGTCTCATCTTACAATAGTAGACAAATTCACGACTAACAATATATATTCACTAACACTACAAAATTGCATTGTATTACAAATACAGATTTAATGATTGACTATGATTCTCCTACATGAAGCCTCCATTCCACCTTTGGGCTACTCTTTATTTTGCTCAGCTGTGCTCATTTTCTACTTCTTTTGGTCTCTCTATTTTGGTCAAGCGAGACTCATTTTGTACATGAAGTCTTCATTTTATTCTTATGGCTTCTCATGTCTTCTCAAATGATGTAGTTCGAGTTGGCAGTATTTTTTGGTTAAGATTGCTCATTATTTGTATAATCTGTTATCAAACAAAGTCAATCAATTTTCATGACTCCAGCAACATATAGAAGTAACACCAAGCAATTTTATTGTCAATCGAATGCGGAGTAATTTTACTTGTGCGGTTGTATAAAAAAAGCCACTTATCTCTAAGGCTACCCATCATTCAAACAAGGGCCAGGACACTCTCAAATCATACTTATCACTGTAAGCATGAATTCCAGCAATATAATCATATGATCAAATGAGAACAAAAAAAGAAGGAAATCATACCAGAGGATAAATCTCTTCAACTGGTGTCCCAGGCCTTAATGCTACACCAGGCATCATGCCCCCGATTTTATTCTCACGGACAAGTTCGAGCCCGTTATCATCCACAATACAAGCTTTTAAGCATGCGAGAGAAGAAAATAACTTACTAAATGTGGCCAATGGTAAACGCGACAAGCCAAGAAAACAAGGTACAAGGAGTAGCAACCTTTAGATGTCTCAATATGAAATGTAAAACCGGAAGCACCGACCTTTCTCAAAGGTTCAACATAATCAAGGGGATTTGTGACCATTGGGTGGCAATCAAGGTATGCCCTGTATTAGTTCAAAGCAAATTATTAAAAGATGGGGAATCTTAACAAGAGGTAAAATATCCACTGTAGAAAACATAGATCAGCATAGTAGCAATTATATTACTTTGTGTGCTTTCGTAAGCTTTCAATATCTAGAACACAGATAGTTAGATTGGGGACAAAGTGCCTGCATGCACGAGAGTAAGAAGGGGGGAAGCCAAAAGAGTCAAATATAACATAAAGTTCATGACATGCTCCTCATTCATCCTTGGGTACCAAGAGAAGTCGATACAAGTAGTTTCCTTTTGCATGAAGCTATTACAAAGTACAAATTAAAATATAAACATAAACTTATTTTCAAGACAACATAAATGAGGAGCACCTATGTACTTTACCACTTAACCGATAAAACTTGAACTATAATCAAACAGAATAAGCACAATTGGTAATTAGTATAGGACCCTGGATTCAACAAAAAAGAAAAAGAAAGACAATGTTTTCTACTCAAAGCATAAATAACATTAATAGTGAAAGGAAGTAGATGTTACAGTCAAGAATAACAAGGAAAAAGCACAACGATATTGTGGTGTGAGCAAACACAAGACCTACCCATCCTGCAAATGAACCAAAATGAGAAAAAGGGAAGTATCACGAATCATGATTTCTAGTGAAGTATATGATAAGCAACACATAAATACTTAGGCAATGACAGACCACGCACAAATTTATTCATCCTTTGTTTACTGAACCAATTTATCCACATAAGTGCAGCAGGGTCGCTGCAAACTAGTTAATGAACCACATTAGAAATTTAGCTAGCGCCGACTCCTCCTCAAATAGATTTTTCCAAGCTGGATTTTTTGTGGTAATATATTTTAAATGAAAAGAAAACAAGTGATGTACTATGAAAGGAATCCCCCCTCCCCTTTTAATTGGATCGAAATTCATGCCATCAGCAAATTATTTTCCTTGTCTATAAATATTTCCACCCATCCATGGAAATTGCATTAACAATCGCAGTATCGACACTATTAGTCGAAGAATACAATATATGAATAAAGTAAAATCCATCGATATGTTCCTTGCCTGGTTCGCTATAGGAAGTGCTTTCAGCAAAACAAAGGAGGAGGGGAGGAATTCGATCAATTTGAAGCAAACGGCGCCGCTAAGGGGCGTTAAGCGATTGGTGCCACAAGCGGCAATCCTCTTTCCTTTCTAGTGATTGGCGGCAACAACGATTGTCGTCTTCATCGACCGGTAGTACGATCCCGGAAAGATAAGGCTTGGAACTTGGCGGCACAACAGCGATTGTCGTCTTCATCTTCCCTTCAGCTTTCAAATGAAGTCGATGGGTTCTTCTCTGCAAACAGAAGCTCCAAAACAACCAACGGCTTAGATTAACGTCAATGAAAGGCGAGATGTAATCTAAAAGAAACAAAACGACGTCGTTTGAAGAAAAGGATGGCGTGAATGGTAAAGGAATAGGGCCTTGGCGGATCCAAGTGAGGGTTTGCTTGTGACGGATTGCTGAAGCTTCGCCAATGATTGAACCCTTTAAAAAAAAAAGTAAAATTAGGGTATTATTGTCTTTTTATCTACAAAACTTAATTTTAATTGCAAAGAGAAATTCTCAATTCTCAATATTTATTAATCATTATACACATGAGCCCATGGTAATTACTATTCCATTCTGTCTTAAATATAAGATACGAGTTGTTTTTTTAAAAAGATTAAACAAGATAAATAAGTTATTTAATCATATTATATGTACATCAGTTTATAAGTTAGGCAAATAATTTAGAGAAAAATGACAAATATCAATATTTTAAAATAATTTAATCAATTTCCTTAATCTCTAAAAAAAAAAAAAAAATAACTCTATCTTAAATTTAAGATGGAGGGGGTACTCTATTTCTTCATAGTTTGAGACAGATTCACATGTGCCTCTGTGGTTTCTGTAGTGCTACCGTCCTTCTCAGATCTGGCTTTTCTCCTTTTCTCCTTACTCTCCTTTTCCTTTTCCTACCGTTGGATTAAGATCTTAATGGTCTAGATTTAATAAAATTATAATAATATTTTTATAATATATTAAATCTAAACCGTTGAGATTTTAATCTAACTGTGGAAAAAAAAAAATGAGGGAAAATGAGATAAAGGGGTAAAGAAAGAAAGTCAAATCCGTCACTCTCAGTCCCAAGAGGAGATCCTCTCTCGTTGTCTTAATTTCTCATAAATCTTTTCAAGCCTATATAGTGGGACTGTGGGAGGATGAGCCAATCTTGATCATTGATTGGAAAGGGAAAAAAAAAGTTAAATGAAGTGATAACTTGATGACGTGGAATATTTGACTTTTTAGATTTAAAGGATATGATATTGTTACTATTATTTTTTACACCGTTAGATCAGAATCTCATCTACCTTTATCATCTATCTCTCATATTGATATTCTAGTGTAACGGTCAAAAAAATTATAATGATATTGATAGGACAATGTGTCTATATATAATTAGATAGACCTGATTTATGATTTAAAGATTACAAGATGTAAGAAAAAAGACGATTAGAAAAACCGATCCACCCACTTCCACAATCTTACCTGTCCGTCAACCAAACACCGTTACCAAATATAATATGCGATTCCGCCTCGAGTCTCAGAGTAAACCCAAAAGCCAAAGGCAAAAGGAGGTCGAGTGGGACCAAATCTGGTGAATTCTATCAATTCTTGAGCTGTGTGAGGTGAGACCATGAACTCAAAGGTCATAGCCACTGTGCTTGCGATCTGCTCCGTAGTATTTGCGTTCAACTCCAAATTATTTTTTGCGCCTCCTTCAATTCCGGGTTCTGAGGACCTGCTCCACACCGCTCAGATAATCCATGTCATCGGAGCCGTCGGGCCGGAGAGCCTCGTCTTCGATAGCAACGGGGAGGGTCCGTACACCGGCGTCGCCGACGGACGAATTCTCAAGTGGCAAGGAGAGGGTCGAGGCTGGACTGATTTTGCCTTCACCACTTCAAATAGGTAATTGGGCTCTTGTGTTGTCTTTTTTTTTTCTGAACAACTAAAAGAAACCTTAAAAGCCCACTGATAAAAAAAACTTCAAAAGCCCAACGTGTTTTAAGTTTTAACATGTCCTTTGATTATGCGTTGGGAGTTTTATTCATTGGGGTCCCCCGAAGCCAATCTATAAAATAAAATAGGGGATTGATTTTGTTTAAAAACACACATTTTAAATTTGTTTATTCTATTTATTATAGACTTTTTGGAAAATAACCTTAATTTATAAAGGAAAAATTCTAATTAAATACCTTTTGAATTTGTAAAACCTCCAGAAGTCTCCCGAATTTGTAAAAAGACTGAGAGATATCAAAGACCTATGAGGGATATGCAAATTCGGGTGAAATTACCCTTTTACACTTAGTTTTAAATCACAAAAAAATAAAAATACTCGGAGGGGGCCGCCACGGCCGATCGCCGCCCACCGGCAAGGGGGGTGGGGGGTTTTTTTTTTGGGGTTTAGGGTTTTTGTTTAAAAAAAAAAGTTTTCATTGAAAGTGTGGGGGGTGGGATTCAAACCCCCAACCCCACACACATCCTTGGGGCAAAGTGACCTCTTTGGATTCCTTTATTAAAAAAATGCATTAAAAAATATATATTTTATTTTTAACATTTTTTCAATCGTATTTTATCATTCCACAAAAGAAAATTATCATTCCACAAACACGAATTACCATTCCACAAACAAGATTTATCATTGTTTCTACAAGGTTCCTTTTTTACTATTTGATGTATGTTTTTAAAACAAAAAAAAAAAATGCACTATTATCATTTCATAAATGAAAATTACCATTCCACAAACGCGAAGTACCGGTCCACAAACGAGAATTACCATTTGTTTTACTGGGGTTCTTTTTTTACTCTTTTTGATGTATGTTTTTAAAACAAAAAAAATGCACTATTACCATTCCACAAACGAAAATTATCATTCCACAAACGCGAATTACCATTCCGCCACAAACGAATTACCATTTGTTTCTACAGAGTTCCCTTTTTTACTCTTTGATTGTTATTTTGTAAAACCAAAAAAAAATGGAACCATGTAGAAACAATGGTAATTCGCGTTTGTGGAATGGTAATTCGCGTTTGTGGAATGATAATTTTCGTTTGTGGAATGGTAATAGTGCATTTTTTTTTGTATATTTTAAAAAACATACATCAAAGAGTAAAAAAAAAAGAACCTTTGTAAAAACAATGGTAATTCTCGTTTGTGGAATGGTAATTCACGTTTGTGGAATGATAATTTTCGTTTGTGGAATGGTAATAGTGCATTTTTTTTTTAAAAAAAAACATACAAAAAGAGTAAAAAAGGGAACCCCGTGGAATTCTCGTTTGTGGAATGGTATTTTGCGTTTAACGATAATTTTCGTTTGTGAAATGGTATAATTTTTTTTTTTTAGAAAACATACATTAAAGAGTTAAAAAGGGAATAGTACATTTTTTGTTTTGTTTTAATGGTAAATTTGAAAACATACATCATACATCAAAGAGTAAAAAAGGGAACCCCGTAAAACAAAATTCTCGTTTGTAGAATGGTAATTCGCGTTTGTGGAATGGTAATTTTTGTTTGTGGAATGGTAAAATACAATTGAAAAAAACGTTAAGAAGAATATATATATTTATTAATCGTTTTTTTAACAAAGCGAACTAAAGTGCCACTTGGCCCCATGTGTGGGGGTTCAATCCCACCCCCACACTTTCAACGAAAACATTTTTTTTAAAAACAAAAAACCTAAACAAAAAAAAAAAAAAACCCCCAAAAAAACCGCTCGCCGATGGCTACCGGTGGCCCAAATTGGCCTCCGGCGAGGTATTTTATTTATTTATTTATTTAAAACTAAGGACAAAAAAGTAATTTCACCCGAATTTACATATCCCTCATAGTCCTTGGTATCTCTTAATCTTTTTTTTTACAAATTTGGGAGACTTCTGAGGGTTTACAAATTCAAAAGGTATTAATTGGAATTTTCCCATTTATAAACCTCCAGTTCATCCATATTTGATCATAAAATGTCTGTTTATGTTGTACGGTAAAAGATTGTTATGCATGTTGGATAAGAATATAGCTGTCTTGATATGAAACTAATACTACAATATTGAATTGTTTCTGTTCTGGTCAATAATTTAAATATCACTTCAATTTAAGAATTATATTGTTCTGTAGTTGTAGTATCCAATTCGAAGACATGTTTTATAATTTAAGACGATAGATTATTATTTTTGTGATATGTTTTGTGACAAAACATGAAGAAATGAATATTTATCTGTGTGCTTTTTTCCACCACTAGTTTTTTTTCGGAGTTAAATGAGTTAATTCACCTAATTTATTTGGTGGATGGGTTTGATCTCCAACTCGCCCAGCTAAAGTGGTGGAACGAGTTACAAGCCAATCTATTTAACCTCATTCTGAGTTGACTACATGACTTGATTAGCCTGCCCAATCCATTTTGATGGCTCTATAGAAAAGCCTCCAAAGAATAGTTTGGTAATTTAAGACAGAAGCAATCTAGAAAATACTCATCAATAACCTTTGTTTACGTTCATCTGTCAACAAACTCCTCACATAAATTGAAAGTAATATAATTCAACCTATCCTTGTGAATGAGATTCTTAAATGAAGAATACTGTATTTTTCCCATAAGATATTTCTTATGCAATGATCCATGTTTAAATCTAACGCAGAGTTTCATTGTACTGCTTTTGAAGGACGGAATGTACACGTCCATTTGCACCAGAATTGGAGCATGTTTGTGGGAGGCCACTTGGACTGAGTTTTGATAAGAAAAGTGGAGATCTCTACATTGCTGATGCCTACCTTGGCCTTCAAGTCGTTGGACCTACAGGTGGTTTAGCCACCCCTCTGGTAACCCAAGTTGAGGGTCAACCCTTACGCTTTACCAATAGCATGGACATCAGTGAGGACGAAGATGTCATTTACTTCACTGATTCCAGCACTGCCTTCTACAGAAGGTAAATTTCCATAAACAAACCCATCATATCCCTTTCTTCCCACACCCCTCTGGTTTTTCTTCATTTCTTTACAATGATCATGTAAAAATCTGAGGAATATACTTGGGTGGTCTTTAATATAAGACCTATTTAACTAATTTGATTAGATGAAGTTAGTTAAGCCAGTTAAAACGTTATGTTTTTTTAAAAGCACCTGAATCATTTTCCTTAATTCCCTCATTTCTTCTCTTAATCATTGTTAAAGGAGTATCAGCGAGGGTAATTTGGTAAAACATTGGTAAGTATGGGAAATAGTTGATCAATTCTCCAATTAGATTCCACATTAAGAACCAGAGAGAGTATATTCTTACCTATAAAATCTCACATCTCTAAACTGTGTGGAGCTTTTGTTTGCAGGGAATTCATGGGTTCAATTCTTAGTGGGGACAAGACTGGTCGGTTAATGAAATATGATAGGTCGACCAAAGAAGTGACAGTGTTGATAAGGGGTCTTGCTTTTGCAAACGGAGTTGTACTGAGCAAAGATGGCTCATTTCTGGTAGTGGCAGAATCCTCTGCATGCAGGACACGTAGGCTCTGGCTTCGTGGACCTTTGGCAGGTCAGGTGGACACATTCGCTGAGCTTCCTGGTTTACCAGATAATATAAGAAGGAACTCAAAAGGCGAATTTTGGGTTGCTTTGCATGCAAAAGCAAGTCCTTTCGTCAGATTGGTTTCTTCAAAGTCATGGGCTGGGAATGCAATGCTGAATCTTCCACTCAGCTTCAAACAATTGCATGCATTGTTCACTGGGTGGAAGCCTCACTCCTCTGTTATGAAGCTGAGTGAAGAAGGAGAAATATTGCGAGTGTTGGAAGATTGTGAAGGAAAGGCCTTGAGATTTGCAAGTGAAGTGGAAGAAAAGGATGGGAAGCTTTGGATTGGTTCAGTGTTAATGCCCTTTATTGGCATCTATGAGCTATGAGTACTACTATGACTGTCCATCATAGAAGTGTGTGTCGCATTAAACTCTGTGTACATGTCACTCTCCCCAACTTGCCTCTACATTCAAGCTTTTCGAGATCTTGATTCTTGAACACGCCCCTTTATAGGCACTACATAACGGACTCCGAAAGAACCATCTGAGAATAATGGATTCGTAGTGATTATTGGGAATTGCGTTATTTTTTGGAATGTAGTTGCAGAATACGATTCACTTGGACCCCTCTTTCTTTTCTCTTTTCCAAGTAAGAAAATTGTCCGAATTATGTTTGTGAGGTTGTAGTTGGTTTGGCATTTGTTGATCTATGTAGTTGGTTTGACGAAGATGTCATAGGGATTGTGATTAGATTTGGTGAATTAGGATGAGTCATGTGGAGCGCATTTTTGGTCAACATGATGACTGTTGAGCAAATCGTCAGCCAAGATTCGAGGCAAGTAGAGCGTTGATGCCATTAATTAATACTACCTCCGTCCTAAATATATATGTCCTATATTTAGGACCCACGTTACAAACATATCTTATATTCAAGACGGAGACGGAGGAGTATTGAAATTATTTGAATAGAAGTAGTATTAAAAATATCGTCCCTTTCTTTCCATTTATTGAAGTCCTCTGTTTGTACTTCAGGGGGAGAGCTGATCCCACGTATTTAATTATCCATCAATTGCAATTTACAACCCTCACTTAGTATTATTTCCTCTCTCCTCTCCTCTCTCTCTCTCTCTGCCAGCAGCCATGATGAAGCCACGGGGGTACTTGGCGGCGGCAACCGCCGTTGTTGTTGTGGTATCTGCCTGGTTCACCCATCAGAATACCCAAAGGCCATTCCACGTTGGAGAGACTTGGCCACACGAGGTAGTTCCATTAATGGAGAATATCGGAGGTGTGGGACCGGAGAGCTTTGCCTTCAGCCCCGACGGCCAAGGCCCTTTCACCGGCGTCTCCGACGGCCGTATCATCAAATGGGATCAGAATGAAAGACGTTGGGTGAATTTTACGGTCACCTCTCCACACAGGTGACACCTCTCCATCTCCCTCTCTGCATGTGTGTGTGTGTCTGATCAATGGTATAAAACATGCACGCTTGTACTTGTTCATGGTCTGGATTGATAGGATATATATTTATTGCTGCATATATATTGAGAATTTGAGCAATTTCAAATTTTGCTGTGAGAAAAAAAAGAGAACTGAGAAATGAAAGGAGGAAGTGAATAGGGTGAATACGGTTGGAAGGTGGGGTAATTAAAGGTCTCCCCATTCCACTTCTGTATTTATGTTATTAAATAAACTGAGAAATAATATCCTATAAAAAGTAAAAAGAATATACAAAATACTCCCTCCGGATTAAATTTAGTAAAAATATAATGATATAAACCATCCAGATTAAATTTTAATGATATAAAATTATTTATTTATATTTTTTGTTATTTCATATTTTTATAATAAATTTCAACCATTAGCGAAGGGGAGCTCAGATGCCACACGTAGACGAAGGCTTATTTGCTTGAAATGGTGGCATGTGGCCATGTGGGTGGCCCACTGTTTGCCCTCAAGATCCACGACGATCCAGTCCCCTTCTTTTATTTTGCCACGTGCCCCCTGGGGCCCTCACGCACTCACTCATTCATTATGAAAGCAGATGATGTATTTTTCTCATTATCTTTCATGATTTATCTGTACCGTTGATTATAAAAAGGAGATAAAAATTAAAATAGTATTATGACTTTTTAAATTAATTGGAATAATATGATTTAGAGATTAGAAAGGATAATGAGAAAATGATAACCCATTATTATTATTAAATTTAGGTGAGATTGGTATGACATTGTGCAAGGTCAATCCGAGGGCCCTGTACAGTGTACACTAACAAACAAGAGCGTCCCCACTTGGCAATGACAGTTTACCTAAGATTATAATGATGAATAGCTTTTTATGTCTTAAAATATTTGCTTAGTGTTGATTCGTATATACCCTTTTACCTCAAAATTTAGTCGACGTTACGTTTTCTCAAATTACAGTAGAACACAATATTGTAATCCAAAAAAAATAAAGGGCCAAAATTGAAAGAACCTAGTTATAACGATTATTACAGCTACTACATGTGACATGTAATGTGACTGCCTGCGATAAGGGGCAGTCCCATGAAAGAGTGATCCTTGAATTCTAGAATTGAATGCTGCTAAAATAGCATGAGGGCAGGACGTGGGTGATGTTACAATATAGCGACTGACAATGTCATAGGTTGGGTTTAGCAGAGAAGGGTGTGGAGGAACATCGTAAAACATCGCAAAACAGAGCACATGTGTGGTCGACCACTAGGACTGTGCTTCAGCCCAACCGGTGATCTCTACATCGCCGATGCTTACTTTGGCTTCCTTGTTGTTCCCTCCAATGGAGGCATCCCCATTTGCATCACATCTCAAGTAGAAGACACTCCCTTGGCCTTCACAAACAATTTGGATATTGATCAATCCACTGGAGCCGTTTACTTCACCTCCAGTAGCTCCATATTTCCCAGAAGGTGGGTGTGTGTGTATTCTGATCATGACCCCTGTTATTCTAATATGCATATATGCTTAATCCAATTCATGTTTATTACCCATCTCACAAAGATATTGCGCTTGAAAAATGTAGGGATTACATTTCTCTGATACTTAGCATAGATGAAACAGGGTCGGTGATGAAATATGACCCAGAAACCAAACATGTGAGTGTTGTTCTGAGGAATTTGTCGTTTGCAAATGGGGTTGCCCTGGGCAAACAGGGTGGTGAGTATATTCTAGTGGCAGAGACGAGCAAGTGCAGAATACTGAGGTATTGGTTGGCAACACCAAAAGCTGGAACTTTGGAGGTATTTGCTGAGCTCCCAGGTTTCCCAGACAACATTAAACGCAGTCCCAGAGGGGGTTACTGGGTAGGAATCTTTGCGAGACAAGAGAAACTTATTCAGTGGATTCTGTCTTATCCCTGGATTGGGAAGGCCATGCTTAAGCTTCCTCTGGATATTACAAAAGCATACTCGTATTTGGCTAGGGTAAAAGGCAAAAGTGGATTCGCGATTCGGTTGAGTGAGGAAGGTGAAGTTGTGGAAATGGTTCAAGGGAATGAAAGAGGAAGATCAGTGAGTGAAGTGGAAGAAAGAGATGGGACATTATGGGTGGGATCTGTGGATTCTCATTTTGCTATCAGGTATCAGGTTCCTGTTGCATGAGGACTGTATTAAAGACAAGATATATATATGTGTGTGTGTGAACAATTCAAGTGTTATGTTAGGTAACCCCAAAAAAAAAAACAGTTGGTCTTTTGGAGAAGTTATAATGGACTGGACATGACTTGTAGAGGAAGTCCTTCGTGATAAGAAAAAGGTGGCTCTTGATTTAACAAAAAACAGTTTTCCCCATTCCTTTCTTCTTTTTCTTTTGGGCGTTGAAGTGAGAATCTCATCCCTTTATGAAGTAAGAATAATCACGAGCCTAATGCGTCCTTCCTTTTTAGCGTAGGTGTAACAGATGTTTTTTTTGTCAGAATATAAGGTTGGAGCTTCTTTGTACATATATCCAAGGGGTATTGTCAACTGATGGTTAGATAAATTTATTGTTGATTCAAGATATAAAGTTCGTAAACAGTGAAGTTATAGTGATAACTGATAACGGATCAGATATGCACGTTCCGGTGTCTTTCTATTGTGAGAACAAATTCTTACATGAACCGAGGTGATATGTAGACTATTCAATAAAATTACACTACATGAATTTCTCTTGTTGTGTAAAGTTTTAAAAGTTTTAAAAAGGTTCTCATCCACAACATGTGGCTCTTGCCTCTTAGTTATCAGAGTACGGTGGGGGCGAATCTTCTTTTTACGGGGTTCGCTCGTTCAGGTAGGAATCTTACTTTTTTAAAATGGTTTTAAAGTAAAAATAAGTATAATGTACCCTACATTTCTTACATTGACCCTAAATTCACCAAACAAGCCATTTGGTTCAACCTCGTCTTTAAATCTTGCTTTAAGTGTTTATTTAGGAGGCATAGAAAAGTGTGTTTTAAGTATTTTTCTACAAGAAAGGACATACATCTCTCATATATTTACCTCAAACCCTGTAGAAGTATATTAAAAAAACTTAAACAAACAAGCGTTAATAAAAGGTTGTGAGTTGGCGTTGGGATGGGTGCGTGAATTTGCTCGGCTAAAATTAACTGGTGGGGCGTTGGAAAACCAAAATTAATTTAAGCAATCAGTTTTTAAAAGATCTTAAAAAATATTTCACAGTTTTGTAACATTGGATTGGCTTGGCCCCTGCTTAATTGCTGTCCTTTGTCCCGATTTTTTCTTTCTCAGGTATCCTTTTAATTTATTAGAGGTAATCTTATTTAAAATATTTTATTAACATTGGATTGGCTTGTATTAATATCCTTTTAATTTATTAGTAGGTATATTTTTTTTAGTAAATATTCGGACGTTGGTTCCCGCTGTTATAATCATTGCTTAAAAAAATTTATGTGGAACAAGCTTTTTTTTTTGTTTAAAAAATTCCTTTAAGGTTTTAAAGGTCAAAAAAATCTTAGAGGAAGAGGAAATTCTGCTGTTAAAATTATTTCATTGACAATTTTTTCAGTAGAGCATAACAACTCTATTGGTGTGTTTAAACAACTTCTCATGACTTTCTTGACATCAAAACTTTCTCTGCAACCATTTTGGCAATTTCTTAATCTTTTAAGACTTTAAATAGACTTTTTTTTTTCCGCCCTCTTTATAAAGAAAGGGGAAGAAGTATGATTAATTAATGTGTTACATAAAAAATAAGCATGATTTTTCGAGGGGTGGGCTCCACCAACCATATCTAGTCAAATCAAATACTACTATAGTTTAATGGATTAAGAAAATGTTAAAAATGTCTCACAAAATAATATAATGTCAAAAAAATCTTGAAAAATTGTTACAATCTACAGATGGTGTTATTTTTTTCAATGAAACTTTTTTTATGTTAGAATTTTCTATGAAAGTTTTTTTTTTTTTTTTTTTAATATATTTCCTTGATCTCTTAAAATATTTTTCCTGAAAAATTGCTTATTTTTCGAGGGGTGGGCTCCACCAACCATATGCTAGTCAAATCAAATACAATGGCCCACGCGCTCTTTGTGGATTTTAAGCAAATACATCTCGTTTTTTTCCCACTTTTGTTTGGTGTTGTTTTAGAGCCATGTATTGGTATTCCCATCGATCACTCTCGTGGTTCCCAATAAACTCTCACTTACTGACAAAATCTACAAAAGCCTGGTCCTTCTTCTTCCTCTACCACCCAAAATAAAATCAAACCATATGGCAGAAATTTGTAAACCACTCCTCTAATCAAAGTTTTTCCACGAAAGTGAAACATTTGGAGATCGTGCCAGTGTTTTGGATCACCACGCAATTATCCTTCTCGTATTTGGTCCTGCTCCTGCATGCTTATCCTCAACTGTTATCCATCACATACATATCCTTTTCCCCCCAATACGAATGGATAATAACATCCCAACCTAAGATTTTAAAACACCGTTTCCAACGACGAATTAATATTTATAGTTGTATATAAAGAGACGTATAACTTGTTGAACACTTGCCTGATGAACTTTACACAGGTGTTCACAACCAGGCAGAGAAAGAGACATTCTCATTAATAAAAAATAGAATGTTTACACCAGTATTCAATTAAAAAATTAGAACAATTATATATACAACACAACTAAAATAACCAACTGAGAAACTAACTATAACTAACTGTCCCAATTAATTAATTGTACATATACTAATCATATATTCTAACACTCCCCTCGAGTTTGGCGCAAATATATTTACTGCACTCTAACTTGCTTAACAACTTGCGTTGCACATCTCTAGATACTGACTTTGTTAACAAATCAGCTTCTTTCTCATGTAACTGGACATGTTCAAGATCTATCACTTTCTCTCGCCATTTATCCCGAACGAAATGACAGTCCACTTCTATGTGTTTGGTTCGTTCATGGAAGACTGGATTCGCAGCGATATGGATATCTGCAATGCTGTCACAGTAAATCGGCACTGGCCTTGTTTGTGGAATCCGCAAGTCACGTAGCAAGCTTAGTGCCCAAACTATCTCGGATGTAGCCATACTGAGTGCCCTATATTCAGCTTCTGCAGATAACTTGGATACTGTGGTTTGCTTCTCTGTTTTCCACATCACAAGAGAACCTGCAAATTTCAGTAGGTATCTAGAGACAGAACATCTTGTAATCCCACAAGACGCCCAATCTGCATCACAAAAACACTCTAAATCAGGATTTCCATCACAACTCAATTTAACACCAAGACCAACTGTACCCTTTAGGTATCTAAGGACATTTCTAGCTCACCATATGTGCCTTAGTCGGCTTTTGCATAAATTGACTCAACGTCTCGCACACAAAAACAAATATCAGGTCTTGTCATGGTTAAGTAAATAAATTTACCAACCAACCGACGATATCGTTCTGGATTTCTACATAGAACCTGAACATCATCTTTACCCTCTTGGAAAGGCATCAATTTTAGACTTTGTGCCCTTGGGATAGTTAACGGCTTACACCCACTCATTCCTGTTTCAGACAATAAATCTAATACAAATTTTTGTTGAGATAACACCACACCTGTATCAGATTTAGCTACCTCTATACCAAGGAAATATTTCATGTGTCCTAAATCTTTAATCTTAAAACTATCATGCAGCATATCCTTAGTATAGCTAATATCTTCCTCAGAGCTTCCGGTAATTAACAAATCATCAGCATATACTAAGACAAACACCACACTATCTTTCCAATCCATAGTAAATAATGAGTAATCACTTTTACTTTGTACAAAACCACCCTTAACAAGGGCTTGAGATAGCTTTTGGTTCCATTGGCGGGATGCTTGTTTAAGTCCATAAAGGGACTTCTTTAGCTTACAAACTACATTCTCCCCCTTACTTTCGAATCCTTGAGGTAATTTCATATAAACCTCTTCTTGAAGATCACCTTGCAAAAAAGCATTATAAATATCCATTTGATATAGATTCCATGAATACATGACTGTCAATTTCAAGACTAATCTAATTGTAAACATTTTTACAACAGGTGAAAAGGTCTCATGATAATCAATTCCCTCCCTTTGACTATATCCTTTTGCTACTAATCTAGCTTTATATTTATCTATGTTACCATCAGAATCGTATTTAACTTTATATACCCACTTACAACCGATTGGCCTTTTCTCTTTGGGTAGTTTGACAAGCTCCCAAGTTTGGTTGTCTTCCAAAGCTTGCATTTCAGCCTTCATAGCCTTGACCCATTCAGGATTGATAACGGCCTGCTGATAGGTAGAAGGCTCTGGCACTGTGTCAATGGAGGACAAAAAAGCCAAATGATCAGCAGAAATAGAATCATAAGAGACAAATTGACTTATGGGATAGGAGCACTTTGTTACATGTGCTGAATCCGTTTCTGAAATTAAAAGTGAGCACACATAATCATTGGATCAAATGGGTGGTCTCCTATCTCTCAAAGGACGTGAATGATCTAAATTATTAGGACAATCAGCCAGCTGATCAGAAACGTCCTGACCATATGTTTGAGTATCCTGTCCTTGTAAATGATTATACTTATCCTGTATCAAGTCAGGTTGTGTCAAGGGATGTTCTGGTTCAAACCAAAAACATTTCCCTCAAGGTCTGATTCATTCCTTGTTGTTGCTGTGAGTATGTTTCTCTGAACGGGAAAACTTGTTCTGTAAAACTGACATGACAACTTAAATTAACAGGTCAGATTTCAAATTCAATAACAAATATCCTTTCTGATTTTCTGGATAACCTAGAAAGACACAAGGAACAGCACGTGGTTGGAGCTTATCATGAACCTTTAAGTCTGTGGCATAAGCAAGAGAACCGAAGACCTTCATATGGTGAAGATCTGGTTTCTGCCTATAAACCCTTTCAAATGGAGTTTGGTAATCAAGAATTTTGGAGGGCAATCTATTGATTAAGTACGTTGCAGACTTTACACACTCACCCCAATATTTAGCTGGAACATTTGATTGTAACATTAGACTCCTTGTAACTTGCATAATAGTCCTATGTTTACGCTCTACAACTCCATTTTGTTAAGGAGTATAAGGACATGTAGTCTCATGAACAATACTCTTTTTCTGAATAAGTGTTTTAAAAGAGTTACTCAAAAACTCACTCCCATTATCACTCCTAATTCTCCTAACCTTAATATTAAACTGAGTCATAGCATATGTAATAAAGTTACGAACGTAAGTAATTGAATCGATTTATGCCTCATCAAGAATATCCATGTAGCTCTAGAATAATCATCTACTATTGTGAGAAAATATATATATCCTTGATGAGTGGGTGTCCTATATGGTCCCCATATATCTAGATGCAATAGCTCAAAACATTGACTAATTTTAATACAAGAAGAAGAAAAAGGGAATTTGGTTTGTTTGGATTGAACACATATATCACATATGTGATTTATCAAATCAACATCATCAATTTCAAAGCTTAAATGTTTCATTACAGAGAGGGGGCATGACCTAACCTCTTATGCCACAAATTTACATCATCGCAGATTTCAAGTGATTATTGTGTTTCTGTGTGATATGATTGTGTGCAACATTTAGTACATGAAAAATTTTGGGAACTTTAAGAACGTATAGGCTATCTATCATCCTACCAGTCAGCTTCGTCCTTCCATGAAGAAGGTCCTGTACAACACAATGATTAGGAAAGAAACAAGCCATGCATTCTAGTTCCTTAGTGATTTTAGAAACAGCTATGAGATTAAATTTTAATTTTGAAGAAAATTGTAATACCCCAAATTATTATGAATAATAATACATTTAAATAATAAATATAATAGTAAAAGTAATAAATTTATATAATAATAATAATAATGATGATAATGATATAATAATACCTCGATTATTATTATTAATAATAATAGATTTAAATAATGAAAATAATAGTAATAGTAATATATTTAAATAATAATAATAATGATATAATAATATATAGCAAAATCTAAAAATTTATAATGGTTGTATTGTTAATTTATTAATTAGGAATAATTAAAGGGCCCAAAATTTTAAGCTAAAACCTTAAAATTTAAATTATAAATATAGGTTAGCCGCTCAAACCTAACCTAAAAAAAACACTCATTACTTTTCTCTCGCCTTTCATCAATTACTCTTCTAGGAGGTTAGCAAAACGGCGACCAAGTAATCCTAATCCCATGAAGTCTAGAATTCTTAGGTTAATAGGCATTGTTGCATTGTTTCAGATTCTGTGAGTAACTTTTACGATATTGCTTTATTGCTCCGCCTCGGCATCTGTGGGTGAATTATACAATATACATAATTTCCTGTGCGTCCCTTTTTGCTTGAAAACAATTGAAATATGGAATACAATTCTTGCCCTGTGCGTCATTTGTGGGGTCCACGTCATTTTATTTATTTATTTACTATTTGATTTTCTTTTTCTTTATAGAATATCTCCTGTGCAAATAGATAAGATATGAACAGATTTTTTGGTCAATATATCCTTATATCTATATTTAATTGAAATAATATAAAAATATATAAAAAAAGATAAGTAAATAATAAAAATAATTTAGGAGTTTACTATGTGTGTATTTAAGTAAAAAGTAACTTAACAAAGGGAGGATAGCTTTGGGATGGATGCCTAAGGCCAAGGTGATGAACACAATTAGGCTTTATGCCTTTGATATATATATATTTGATGTGAACCGATTATATCCGTTCTTCCCAAAGTGGTGTCGCGGGTTTCCCTAGGGACACTAGTAGCAACTTTGGGAAGAGGTGTCTTACACTAGGAAGATATTTTATATGGCCAACTTGATGATTGTGGTGGGTTTCCGGGTCACGGGGTACCTAGCGGTTTCCTCCTACCATGGTTCTCTTCCCACTAATTAAATTACATAAAGAACATCGAAATTACATTTTTGATTATATATATGTATATGACTTTTTTTTATCATCTCGTAAATAATTTATATTTCTTTTCCTCTATATTACCTTTGTTTTATTAGGGTTACCAGCTTTGCTGATTTTTGTTTGTGTTTATGGGCTGCGATGATCCTTCGGGGGAGCAGATTTTCGGTGAAACAGGGTGCAAAGGATGAGTTAGCGTGAGTTTGTGAGGATAACTACTCGCATATTATAGCTAATTCTAGACTTTACTGAATCTTTATGAATTCAATAAAATGTATTAGACATATTTCTTTCAAATTGAACCTTAGTTTTTGGTTTCATTTTAATGTAATTAGCCTTGCGCTTGTCTTAGTACAAGTGCGGCGGTGACACTTCCCAAATTTGGATATTTTTTTTAGTATTTCTTTATAAAATCTTTTAAATTTTATGTTAAGATAATTGTTAGTAATTTGGGGTGTTACAAAAATAGTACCCCATTTAATGTGATATGAGGTGCAATGGTAATTGAACCTATATGCGTAATCGGTATTCGTTGGCCATCTGGAATTTTAATGGACTTAATTGGCCCACTGTATGCAATATATTTATCTAAAAGAGAAATATCACTTACTAAATGCGTAGTGGCTCCTGAGTCTAAAATCCAATAAGAATGAACAGAGTTTATAGAGGAAGATGTAGCCAAACCTGTACCAGTTAATGCATGCACATCTGTCTCGGCATCCTTCTGCAGCATCACAAGGAGCCTCTCGTATTGCTCTTGGGAAAGAGAAGGTGCCACTGTGCTTGTGGTATGTATCTGCATATCTGGATCACTAGTAGACTCAATTCCCAATTGCCCAGACTCCTTTTGTTGTTTCGGCTTTGCTCCCTTAAAGCTAGGTGGGTAACCAACTAACTGGAAGCATTGCTCACGTGAATGTCCCCTTTTGTGGCAGTAAGTACATTCAATAGATGGGTCCCCATGGCCTTTACCTTTGCCGTGACCACGACCTTTGGTGAACATTGCAATCCCTTATGTTGGGTGACCTCGATCAGATAGTGCCCTTTGGGTCTCACCCTGTATCACCATAGAGTATGCTTCATTCACATAAGGTAGTGGACTCATGAGTAAGATTTGTCCTCGAGCCTGAGTATACAATTCATTTAGGCCCATTAAGAATTGCAGAAGCTTCTGCTCTTGCATTAAATCAGAGTATGCCTTTGATGTGTTGCAGGTACACGATGGTAGGGTAATCAAGGTTGATTGCTCTTCCCATAATTCCTTTAATTTCAAAAAATAGGCAGAGACGGAGGAAGATCCTTGATAGTGCATGCCAATTTCACGATGAAGACCAAAGATGCGAGCGCCATTTTTCATATCGAATCGTTCCTTCAGGTCTGTCCAAACGTGATGTGCACTCTGGAAGTAGATGACCCCGTTAGCTAACTCAGTGGAAATCAAATTGAGGAGCCAAGACAGGACGACGGCGTTACATCGTTCTCACTAAGGCTGCATCGCTGGATCTTGCTCTTCTTTCTGGCAAGTGCCGTCAACGAGGCCCAGTTTGTGTTTCCCGAGTAAAGCGATTCGCATTGCGCGACTCCACACAGTGTAGTTTTCACAGCCGGTGAGTGTTTGTTGAATGATGGAGAGACCTTGAGTGTCTGATGGATGAAGATACAATGGATGTGAAAAGGGGATCGATCCAGGGGTAGCTTTCGCAGAAGGTTCTTTCTCAGCCATGGAAATCTTTGGCGGAAACGATGGTGAGATATGCGGAAGTGGTGGTGGACAGTGATTGCAAAGGTGGTGCCAGAATCTTTAATCGACGACACCAATTTCGCGAACTTGAGAAAGAAAGAAGACATGATTCTGAGTCATCGTGCCTTCACGTGGTTTCTATCCTTGATCTGACTCATCCGTGTGTGAGCTGGCGTGTTGGGATTCTTCAACAATCTCCTTCACGTGCCAATTGAGCCACACACTATAATGGGCTATCTTGAATCTTTGGCAGAAACGTGGGCTTTGACTGACTTCTTTTCTTGGACTTTCAAATAGCAGTCTTGATTCTACGCCAAAAACCGTATGCTGGTCTGGATCTCTTGTCTTGACCTTACGGCATGCTTCTTTGGGCCGCAGGTATGGAAGAAGGAAATTAACTTGTATGCTCTGGTACCATGTTTGAACACTTTACCCTGATGAACTTTACACAGGTGTTCACAACTAGGTAGAGAAAGAGACATTCTCATTAATGAAAAATAGAATGTTTACACCAGTATTCAATTGAGAAATTAGAACAACTATATATACAACACAACTAAAATAACCAACTGAGAAACTAACTATAACTAACTGTCCCAATTAATTAATTGTACATATACTAATCATATATTCTAACATAACTGATCTATATTTTGAAGGAAAAGTATTTCTCTAGTTACTGGAGATAGATAAATGTATCTCCAGTGACCCCTAAAACTACGTCGTTTTAAATTAATAAAGGGTGTGTTTGTAATTTTGAGTGAATTAATGAATGGTGCTTCGATAAAATTTATATGATAAAAAAGTAAACAAAATTACAAAAATACCCTTTATTAATCCAAAACGACGTAGTTTTGAGGGTCACTACTGGAGATAACTTATCTCCAGCTGAAGAAATCCTTTACCAATATTTCAAATACAACTAAGACTAAATTTGATTGTCTCTTCTTGTTGACCCTTCTTATTTCACATTCGAATTAGAGTTATGAGGTTGACACTGGTCATTAATATAAATATAATACATGCATCAATTTTGTCTCTAACATTTATCATTTTTTTTCATACTAATTTGTTTAACTTATAATCCGATGGATATAATGTTTAAACCAGGATATTCTAGGAAAATCAGACTGTATTTATCATAACTTAGTAACTTACCTAACTCTAACCTTTTTTTTTTTTGTGCCAAAAGAGTCAAATTTGTTAATCACAAAGAAACAATCAATACAAACACTCAGATAATACCTAGCATTACAACCCATTCACCTACAAAAAAACACAATTAATTAATAAGAGGAAACTGCCTAGCCAATACCAGGTTTCTCCTCAACATCATTATTAAGATCATACCAGGAACTTCCTAATCTCATATCTATTCATACGTTGAAAGTTTCCTTCAACGCCAAACATTCTGCCATAAAAAACTTTCTTTCCCAAGCCACCTATCATTTCTCCATTACCGTTCCAGCAGATAATTTCAATGCCAGCCGATCGAATCCAAATCATAGATAGATAAAGCAACAATCCACTGGAGCTGTCCATCTCACTAGCTTTAAATTATTTAACAAATCATGATAAGAAAAATTTGAGAAACCATCATCACCAATAAATCACATCTCACTGCTTAATTATTTAGAATTCATCATGGAGATCATTATTTAATTATGTATGGTACGTACTCAAATTTTTTCAAAAATATATGGATGGAGTAACTAATACTACTTCCAAACGCATGGGAACTGTCGGCCTTACGCTCCTAGGCCCTGCCACTCCACGTAGGGACTGTGAAACTCAAAATGTTGTAAATTAATGGTAATTGGAGCGATGACAGCAACTGATTGAAAGTGGCCTGCAAACCTAAGAACGAGTGAGTAAGATGAAAATGACTGATAATGATGTGCAATAAAGCAAACATATAAAAAAGTATGGGAAGCAATTAAAAATGTAAAATCAGACGTGGCGGGAGATAGAGACACGAGACATGGACATGGAGGTTTGAAATTGAAGGAAGGTTGGTGGTGGCAAGTGGCAAACGGCCATGGACAACGGTTGCGGAGGATAAAGCCAAAGCAAGGGTTAGTGGTGCTGAGTAAATGAGGACGCAATCTTAAATAGGGACAGAAGGGTCTTGTGGTCCCCACCTGTCGATGCCATCCATGCTGACATGGACTCTTCACTGCCTCACTCTCTGCCACCTCGTCATTTCCATACTTCATTTCCATGCTAGGCCACTTGGCCTTGTGGAGTTATGGCAATGCGATAGTTAGCGAGTGTTTGGGTAAATTTTAGTGTCAAAAGCAATTTTTGGTAAGTTGAAATAAAACTTTCTTATATATTTATCTTATAAGTCCTAAAAATTATTCTCCAAAAGTTAATTCAAACACATATTTACTGTATGTTTAAATTAACTATTAGGATTTATGAAATAAGTATGTGAGAATAATTTTGTTTCGATGTTTGAAAAAAACCTATGAAACCATGGTTTTGTGATTTCCAAAACACTCATTTATTCTACTTATGATTTCAAATTGTTAGTGCCTGTTTTATTAACACTCCAAAAAAGTTTTAGCTTTTGAATTCTCTTGAAACTGAGATGTTTTAAAGCTTTTTTTAATATATCATATAAGTAAATTTTTGTTAAATTGATTTTTTTTTTAAAAAATCTTCATGGTTAAATTTTCCCCAAAAGTCAAATAAATTTTACAGCTGCACCGAAAGTGAGAAAACGCGTGGGCCCCACATGAACATGAATGAAGTTTATGAACACGATCTGGTGAACAAAGATGCATTTAACAAGAATCACAAATATTCCGTAAAATATCATGGACTGATAATTAGTAATTTTCCACATAATTAGTATATTCATAACAATAAGTAAATTTTTGTTAAATTGATTTTTTTAAAAAATCTAGGGTTAAATTTTTTGCCTGAAGTTTAAGCTGAAGATTTTGCCCAAAGTTTTTTTTCGCCTCAATTTTGCCCCTAAGTATATAGAAATCTTGCCTATAATTGTAATTGAATTATTCAATTTCTTTTTCTTTGAAACCTGGATGCAAAATTGCTCCTAGAAAAACTTTCGGGCAAATTTGCTCCTTAAAAAAACTATTGGGGCATATTTGCTTGGTTTTGTTAACGTCCAGGCAAAAATGAGACAAAAAACCTTTTGGGTGACCAGTATTACTTAGGTTAAACTTCCATAACAAAAATGATATTTAACTCTAAAATCTATACAAATATACATCATACTGCAAAAACTTTATCTTCTTCTTCTTTTTTATGGAGTACCTCTACTCTAATTTCAATTTTGTTTAAAAAAAATAATATCGAAATAAGATTCACAACTCTCCCTGCCCCTACATCTAACTAAACCCATCACGATCTCCAGTATTAACTTTACAGTCTTTGTTTGGTTTGAAGGGGAAAGGAGAAAAATTTAATGAAGAGACATGCCTAGTGTGCAACACGTCACACCGATTCACCGTATATTTCTTGATTTTTTCCTAACATGTTTTTAAAAAAGGGTTAAGGTGCAAAAATACACACGTCGGAAGAATGCCAAAATGAAGCTCTTTTTTAGGTGCAAAAGTGCCGACTATGTGGTTCAAAATAGAAAGAAAAGTCACTAAACCGTTAACGGTGGACGTTGTTAAGTGTGAAGGTTTGACTAAAATTAATGATGTGGACGCTAACTAGGACTATGTAGCAGACAACTCATAATATGAAAATACCAAAATAGCCTCAAAGGAGAAATGCCTTTTCAACTTCCAACCCAAATTAATCGCCGTGCACCCGTTCATAACGACCACCGATATCGCCGGAAACTCAACTTGCCGAACACCTCTCAACGAGAAACACTACTTGAACAAGATCGTAGCTTAAACAGAAACAACAAGTAGAAGAAGCAGTCTTGTCTATAATCAAAAGTGGAGCAATAAAAATCACACAAAAAATAAATAACAAGAACCTAGAACAGTGAAAACACAGATCAATGTCTATAATAGAAATCAATGTCTATAATCGAAACCGTAAAATCAGATTAAACCATCTCAAATTACATGGTTGAGCTGCACTATCAAACAAACGCAGATCGCGCGCTTGCTACCGCTGGGTGTAGAGATCAAAGAAACTTGCAGATCTAATGAGGGAGAGGAAGGAGATCGAAGACGATGTCCTTCTTGATGGCGATGACAAGCTCGAAAGGGGTAGAAAGGCGACAAGCTTCGGTTTTTTAACTTGGTGTCGTAGCTGGAGGGGGTTGACAAATTGCCTACAATCACATCTCCACCGTGGCCCACAGTTACCGTCGTCATTCCGGTCATCCCCATCTCCGCCGTTGTCATCCCTCGTCACCATTTACAGCCATCAAATGTCTCTTGCACGGAGGGCTATTTAGTCTTTCAATGTCCAATTCCATGGAGCTCCCGACACTTCCATGGGTCAGGGTAAGGAACCCACCGCCATAACTGTAAGCGACGGGGAAGACACAAATATGGGCCAAAATCTTAGATGTTATATTTTGGCAGATAAATAAAAGATAAATAAATTATATTTTCTCAAATAAATAAATTACATTTTTCCCAAATATAGTCCTAATCGTCCACATCATTAATTTTAACAAACCTTCCAACTTAACGGTCCACGTCCCACGTTAACGATTTCGCGACTTTCTTTCTTATTTTCAGAAACCACATACTTTACTTTCGCACCTAAAAAAGACTTCAACATCGAACGCTCCTCCGACAAAAGATACGTGTATTTTCGCACCATAACCCTTTAAAAAATCATTCATATGGTTTTATTAATTTCTCTTTTTAAAAAGCCATTTTCGGGGATAGTTACAAATTGTCCATTCCTGAACAAATTATGTGCTTGCAATCCTGCACAAGCAGGAAAATTCTTGATGCATTAATTACCATTAAATTTAATATAATAATAACATATTAAGTGTAAATTTCAAACCACTTGTTTTCCAATTTCCCAATACTTTAGAGTTATTTAATTCTCCAATTTTTTTAAAAGTTAGCTGAATCACTCAAATTTTAATTTAATAAATTCACCAATAAGGAGAGGAAAACCATTCAGGCCGATTGTCACATTATGCGTCTCCACTCGCCACATATAATAATGTTTATGTGTTTTAAAAAAGTGAGAAAAACAAACGCCTTCGATCACATCACAGTCACACATCCAGCATCAAAATGTATGATGAATCGGTGATCCACATAATTCGTAGGCAACAATATTGACCCATACGAGGGCCAGCCCTGTCAATTTCATAAATACCACCCAAGTCCCGGATCATTTCCAGTGCGAGGCGACTTCTCTTCTCAGATTCTCCAGCCTTTCGTGTCGTCCCCAACGAAGCATGAGATATTCACAACAAAATTAAAACAATAGCTCAGAGTTAGCGTCTCAAATGTGATGAAATCATGGCTCTAATGGCTACTAGAACGAAACTCGCAAGAATTCTCACTGCTCTCTCTACTCGAACGCTAAATTCGAGATCAGGCTCTGGCTGCTTCATTCCATTTGGCGCGCTCCAAAAGTTCTCTGCTTCTTACACATCCGCCGCTCTGGCTGCCGAGGAATCAGAGACGATGGGTTCGCGATGCATGGCGTTGGAGACATTAGGAGTGAAGGATTATGAGGATTATAGGAAGTCCCGGTACGGTGATATCACTCACAAGGCTGTGCTTGTTGATGCTGTTGGCACTCTTGTTGTGCCCTCTCAACCTATGGCTGAGGTTGGTTTACTCTCCTGCATATCATACAACGCATACATTTCTGGGCTGTGCCTATTCTTTCCTGAGTTTATGCTGTGATTCTTCAAATTTAGTGCGGCTACTACTTTCTTCTTCATTCCCCATCGATTTGCTTGAGTTCTGATTACAAATGAACGTTTCGGTTGTTGCATTGTAGATATATAGAAAGATTGGGGAGAAGTATGGGGTAGAATACTCGGAGGATGAGATTTTACACCGATACAGAAGAGCTTATGGGCAGCCTTGGGGCAGATCTCGGCTCAGGTGCGTATCATATCTGTGGGTTTATGATCTTATTTCGGGTTTTATGACTTGTATTAATCGATATGTTCATATTAATTAATACTGAATAAAATTTGGTCATTTTGCCAATTGGTTTTGTAGAATGAATTTCTTATGATTTGTTTGGTCCACAACATTTCTCTGCCTAATATTTATTTATTTTTGTTAGGAGGTACAGGGATGACTTGCATGGTCCTCCTGTATTTTTCAAATTTAGATCTTTTTTATTTAAAAATGAAACAAAAAAGAATTTCGCCTAATATTTTGAGTTTTGCTTCATAACTTAGCATTAAAATTTGTTTATAAGCAAGGGCAATGTGATAGAGGGGTCGTGGCTGTGTTTAACAGATATTAGAAGTTTTCATTGAATAAAGAACACTTCAGAATGGACTAATTGTGTGTTATTTTACTTTTTGTTGTGCGTTCTTACCCATTCTAACGGCTTTGGCAATTTTTATCAGCGTGATTACTTAATTAATGATGTATATCTCCACTGCAAGATCCTTCTTGGTTGCTTATAAAAATTTTAAGATCATGTAACCTTGAAGAAGAAGATTGTTACGATTTATGAGTCATGACAAACCCGTCTTGGCCCAAGTTCTTGTATCCGCAAACTCAAATTTTCAGGGAACAGAGATATCCAAGACTAGAGATTCACCTGATGGAATGCAATAAGCACCATGTAGGATGCAACACAAACAGGCAGCTTATTTGTCATTTAGTTACCTTTTCCATCCTGCTGCATCTCTGCTTTAAGAATACTGGCACAATATGCAACAGGCCTTTTAGTGAACAATAAATGTCTTTCCCCAGAATCCTGACTCCTGGGGGATCTACCTTTCAGTCATATATATTGCTCAATCATATGGTATCATTCCATATCATCCACCTGAAGAACATAGTTTTCATAACTCAAAACGAACACTATATTCTATGGCCTATTATGCAGATCTCACTATATTCTTGGCTTTAGAAAGTAGTAGCCTATGTGCCACTGGTTAGTTTTCGACTTGTAAATGGGTATTTTTTTAAATGTAAGGTGAATTTAGGGTTTGACTGAGGATAAACTTTTTGTCTTTTCTCGTAACTTATATTGAGTGCAACTGGAAATGTGACCAAGTATTCAACCTTAGGGACAATCAATCTACTATCATCTTTGGTTTTGCTGAGACTCTAATTCTTTCTCAATTACAGATATGTTAACGACGGTAGGCCCTTCTGGCAATACATAGTCAGTTATTCCACTGGCTGTTCAGATTCTCAGTACTTTGAAGAACTTTATTACTACTACATGACAGATAAGGTCAGATCTTTTAAAAGTCATTCATTTTGTTGTGATTTTATACAACCTTTAGGTAGCAACTTTTTGATGTTTTTTTTTTTTTTTTTTTTCTGTCTATCATTCATAGGCATGGCACCTCTGTGATCCTGAGGCCGAAAAAGTGTTCCAAGCAATTAGAAAAGCTGGTGTAAAGCTGGCTGTTGTGTCAAATTTCGACACTAGATTAAGACCTCTGCTGAAGGCATTGAACTGTGATAACTGGTTTGATGCAGTAGCAGTATCAGCTGAGGTAGCACGAGTTTCTTTCCTTTATTGTTGAATTAGTTTGTGTTGGAAGCAGGTTCTCCCGGCCCCTTCTTTATCCCACGACTGCTTGCAACTCTATTAATCGTCATAAACAATACAAAGTATCTTAGGCTATCAAAAAAATGTTGGCAATGAATTCAGTCTGGTGCTAACTCCGGCCTCCCTGTCACATTTAGCTGTGTTTGGGCATGTTGTCATGTGCTTGTGCTAACCGGATCTGACTGCCCTCAATCCCTCATTCTTTCATTCCTTGTTCAATCTTCTCTCACTTGATTTGTGGGAAAGTTTGGGGAAATAAGTTCTGGGTTTATTTTGGTATGACACACATCCACCTCCATTTTCTTCCTTCATCTTCTTTCTGTTTTGACCTTTTTTCCCAGTGTAACATATCAACTCTTCTTATGCTCATTGAACCAAAAGAGACAATTCCTACACAGTTCTATGAGCCAAGAGAACTAGAAATTGCAGCACACCCAGTATGCGAACATGCAAAGCAAGGAATGCTATGTGCATAAGATGGCATACCTAATAGACTAGTTTTGTCCTAAAAGCATGCTAAAGGGTAATGCCATCAGGTGAATTACAAGTCATCTCGTCCTTCACATCATGTCAAAATAAAGGGGACTCTTGCATTTATCACTTAATTGGAATGAAGGAAACCCCAAGAGAGCTATCAAAGAATGAGGCCCTCCCAAGTCCCTATGTAGTGCACAAGTTGGGCATAAAATTTATGTTATGCGCTCTCCCACTTCTTTACTTTACATATTTTATGATTTCTGAATTTCTATGTGACTATGGGTGGATGTGCCTTTGTCAAACAGGTTGAGGCAGAGAAGCCAAATCCAACCATATTTCTTAAAGCATGTGAGTTGTTGGGTGTGAAGCCTGAGGATGCTGTTCATATTGGGGATGATCGTAGAAATGACATATGGGGTGCTAGAGATGCAGGCTGTGATGCTTGGCTTTGGGGAAGTGATGTTCATTCCTTTAGGGAGGTATGTTAGCATCTCCATTTCAGTATCTCACATAGTTTTGTATGCTATTTAACGGGAAAACGATTTAGTTTGCATAGAGATAATTCTTCCAGGGTTTGTTTTCATCATCACTGACAGATCTTCCGCGTGTCCAAAGTGCTGATGAGAGACAAATTTCTAAGTTCTGTTTTTTTGCGCTGTCAGTTATAATTAGGCCTGCAAATACTAAAGTGACTCCAATATTTTTGCTGATGCAGGTAGCTCAGAGAATTGGGGTCCAAGTTTGATAGATTCAATCAAGCATAAGTTGAAGAATGCTTTGTAGTATATACTCTAATCTATATTTAGTGAGGGTGTATATGTTCAGCTGAAATTTTCGTAATTTTCGAAGTGTAATTTGGGGATATGGGCCGGTATGTAAGTCGCATGGGACAGAAATTGAAAATGCAGGAAGAAGTTTTCATCTTCCCAAAATGTTCATTGGGCCCAAAACTAGACCGCCGAGACTTGCGATCGCAACGTTTTTAACTAGGCATTTTCTCGCAGCTAGTTAATTTCACTGGTAATAAATGTTGACCGTCCACTTCCATACTCTACCTAAAATTTGTGTCATTTTTGACACAAGCTCTCCTTTTTCTTTTTCTTTTTCTTTTTTTTAAAAAATATTTTAAGGTACTGGCGGGTATTAAAAAACACACTTCATGATCTTGAAAAAATAATTCAAGATACTGACTGCTACTAAAAATATTAAAGTAGAGGATACTGACTGGTATTGAAAAAATATTTCAATATTTTTAGTAGCAGTCAGTACCCTGAATTATTTTTTCAAGATCATAAAGTATTTTTTTAGTACCTACCAGTAGCTTAAAATATATATTTTTTTAAAAAAGCAAAGCTTGTATCAAAAGCGACATAATTTTTAGGTAGATGAGGGAAGTGAATCGTAGCCACCCCTAGAAAAAATGGGGTAAAAGCCGACGAACAAAACAAACGACAAGAAAACCATACTAGCGATTAGTGTCTAGTGAGACTCGATGGAGCTATGGACACCAAAGAGGTACTATAATTTTTTTAATACAAAAAAAAGTATTAATCAATTAGAAGTGAGCAACAGTTCTCTCAAATGATTGGGCCTGTAGTTCTTAACAATCTGACTGGTGAGATGCCCGAAATGGACGAAACACTTGGTGCTCTCTCTGGTTCAAAACTAACTCCTCCGTCTAAGGAGGAGGACGATCTACTAGCTAGAAGTTCTAAAAAGATTAAGAATGGGAATCAAGGTCCTGATGGACTCTTGTCTAGTCAGTGGCCGAAACTTGGTGCGATGAAATCTGGTTTTGCACCAGGCTCGATGTCCTTTGTTGACAAGCTGAAGGGTGCTCAGGAAGATGCGAGTGTTGCTGCGGAGGAGCTGGTGGGGGCTAAGGAAGATATCTCTGATGATTCAATGTCGGATAAGGAGGATGATAGCGAGCCTTGTTGCAAGATTATCGAAGACCCTAAGAGGAATTTCCCAACTTTCATCTTTTCTGGGAAGTTGAAAAAAAGGATGTACAAGGCCTGGAACAACTCAGTTATCATCAAGCTTTTGGGCAAGAATATTGGGTATAAAGCTCTTGAAGCCAGAATTCAGTCGATGTGGGCAAAACGTGGTGTTACTAAACTGATTGATGTTGGACATGGCTACTATGTTGTGAAGTTGTCAAACATATATGATTTTGATCATGCTTTATCGGGAGGGCCATGGATGATTTATGATCATTATTTGGTGATGAGACCTTGGGAACCTTTGTTTGATTCAGCCACAGCTAAAATAGACAAAGTTGCCGTATGGATTCGTCTACCCAGTATTTATTTGGAATATTATGATAGAGAAGCACTTGCATACATTGCTGACAGGATAGGAGATATAGTGAAGGTCGACATTAATACGTCCTCATAGCTTTGAGGTCACTATGCTCGCCTCTGTGTTCTTGTCGATTTAACGAAGCAACTGATGTCTGGATTTTCCATAGATGGCAAAGACTATTTAATTGAGTACGAAGGGCTTCATATGCTATGTTCTTGTTGTGGAATTTATGGTCATCGACAGGAATTGTGTCCTCATAAAAAAGTTCAAGCAGAGGCTACTAAAGATAAGCAACCTTTTGAGGATGCTCGCACCATAGTTCAAGAATCTCCGATGAATATGGTGGATTCTGACCTACTTTGGAAAGTTGTGCAGAAGCCCAGATGGCCAAAGAAGCCTAAAGAGAAAACAGGGGAAGTTCTCCGGCAAGATCATATGGGTTCTCGGTTTGCATTACTTGCTGACGTGGAAGGGGTGAATCAGCATGCAAAGGAATTGCCAAGGAGTGAGGTAGTATTGGGGGGACCATCTGTGGTACAACAAGATGGTGTGAGGCGCACTAAACCTGCACGGAAATAATCGCGGAAAAAGGCAGTGGCAGAGAATATGGATTTCGTGAATGAAAGGAGTGAGGGGGTAGAAAATTCACCTAGGGCACAGCAAATGAGAGGTCGACGTGTGGACAAGAGGACAAGAGAGGGTATAACGGCTGAGTTGAAAGGAGAGGAGGATACTTTGAGAATTACGATGGGGGAGGAATTGATGGACGAGGAAGAAAACGTGGTTGTTGGGTTTTCAGGGGTGGATTTGGGTGCTCATATGGTCCCCGTTTCTCACGTGCAGCTCCCTCCAGAACCGGGTGAATCATCTAGATTACATGTCGACCATGGGCTTAAGTGCAATGAGGCCTAGATGCCTAATCCTCAGCCTGATGATCTGTTGAGTCCGCAGCCCAGCGGGGAAGTGATGGTCTAGGAGACCAGTGAAGACGTGGTGATCCCTAAAACCCATATGTAAATATGGACCTTTTGTGGTTATATTTTTTATCAATATGTTTTTTTATGGTTTACATATTTTATTGGAATACTCGAGGGGCTTGTGGAAAGGGCCTTCTCAGAAACCTTAAATTAAGCCCATGGTTTTAATTTTAGCTGAGACTAAAATGGAGGACGGTTCTAGATTAGAGGTGTTAAGGAACTTGGGCTTTGATTCAATCCGGTTTGTTCCTAGTTTGGGGCGTTTTGGCATAATTGCTTTGGCCTGGGATTCAACTCGGATATCGATCTCAATTCTTGAGGAGAATCGACAATTTCTCCATTGCAATGTTCCAGAGTGGGATTACCGGCATTTGTGCTCACCGCAATCTACGCAATTCCTCATCATAATCTTCGCTTGGCTTTTTGGGCGGATATATTTCGATTATCGTCAGGTTTGTCTTCTCCTTGGATAGTGATCGGAGATTTCAACGACATATTGTTGGCCAATGAAAGGATAGGGGGCAGGCAAGGCAATCCTAGCAAGATGCGATGTTTTCAAGATAATTTGATACATTGTGGGTTGAATGACATGGGCGCTGTCGGGCCTAGAATGACTTGGAAAGGGCCACGCATCGCAGGATTTTCAAGGTTGTATGAGTGCCTGGATAGAGCTCTAGCGAATGTCACCTTCCTCAACGACCTGCCGGAATCCTTTTTAAAGGTACTACCCATGACTGATTTTTCTGATCATAACCCTATCCTCTTATTTGTGAGTGATATTCTTAATGTCAATAATGTTGCTAAGCCATTTCGTTTTGAAGCCATGTGGCTTCTTCATGAAAATTTCAAAGATTTTTTATCTGTTAACTTGGGTTGCCCAAGAAGATCTTGAGGCTTGTCTTATCAATTTTCAATTTGAGCTTTTGGTTTGGAATAAGGAGGTTTTCAGTTATGTTGAAAGAAAGAAAGCCGAATTACTTGCTCGTTTGAATGGGATTCAGAGATCCTCCTCTTTCCCTTATTCAAATTTCCTGTGTCAGCTAGAATATAAGCTACAAAAGGAGCTTAATGTAGTATTGCAGGCTGAGGAGCTCAAATGGTTTCAGAAATCAAGAAGTATGTGGATTACTAAAGGCGATTGAAATACTCGCTTTTACCATACTAAGACCAATATCAGAAGAAGAAGAAATAGAGTCTTAGCTCTAAAGAATGATTCAGGCGTTTGGATTGAAGATTCAGATGCAGTTAAAGGCTTGGTGTTATCCTACTTCAAGAACCTTTTCTAAGAGAATGGCGGTGCTAAGTCTCAATTACGGACAGTGGCATCATTTCCTAAGGTCAGTGATGATATTCTTCATACTTTGGGTGGTTCACCTACTGATGAGGAAATCAAGAGCTCTATTTTTTCAATGGGGGCTTATAAGGCCCCATGCATTGATGGCTACTCACCTATTTTTTACCAATCTAACTGGTCGATTGTGGGGCCATCGGTTTGCATTTTTGTGAAAAAAGCTTTCTCTGGTTCTGTGGATATCTCGGAGGCAAACAAAACTCTTATTTCCCTAATTCCAAAAAGAGAAGCTCCGGAGTATGTTAGCCACTTTAGGCCTATCTCACTGTGCTCTGCTCATTATAAGTGTGTATCCAAGATTATTACTAATAGGCTGAAAAGTGTCATGAGAGATATTGTATCTCCCTTTCAAGCTAGTTTTATTAAGGGCAGACAAATACAGGACAACATCATCATTGGACAAGAACTCCTCCACACTATGAAGAAAGCCAAGAGCCGGAAAGGTTTTATGGCCCTCAAGATTGATTTAGAGAAGGCTTATGATCGAATTGACTGGGAGTTTCTCAAACAGACCCTTTTACTGGTTGGCTTTGATCATGACTTTGTCTTTCTAATCATGGAGTGTGTTACTTCCACCTCTTACAATGTCCTGTGGAATGGAGAGCGAACTGAGTTTTTTATGCCTAAGCGTGGCATCCGGCAAGGTGATCCTATATCGCCTTATCTTTTTGTGTTATGCATGGAAAGGCTTTCTCATATTATATGCGATTCTGTCATGGCAAATAAGTGGAAGCCGATCAAGGTTACGAGGGATGGTCCTAGCATCTCTCACTTATTGTTTGCAGACGACCTATTGTTATTTAGTGAAGCCTCTGTTGCGCAAGCTAAATGTATTATGGGCTATCTCGATTCTTTTTGCAGCTCCTCTGGGGAGAAGATTAGTCTCATTAAATCTTCAATGTTCTTCTCGCCTAAGGTGCCTCATGATTTGGTTAATAGAATCAGACAAATTACTCATATGAAGGTCACTTGTGAAATTGGAAGATACTTAGGATTTCCTTTGACCAATACAAGGAAAACCATAGATAAATATCAGTATATTATTGACAGAGTTAATTCTAAGCTTTCCTCTTGGAAGGCTAACACTCTTACTTTGGCAGGCCGTGTAACTCTAGCAAAATTAGTTATTAGTGCTATTCCTTTATTTCCATGTAAGTGGCTCAACTACCTAGCAGTGTATGTAAGGAGGTTGAGAGGTTGCAAAGAAATTTTATTTGGGGTAAGTCAAATCCCCATGGGTATCATAACCTAAATTGGTCAACTCTCACTTTGCCTAAGAACTTTGGTGGTTTAGGTTTCAAAAAGTTGGAGTCTATGAATGATGCTTTTGGGTGTAAGTTGGCATGGAACTTAGTGATGGGTTACGGGGGCCGTGGGTCGGATGTTCTCTTTCACAAATATGTCAGAAGGAATGATCAAAGTTTCTTTGATTTCCATCCTCAAGACTCAACTCTCTGGAGGTTTATATGTAAGCAGAAGGAGGTCTTCGAAAGAGGCTCCTGCTGGAGGGTGAGGAATGGTCTAACAGTGGCCTTTTTCGATGATTGTTGGCTGTCCAATGGTTTCAAGATTCGAGATTACTATATCAGAACTCTGTCGCCAGATGAAAAAAATCAACAACGTTGTTGATTGGATTGCTAATGGTACTTGGGACTTCACTCGTCTTGGGACGACTGTAGCAAGCGAAGTGATTCAACGGCTGATTGCGGTCTTGCCTCCTATGGATAGGGCAGGGGAGGACATGATGTTTTGGAGTGGATCTAGCAATGGTTCTTTCACTGTTAAGTCTGCTTATTACTTAATTGAGAATCCACCTCAAAATTTGGCTCATACTTGTTTTAAACTCATATGGAAATGGCCTGGGATTGAGCGAATCAGGACCTTTCTATGGCTTGCTTTTCATAATCGTTTGCCTACCAATGAATGGAAGGGTAAATGGGCGAGCTTATCATCTATTTGTACTTACTGTAATCTTCAACTTGAATCAGTAATGCACATCCTTCGGGATTGCAATTATGCAGATCTTCTATGGAGGGAATTGGTTCCTTCAGATTTTTATTCCTCATTTTTTGCTGCAAATCTTAGAGATTGGTTTCAGTTTAATCTTAAAGGTGATTGTGGAGGGCTTTTGATGCCTAACTGGAGCAAGATATTTGGAGTTACTGTTTGGTTTTTATGGAAGTGGAGGAATTCGTCTATTTTTTATCCAAATTTCCATAAACCACCTTTTCCTGCTTCATTTATTCTGAATGTATGGCACTTGTATGTAGTATCCGATAGTTGTGATAATCAGCCATCACTCCCGGGAGGCACCACCATCATGGATTAAGGTTGATATAGATGATCTTCTAAAGGTTGTCTTGGCGTGGGGGTGTGCTCGGCGATTCTTATTTCGGTTTTTCAGCCCATCTTGGTAGGTATTGTCCTTTGAAAAACCATGAACATTTCGGAGTTATAAAGCCATCATCATAGAATCGATTCTAAGATTCTTATAGACTCTTTGAAAAACCATGACTTTGGAAGAGCGAGAGAGCATGGTTATGTTGAAGATTAGAGATTTGTTGCGGCTCAACTAGGATGTTCAATTTTCCCGTATTTCCGGGGAATTTAATCTTGTGGCGGACGCTTTAGCTAAGCATGGTTTGTCCTTTTCCCGTAATTTCCTTTCGTGTCCTACTTTTAAAGAACTTTGCTTCTCCATGACTGTATAGGAATTTTTCCCAACTCTGTTTCGTCTTAATATAAAGGCCTAGCCTCTCCTTTATAAAAATAAAATAAAAATGATTGGGCTTGTAAGCCCATTTGAAGTTTAAATGTGAAAAGCCAATCCATGCATCCATTAATTAATTAAGAGTTAAATATCAATTTTGCCTATGAAGTTGAGGTCTTGGGTTAGCCAAGAGAGATTGAGATTTATTTCCCCTTATGTGTAATGCTACCTGTATGTACTTTGGGCTCTTAGCCCTCTTCTTTATAGCAAACAAATTTTTTTTTTACCTATGAAGTACACGCCCAGGAGCAATATTGCCCTTGAAGTTTTTGGCGTAGCAATGTTGCCCATGAAGTATCAAAACGTAGCAATGTTGCCCCTCCATTAACAGCCCTAACGGTCAAACGTTAGTTAATCGTTAGGGCTGTTAACGGAGGGGCAACATTGCTACGTTTTTATACTTCAGGGGCAATATTAAGCCCCCAAAAACTTCGAGGGCAACATTGCTCTTGGACTTGTACTTCAGGGGCAAAATTGATACTTAACCCTAAAAATAAAGTATAAGCAATCACAAAGAAGATTGATCGATATCATATGTAGAGTAAAGGTACCAAATACCGAATTACTGATGCCAAACAGTCCTAACAAATTATCAGAATGATATCTTGCCAATACCGCACCTCTTACATTATATGGACCAGTTTGAGCTTTATATATATTTTGATGAGATTGGTATTTCTTGATAGAAATTTCACATGTTGATTGATTATATTGATTGTGATGGTTCCATTTTTTTTTTAAATTTCTTAATATATATCACATGGAATTTAATTTGAAAAGTCAGATTTTCCGATGTGGAAGCACTCAGAAATTTTGGATAACCCATGAGGTATTCTATCTATAACACTTATTACCCGTATAGCTACAAGGTATTCAATCCAGAATACTGAAGAACAAGTCATGCTTGCTAAAGAAATTGAATAATTCTTCTTCATTTGACTCTAAATTCAAAATAACATGAGAGGGATCTTTATAACCCAATAAAACTAACTCTAACTAGGACTCTCAAGAAAGAATATTCCAATCCTAATAGCCCAAAAGATATAGATAAATAATGAAGGATATGGTGAAGATATTTAGCAAATATTTTAATTAGATTATTTAAATAATTTAATTGCTGAAAAAGGTTTTATGGGGTTAATGAATAAAAAATATTGAAAGATATTGGAAAATAAGTTTTTTTTTTCTTCCTTTTTTTTAGGTTAAGTATCAATTTTGCCCCTGAAGTACACGGCCAAGAGCAATGTTACCCTTAAAGTTTTTAACGTAGCAATGTTGTTTCTGAAGTATCAAAACGTAGCAATTATGTTCCTCCGTTAACAGCCCTAACGGTCAACTAACGTTTGACCGTTAGGGCTGTTAACGGAGGGATAATATTGCTAGGTTTTGATATTTTAAGGGCAACATTGCTACGCCAAAAACTTTGATGGCAACATTGCTCCTGTACGTGTACTTCAAAGCTAAAATTGATAGTTAACCCATTAATTTATCATGGGGACCATCCACACATTTATTAGCGACAACTGGAGTGCCTACAGACAAATAGAAGTAGTAGATACATTAATTTATTTTTAATAGATTAAATGATGGTTGATATATTTTATGGAGTACCCACTCATACTCGTTGAAGAAAAAAGGTCATACCAACAAGCCATACCTTCAAACGCTTGAACCAAGTGGTTATGAGTTATTTCAAGCTTAACTAATAATCTCATGTTTACCTCGTTTCATTGTAAGTCTACATTCTTGCGAATCACACTAGTTGGTTGCTACTCTTTCTAAGTTTAGGAATAGATTCCAAACCATTTTTTAAAAATGGAATGGACTGCATTGGTGGGAACAACGTTGTGAATAGCTAAATTTGGCCCTAAACCCTTCAAAAATTTAAAAAATACGGGTATAAATAAAATTTAATCCAAACAGGAAGCCAATAGCGGAGCGCAAGTTCAAACAATACAGCGGGAAAATATTTGAACCGTGAACTGGGAAGACAAACGGCGCCCTCTTTCTCGTCCGGCGGCGCATCAAAGGCGCATATCGGGCAGGTCAGGCGGCGACAGCTCGACGATATCTAACTATTGCGGGTACTGTTCTTTCCAACTCATTTTTTCATGGATAGAATACACGTCGCCGTCCGGTCACGGCCTCTATCATCTGAGGACGCTACGACCAGCCCTTGGAGAATCTCCGGCAATTCCATCTTCATCTCTAACCACTCCACCAAGTTCGAATTCGGTATACCCCTCTTTCTCCTTCACCATTTTATTCTGAGTCTGTTACTTGTGTTTTTCTTTATTTTTTTTACATATTACGCTTCGCAGATGAAATTTTCGGCGAAGATTGTAACACATTTCAAGTATACCAAGCTTGCACCAAGGACATTGTCGCCGCTGCTGTTCGTGGATTCAATGGTATTCTCAACTCATACACAACAAATAATTTGAATATTACTATTACTATATATTGCATACTTGGTTCTCGAATTATAAGATAATTTTCGATTTTTAGCTCAAGTTTTAGTGCAAGTTTTACTCTAACTACATGAATGGGTTGAATTACAAACCTAACCAACACAAAACTGGTGTCAGTGGTGTGCGCGTTTCTTGGCATGGATGAAAGGACAGAACTTATTTGTAATTTATCTGCCATCTAAATTGTTTGAACTACTTTTTGGTGAATGCTAAAGGTAATTTTGTCATGGGATTACTAGATTATTGAGATAAACCTCATCTATTTGTCTCTCTACTTTTTTTTTTTAATAAGATATTTGCTCTATAGTGATTTGCGATTTTTCTGTATATATTGCCATTTTGATTTTTAAGCTACAATCTTGATTCACTTTCAACAGCAAGTTAGCTGCAACAGAGCATGAGCCATTTTGTAAACAATAGCATTCTTTTTAATTGCAAGGACATATAAACTTGAGTTTATTTTGAATTTTGAAGTCATTATTCTTGCTGTTGACTATCCCGTCTTGAAGTTACATTTATTCCTCTGATGCCTGTCTTCTACCATCAACCTCTCAGTTTAGCTATATGACTTGTGCTTCTGAAGATAGTATATGATAATTCCATAACATGCGCTCATTTAACTTAGGCAAGATCAAGGAGAAATGGCAGGAAATAAAGTTTGTGTAAAAATATGACGCCAAATTTAAGGCCATATTTTATCATCTAGTCCATGAGTGCTTATTTCCAATTTTGGTGTTTTTCATTAGTGCATGTATATTCTGTGTGACTGAATTTCTTATTGTTTTTGTGAATCTAAGGCACGGTTTTTGCCTATGGACAAACTAATAGTGGGAAAACCCATACAATGAGGGGCTCGCGAAAAGAACCAGGAGTCATCCCTCTTGCGGTGCATGATCTATTTAAGATTATTCAACAGGTAATAACCATCCATTCTCAGTCTAATATTCTCCAAATCTTGTGTTGCTATTTCAAGGCAAAGATGATGTTGAATTGGTGATGGTTAGTTTAGGTAAGTGCCATTCAATTTAAGATTTGTTTCTCTCTCAAACTTTAAAATGTAGCATTTATTTTATATCATAAATTCAAGAGCTAGACATGATAAGTGAGATAAAATGCTATCATGTCAACACTGTTGAAATTTAGCACGCTGTTGACTGAGTTATTGTTAATTGGGATTGGCTATTCAAGTGTTTTCTCTGAACTTTAATATAATTAAGCCTACTTGCACTGTTTTATTTATGGTATCTTGTTATGTATTTCATGATACATTTATCTTTTTTAATTTATTTTAGGATGTTGATCGAGAATTCCTTCTTCGAATGTCATACATGGAAATCTATAATGAGGAGATCAATGATTTATTGGTTCCTGAACATAGAAAATTGCAGATTCATGAGAATCTAGAGGTGTTTCCCCTTTTGATTATTGATCCTGTTAAATATAATACTAAGTTTGTTTTGTGACATTTATATAATTTTTTTGGCCTCAACTAACAGCGTGGAATATATGTTGCTGGGTTGCGTGAAGAAATTGTTGCCTCTCCTGAGCAAGTCCTTGAGCTCATGGAATTTGGAGAATGTAATGTAAATTTTGCAATGTTCGTAAAATTTTATTTTTACCCCAGCATTCAATCCTAATGTTCTGTCCTTGGTATTTAGCTCATAGACATATTGGAGAGACAAATATGAATTTATATAGTAGCAGGTCACATACCATTTTTCGCATGGTAAGCAATGTATTCTTTCTGATTTGTTCTTTTCTCTGAATGTAAGGGTTCATATTCGTTCCTGAGTTATATCTTTGGTTGAATAGATAATTGAGAGTCGGGATAGAAATGAAAGTGGAGAAAGTGACAATGGTTGTGATGCTGTTCGCGTGTCAGTGTTGGTATGTCTTTCTCCTTTTATCCTTTTACGCATTTTGTCTGAATGTGTATCTTCCTTCCCTTTAGAAAATGAATTCATATTCTTCATGATTATTTTTTTCATTTCTAGAATTTAGTGGATCTTGCTGGTTCAGAACGTGCTGCTAAAACTGGTGCTGAAGGTGTGCGTCTCAAAGAGGGTTCCCACATAAACAAAAGCTTAATGACTTTGGGAACTGTGATTAAAAAATTGAGTGAAGGTGCTGAGAGCCAAGGGTAAGTTTGAATTATTATCAAGCTGTTCACATTTCCAGTAGAAAATGAAAAAAAAATCTAATATTTATTGCAGCGGTCATGTTCCTTATCGAGATAGCAAGCTTACACGAATCCTGCAACCTGCACTTGGGGGAAATGCTAATACAGCTATGATATGTAACATAACTCTTGCTCCGGTAAGAAGCCTCTCCGTCGCACAATTTTATCTAAGATCCCCTCTTTTTTTAAATTGTCCATGTGAATGTGAAAACACAATCTTTTATAAAATAGTTTGTACTAGATTATGTCTAGTTGTTTTCTGATGCATTGTTTAATTCTTGGGAAAATCATTTTTAGGGCCCTTTTTGGAGAAAAAATCCCAAAAAAGGCCCTCAGAATTTGACAATCCCAGGGTCTTTTTTGAGATTTTCAGAATCTTACGTGAGTTGTTAACGGGGCTGATATAATTGTTAACGGGTAGGTCATTAACAACTAAATCAGCCCCATTAACAACAATTTTCTAACAACTAAATCAGTTAACAACTATATCAGCCCCATTAACAACTCACGTAAGATTCTGAAAATCTCAGAAAGGCCCTAGGCCTTTTCTGGGATTTTAGAATCTTGGGGGCCTTTTTTCTTTTTTTTTTTCTGTTAAAAGGGCCCCTAAAGTGATTTTCCCTTAATTCTTTTGCATCTGTTGCCTCATGTCTAAGTATACTTTATTTTGTGGCAGACACATGCAGATGAGACTAAAAGCAGTCTCCAATTTGCTAGCAGGGCATTACGCGTCACAAACTGCGCTCAAGTCAATGAGGTTTCTAATACATTTTCCATGTTTTTTCTTCAACTCACATTTTCACTTACAGGAAGTGGTTTCAATTATTGATGCCAAAGGGTCCTAAATATCGCTTTTTGTCTTTAGTATGATAGTATGATTTAAAACTGCTTTACATTGAGGTGCATTTTTTATTTTAGTGAAACTTACTCATCTCCTTTTTCATCAGATTTTGACAGATGCTGCGCTGTTGAAGCGCCAAAAGAAAGAGATTGAAGAGCTGCGTGCCAAATTGCAGGTTGGCATTATTTTTTGTGATTTTTTCCCCTGACACATGGATGAATGGAAGAGTTTGTTTTATGAAATTGTAGCTGTTAAACAATATTTTGGGTCTTCATCAGGGTTCTCATTCTGAGCATTTGGAAGCTGAGATTCTGAACCTTCGAAACACATTATTACAGGTAAAAAAATTAAATTCTTTGATTAATCTTTACAAAGAAGGCTTTTGTGTGTTCTATAATGTAAAATACTTTTTTGGCTAGACTGAACTCGAAAGGGAAAGGATAGCTTTGGAATTGGAAGGGGAGAAAAAAGCTCAAGCTGAATGGGAAAAGAGAGTAAAGGAGCAGGCCAGAAAAATTGAAAATTTGAGTTCAATGGTTTTGTTTTCAAACAGGGATGAGACTCGTGACTACATCAAAAAGGTATTCCCTGATCAATGAATGTGTCAAGCATATTTTCTTGGTGGCGTAAAAGATTTCCCCTCATCTGCCGAATTGCTATTTGTAGTCTTGCCATTTTTATGTACATCTGTCAAACAAAACATAGACAATTTACTTTTTTCAGAAAAATGTTTATTTTTAGAGATTTTGCTTGGAAAAGCATTTCATTGTCACTAAGTTTCGAGTTGATGTTATGGTTTTGTAAAATATATAATTTGCATTCGCTTGACATAACCGGAATCATTTTTCTTGCATATTTTATGTACAGTGACGTTCTTGCGTATCAATTTCCTTAAACCTTGCGCTGTCCTCAGTATTTCTCATCCACTTGACATGCATAGATGTTATCCATGTATCTTGATTTTTTGCATTTGATTGGACTGTGGAACAAAGTCATGCAAATCTCTGCAAAAATGTGCCGCTTTTTGCCCTTTGTTTATGATACATGACATTATAGAAAATTTTGAGGGCAGTCAACTTTGCTTGACTTGGTATGGCAAAAGATAAGTTAGGATGTTTGGCATTGGGGGTTAAATTTTCCTTGAAATTGAAGGGTTGCAAATGAGATGGATGAGATACGTAGGGCTTATTCTCCATTTGTTGCTGCTTGCGACAGTCTATTTTTTGGCTCTGTCTTTTTCCCCCAGCATTAGTTCCTCCTTCTTTTCCCCTTCCATTAGTGATTATTTTCTCAAATGCTTTGCAGGAGAAGAGGCGGGATACCTGGTGTCCTGGCAAGCTTTCAAGGGAAAATCTAAATGATGTAACATTTTCTTGCTGCTAAGATTACATCCGTTCAATTTCTCTTGTCTACTTACGTTGAATTGTGAATTTTTCATTTGAATGGTTTGTATTGCTGCAATTTATATAATTTTTCCTGTATTCAAATGCAAAAACTAACTCTTGGATAGTGCAGTATGACTTATCTTTGAGTATACGAGTCTTATCTTTTAGGTTCAGTATTTACACATAACTCGTCTCTTTCTGCATTTTAGGCATACCCTAGCATCCAGTCAAAGGCCTCTGCTGGAAAATCCATTAAACCTATAAGAGACATAGGACCACTTATTCCATTTGAGGAACTGGTAAATGAAAGCATTCCTGAGGTGCAATCCAATAAGCAGGGAGATGATTTTAATGCTGCTGCTGGCAATAATTGTAATCTACCTGATGCTTGTGCTTTATTGCATGTAACTAGCAGAAAAAAGGTTCCACCGAGGAAAAAAAGCTTATCCATGGTTTGTGATATGCCCTGATTTAATTTCCTGTGTAAAACTCTTGCTTGTTTGTAAACTCATTACTTGTAAATATGGCAGGATGACAATGAGTTATTTAACTTGTGGGAAGAATATGAGGATTTGTTTCTAGAGTTCTTAGCTCAGGTTACCATTCTCATTCACAATTCTCTTCTTGCAAATTTGAAGCTACTGGAAAATAAGCATGATTACGTTTTTCTTAATGCAGACAATAATGAGTGAGATACAAATTCAATGCTTGGGAGAACAACTAATTAAAGCAAATTCTCCTCAATCTGCTGAGTCTATTAACTGTTCAAATTATGTCGACAAGATTCGTTTCAAAGGGGATAAAAATGTGAGCCTCAGAGAATCGGAGGCTATTATGATTATTAAGAGGCTTCAGGAGCAGGTTTAGTCTGTTCTCACTTTTGCATTTTGATTTTGTTTTAATATCTTTTATTAAAAAATGGATTTGATTACCTTTTTGGTATTTTTTATCAGCATTCCTACTTTGAGCTAAATTAGGATTTTCACACGAACTAAGCTTTATTTGACTCACATTTCACCTGTGCTTTATATCTGTAAGATTGAGGTTTTGAAAATGGAGAAGTCATCTAGCCAACATAACCTGGATAATGTTGTTGATCTGGCTACCAAGCAGAATATACGTGCCCAAGAAAAAATTGAAGAGGTGATGATACTTTGAATTAATACTACCTCTGGTCCTAAATATAATACCTAGTTAACTTTTTTTAGGGAAATTAAGGAAGTTAATTAAATTATTTTAAAAATATTTATATTTATTGTTTTTTCTCCAAATTACTTTGTTTGATTTATAAACTGAAATATAATTTAATAACAAACAATATATAATATGATCAAGTAATTTGTTTACCTTCCTTAATCTTTTTAAAAAAAAAGTCAATTAGGTCTTATATTTAGGACTGGAGGTAATATATTGTATTATTTGTTAATAACTGAGTATCCTATTGCTTTGGTTGGTTGAATTGTTTGAACATCTAAGTTAAATTTTGTAGTTTGTATACTAAATCTGTTTTTTTTTTTTTCCAATTTTAAAATTTGCTTAGCTCTACGACGAACTTCTTAGTGCACAGGAAGCAGCCGGGGTGGCTAAAGAAAAAGACACTTCCAGTAAAAGTGTGAACAAAGTTCATGTATGCTTTTGCAGCTTCCCTTGAATGTCTGGATTCTTTCTTGCGTATGATTCATTATGTCAACATGACTTCATATTAGTTTACTTTTATGCCACCATTTTATATTTTTTATTAAACTCTGTTTGGTTGATTCTTTGCGGTTCACTTAGGATGAGGATTTGGATTTCATGACCAATATTTCAATGGAAGTTCATGAAATAGCATCAGGAGTACAAGACTCAAAAGAAACAGTTCAAAGTGTTGTTTTGCTTATGGATGAGGTTTCTAAAAGTTTCTCTGCCCTCTGTGATGTGTTCCTGGTGAGTACTGTTGTGGCACAGCAGAATAAATGTTTACAATATAAGTAAAACTGCAGAGGAATGCTCAATATGCTGCTGAGACCCTGAAAATATTCTAGTAGCTGAGCAAATAACCTGCAGTCTTTTCTTTCCTAACTACTTATTAATTATTTCATCTATAGATTTAAATTTTCTTAGAATTTTCTGTATGATTTTTAATGTTTGATGCAGGATTCAAAAACTTCAATATCCCAGTGTTCAACAGAACAAAAGTTAATTTTGAGTAACTATCAGAAGTTGAATTCTTGCTTGAAACATAAAGTATCTGAACTTGAGAACGAAAAGGTGAAGTTTTTTAACTATAATTAATTTTGGTTCTAGCTGAAAAAAGTCTAAGACTCAGTTAGAACAATTGGTGCTGCAGATTCTTCTAGTCAATGAATTAGCTGATCTTCAAAAGCAGCTTCAGGTAATTAAAGCTTGATGTGTCACTTTCTTATGTGCATCATAACAATGATGATTTATGAACAACTTGACTGTATTCTACAGGACCTTTCAGAACAGCGCCAATTGGAAAATGGTGAACTCCTTTCTTATATTCAAATTCTTGAAAATGATGTATCATGTTTAGCATCATCTACGTTGGTTAAGGAAAAGGAAACCTTAAGAAAGGATCTTGAGAAGACAAGAACCAAATTGAAAGAAACCGAGTCTAAGCTCAAGATTGCCATACAAGAGAGAACAAAACTCGAGGTTTTATATAATATCCCAAGCTTTCATCCTTTACATGTAAGTGATCAATTTTTGAAGCACATGCCTAACAATTTATGCATACTGTTAGGGTGAGAAAGCACATGCTGAACGAGAGATAAAACGACTGCTCAGTCAGAATTCTCTTCTTGAACGTGATATTAATAAACGTGATTCACTTGCTGGTAGAAGGCGTGATTCAGTTATTGAAAGGAGTTCAAAGTTGTTAGATTCAAAAAGACCAAAGGGTCTCGCTACTCCTGTTGAACAGACATTTCAGGTTTTGAAATTTCGACTTGTTTAATGCTTATGTAAGATTCCTTGCGTTGTTTAAGCTCCCGGAATCTTGTCATAGTAACAAATAAGTATGCTTTATAGGTGCTTCTGTTTGTGATGAGAGGTGATTGAATCTTATTGGAATTTGTCGGGCATTATTATTGTCTTTAAATGTCAATGTGCATGTTTAAAAGGAACCTTTACTGGTTTTCGCTTGGGCTTAAAAATAGGTCATTTTTAATACTCCAAAAGACAATATCAATGGAGATTGCTGTTTTCATTTGATATGTATCGTAATGTTAGAAATGAAATACCCATGCATTTGTAGCGAACATAAAAAATAAGTCTTGTTTGAAAAATATGCCTTGTTTTATATTGTCATGTTGCGCAAGCAATTGGAGCTGTGCGTGCCTCAACGTGCTCATATAATGGGGTATGCTATTACCTATGCACCACATAATGTAGAGGAGATTTTTTCCCCAAAAATATTTATTATAACATACAATCTCATCACCCCGATAGGAACTTTCTCCCTATGCCACTGCCTATATTTGATAATGGCGTCATTAAAAACTTCTAGACAGCTGCTGCACATGTTTGATAATAATCTCATCATAGAAGGATATGCTTTCTTTTTGTTTTCATTTGATTAAGTTTCCTCATGACTGGAATTGATTTGATGCATATTGGCCATTTTTTAAAGGAAAAAACATAGGACAAATGAATTATTATTTGTTAATTTAATGTTGACATGGTTTAGGAAGAGTACAAAAAGCTGGAAGTTCTTGCATTTGAAGCAGAAACAAAAATCTCTTCTTTGGAACAACAACTGTCAGCTGCATTGAAGGAGAAAGAAGATCTAATATCTAACAATGAAGGTTTGGCTTCAGAACTGGAAAACTTGTCTGATAGGCTGAACATATCAAACTCTGAACTATATAATTTGAACGAAGAGATTTCTGCTCTTGTAAGTTTTTCCGCATATTTCTGCTCAGGTTTCACCTTTTGATCTTATGATTTCATGTAAAATTGCTAACACCTTTTTTCTTGTCCATTCAGAGACGACAACTTGAAGAATCTAATTCTCACCACGAAGAATTGCAAAAGTCTGTCAAGGTGTTGGTTGAAGAAAAGGAAGAGTTGGGAATGGTATGCAAATGTTATTTTCTCTATTTATGGTGATGTATCGTTTTTTTTCCTTGTTAGCTTTGTTCATATCAAGGTAAAGTTGTTTTATTCTTGATCTTGCAGAAACTTACAGATTCCCTTTTGGAAATGGAGGAGGAAAAGGCAATATGGTCTGCAAAGGAGAAAGCTGCAGTTCAGGCCATAGAAGAAAAGGCAAGGTTAAACAATGCGCAGACTATGTCATTATCAAAAGAATTATTGGACGTAAGATTCATTTTCCTTCCATTTAAAAAGCATTGGTTTGTTAATTTTGATTTTGATTTTTTTAAATACTTCATCCGTGTTTGATGTCATTGAAGTCCTTGAAGCCCGTGTATGGTTTTTAGATATTGCATGTCTCTGGTATTTCCGCGGCTCTTTTTATGGTTATATTATACTGTTTAGAAATTGTTCTTGATAGTTTTTTCTCCTGTTAAAACTCGAATATAAAATTGCCATCAAAGTTCAAGTTTTGACAATGATGTTTCTGGAGTTATCTGTTTACTTTTGATGCAAGACTGCAGCCTTTGATAATGTCTGAATGAGAAAGTCCAGCTAATGTTTCATTGGTTTTGTTTTCAGTTTTTATACATAAATTGTGTAATTCACATGGTATTGCCTGCCGGAACTTGTTTATAAATTTCAGGTAAAGAATGAGTTGGAATCTTACAGGGAACAATGCAAGAACCTCATGGAAAGATTGACTCCAAAAGATAATTCATATTTCAAGGAGATATCTAGGTTTTGTTTTCTTATTCTCTTATTTCATTTCCTTCCTTTTTTCATCGGTTAATCCCCCCCCCCCCCCCCCCAAACAAAATAAATAAATAATATTATACTACTCTCTTTTAGCCAAAATCGTTGTATTTATATTAGCTAAGAGAATTGCTATACACTCTATTGATTCCGTGCTACTTATCTAAAATTGCTGTATTCGTTTTTTTTTTTGGGTTTCAATGCAGTTGCATTCACTTGCTTTTGGCATTTTTCTTCTCATTTAATTTCACTTATGGCTCCTTAGCTTTGACTGCTGATGTCGAAATAAGAGATGCTTGAGAACTACTTACAGCCTCCTCACTCCTGATTCTTTAACATTTTTAATGATGCCCTGCCTATTGTAATTGTGTTGAGTGGATTAACTTCTATCTTGTTTGCTATTAAATACAGGGAGAATTGTTTGGAGATTGATCGACCAGAGAGCAACGAACTCCAAGAAGTAACAGAACACTCGAACAAGTTTCAGGTTTTTTCTTCGTTGCCTATATACGTAGAAATGATCAAAATATAAATTGGAAATAAGGTTACTGATACCATGAATGCCTCACTGACAGAATCTCACAGAACAACTCAGTGTCGTTACAAAAGAAAGGGACAATATAATGATCGAATTGGAAGAGCACCGAAACAATGTAATGGAAGCGGAACACCAACGAAAACATTGCCATGATGAGGTAGGGTAAAAGGTATACCTTCGTTGATATTTGGTCATTTAAATTGTCTTTACTGAGCATGAAGAGCTTATGGTTTTCAGCTGTTAAAGGCTCAAGTCCAAGTAGAGGAACTAAGTAGGAAAATTTGCAGTATGGAAGCCAAAATGCATGGGGTGGGTATTATGTCCGTTAAAAGTTTATGAGTAGAGTCTTGGAGACCATTGACCTGGGTAATTGGTGTTATCATGAACAGAATGGAGTGAGAAATAACAAGGAGATGGCAAAGCTTAGAATGAGGCTTCGGGGAACACAAGCGAAGCTAGATGCTTTCCGTGGAAGATACAAGGAAGCGATCGATGAATCAGATTTAATGAATAGAAAGTATGAGGAGGGTGCTGGGAAAATGAAGAATCAGTTGGCTTCCAAAGCAATGGAAGTTATGGCCCTAAAGAAAGAGCTGTCCGCTGCCAGAGCGCCACATCAAGTATGTTCATAACTGTTGATTCTGTAGAGTCTAGTTAGTTGTACATCGTCTTGTTGCTGTAATAGTAATACTCCCTCTCATCCTAAAATATAAGACAGCTAAATTTTTTTGAAGAGATTAAAAAAGCTAATTAAATTACTTTAGAGTATTTTTACTTTTATTTTTTCTCCAAACTAATTAGTTTGACTAATAAATTAATATATAATCTAAGGATACACAACATATGATATAATTAAGTAATTTATTTAGCTTTCTTAATCTCTCAAAAAAAGTCAACTATGTCTTATATTTAGTAAATAGGAACTGTTGGTCCTGAGTAGTTCACTCCATTTTTTGGGCATTAGATTGCTATGGCCTCTTCATTCTCTGCAGTCTTGTGCCAAAAATCTGTATATAAATTATTCTGCCTATACCTGAAATGTGACCAAGGTTAAATAGCTAACATTAGCTCAAGCCTTTTGCAAAAATGGAGATAATTTCTTAACCATCTGTTTTTAACAAAAAAATAAAATTTAAATTTGGATAATCTAAATTAGAATTGAAGTATTGAAATTTCGTCTCAGTGATAAGTAAGGATGTGCTGAATTTTGAACCCACGATTATTGCTGCAGTCGGATTTCTCATTTTAGCGATTGAAAAAAATAAACTTGAAACCAGCCAATAATGGATGGCCTCAAACTGTCTCCGTGGATAGAATAGTTGAATTTGAGGGTAATGTGTTAATGAAGAATGGACTTCTTCCCTTGGCGGAAGCTCGAGGGAGGGTATGAAAAACTTGTATGAATGTAAATTAATAAAATTAGGAAAATAGGGTTAAAATTTTTTAATGAATTTTTCATACTTTTTTTATCTTATTCATTTCTTTATTAAAATTTCATAACCTCACTTCTTCAATTTTTTAAAATTCAACTCATAAAAACTTTCTCTCATTGATTAGTTTCTAGTTATTTTCGACATAAATCATTAGAAGACTAAAAACTTAAATCCTGTTATTAAATCTTCAAAAGTTGGATGATTAAATAATCAGGTAGCTTCACATAAACAATGCATTTCTTCGCGCGTGTTTGTGTATAGATTCAGCAGTTTACGTTATTAAGGATAATCTGCTAGAAATATTTTTGGAATCAATGTTTAATCATGCAGTGGGAACAGTACAGTGATGAAGGGTCAGTACTCAGTTACCGTGACATTTTATGAGTACTGCAGGCTTAGCCTTCCTCAATAGATTGGACTCAGGCCCAAAATCAGCCCACATTGGATGTACAAGTGCAGAATATTTCTGCCCATTGACTTAATTTCAGTTTTTCAAGCCAACAAAGACAACAAAAGTTATCTAAGTGCTTATAAAAAAAAAAAAATTATCTAAGTGAGGTCATCATTACATGAATCGGACAATGCTACTGTTCTCTATTAAAAACTAAATTTTTTGATAATTGTGAATTCAAGCACTTAACATTAAAAAAAAAAAAAGGATTTCACAGGAAGTAAACAGACATCATGATGAATGTGCGTGATGGACCTGCTTGGACTAAACTATAAAAAACATGGGGAAAGCATGTAAATTAAATCTCTAAATTGTTGGATCAATTGAGGAAAATCGTGCCATCAAGTAAGTGGATAGAAATTAAGGATGTAAATTTACAAATCAAAGACAAGATATATCAGTGAACCGATCTGGTTAATTAAAGTCAAGATTAACCAAATAATTAGGAAGAATCAATGCCTATATGCATGCACACTGACTAAAAAGCATATATGTAAACAGTCCCTTTTTCCTTTTTTTCATGCACGCATTTTCTGGGTAACCGAGAAAAGTTTGATTGAATTATGTGGTCACCGATTGAGATTATAAAGAGAAGCCTCTCCGTTTGTAATGATTGTTTGTTTGAAATTGCGCTCTTCCCTTTATTTTTCATTTTAGTTTTATTTTATTTTTCTCTTTTTTAAGGTTGGAAAAATGCATATTCTACAATGCACGCACAACTTCAAGGATTCGGTGGGAATACAATTAATTAACCAACAGAATTCTCACAACACCACTTCATGTATATGCGATTTTACCAAACCATAAGAGAAACTAACGCCTTCTCTTGTTAACCAAGTTTTACATAGTTTCTAATATAAGCCACTTCACTAAATGTTTGAAGCATATATATTATACAATACATATATATTTCAGATACGCTCTTCATTGGAACTTGGAGGTAGAATTTTTCACTTCATGTGAAAAAAAGAAGAAGAAGAAGAAGAAGAAGCTTTCCACTGTCCCCCTCCATTCGTCCCTACCTCACACACCATTTAATTAATTAGAACTAATTTTGGAATGCTATTAGTTTTTGGAGGGGGAAGTAGAAGTCATCCAATAACTGTAATAACTACTTTTCTTGATCTGTGATTCAGTGAAAAGTTTTTCATGAATAGGACCAAACAAAGTACTCTTTCGTATTATAAGACAGTTGTTTTTTTTAAATGTTTAGATGTGTTAAAAATGAAAGATGTTTAGAGAAAAATAAGATCTCCCTAATGAATCACGAATTAGTTAATTTGAAACATGCATGTGGATGCATATGCGTTATTTCTTCTGCGGTTTAAATAGTTTACGAATCACAATGATCTACGAAGACTTACACTAACTAAGCAGAAGAAATAAACTTTCTACTTATAGCTGTCGAATGAATTAGCATGGCCTGTGGATAATCAGTAATTATATTCAAGAAGCTGGGAGAAATGAAGGCCAGCATTGTGTGTGTGTGTGTCACACTTACACGCATATATATAAAACATAACATGTCAGAGAGACAGAAAGAAATGGGGCTGTAGAATAATAAGGGTGGGGTTGGTTTGTAGGGCAATCCAATCCCATGCAGTGTCCCGAAGCGAAGAACAAATCAATTAGATTCAGAAACAGACCCCACCACACACACACACAAATTTTTCTTGTTGGGAAAATTAAATCAGTACCATGCATTATCTTTTTTATTATCTTAATAAATGACTATGCATGTATTCTGTTATTTTGATTTTGAAAACAAAAGCTTGGATAATGACAATGTTTTAATACTATATTTGTTTGATTGTGACTTGGGATAATAATAAGAAACGTCACTTTAATTAAAGTTCAAAACGATTGGGACGGAAGCGAACATCATCGTTCCATATACCTAGTTTTTTTTTCCTCCTTCAATGCATCACATCAAATTCACTGCTATTATGGAAGTAGTACATTACCAAAGGACGTACATGCGTGTCACTCGTTAATTGGTAGCTTTGGACAATGATTCATTGCTTTCCTCAAAGTTTTTTTCTTTAAATTTTCAATCTACATTGTTTATGTACTTTATGAATCTCACATCGAGAATAAGTGTTTGAAACAACTATAAAAACACGGTCCAAATCATATTTGATAATACTATTCTTAAGAGTTATTCAGCCATGCACGAAAAACAATTTACAATACTGTTTTAGCATTCAAAAATCTAACACTAGTTAATGGATGGATGAAGGAATTAATGATTGAGATTTAAGTTTCAGAAGAAAACAGGCGATGCTTTTCCCAGGATATATAATAGTAATATAGATGAGCGTCCACTTACCCTGAATTGCAAATATGCTATGTGATATATAATTTTGTAGGCGAAGGCTTTAATTTGGTAGGTCCGTTTTTCATTGATTATAAAACATAATTCGTCAATTAATTAATTGGTTCTTTTTTTGGGGTAGGTATGATAGCTTTTTATGTTATAATATTAATAATAACCAAAACCATTTTATGGTATTTTATCCACGATATTCATTAGGTTCGTGTATCTGATCCATTTTCCCTATCTAGCTAGTCGTGTTAACTTAATCAGCAACCTTGGCTTGGTTAATTATTCACTAAAGTAGAGATTAGTTAAGAAACCCACCTTTGATTAGCAGCCCTGCGGTTAATGCCTACTTTTGATGAGAATGGAAGATATATACATATGTAGACTTCAGGTTATTCCTTTGTGCTCATTATTCGCTTCCAAATTCACTGGATAGATATGATAACTCTCAAAAAGCAGACAAAAAGCCTCTTTTTTTTATTTTATTTTTTATTATTATTATATTCAAGGATTCAATGAACTCAAAGCTTCTTCAGTCCTTTAGACTAATCCATCCCCACTCATTAATTTCCTCTTTTAGACTAAACTCTACTCATTAATTTATATATGTCTCATTTTTCTTAAAGAAAATACCATTTGATTTTAAAAAATAATACCACCTCTTGTTCTTAGTATTTGATCAACTTACAGTGTAATTTGAACGACAAAATGAATCTTATACTGAAGACTAGAGGTAGTATATTGGATTAAATCTCACCCAAGTCATCTAGTTCAAATGGCAAGAAAGAGTGGATTTAAGACAAAAGATAATGTAAGAATTGGTAATGGAATAAATGTTAAAGGTTCAAGTGTCGCACCCAAAAAATTAAAAAAGTTAACCAAAGTGGATCCAATTTGAATCATGAGTTTAAAGCTCTCACGGCAAGAATTTTTTGCCGTTGTGAAAGTCCAACATTATGATATACCTAAAAATAATTAATTAGATGCAAAACCATCTTAATCACTTGACACACACACACACACACACACATGGTATCTTAAATTGGTATTATTCATGAACAGATGAACAAGTGGAATGGACGAACAAAGAAAAAAGTACGCCGCCAGACAAAGTACGGACGTGGCACTTGTCCAAACAGTAACGATTATGTCATGTATGTTTTTCTGGGTTTTTTAGTTAGGACGATCTAAGAGGTTTAATTATAGGAATTAACGTGTTTATATATGTAAATGCATGAATCTATAGCTCTCTCTGCCAATATTCTTCGCTGAAATCATGAGATCAATTGCGTGAACCATACAAATTAAACAACGTATATATATATATATAGCTACCTCCACCTACACTTCAAATTTCAATACATGTCCTTGTCGATCGCCTCTATAAAAAGTTGTTTCGTTAGTTTGCCATATACATTGCAGCTTCACCTTTCAAGTACATAGTTTTTATACATGACTGGAATGTTACATTTCACCTTATGTCAGTCAAAATTAACCGTTCTGTGGATTCGAATGCTATCATGGTCATGACTGGAAGTGATCATTATAAATAATAATATTCTACCTAAAGATTATTAAAGACTGCAAGGTCATTCTTTTACAAAAATTTTAGTCATATATAAGCTTTTTGTAGCTAACTAGTTTCTCTGCGTTTTACGCAATTTTTTATTATAAAAAAAATTGCCATCAGAAACTTTGGCTTATTCCACATTTTCCTCACCAAATACCTTTCAGATTCATTGAACAAGGCATGCACAACAAAGCCTTCATCTTTATAAATATCTTAAATCAATTTGGGTGTAACATCGTATATGTGAGTTGTGACTATCTAGCTATCATATTCTCCAAAAGTCCTGTCCTATATGATGTTGGAATTCAGGAGAAAAATCCACTAAAGTTATTGCTAGTTGGTGCTCAAACTGTCAAACATATATATAATTTTATCCAAGTTGCGGGAACTAGAATCTTTCCTTTGTTCCTAATTTTTTAAAAAGCTGATAATGTTACGTTATTTTTTTAATAAATAGGAATTTTGTAGAATTTAATTTAATGTTTTGGATGCGATATGATATTTTTAAATTTTTAATATCTTCTTTTTTATAATAATTAAGTAATTCAAAAATTTAAAAAACCATGAACAAAAGAAAAAAAAAATTATGTGTTTACACTATGAAGGAGCTCTTATATTAAATTATTAGAGGTAGTAGACTAAAAAATAAGCCTCAGATACATTATATTATATAGACCAAATACGATAACAAATATTAATATATATTTGTAAATAATAAAATGGTTTGCATGGTATAATTGTGAATGTGTGTGTATTATATACTCCCGGTCCTAAATATAAGAAAATTTTAACTTTTTTTGAAGAGATTAAGGAAGCTAATTAAATTACTTTAAAATATTTATATTTGTCATTTTTTCTCCAAACTATTTTGCCTAACTTATAAAATGATATATAATCTAATATGCATAACATATGATATGATTAAGTAACTTATTTAGCTTCCTTAATATCTCCAAAAAAAATCAATTTTGTCTTATATTTATGAACGAAGGGAGTAATACTTTTGATCTCCTTAATGTAATTCATATTTAGTTAATTTGATTAGATTAAGAAAGTTGTGTAAGTTATTAATTATAATAAATATGAAACATTTTTCATAAAACACCTCAATCATCTTTTTTAATTCCGTCTCTCTTTTAATTTTTGAGAAAATATCAATAGGGTAGTTTGAAACAAATTTATAAATATGATAAATAGTCCTTACATTTAGAACCAAAAAGAATTTGGGCAAGAAAAAAAAGCCAAGAATTAACTATCCAATTAGGTCTATGGATATAGAGCAATAGAATTTTGGGATTTTACAGCAGCAATAATAAATAACATTGGCTTGATATCGGTTAGGAATATGGGAATCCCAATCACATAAATCATGAAAATAAAGAAACGTTTCTTAATTGTCATTATTTATGTTACAGGGGTACAGATCGAGATGTTATTTTCATAGGTCAGATCTCCCCTTAGCTAATTGCTTGACAAGTAATGTATTGAGACAATCTTACTCGAATATCATTTTGAATTTAGACGACAAAATGGGTGTTTTTTACTTTTTAATGCGAACCCATATTGATCAATATTCAATTAATGAACTATTGCTTTACCTGACTTATATAATTAACCACAAAACCAATCCATCTCGACAAAAGTGGGGTAAACAGAAAGAGGATTTTGTTGTTGTTGTTGTGGGATTATGAATTAGAACAACAAGAAAGAATAAATGAGTTTTGTTTGTAGAATATGAAAAATATAATAAAAGAAATGGGTCATGTATATAAATATATGGAAATATTCATTAATTTCTAAATTTGCAAAGAAAATCAACTCTCAATGATAAAACAATGTTATTTGTTTAATTTCATACAATAAAAGCAACATTCTATTTTCTGAATTAAAACACTCTTAATAAAAATTAAAAAGTTGTAAACCATTATATACTTTTCAGGAAAAAACGATACATGAAATAATATAATAAAAAAAGATAATGAAATAAGCTTATAAAAGTAAGTTGACACCTCATTCCCAAGAATCCTAAACCGTAAAATTTGATTGAATTTCCTCACATATAAACAAATGATTGAGGGAATACATTAGTGGGAGAGGAATGAAATTCAGAGAATTGCAATTCCTTCCGGCCAAACAGGAAATTATGGAATATGCTTTTCCAATTACACGCCACGCATTATTATTGCTGTGAGCCAAACCGGGTGTGTGTATAATTGCGGCAATATAATGGAAACAGTAAAATACAGGTGAGTAATTAATAAGATGGCGTTGCTTATAAGGAAAAACAAAGTAAAAAAAAAGCCACATGAAAACTCAAGTAGCAGAAGATGTAAGGGATGTAAAAGGGCCAATTAACATTAAGGAGGAAGAACATAGTGGAAATTACGAAAAGGATAGTGATAGTGATAAAATCCAAAAAAGAGAAAAAGAAAATGCGGTTCACTTATACGCAAGACCCTACTACCCTCGGCATAAATCAATAAATGATTTAAATACATTAACGATAGTTACAGTAACATCAGTACATTTCTTTATCAGAGATACATCTTAGTTGCCTGAACCAAGACATTGTGTCTCGGTCTATGACTTACGCCATGACCCCACCCCACACCCCTTCCTTCTTATACTCTTCCAATCTCTCTCTCTGTGTAAACTCAACTCTTCTCTGCAACATTTTCACACTCACAGCGATCTGAGGAGGTTGATATATGTATATATATGTTGATATTGAAGGTTGTTGGAGGTGATCAGATAAGAGGGAAGAAGTGGATGTTGAGGTATTCAGTTATGGTTTTGGGTATTGTGACTCTCTCTATTTTGTTGCTGCCTTTGGTGTTGCCTCCTCTTCCTCCTCCTCCTTTGCTTCTTTTATTTCTTCCTCTTATAATATTGTTACTTCTCTTCCTTCTTGTTTTTTCTCCTTCCAATCTTCCTAATATGGCCCTTGTTTCTCCTGCTTGACATATGCTTTTGTATATCATCCACATTGTCATCAGGACTCCACATAAATAAATAAACACTCGGCTGGTATTATTAGTCTTCGTACGTCTTAGTCTGAGTCTTCTTCTTTTTGTTTCAAGTCTGTCTCTTGTAGATCTGCCCCTGTAAAATATATTTGAGATTATGGAGATTTTTGTTTTGTTTTTGTTGATCGCGTTTGATTGATTTCCATTATATATATCTGATGGCATGCTTATCTATTTTTATTGATTTCTAACTGATGTATGATACCAACAATATGTACGGGTGGTAATATTCAAAAAGAGAGAGCTTATTTGATTTCTGTGATGAAATAGGTTGAATTCATCAACGTTTAAGTAGAAGATCTGATGTGAGGTACAATTTGCCCAGACGTGAAGAAGAAATTGATTAATTAAACCCAGATTTTAAATTCCTTATTGTTTGTCTTCTTCATTATCCATATATATGCCAGCCGCGCCTTCGGTGATGTGCGTTGGGTCACTCCCCAGATGTTTTTTTTTAATGATTTTGACAATTTTTTTATATGAAATGGGTGACATTTTCATATATTATGGATAAAAAACGGAACTAATTTCAACTTTTTACAATTTTTGTAATGAATTAAGACCTTAAAAAATCGTTAAAAATTGAAAACAACTCTGTTTCCCTCATATATTAAAATGTCACTTATATGTAAAACCTTATGATAAAAAAAATTTAGGAAGTGCCCGAAGTGGAGGCAGTTGGGGCACATCACCGAAGGTGCAGCAAGCACCCCTACCCCACACATAAATATATATATGAGGAATGTTGGATAGTAAAATCGTCGGACCTGACTTTCCTCCAATTCCTTTAACATCCGTTGCCCTCCTATTATCCCAAAACGGTGCAATTTTGGTGCTAAATAGCACTATTCAATTTTTATTTTTATTTTTTTATAATGACATTTAGAGTTGGGAATCAGGGCTGGTCCGGCCTATGAAAGACAGGATCCAGGATAAGAAAAACATATATTTTTAAAGTCCACTACAGAGAGCACCAGGTCGAAATGAGTCCGGCCTCTAGGGCCTAGAGTTACTATTCCAACTTTTAACTATTTTTCCTCCTTTTTTTAAGAAATATAATTAGTAAATTACAACAATTAAAGTCTAATTTATCAAATAAATGTTATCAACATTAATATCAAAATAATATGAACCATCCAACAAATAAGTACTGTCGCTAATTCATAATAAAAAGTAAATTGTGTTCACAAATAACTCACATAAAACATAAGAAGTATACCACTAAGCAACATTAGTACGATAATTATTATTGTCGTCATCTTCGCCACTATCATCAATTTCAACGACATTTAATTATGCTTTGCTTTGAGTAGACTTTGGTTCATGAATAAAAATATAATGAATTTCTTCTCCCGCATCATGAATACATACATAATCTTTATCTGCAACAAATAATAAACCAAATCAAAAAATTAGAGTATAGTTATTATGTATTTGTACATAAATGGATAAATAACTCTATAACAAATATAAAATACATATAAATTAGTAAATTATCATCATATGTGACTATGCATCCAAATAATAATAATAATAATAATAAATTAAAAGGGCCTGCAGGGCTGGTCCGAGGCCCTCCAAGGGCGGCCCTTTTAAGCCCGAGACCCTACAGAGCCTGCCCTCCAGGGCTTATTTCATTAAATTCCTCTAATTTTCAAGTCCGGTCTTTGAAGAGATTGACTTAAAAGGGCCGGCCCGATTTCCTGGATGATTTACCATCATGAAGTATTTTTTTAGTACTAGTCAATACTCTCTAAAGTATCTTTTTAGTGTCAATCAGTATCCATAAATATTGTTTTCGTACAATTTAGTACCTTGAAATATTCTTTTAAAATACCGAAATAATTTTTCAAAATCATTAAGTATCTTTTTAGTATTAGTCAGTACCCTGTAATATCTTTTTATATTAGTCAGTATATTGAAATACCTTTTTACTACCAGTCAGTACCTTGAAAATATTTTTAGGATTTCGAAAAAATATTTCAGAATACTGATTGGTACTAAAAACAAATTTCAGTATACTTACTGACACTAAAAATGATTTTAGGATACTGATCAATAATTAAAAAAAATACTTATGATACTGAATGGTACTAAAAAGATACTTCAAGGTACGGAATGATATTAAAAAGATATTTCAGAATACTGATTGATAGTATTTTTTTTTTAAAAAAAAAAACATGAATGACATTTTTTTTTAAAAAAAAAAAAAAGTTAAACAGTACCACTTGGCATCAAAACGACGCCATTTTAGAAGAATAGGAGGGCAGCGGATATTAAGAGAATTGGAGGAAAACCAGGTCCAAAATGGCCAAGCTTTGGGGTGCTTCCTTATCATATATATACAGAGACATTCCTAATTATAGTGGTTCGAGTTTAGAGTATGATTGCGTACGTGGATTATGTTTTGTTGATTTCTTGTCTGAGATGAACAACCAAATATAATTAATAATGACGATATCGTGGAAGAAATTAAAAGAGATCGACGTGGTGGAGATGTTACCGTGAGGTAACGAAAAACGTCGACGGGATATGGTTGAATGGGAGGAGTAAAGTAAACCAGATCTCTGCTGGGTTAGTCGTAAAAGGAGGCATTGAGTTCAAACGTTGTTGTTTAAAATGGAAACAATATGTTGGAGACTTAGTCAGATCCCTCAGGCTCAGCTATAGCCTATATCCACACATATATCTTTTATGTTTCGTACGCGTTGACTCAGTCCTCATCACACACACACAAAAAGGTCAGCTTTATTGCGCAGTGTGTACATATTTCAAAACTCAGACTCCAGATAACTAAGAGATAAGTGTGAAGACACGTCGGTGAGTGGTACTGTGAAGCGAAAGTTTGAGTGTGAAAGAAATGAAAACAAGTGATTCAGAAAGAAGAAGGTAAATTATAGGGAAAATATCAGAAGAAACCATTTAAAATAGGGAAAAATAAATAAATAAAATAGTCTAATATTATAAATCTCAGACCTATAAATGGAATCTATAATTTGTAAATGTTTCCAAATGATAAATCTAACGTGGCAGTATTCATTTAAAGAGTTCAAGTTGTCAATATGTATACTAAAGTTATTAATAGTAAATGTTAAGTTGTTATTCTCTATACCTAAGTTGATTATACATCATAATTAATAACTTCAAGATACATATTGACAACTTGAATTCTCAAAATACTAACAATCTTGTAGATAATGTTTTAAAGCCACATATATCAAGCATAATGAACTTAGATATATAAAATAATAATGTAAGAATTATAATTAAAACAACTTTAGTATATATATATTAACAATTTTAGTTACTCAAATACATTCAAATTTGTCATTTAGAAACATTTTCATATCCCATATTTCTCTTCCCTGATTTGTTTTTTTCTCTGTTTTAAACGTTTTTTTCTTGAGATTTTCCCATTAAAATACCAAAACGACCAAAGAAATGTTTATATATATATATATATATATATATATATATATATGGCATGGTATCGTGGGCGAATGGAAGCTTTACTCGTTTCAATGTACTTGCCCCTATACCCAGTGAAAGCTAAGAGTAACACAGTGAGAGCTTGATTTCCAAAGGTGACTGTACCTCCTGGCGCTACCCATAGGGGTCTGTTTGGTTCAGAGAAGATGAGCGTAGAGAAAGGAAAAATTTAATTTTCCCGCCAATATTCGTGGCTGTTTGGTTTGTCATTTATGTGGGAAAATATTATTTTGAGCCCACCAATTCTCAGCCATATAATTAAAAGTAGGTTCCCACTAAAATTAGTATTTTCAAATGTGGAGGGAAAATATTTATAGACGCAAAAGTCGATTTTGAATGTGATATGGAACAGTGAGTGAGTCTAATAGATATTTAAATAACATTTTTATTTAAGGGCAAAATTATCTTTTAACTTATTTTTATTTCTCATTTTCTTTAAATTTTTTTTTTATCAACCCATTTTTTTTCCCGTATGTGACAAAATATTCTTCATCCTTTTCCAATCTTTTTCTTTACATTTAATTCCTTTCTAACATTTTCTTTAATCTAAACGGCCCTTAGACTACAAGAAGATGGTCGTACGCATGTAGGTTGCATCAGATACATAATAATGGACAGTTTGCATTCCCCTTAGCTTTTTTCATCATTCATTGTTAAATTTAAGGGTTAAAGAGCCTAAATGTTCTAGAAGTTTTCATATTTGGGTATTGGGCACGGGACAAAGGTATCCTCCTGGAGGTTTAAAAAACGCGGCACTATTGCCCTTCCATTAACCAGTCCTAACGATCGACGTTTGTTGACTAAATATATAGAAGCAACATGCCTATATAACATCTACCTCACCATTCTTTTGTCCATGTCAGTTGTCACATTTTTTTAGTTACTTTTTTTTTTAAAAAAAAAAAAGAGTTTAGAGTCTCTTTTTTCTCTCTCGACACTGCAGGAGAGGATCTGAGTTTTTTTTAAAAAAAAAAATTCCTACCAAAAAATATAAAGACTAACGTAAACAAAAAAAGGGTGAGGTAGATGCCACGTAAGCATGTCACCTATATATGCATATTTGATCAACTAACATTGATCATTAGGGCTAGCTAACAAAGGGGTAACATTGCCCTGTTTTTAAAACTTCTAAGTACCTAATGTCTATATACGATTTTAAAGCATTTAAGCCCTTTAACTCAAAATTTAAACTCACACATCATGCATCCAATATAGAAATGAAGATCACAAACACAAAATCTTAATACTTACTCGAAATAAATCAAGGAGGTGCTTGATATCAATTGAATTGAATCAAAAGTTTCAAAAGAAAAATTGAAATTGTCTTATACATTCGAATCTTCATTGAGAAATTTGATTCAACCTTGTGTTATTCGTTGATGAATCTTGCGTATAACAATCATGTGTGCAGCTAATTAAATACGTACTTTCTCGAATCTTTAATATAAAATATAATTATATTAACGAAATTAGTTAATATGACACGTATTTTTTAAAATACTCTAATCATCTTTATTAATTTAAAATTAAAGAGGTACCCCCAACATACATATAAATGATAATGGTAGGCAAATATCTTAATATTGATTATTACCATTCACGATGTTATTGGTAGTATGTTATATTTAAAAAAGGGAAAAGAAGAAGAGGAGCTGTTATGTACTTGTGTATGTACAATTTGCTGTTAATAGGGGTGTTGCCAATCCCAGCTACAATCTGTGATGATGCTATCACCCCGCCTTGTAAGGGTAAGGTTTTTCTCATTCTCATTTTCTCATAACTTTTTATTATCTTTAAATCATATTTATCCAATCAATTTAAAAGATCATAATATTATTTTAACTTTTTCTAATTTTTCTAATCAAAGGCTCAAATATACTCATGAGGGATTATGAGAAAAATGGATTATGAAAGGATCTCCTTCCTTCCGCCTCAGTAAATTTTATTTGTATCCAGAGATGCATGTCAGTCATATGAATTAAGTCAATTAACTAGATAAATAAGGAATGGTAATATTTTTATTTTTAACATGTATAAGAGAGAATATATATATATATATATTAAGTGAAAAGAACACAAGCACGGTGGGAGACGGAGAGAGGAGGGACTAAAATAGGAGGAGCCATGCTTGTGCCACGTAGGCCACTTGCTCTGATTCCGTGTCTTTGGTGATTGATCTCTAAATCAGAGCAAACAAAATTATAGACATCAAAGGACGCCTACCCTACGCCCTGCACCTACTTCCCTTTAATTAAATGTAGAATTTAGCATACTGGTTTCTTCTGACTTTTTTGCCATGTTACAGCTGGTTTCTTCTCATACTAACACGTCAATCCACTATATATAGACCCTAACATAGACAATTACTTTCAATTCAGAGCTTCAGAAGGACCACACAATTACTGTATTTAGCATTTCATTTTTCTTGATCATGTATTATAATTTGTAAGATCATCCACCAATATATCCCAAAACGGTGGTTCGATTTCTTTGTTGCCTGTGTGGATCAGTTGGCTATCACACACACACAGGCAAAAATATTGACCCCACGGCTATTTTAGGCTTCAGATTCTGTGTGATTAGGTCACTATATTTTTCAATGCCTTTCCAGATGCAGATCACGAGGGCACGCTTGCTGATACTATAATTATGTACATCTTATCTTTGGGTCAGCTTTCATTATTATGACACTTATTCACTTGAATAATAATGTATTCAATCACACGCTATCTCCATCTAACCCCAAATTATAACTTTCACTATTTCTTACAATAGTTAAACAATCATAATTATATGAGTACGTACATGGTATATTTGTGTTGATCAAATTTATATCAAGTCATTATCCCACTATTTAAAGCCAGAAACAGTATGATTTCTGGCATTGGCCTTCATGCAATGTAATAGCCTTCTTTCAAATTAAATTTGCTTGTTTTCGTTTTATGTACTTTTGATTACTGGGAAGTTGTAATTAAATATCTATCTCTATAATGTACTGACGATAGGATAAAAAAGTATAAGAAAATTGTATTATTCTTTACTCATTCCGACCTTTTCTTTGTTGAAATACTCATTAAAACACAGGTCTAGAACATCACTATGAGTTTTATAATATATATGTGTATATTCAAATAAATGGGCATTCTCGTGGTTCTAGGTGCATGAATCCATCCCTTTCTTCTTAAAACAATTCTCAAAATGGGTATGAATGAATGAATATATTCCAACAACTTGACCAGCTTGCGGCCGTTCTTCGTCCAGAACAAGACATAAACCTAGGACTCTACTATATATCCCTCCTCAGGGAATACACACACATGTATGGGCCCACAAAGATCCAGCATATGTATGTATGTATATAAACGAGTTGAATTAAAATATATAGAAAGGTGTGTGTGTGGTTGCCTCCGAGTGGTATAATTTCCCATCTTCTCCTGCGGCTGGCAATTAAATAATTAAATAAAAGTAAGGTTCCTTGAATTTGTACAAAACTCACTCCACTCTCTTTTTTCTTTTAATAAACCGCTATTTGTACTTTATAAATGATTGTTTATTCATCATCGATCTCTCTTGTTAGTTAAACAAAGATCAAAGGATGAATATTCCTTTAGTTCATTGATTATATATTGAGCAAAAGCTCAACATTTGTCCGCTAACATATTGTCCGGCCCCTTAAAGAATACAGAATTATTACTGTTTCGTATCATTATTTTTAATAATCACGTACAACCTTAACGCTGTGTCTTGTTTTCATTTTTCTCCAAGGATATCAGCCTAATGACTTAAACAGTAGTCAAATTCATTATATATTAAAAAAAGTTGAAGAAGAGGTTTAATATAGGAATACATGTATTTTTTAAAAATTAAATGGAATTTTATATATACTAGATCATCATTAGTTTTATCTATATTTTATAGCTAGTGTTAATTCTTTATCGATAATAATTTAAATCTTCATAATAAAAGACTTGTGCTAGCTTGTTCTATTGAAAGTCGACAAAAATGTGTTGGTATGCTTCCAGCTAGGGCCAGCCACCATTTGATAATTAATTAATAAAACAAGAATGCTTAAAGAACGTAGTTAACATACGTGCGGCTTCTTGTAATCATGCTGATAGATTTGGTAAGCAAAATGTTTTATTGAAAAAAACCAGGTGACAATAATTAATTAATATAATTAAGCTTAAGACAGGTTTTGAGTTAGATCACATGCTTGACCAAAAAAGTTAGATCACATGAATGTGTACCGAATACCCAATCCAGGAGAGGCTGCTTTTGTCCCACCACCACCACACACAAAAATATTATTATTATTTATGCTTTGGATCGAATCTTCATAGCATAGTAGATTATATATATATTATTAGATTCAATTAATTATAATATAATATATATTGATTTTAAAAGATTTCTTTCAGTCATGATGTATGTGAATGTTGACTGTGGAACAACTAGCTAGCAAGCTCTACTAAAATTATGTCCTGTTTGGATTAATCTTGGTTCACTTTTCTGGGGGCAAAACAATTATTCAAAAATTATTCATAGTGGATTTGGAGACAAGTAGTAACAAATGAAGCTAGCCATATCTAGCTAGCAACTTGCAATCCCATCGGGTTTTCAATGACACTTGCTATTTAACAATTATATATGTGTGTGTGTGTGTGTGTAACTTGGTGCTTATGTCTTTTAATTCACTCTTTAAAATATAATAAAAAATCATATGGTTGCTGTTTTCATAATTACACGTATTCTTCATTGATTTTATTACATGAAGTAACTTTTCATAATTATAACCACGCGCATATTATTATGTATAAGCTTCAAACCGCTTCTACTAACTCAAAAAAACATAGAAGATGCTACTAATTGCTCTCTTTTGGTGTATAATTATTAGAGTTTTCCTTGTGTTCTTTAGCATAAGATATTTTTCAAAAATTGATGAAAATTTTTAAGTACCAAATATGGCATTTTTTTCACCTCTCATCATATGTATCTAATAACCTCTCAACTCAATTAATGACAATTTTAAACATAATAAAAGCTTCCAGTACTTAGCCATTGTTAATTATTTTTTTAAAAATATTTATATAAAATAGTTAATAATTTATTATTCTATTAAACAAAAATCGGAGGTAGTAGTGACACGTACGGAACTATGTATTGATTATACATTAATACATTTCTTAGCTAGTAGGATCTGATGAATGCTCTATACATCACATCATATCCTTCAGAACACATTTACATGCTAAACTTACAAAAAAGAAAGTGTTAGTTTTTGTTATAGACAATAATACAGCTCGAAAAGGCATTTCCAATGCTTATTTTAAAGTTTTTCTTAATGCTTTGTATGTGCCATAAAGCCGCTAAGTTTTCAACACGTCCAATTTAAGTTTGGAAAAGTTACAATAATACTACCTTAACAATTTTCTCTCATCTTCTTACTCAACAATCTTGATAAGTTCATGAGAGATAGTGAAAAAAAATAAATAATGAAAGGATCCGCCAAGGTGGGCTATTAAAAATGGTCGAGTGGGTCGTGAAACTATTTTTGATTTTTTTTTTAAAAAAAAAGTACTATGATATATTGTAGTTGATGAGTGACGAAATGATAATAATTCCATAATTGCTATAGAAAACGACCTCAAACCAAATGCTCCTCTCTTACTTCATTATGATCTCCCCTTTTTTTCAAGAGCGAGTGCTTTCAGGCTCTTTTTGGGTGTTCATAATTAATTATCGCAATTTATGGTGAGACGATACATGCAAACCAAAAAAGACTGTTTAGGATCCCTCTGGAAACCTAATCGACTATATATATATATATATATATATATATATATGAATCACTAATTAATGTATAAAATAGTAAGTAAAGGTGGGCATTCTTTTAATAAGAGCCATACATTCTAGAAATACCTTCACTTCTTTATCAATTATTTACTAAATTAAAATAGTACAATGGACGTAGTAGCTGGGTTAGGGCCTTCCATATTTGGTATTTAGAAATCAACCTCAAACCAAATGTTGTGCTTCGTCATTATGACACCTCTATATACATTCAGAGATTAATTAAAATGGTTTCTGTTAGAATATAAGAGAATAATTGATTAGTTGGTTAAGACACATTCTATATAAAGGGCTTAATCATTGAGATTAGTGTGAGTTAGATGAGAGATCATCATCATATTAAAGAGAGGTTAACTTGTGTCCCTCTTTCTAGATATTGAACACTACTTAACAAAGTGCTCAACTTGAATAACACAAAAATAAAGGGATAAAGAGAATTAAATTCATCAATTTTCAATCAACAAAAAAATAATACAAAGGTTTCTTTATCTTTTTTTTTTATAGGAAAAAGTTTTGGAAGGGTTATTGATCGGCCCCCACTGGCCAGTAGGCATGGCCGGGTTCTTTGACCACTTAATGGGGACTTACGAGATCGCTTACCAAAGCGAGTCCCCAACACAGCAATGATCGAACACACATCCCTTTGGGTCTTACCATCTACGCCAACTTTGATTCTTCTTCCAATATACTAGTTAACAGTTTCAGAGGCCTTTTTCGGGTGATGACGTTGTAAAGTAGATCATGTACTTCCATTCTTACACTTATCCTCTGAAACAGCATCCATTACAAAAATTACAACTTTTTCCCCAACAAAAATCGGTCCCTTTAATAACAACCTAACTATATATGTATATATATATATATAACTTATAAGATCGTGTGTTCAAATCTATATAAAAACCTTGTTAGCATGCCAGCTATAAGTGCTTGTATAAGTGTTTTGTTATATATTCTGATCATAATGAGGCCCAGGACTCAACTTATTTAAAAATGTTAACGTAAAAAATTACCAACTTTTTCTTAGCCTAGTGGGCTGTGGACAGAGGACACTTGATCACTCTTCTCACCTATTGCTGCCCAGTATCCTCCGCCCCTATGTATTTTATTAAAGACATTTCAGTATTTTTAATTTTAAAATAAAACAACAAAATTAAGCATCACTTCCATTACTTTGCATTGCATTTTAATTTTTTTGAGACATACCAGTAATCAAACTTGGATCCTCTAGACCGTTTTTCAATCTCGAAACTCAAGATATGAGGGCCACAACATTTTAATTTTTTTCATATTCATCTCATTGCAGGTAACTGAACATATATATTGCCCTTAAAAAATCATTATCAACATAAAAAAATGTGTTGATATATAAAAATTAATTAAGAATTGAAATAAAAATACAAACAGAATATTCTAAAGAAGATCCCCTACTCACGGTATGACTCACTGAGTCTATGTCTTCTGCCACCGGTGCTTGAACAGTATGAATAATTAAAAGTTACGTTGAGGCAAAACGACACGCCGCAAGACAAATTCATACACAAAAAGAAGAAAATTACACGCCAACACAAAACGACACTTGTGAGCTACAACAAGTTTTTTTTTTTTTTTTATACATAAAGTTTAGGTGGGGTAAACACTGATACCCCACTGCGTGCCCTGACACGCCACGCTTCAAAAACGCTTTATAGAGCACTTTACGTCATTTCGCTTCACCAACGAGACCTCACATCACATCAACCAACATATCGAACCTCCTCTCTTTTTTTGAGGTGAAGATTACACCTACCAACCGTCAATACGAAATACAGCAAGTTGCCCCCAAAACGAATCTATCTGGGCCCAAAACGACAACAGATCATAAAATTTCATCAGATTTAGAGAGAGCAAGCGCTGAGATTCAATGTATATGGCATAGGGGGCAGCAGTCGCAGCGAAAACATATTAAATAATAATTTAATTTTCTCCCCTCCCTAGGTTACCTTCCGTTAAGAGCTATAATGAAAATGATGATATGTTATTGTTGTTCAGTATTTCAACTGATTTTTTATTAATTCATACATATTTTTCAAATATTATTTGCACTATGTTTTTTTCACTTAAAAACGATAGATTACTGACGCAATTAGTTACTATTTTTGTTGTTGATGCTGGGTTGGTTTGACAATTTTAGTTAAAAAAAATTAGCAACGGAATTTCATTTATCTGTCAGTAATTCCGTCTATGATAAGCTATTTTCTTTTTAGTGTTAATAGCGTTATAATGTTGTCTTCTTCCTAAATTTACATTTCACTAATTACAGTTGACTTCCTTCACATTTGATACCAATATCAATATGAGAGGCATTTTAATTCATGTGAAATAATTATTAATTACTTTAGGGAAAGTCCCTAATAAAAAACTTTAAAAATTGTAAAAAATAAAAGTGTTTTTAATATTTATAATTTTAGAGAAATGTTAGGCTCAATTTGTCTTTTTTGAAATTAAAAGGAAATGATTAAATTGTCCTTACATATATTAAAACAATAGTACCCCCACCAACCACAACCGCTGGAGCTCCGGCGACCACCCCCTGTGGGTGGTCGGAGCTCCGGACGGAATACTCCCACCAGAGCTCCGGCAGTGACGGTCAATGGGGGTATTTTTTTTTAATAAAAAATATGTAAGGACAATTTGATAATTTCCTTTTAATTTTTAAAAAAGGCAAATTAAACCTAACATCTCTTTCATATTATAAATATTCAAAATGTTTTTTAGGATTTTTGAAACCCTTGATTAAGGATTTTCTCGATACTTTATGCATAATTTTCCAAAAGCCATGTATTATTATGAAATATGGATATTTATAAATGCTTCCTCATATAAAAAGTGTACTCTGTATTAGGGGTGAAGATAGTCTTGAGATCGCCCGTACGCACATCCAAGCCCGGTAAAAAATTGACCTGTCCAGCCCTAAAAAAGTGGCCCAAAAAATTTTTGGACAGTTTTGGGCTTAGCCAATAACTGGGCAGGGGGTCCTGCCCTACCCATTTGGCCATGCCTAGAAAATTAAATATATTTAGATAAATATTATTCTATATATACTATTTTATTTAAAATATATTATATTATTATGTTTAAATATATTATATTATACTTCAAGTATCTCTAAAGCTTTGAAATTCTATAAAGTATGAACTAGAATCTTCATAGAGTAGGGCAAGGCGTCACTACTTGGGCAGGGGAAGCCCGCCCTGCCTAGCCTATGTTTGCCCAGCCTAAAAATGATTAGGGCTTTTATTTGGTAGAGCTAGGCATTAGACTACAAAACGCAGTTCTTCATTCTTCGGGACATCGGCATGAGTCTCGCCCGCCCGCCTGCTCTAACCATACTCACCCCTACTCTGCATATCACTATACCTTGACCTCAACAGCAAGTCAGCAATACAGCAAGAGCCTAGAGTAACATTTTAAGGTTTTGCTACGGATCATTTTTTTATATATAAAAAAATAATAATATGCCCTTAATTTATTTTAGTGATTAATATCTTCTAGACTATTGAAAAAAGACAAGGTTGTGATTTTTTTTATAGGGCCCCGGGGCATGGATTTGGCTTACAATTTTTGACGGCGATTTTGATTTTGAAACCACAGACCACAATATACAACATAGTCAATGCTAAATCTTGTAATGTAGATTTGTTGGAAAGGTAAGTTGTTATATTCTGGTAAACTTATATTACAAATAATCAAATGTGTAGGATTTAATTAATATCTAAAATTAGAAAGGTTTAAATGTAAGAAAAATGTGGATTGAGAGATCAGCGAATTAATTAATTAATTAATTAGAAATAGGGGCAAATACACTTAATAAACTTTTTGGGCCGAAAAGGTTGAGAATAGAAGAAAGAAAGTTCAATTTGGATTAAGAGTCGAGAGTTTTTTCCATCTCATGACGTTCTCATGCTAAATGTGTGGGTTGACTCGTAAGCATGTTTGATTAATGACGTCTTAACTTTATTATCAATTCATCCTAATTAAGCAATCAACACGTCAGCCTTATTTTGTAATTTGGTTTCATATCAGTTTTTTTTTTTATCATTTAAATTTGAATACTAAAATTTTGTCCTGACTTGTTTTGAATTATTTTAGGTCGCAACTTTTTTTTTTGCCTGAATTTTAAAATTCCCTTTATAAGATTGGCAAATATCAAATCAATTATGATGGATTTAGAATTCTCTTTATGCTATTTAAAAATATCTTTCATATGACAAAGTGGACCATGGCATAAATATAATAATATAACTCTCTTTTTTGTACTCTCCACCGTCTTACTTCTCCCCAGCACTGCTTTTAATAATATCGTGTTCTCGTCTTGTCCTTAACCTAATATCAGATTTATTTTATTAGATTAAAATAATAGTAATTAAATTAGTTAATATGATATCTGTTGTCTATAACACCCTACCCATTTTCTTTAATTCCCTCATTTTCTCTTCTTCTTAATTATTGTTGAGAAAGTATCAATGGAGATAAATTAGAAAAATATTGACAAACATGAAAACCATGTGTTATATTTAGAACTAAAATTAACTCCTAAAATATATCTTATATTTAGGATTGGAGAGAGTATATTGTAAATCTTTTATTACCCACATAAGCAATTTAACGAGTAGAACATAGGTTTTTTAATTTAAATGTTACTGGATTGATATAAATATGGGGTGTTTATCTTTTGCTTCTCATGTTCTTAATATAAAACATATTTAACGAGTTGATCTTGATCATAAATATAAAAAATAATTTTCATATTTGTTCATCTTTTTTCTAATTTACCTATATTAGTGCTCTCTTGATCATAATCAAAGATGAGGGAGCTACTACAAAAAACATTTTTAACGTCCGTTTTTAGGATATTTAAACAAATGTTTTAAAGGGGTCGTGCATATTACAATCGTTGAAAGTTCAGACCTACAATGACTATTTTTGGAAAATAGTCGTTATAAGTATATGACTTACAACGATTGTTTTTTTAAAATAGTCATAGTAAGTATTTCTTTAAAAACCTGGTCGGGATGTTAGATCCCACCCTTTTTTATTAATGGGTCTGTAGATCCCGCCCTTTTTTAGTCTTTTATAACCTTAGCTTACAATAGTCAAACCTTCTTTTCCTTGAAAGAAAACTCAAGAAAACAACTACAAATCTATGCAGCATAAATTAATGGATGAGATATCTTCCATTGGGGAATCGGTAAAAGAAACGACCATATAAAGCAAGTGCATTTGCTTTTCCTTTCCATCTTCTCCTTATTTTAAAAATTCCTTTCAAGATCAAAACAACACGGTGAATTCTTCATAAATATATACCTAAAAAAAGCAGTACATTATAAAAAATAGAGGATGACCCAGATCGAAACGCAAATCACTGACCCAAAACCAAAAAATATATCAAAGACCTAGATCAAGAGCCATCGTCCCTGGGGAGACAAGTTGTTGCGGTTGCCCGAAAATAGACAAGTCACATAGCAAATCGAAGGATGAAGATGAGTCAGGGTCATCCGTAGTTGACCTCAATGGAGTCATCGCCGTCAATGATTGTTCTTGCCAAAGTCACTGTTGTCCTCCATCGTCTTCATCAACACGGACTGGATCGGAACCGTGTAAGAGGGTGATGACATCGTGTATTTCATAAGGCTAATGGAGACCAAAGAGAGAAGGAATTTTTTTTAGACCAAACAAAAAATGGCAAAAGAAAGGATGAGGAGAGATGTGAGAAGAGAGAGAGAAATTTGGGTTGGAGGAGGATGCCCTCCCTCTCTTTGATCACCGTTCTTGAAACGAAAAGGAAAGGGCTGGAAGAGAGAAAAACGGGAACTTGGATCTTATAGAGACTGATAATGGCATTGGTATGAACCTTATAGAGACGCGTATAAAAACAGTCGTTTGATGCTTTACTTTATTTTATTTTTTTAACGCGTATCAATTTATACAAATATGTATCAACTACTATGTTTTACAAAAACAGTCGTTGATACTTTGTTTCTTTTAAAAAAAAAAGTATATCAACGACTATTTTTTTTTTTTTTACAAACAATTGTTGTAATTAGCTAGAGATGCAACGATTGTTTAATTTAAAATGATTATTATATTTCAAATCGATAAAAAAATGAAAATCCGGTTAGAGATATTTTCTCTTAACTATCGCAATTCTTTGCTACATACTAGTAAAAAGCTATCAATATGAGATAAAATTACAGTGGTCATGTAATCTTTAAGACTTTTATTCTAACAGTAAGTAGCACTAATTTTTGGTTTATTGATTAAATTTAATTGCGTGATTTTAATGATATATATATATATATATATATATATATATATATATATATATATATATATATATATATATATATATATATATATTAATTGATTAAATTTAATTAGGAACTAACTAAATGAAAATACAGTTAGATTTCTTCTCTTGACTATCGAAATTCTAGGCTACATATTAGGAAATAACTATAAATATGGGATAAAATCACAGTAGTTAGTAAGTAGCACTAATTTTTCCCTTATTGTTTAATTAAAATAGTGGTTGAATCTCAAATCAATAAAAAATAAATTGGCGTGATGAGTGTTCAAACTCTCTGTTGAAGATAGGAATTGGATATAAATTATTGTTGCTATAAGATAGTATTTTGAATTTGAATTTTTGAATTATTGTTAGAGTTTGAATTTGAATTATTGTTATTAGATGAGAATAAGTTATCTAGAGAAGTGAAATATTTGAAAGGTTGTTACTTACTATCATGTTCAGATTGTTAAACCCTGCTTGTATAAATTTACCTCATTCAAGAGGAAAAATATGAATGAATGAAAAAGAGGAACTACTCCTCTAGAATTATTTTTAACATGGTATCAGAGTGTTTCGATTCAAGGAACCTAAAGTCCTATATTCTTTTTCTTGTTACCCGACCAAATCCCTAATTTCTTATGGAGAACCCTGACTCTGCCATCAATTCCGCCTTTCCACTGTCCTCTGTCCTGCGTATCTTATAAATTGCACTTCTTCTAGTGCCCTCAATTTTCTTACTCCTCAACAGAAGCTTGAAACTCTCTTCTATATCCCTCATGTCATGAATCTTGAACCTTACTATTATAGTCCACCTTCCACTATCATCATCCAGCAAGATAATTCCTCCTTTCTCATCCCCGTTATCCTTGATGACTCGAACTATCCCCTTTGGTCCTAGTTAATGGACATGCGTATCGGTGCTTGGAAAAAATCTGGGTACCTGACTGGTGCAACGAAGAAACCCTCCATTGTTTCCCCACTAATTTTCTAAATGCAATCCCTCCCATTTTCAGTGTTCTACTTATGAAATGGCTAAAAGCCACTGAATCTCTTTTTATCCCAATTTGAATAAAAACTGCATTCCCTTTCAAGCTATTCACTTTGATGTTTGGGGCCCTTCTAAAGTCCCTTCTTTCTCTCATTCTTATTATTATGTTTCTTTCGTTGATGAATGTATTCGAATGCTTTGGATCTCATTACTTAAGACCTTTGGAGGAGAAGAATGTCCCTTCTTTCTCTCATTCTTATTATTATGTTTCTTTCGTTGATGAATGTACTCAAATGCTTGTCTGTCTCTATGCCTCCTGTTCTAGCATCTTCTTAGGAAAAGTGTTTGAAGAAGTGATTGACAAGTTGAGCATGACCGATATTCATGCACCAACTTGAGGGGGAAGAGTGTTGAAGATATGAATTAGATTTAAATTTGTAACACCCCCAATTTCTAACAATTATCATAGTATAAAATTTCCATGATTTTTATAAATAATTACTGAAATTCGAAATAAACAACTTTGGGAAGTGTTACCATCGCACTTGTGCTTAAACAAGTGCAAGACTAACTTATTACAATAACGTACTTAAAGAAAATGTGTTTTGTTCATAACAAAATAAAATAAAATTAGCTGAGCATGCTTCCTCACTTCTCACGGCTAGCCTCAACCTTTGGCACATGTTTCACTGAAATTTTGCTCCCCGAAGGATCATCGCAGCCCATGAATACAAACAAAAATCAGCAAAGCTAGTAATCCTAATAAAACACAATTTAAATGGCTCAATATACTAATCAAAAACCCTGCCAGTCTATTTAGTGGGAAGAGAACCATGGTAGACCCGGATATCCTGGTAGTCTACCCTGTGACCTGGGAACCTGCCAATCACAAATCATCAAATTATAAAACATTTCTTTCTAGTGTGCATACCTCTCTCCAAAGTTGCTACTAGTGTCCCGAAAACCTGCCAGACACCACTTTAAGAAGAACAAATACTATCTTTTTACATCATATAAATATCGAAGGCATAAAGCCCAAAGGTTGTGTTCATCACTTTAGGAGGTATCATCTCAAAGCTATCCTCCCACTGTTAAATTGTTTCAAATACACACATAATAAAATTCTCAATGCAATCATCAAAATTTTGTCTCTATTTTATCATTAGATTTCTCAAATTAAACTATTACGTATATAGTCATGGGTTCCTATAAGGTTGTCATGAGAAATTATTATGACCATCATTTAAATCGGCTCTACTCATTATCCATTTTACTCATGGGTTCCTATAAGGTTGTCATGAAAATTCTCATAACCATCATCTTTTATTCCAAGTGACTTCAAATATGTAATTAATCAGATCAATCATACAAAGTGATCTCATCTCCCACTTTTTTCTTAATTGTAAACCCGTGAACCCTTAAAAGAAAGGAAAAGTGTTTGAAGAAGTGATTGACAAGTTGTGTATGACTATATTCATGCACCAACTTGAGGGGGAGGAGTGTTGAAGATAGGAATTAGATTTAAATTATTGTTGCTATAAGATAGTATTTTGAATTTGAATTTTTATTGAATTATTGTTAGAGTTTGAATTTGAATTATTCTTATTAGATAAAAATAAGTTATCTAGAGAAGTAGAGTATTTGAAAGGTTGTTACATACTATCGTACTCAGGTTGTTAAACATTGCTTGTATAAATTTACTTCATTCAAGAGGAAAAATATGAATTAATGAAAAAGAGGAACTACTCCTGTAAAATTATTTTTAACACTCTCAATCCAAGGATGATTCACCAATGCTCTAACCAACTACACTATGATGAAACTTGTTAAAAAATTTAACGACTGTTTTTAATAACATAGTCATTGTTTCTCAAAATAAAATAAATAAATAAATGGTATCTGAGATACAACGACTATTTTTAATAAAACATTTGTTGTATCACAACATTTAAAGTCATTTTTTAAAAAACGGACGTTAAAAGTGACACCGCCTACTTTTTAACGTCTACTTTTTTTTCTTCAAAAAAAAAAATGACGTTAAATCACTATTTTGTAGGGAATAAAAGAATTATGGAAGATGATTATGATGTTTTAGAAAATAGATTTCATATTAACAAACTTATTTAATTTTTTTAATCTTATCAAAATAAGTAAATATATTTTATATTAAAGATTGAATAGAGTATTTTAATATTACAGGGAGTTAAATGAGCAACTCATTTAACTCGCAGAGTATCAGAATTGTTTTTGAATGAAAAGCAGTGTAGTATCGAGTTAAATGAACATGATTCATTTGATGAACAATTCAAAAGTAATACTCAACTCAATTTACCACGAGTTAAATGGGCTAGCGGATTGAACTCAACTTATTTTGACGACTCTACCATTATTTTATTATTGTCAAATTCGTGGATTCTCTGAATTTAGTTTTTACATTTTTAGTTTATAAAATTGAGTTGAGTAACTAGTAAACTCATGATCGTTGTAACTCGTTAAACTCACGAGTTTAATTATCATTTTTACATTTCTGGCTTACAAAACCTTGTTAACTTATCTTTAAACTCATCTTAACTTCTTCAATTTGATCATATTCAGCGGTTTTAAATAAAAAATTTATGGAATTTTCTTTGTTAAATATATATGATAAATTATGAATGTTGATAGATTTTATTTCAATTATTTGATTTAAAAAATATTTAAATCAAATTGCAGTTATTTTTTATATTTTAATTATTTAATTATTAATATCAATTTAATGATAAAAGTAAACTTTTACTAGTTTACAATTCAAATTCACGATTTAAGTTTACGATATGAGTTTACCTCATTAAATTAAACTTACAAATTTAACAACATCAAGCACTAGTAGAGGAATAATGATTTTATCAAATTAAGATGTGAGTAAAGGATCTTAAAGTTGTCACGGATTTGTAAACAAAAAAAGACCATATTGAATGACTCTGGTCGGCAGCATTTAACATAAAGCTACATATATAGTGAATTATTTAAAAAATGCTAGCATAGTGAGAATCATAAATATAATAAAATTAAAAACACAAAAGTCAACCAACTGATCTTATATAGTACTATGCCTCATTTTAATACTACTTTAGTTCTATTTATTAGTTTACTTTAAAAATTTTATTTATTCTTATCATAAATTTACTTTAAAAATAATAAATGAGAATGTTACGATTTTATTTTTATATATGAGAATTTGGTAATTTAAATTTATAAATAAGACCATAATGATATATAAAAATTTAGCCTTAATGCTAGGGGACTTAGAGCCGTTGTAGAACTAAGCATACACAAAGAATGTGTATATTTTACAGGCAAGTGTATACTTTTTGTGCACATTTCGGCTCATATGTATACACCTCGGGTCCTAAAATATATTTTGAGATTGAGTTGATGTTTATCCTAAATATAAAATCTTTTTTTTTTTTTTATATATTTTTCTAATTTACTATTGATGCTTCCTTAACATTAATGCTTAAGAAAGAGAAAAAAATGAGGGAATTAAGGAAGATGAGTAGGGTGTTTTAGAAAATACAATACATGTTATGTTAACTTAATCAAATTAGGTAAATTTATCTTATATTAAAAATTGGAAGGAATTCTTTTTGATATTATTATCAGCTCATATGTATATTTTTGGGAAAATTTCATTTAAATACTAGATGAATTTGCAAAACCCCCGAGGTCATCCGAATTTGTAAAAAATCGAGAGGTACCAAGGACCTATGAGGGAATATGCAAATTCGCGTGAAATTACCTTTCTACCATTACTTTTAAATAAATAAATAAAAATTAAAAAACCCCACCCCCACCCACACCACCGCCGGGCCGGCCACTGCCGGCCACCACCACCACCGCCGGTAGTGGTGGTGGTGGGGGTGGGGGTGGGGGTGGGGTTTTTTTAATTTTTATTTATTTATTTAAAAGTAAGGGTAGAAAGGTAATTTCACGCGAATTTGCATATCCCTCATGGTCCCCAATCTCTCTCGTATTTTTAGAAATTCGGAGGACCTCTAGGGGTTTTACAAATTCATTTGGTATTTAAATGAAATTTTTCCTATTTTTATGTTTAGGATAATAACATTATTATGGAATTTTAGGATAGTAACCGTCATGATATCATAGTTTGAAGAAGAAGAAAATATTGACCAGACAAAAAAGTGGAAAAATGGAAAAGAAATTCATCAATTGATTAAAAAGGCAAAGAGTCTAACATATTAAACCAGAAGTTGGCAAGAAAATAACATAACAAACCATTAAAAGAAAAGGAAAAAAAAAAAGGACAAAACACAAAGGAGCACGCAAAGTATCGACCAGAACGAGGAAAATGGTAGAACGTAAATGAGGTAGAGTCTACATTCAATGTGCGAAAAAGATTAAATGAATCTTTTTTTCTCTCTATAAAGTACTGAGTGGGTAAGTTACAAATAAAACGCCCACATATATTAATTTTCCAGGATGGGGAACTGAATTTTGGAAGGGAAGTGCGTGTAAATTACAGAAATAACCCTGATGAATTTGATAAAGGACTTGAAAAAAATTAAACATACGGATACGGTGTAGCGTGTCCGTGGTGGTTTAATCGAATTCAATGGTTGGTACTTGGTCCAATGAAGACAACGCCTCCATTCGCAAATGAATCCTCTCTGACTCTTCTTCTCTCTTCCTTAAACTCACTTTGCTCCTCCTCCTTCTGCTATGCTATCTCTGTTTCTTTGTTATCTCTCTCGTAAATCCAGGCCACCGTCGATCTGACGCCGGAAAATGCAAAAGGGTAAGCTTTTTGGGTTGAAAGGGACGTTAACTTTGGTGGTTCTGGGCGTCGCGCTGGTGGTTCTTCCGCTGCTGCTGCCACCGTTACCTCCGCCGCCGATGATACTGATGGTGTTGCCTCTTTTCATGATCTCGTTGCTGGTGAGGCTCGCCTTTTTCCGATCACCTTGCGCTGATGTGATTAACCCTCCCATTTGATAAAGCTATTACCTTGCATGCACAAGATCACAAGTTACGAGTTTAATTTTGCTCTCTTCCATCTTTTTTCGTGTCCTTTTGATATTTCTCAGGAGTTTCTGTTTTTTTTTTTTTCAATTGTTCTTTGGGTAAGATTGTAAATAATGGTTTCAGTAATGCAGATTACTCTCTTCTCTTCGATTATGTGCCAGAACAGATATTTAATTTCTCATGTGTGTGAAACCATTGAGATTGTGCAGTGGGATGTGGTAGAGTTGGTAACCAGAGCAATGTGGATGAATTTATGAGAAGAAAACCTGTTAGTGTAGCGAATTCCACGATCAGAATAATCGTTTTCGGTGATAAACAGTGGGGGATATTAGAAGAAATATTTGGGGTGAAATGTATAATCTTTAACTAATTAAAAAAATATTTGAGGGGCCAAATGTATACTCATTAATTAATTAAATAAAATAATATTTGAAAGCTAAATGTATAATAAAAGTATTTTAACAAGTTCAATATATAAGATAACATAAATTTTATATTATATTAATTTTTTTAAAGAAATAGATTTCTCAACTCGTTTTTCTTTTTGGCGAGCCTTGTCTACACTAAGGTAAGCTCCGTCTCTGGTGATAAAGTTCATATTTTTAATTGCGCAGCTAAGGAACTACTGCATTAAGAAAAGCGTAAGATCGCAGCAAAACGAAGAGAACACATGTACGAAGGAGGAATTTGGAGAGTACGGTTATGTATGAATAATTGAATAAACAACAAGAGAAAATTACGTCCCAAGGACCAGAAATAATTACAAAAAAGTATCTTAAAATCACTAAATTACATAAAAGTCTCCCGAGGAAAGCTTTTTGATATTATTTGTATTAACAACAATAAATGTCATATTTACAACAAAAAGCGTCATATTTACAACAACATTTAAACACCCGACCATTTACAACAAAAAAACTATATTTACAACAGAAAGTGTCATATTTATAACAACATTTAAACACCTGAATTTTGAACGTAGAAATGTCATTTACAACAGAAAAAAAAAACTAGATTTACAACAGGAAGTGTTGTATTTACAACAAAATTTAAAATTTGGCCATTTACAACCGAAAAAGTTATATTTACAATAAAATTTAAAAATCCTGGATTTTGTTTCCACATAAATAATATCAAAAAAGTCCCTAAAGATTTTTGTGTAATTTGATAATTTTAAGAGACTTTTTTATAATTATTTCTGGTCTTTGGGACCTACACGTAATTTTCCCAAACAACAAAGCCTAAGAATACGAGGAGGTACTGTACGAAGGAAACGAAGAGAGTAAGGAAACTGACTGACTTTGGGTTTTCCGATATTAAATTTTGTGGGTGAGTGTGTGTTTGGGAGGAGTACTGTACTTGTTCCAATCTTTAAAATAAAATAAGTTGCTTTTAGAAGAAGAATAATAATAATTTAGTTTATAATATAAGTTATTTAGAGAGTAATTAATGATTGTTTATAAATTTTACCTAAGTAGTTAATGGTTAAATGTAACTTTTTTTATATTAAAAAATTGAAATTTAAGATATATTTAAAGAAAGAAGTAGTAGTTGATGAATTAATTAAAACGTCTTATAGGATGGAGCGGGGAAGAAGTGTGTTGGGAGAAGAGATTTTGAACGCCGACAAAAGGACAAGTCGAGGGAACAAGTAACAGTAGGAAGTAGGATGCCTTGTTTTGTTTTCCAAGGAAACGAAGAAGCGAACCGTGGGCGACATATAATAAGCCAAAAGTAGTAACTAGGTTCATCTGTATCTCTTTCTACGATTTCTGTCTCATAATAAAATCCCATTTACGCTGACTCACCAATTCCCCCAATTTTTCGCCTACTCCTCCTTAAATCCACTATTAACTGTTCAAATATCCAACACAAGTACAAATCTCCTTTCTATTTTTTAATACCTCAAATCAGAATTCTATTAACAGATTGAGAGCAAGTAACTGCCGTCACACCTTTCCATTTTTCACGTTTTGAAAAAGGCAGAGAGTAGTAGGTGGGACTGTGAGCCTTCAAATCTTGCAAGTGAAGTGACAAAGCGCATTGGACCTCCAAGCGGCTACCTTGTCTTGTTTTCCCTGTACCATTTGGATTTTCCTTCTCATGAAACATCCAACACCAATTCTATATATTGTACACTAATTCCCAATTCTCAAGTCTTTTGTTTTGTTCTTCTCTCTTGCCAAGAAGCTTCCTCCCTCCTTCGCATCCTAGGCTCCTCAAACATTACATATTTACATTACACGCCTGTTGTTCATTTGATGAGGCAAAGGAATTAAGCAGCCCACCTCCTTTATGTACCCATGACCAAGGGGCTGGAACAAACAGCTACACTCTATTTGACACAACTTTCAATTTTAACAATTTTACGAACAGGGATTGAGTGTAACAGAAATGGTTATTTTCTTCAAACATGATGAACCGATGTTCAAATCTCCGCCGGGAGAAGTGCCTACACTTAGTGCCTGTGATTGCCTCCAATACCTATGAGTGGGGGAAAAAAAACAATTTTAACACCATACAGCAATCACTAACCATGACCCTGCCCACTTCTTCGTACATGGTCATTAGCGATTTTTTACATATATAATTAACTCTTGAATTTCTAGATAACGAAAATGTGAAAATACCGCTCACATATTACTTTTTTAAAAAATAACTCCTTCAAAAGCAATAAATCAGCTTTAAAATAGCAATGTTCCTTCAAGACACGTACGGATACCCATTTTAATGTTGGGTTATAACGGTCATTATTGTTTCCTGAGGCGACTTATTGTTTGCCTAAACTTATGCGGGAGAAGCAGCAACACTTTTCGAAAATCGGAAGGCAGGAAATAGACGAAAATTTCTGTTTCTCGTTATACGCCCGGAACAATTTCGCAGGCTTAACTATATCAAAATAAAAACAGCGCCAAACAGAACAAGTACAGAATAAACCGCAGCTCAATGGAAATATCTGAACTTGATCAGTCAAATGAGAGAAGACATGCTTGGGAAAGAAACAATCCATTAATTTATTATTATGGAAGTTCAAGAAAGAGGAAAAATAATTTCAATCGGGTGCCTTTTATTTACATTTACTTGTACAAGCGCCTTCTGTACAAATGCAGAGTGAGAATGGGGCAACTTCAACTGCAACCAAATGTGACGTAGCTCTTAAGGCTTTGTGGGATAAATTAATGAATCCCATGAATGGGGCTTGGAATTTGTTCTCTCCATCTGTGCTGGTGGGGACACGTAGGCAATTCCTGCACTGTGGCTCCGTGTGATGGAGCTGAGGTGGGGGACTGGACTCAAAGGATTCCTAAGCAGACTGCAAAGTGACCTGCTCAGCAGCTGTTGAGTCATACTTGGCATTAGCTTCTGGTGTGTCTTCTTCACTTGGTGGAACCAGCTGCCAAAATAATGGCAAGTACTTGTCCCACTCTTTCAGAATAGCCGCTCCCTTGCTACTCCCAGTTTTTTCCTTCACACAAACCCACACGCACTTGAATTAGTCTCCACAACTATGCTCACACGACACGACATTGGTCTCTCTTTTTTAAAGAGAATAAATAAATAAACTCAGTTGCCTAATTGTTTTCAAACATGCAAAGGTTTCATGCAGCAGTAGATATGGGCCTTACAACATGGGCTTCAATAAGGGTCTTCAGCTGCATCTGCCCTACAGGCGCCGATACCCGTTGGATTTTCACAATTTCTCTGTTTATCTGTCAGAATTTGTACAGATAAATTATCATAAAGATGAAACAACAGAAGCATATTTATTTGTTTCCATGCAACAAAAATAAGGGCTTTACTGTTTATTTTTTCACATCTTCCCGTTTGACTTGTAATTGTACTTTCTTTGAGATGGGAAGGGGTAGTAGAGGGTATGGAAATATTTCGTTGGCTGGGAGGAATATGAAATGGCCAGAAACATGTACACTTGGGATCATCCTGATGACCGAAGTCCAGTAGGCAGAGATGAACAGGTCACCTACTGGCTACTGCAATAAGCCGTTTTCAGAAGTTGCTTTGGAGTGTGCAGTACCCCGCAGAAAAAAGGGTGAATACTTTATTTTTCTCTCCCAATGTTTGGAACTGTTGCAACAATATGGTCTCCGGTGGAATAATCCCAAGTGTTTTACATATCCAAGGGCTGACATTAATCCCAAGTTAGCTTGGTGGGAAGAGGCCCCACACTTGAACTAACGTAAATCCTTGGATGTAGTTCAAGCATTAACACTCAAGGAGTATAAATTATACAAAGATTTCCAAAGCAGCAAGGGGTTCCAGATCCACCAAATCAGGACAAAGATTTCCAGGGACAAAGTCCATCAGATGCACATGGCTACTGAAAAATGGGAGAGACAGTGAAAATGCGTTTTAGGCACAAACCTTGGGTATGAGAGTATTGTCCTCATCAAGAATGTAAGCCAACCCTCCAGTCATTCCAGCAGCTACATTTCTACCCACTCTGCCAAGGAGTTGATACATGCAGCAGATTCAGGTCAATTCATCCAATTCACTAATTACTAAAAGGAAAGAGGAAGGGGTTGGGTAAACAAGAGTAAGTTTAGATGATGAAACATTACTCACTTTCCAAGTACAACCACACAACCACCAGTCATGTACTCGCAAGAATGGTCCCCTGTGCCTTCAACTACAGCTTCAGCAAGTGAGTTTCTCACAGCAAATCGCTCCCCAGCTTTCCCTCTAAGAAATACCTGTCCACCTGTCGCTCCATACAAGCAAGTATTTCCTACAATAGTTGCATCCTCAGGTTCAAACCCTGTTTTCTCAACTGGCGTGACAACCAACTCACCTCCAGCCATTCCCTGGCAACATTAGCACACAAATACACCTCACGTACTCAGTACTTCAGCACTAAAACTAGCAAATCAAAACCACATTTAAGTTATTGGCCTATGTTCAAAAGAATAAGTTAATAGAGTTACCTTCCCCACATAATCGTTAGCCTCTCCTACCAGGCGAATGTTCATCCCAGGGGTCAAAAAGCATGCAAATGACTGGCCAGCACTTCCTGTAAATCTGGAATCATAGAAAAAAATTATATCTTATTTCATTTTCCCTATAATAAAGCATGATATCAACTTTAGAATAGCAGAGGGCATCTTACGTTATGTTCAACTGTCCAGCAAAACCAGTGTCACCATACTTCTTAGCAATAACACCAGCTATACGCCCGCAAACAGCACGATCAATGTTGAATATTTTCACAGTCTTATTGACAACTTTTTCATTCTCAATAGCACCTGCAATCTGCATGACCAAAAAAAAAATATTATTACCTTCTTTAAGACACATAAATATAATCCTCATATTGTTTCATGCTTCGATGAAAAACAACAATCAACTTGAACATAAGGGGGGAATTGCTGCTTTTATCCCTGTTAAATAAGAGGCTTCTTAGCCTCAGAGTAGGCAATGGGGGGATAAGGGAGCGAACAGGGATTGATCCTTGACATTAAGTTCATTTGATCTCAGTGACTGAGGTTGAGGCCGTGTGAGCTATTAATGCATGGGCACAGAATAACCTCTTTATTCGCCATTTAGGAGGATTAGGGATGAGATTCACTTAATAAAATATCGGTCAGTCAATATTATTCAAGCATTAAATAAAATAAACACATAAGATAGTCTATAAAAAAAAAATTGCAACTGCAGGGGCTGTTTGTCAATAATAAAACCGAGTTAGACTTTTAGTTGATTAAAAGGCTACCTCTGGGTCTGCTAACAAAGCATCATCCAAAACCAGACCATTGGTATGAGATTCCTGACTCCTAATTGCCGTACTGCTCCATTTTGGCAACCCAACGCTCTGAAAATGAAGGGTTCATTACACATAAGCAAGAAAAGTAGGCATATATTGGGACCCAGAAAGGCAATGACCAAAAAGCAAAGCATTTTCTAATACCAAAAGCCAATTTAAGAAATATACAACACATACTGAGAGAATATAACCGAGATCTATATGCTGAGTTTTCACTAGAGATATGTCTCGAGGTTGCAATAAGTCTGTCCGACCAATTACATCATCTAACTTCTCATAACCCAGCTGTGCCAATATGCCTCTTACCTAGCCAGAATAGCAACCGCATTTATTTAATACAGGATGAGAAGCAACTACTTAAGCCAAACTACATTAATAAGATATCACTGATGACAAATTCTAACATAATACATCAAGATAAATCTGAAAGAAGTAAACAGAAGGCACACGATACCTCCTCAGCAACATACAAAAAGTAGTTGACAAGATCACCTGGCACACCAGGAAAGCGTGCACGCAGTTCTTCCCTCTACAGTGCAATCAATTTGAAATTTAGAACAATGAAATGAATACATGGTGTTATTAAGAAAATGACAATTATATGACAAAATACAGCATTAAGAGAAGACTTCTATAGACCTGACTCGCAACACCAACTGGACAATTATTGGTGTGGCAAATGCGGGCCATTACACATCCAGTAGCAATCATGGCCACTGAACCAAAGCCATATTCATCAGCACCCATTGCTGCAGCCATCATCACATCAACTCCACTTCTAAAGCCACCATCAACTCTGAGGATGACCCTTTCTCTAAGTCCATTTTCAATGAGTGTCTGAAAGGAAAATTGTCAATAACTAACACCCATATTTTCACTTAAATGTCAAGAATATGCAATGATAGAATTTCATAGTTCAAATTGTAACCTGGTGAGTTTCCGTAAGCCCAAGTTCCCAAGGACCTCCAGCATGCTTGATAGAACTTATTGGGCTTGCTCCAGTTCCACCATCATGCCCTGAAATCTGAGAAGCAATAACAAGATTTAAGTATTCTACTCAAAAGAGAACTAAAATTAAAAAACAAAACAAGTTTTCTGTTCTATTGAGTTTAACAGATCCTTTAATAAAACTAACAATCTTTAATTTCTTTTTCATAAATAAAGGAGCTATTTCATTAAAGAGGAACAGCAAATACATAATGGATGAGAGGCTACTTTAGCCCAGACCATCCAAGTCATTTGAACATCAAATACCATATTACCCCAGATGTATAATGTACGACAGATCAGAGTTAATACCTGTATAATGTCAGCATTACCCTTTGCAACTCCAGATGCGACAGTGCCAATTCCAGCTTCAGCCACCAGTTTTACTGAGACCTTAGCCTTAGGGTTCACCTGTTCAACCAGAAAACCGTGAAGATTTTTCTCCAGAACACTGTATTTGATTAAAACTAAAAGGAGCAGATACAAAATGCTGAGTCACCTGATGGAGATCATAGATCAATTGAGCAAGATCCTCAATGGAATAGATGTCATGATGAGGAGGTGGAGATATAAGAGGAACCCCGGGTTTAGAATTTCTCAACCTTGCAATATACATGCTAACTTTTTTTCCAGGCAACTGTCCTCCTTCACCAGGCTTTGCACCTTGTGCAATTTTAATTTCTAATTGATCAGCATTTGCCAAGAATGTTGGGGTGACACCAAACCTCCCTGAAGCAACCTGAAGACAATGCAAGATATTCTTTTTTAAAAGTAATTCTGACAGTATATGCATCACTGATTGAACAGGTGGTGTCATAAAGATTAGGAACTCAATCAGTTGTTCTGAGTTTATCACAGAATGAATATCAATGTAGTCTATAAATTTTGATCCTGAATCCATTCTCAGCTGATAGAGGCACATGTTTATAAACAGAAAAATACATACATACAGGTAGGCACCATGATTGATATGATCTACTACTACTAAGTAAAAAAGACTTATTTTTAGAGATTCCATGGGGCTATGGACTCCTAGGTGGTGCCCAATGCCCAGGTGGTGCCTAGGAATATCTTTGAGCTTATAGTGAAACAAAGAGAGCACAAACTTTGCTCTCTATATTTCCATGGAGGCATGAACTCCTAGGCGGTGCCCAGGTAGACCCTAGGTATTTCTTTAAGTATCTATTGAAAAGAAAATTCTTGTGAAGATTTTGGATAGCAAACTAAACAATAATATTTGGTGTTCATACTTCATAACCATAGTAATTATTAATTAATATTAATTTGCATGCTTCTTTTTTATCAAATATAAATAATTATGTTCATGACAGCTGCAAAATACAAAACTCTGTTAACCAATAAATTGGATCAATTTATTCAGACCCATTTTTGCTCACTTACAGTCATGATTATCTTATAGTGCATATTTGCCGCCATGCAGGATATTGTTGCTAAGTTGGCACTGTCCCATACCAGTGAATCAAAATTGGATTGCTAAATAAATTATATTATATCAGTCCTGATATTATCCATAGAAATCTATTCAATGCCTCCATCCTTTGAAAAATTTCTGGAAAATTTTGCGCTATAAGGAATATTAACATATTTGCTAGTAAGAATAAAGAAAGTTATGCAATTGAAATATCCCATCTCCTTTAAGTTTTTCCAACATACTGCATTAACTGGCACCACTTACTACATGCAGTACATGAACATAGCAAAAACAAGTATCGGGTATGTAATTATAAATTTTGACCGCAAATTCAATATAGGCAATAACCTGTTTGATAGCACTAGTAGCTGTATCACCATTTTGAAGACCTTTGAGATGTGGTAGAGTTGGAGAATAACCATCAACAACATCCGTAAGAGGCTTCCAGCGAATGGGGTCCTAAATGCATTACACAATATATATCATCACTTTTTGGGCATATAACATCATTGGTTCCATAACAGAAGGGCAAGTGAATTTAAGGCAAATAAAGGATTTGTTTAGAATTGATTGTGAGCACAATTAATATAACCTGTCTTATAGTGGAAATAAAATTGTTTTACCTCGCCACCTTCCCCTGAATTTGATTTTCCACCTAATCTGTTCATTGCAATTGCAATTGCTTCATGAGTTTCTCTTGAAATAGCTCCAAGTGACATCCCACCAGTACAAAAACGTTGAACAATCGATGAAGCAGGTTCAACCCTTCCAACAGGTATTGGAGCACGATCGCCTTTGAATTCAAGAAGGTCACGAAGAACCTGCAACAGACTCCAGCAAATATCAATTAATTTGAAATGATCACGGTTTAAAAAAATTTCAAATCTAAGGAATTTCAATTTGAATCTTCTCATTTTATTCCAAAATAGGTTGCAAAATATAGAGGAAGTATGCCACAGAAAATCAGCTACTTAATCCTCAACATCAAAGGAAATAAAAGCTACAGAAGAATGAGCCAATCAACTTTAAATAAAAGTAAGTAAACATGCAACAAAAAGCCTCATTAAACAAGAAAAAAAAACAAAGAACACTTTACTTTAGTGCATAATAAACTACCTATTTTGCCCAGTAATCCCATCCCATCATTTCAAGGAATTTTGATGGGCACCTAATTGAGGTGGAGAGCTTCCTCCTGAAAACTAGCTATTAACGTGGGAGAATCAATTCCCCTAAAGTAGCTCCAAGCATATCATATTATTCAATGCAGGACAAAGGCATCTCATACTACCTTAGCCTGATAGCAATCCTTGCTATCGTTTAATTTACTCCAGGAAAGATTAAATTCCCAAACAGGTACCTTATCATAGCCTTAGATTCCAACAAAAATGATGTCATAAAAAGTAAAATTTTCAACTCACATTAACAGGCCGATTGGCTAAATGCTGCTGGTAGACTGAAAAGGCACTTTGACTTTTTTGACGAACAGCTTTGTGGAGCAACTTTGACATCTCTGGATTATTTGCATGATACTCCCCTTTGAAAAAGAGAAATAAAGACTGTTAGAAACTTCCATCTACGAAGAAATATTGACAGGATGGACCTTCATAGCATCTTGAAAAATGCACACGCTATAACGCACAGCAAAACATTAATTACTTTCAAAAACAACCATTTTCTAAGATCCTCATAAATATTGTAGAACATAAAATAAGGCTCATTTTATACAGAATCTCAAAATAGTAATAATGGCGTACTGATTATCTGAATTCTAACAAATCAGAGCAAATGATACCTCCAGGTCTAAACTGTATAAACCCAAAGTTTTCTAGCCTTTTAGCTGTATCTTCAGAAAATGCCTTCACCCAGAAAGACAATGTCTCCCTTGCCAGCTGCGCAAATAGGAAGTGAGAGGTAAGTTTCATTCATAAGTGTTATAAAACAAATTTGGAGCATGCACGCATTCATATTCTGCCCATAGATTAAAACACTGAAACATTCTATAATAGCTGCGGTAATGCAGCATAGTGAACAAGAGTTTCAGTAGGTTTGTTTTGCTTCCAATAAAGCAGCAATTAAAGCTCTTGGAGCCACCGCCAGATGTAGAGAGCAGAGACTCAGAAGTTGTGAATTAAAGAATATGGCACTTGAGAGGGGGGTCAGATTTTTGGTGCCTAGGTATTCAGCCCAAGAAGTGGAGATTAAGAGAGCAAGATATTGAGGATACTACCTTTAGGAAGTAGGTCAAAGTCAACGACTTCTAGAAGTTGCCATTTGCGTTAGGCGTGGCTGTGGAGGGAAGCTACAATAAAGTTGAGATAGCTGCTCATAGGGACCAGGTTAAAGAATTTTTGGATTTGTGCTTCCTCCTAAGGATGCATTCAAAAGAAGCGCTAGTTGCTTAGGCAGGCTTTGTCTGTAATAAGCCACAGGTTTTATCAGTTTTAACTTAAGGTAGAGTTTTAAAAGGTATTATTAATGATTCAGAGAAATCCTATAGGTCAAACAGTTACTAGAAAATACCTTATTAAGAGATTTAAGGATTTAGGATAGTCTAGTAGAATATGAAAGAAGTTACTAGTAAAAGGATGACGGGTCAATCCTATGTACAAACCAATAGACCTTAAATACTATGTTTTGTTTGGTTTCTTCATTCTCTTTTGGATTTCCGCCATTTCAATCTTCGTCTAAATATGTAAAGGAAAATGGATACCTTGGGAAAATCAGTCAAAAATAATCCAAGACTTTTCAAAATGCAAATTATGTTATGGGATGCATGGAAAGGGTGCCAGGTAAAAAAAAAATTAAACTTATGGTGTGCAATTTTTTGGTAGAATTCAGTGTGCATTATATATCCACAAGAGTGAAGGTGAGCCTTGATGCAATGGTAAGGTTGTTGTCATGTAACCTAGAGGTCATGGGTTCAAATCCAGGAAACAGCCTCTCCACTTGCTAGGGAAAGGTTGCGTACATCTATCCTTCCCTAGACCCCACCTGGTGAGAGCCTTGTGCACTGGCCCGCCCTTTATATACATATACATATATATATATATCCACAAGAGCAGTGCTTATCTCACTAGCAACACATTGTGATAATTCAAATTTTTCTATGGGATTCAGTACTGTATTCTAACTCACCTCATCAAAAGTTAATCCACCAATTTTTGATACACTTCCTCTAAATGCAAGATCAACAACTTCCTTTCCTAATCCATAGATTTCAAATATCTGGGCGCCACAGTAACTACATAAAAGGAAGTTAATAATTAATGAAAGCATAACACCTTTAAGAAAAGAAAATAGAAAGAAAAATACAAATATACAAGAAACTATGGAATAATTAAAAAATAATATAATACTCCCGGGTATTAGTAGTTCTTTATAACTGAATCTTTTATAATAAATCATAAAACAACATATACCTGGAAAGTAATGAGATGCCCATTTTGGAAAGAATTTTAAGAAGACCAGATTTAACAGCCTGAAAACCAGATAAAAGGATCATTAATAAACAAGAACTATGAATATCAAGCAGTGTTCTTCCAATTTCCTGAAGCATACTGCTTAGCAGAAGAGTGTGTACATAAACATCATGCAAGACATGTATGTAACCACCAGTAAACATGTATGCGCATGCAAAAATATATAAAAAAGCCTAAAATATGCCAATAATATCTTGACAACTAACCTTACAATAGTTCTTCTGCGCCTGTTCAATTGATACAGTAGATATCTTTCCGTTCTTCATCAGATTAACAGTCTTATTACTCAAACGCCATTGCCGACATGTCTCCAATGCCAAGTATGGACACACGGCACTAAAAATCCAAACAGACATTTTGTCATGCTCAATACATTAGAGTCAAGAAAAATGAGAATGACCTATGCTTCCTAGTTTCCACAGAAATACTAGAAAAAAGCTCTTTAATGGGGAAATCAAGAATCTACACCTGATCAATTTACATAAGAAAATGGTTTCTGATAAGGTTAAGGTGTCCTAAGTACATAAGCAAGATTGCCATTATATAAAGTAGTCAACTAAGCAAAAAGAAAAAGTCATTTGTCTCCTCATTTCCGAAAATCCTTTCACAAAGATACAACATCTAGGTCTCTCAGATACTAATAAAAGTATATATTAAAGGAATACAGCGTAATGAATATAATGAAATTTCAAAAAATAAACAAAGGATCCAACGTAGAAGTTTATCCTGTTTATGTGAAGCTTAGAAGAAACAAAAGATTACAAAATGAATTATATTTTTGATAAACACAATAAAAAATACCATAACTATAAGATGAAATTCCCATCGTAAGCTTAAAATAAGATGAAAAAAATACACTAAGAACCATATATAGAGGCTTCAAACGGCATGAAAACAACCTTGCACCATATCCAATCAAACAAGCAAACTGATGAGTACTAAAGCACTGAGCAGTATCTGCTACAAGTGATGCTGACATCCTCAGACCATTCTGAATTAGATGCTGATGAACAGCACCAATAGCAAGAAGGATTGGGATTGCTGGATGAGTTGGTTCCTAAGAAAAAAGGGAATAATTAGCACATTTCTTAAAATAGTAATAAAAAAGTCACATAAAGGTCCAAACTATTCTTTTTATAAAAGAAATGTGTTTTGAATGAATAATAAAATTGTAAGAAAAATGTAAAAATGGGAAGGTCAGGAGCTATTGCAGATAGGGATAGAAAATATCAAAGAAAATCTTTTTTGCCCCAGTCAAACTGTACAAACAAAGCCTCATAACTGTGGCAAAAAAAAAAAACACTAATGGTTAGAGCCTTTATTTTATAAAAATAATGGTAGGTTTTGCAACCCGTAACTCTCAAGTCTCAATGTTTAAAATGTAAGAGTGCCTTTTTATTTTTTCTTAATGAGTATGAGGCTACAACGTGTCAATCACTCAATCTTAGATTGTAAAGGAGGAAAAGCTAGAGACTAGGAGTAAAAACTCATCACAAAAATCAGACCACAAGAGATTCCTAGTGCCTTTCATGTTCATCAAATGGGGATGAACCGGACACTTCATAAGCTACCCCATCATCCACAAAATTCTCATTAATCACGTTTTTTAACCCAAAAATATTGGCCAAAACCAAATCAAACTATGAACTAGTTCTCAGTTTGCCAGTAGAACAGCTTGTTCAGTTTTGACAACATTGAGAAAAAGAACTTCAACCTAATGCAAACGTATCTGATGGAACCCTGATATACATAGAAAATTTAAGCAGAGTAACAAGAGGCAGGTTAATTATGAGGGGAGTGAGTAGCTTTAATGACAAGAAGGGATCACACGCCATTACTTGGAGGGCCTGGTCTCAGCAGTACTTTTATGAGGAAGGCTTAATAAACACTGAAGGAAGAGAAAGCAGAGTGGATCATGGAAAAAATGATGGACTGGTTTAGGAGATAGGAGATAGGAGATAGCATCTTGAAGGTATTCTCTCTAAAAAAGCTCTTCTGCCATCCTCTGGTATATTGCCTCTGCCTATCTGAATTCTATAGATTTTGGTATTTCTCTTATATTTTCTTGAGTCCTGGTCATGGTTCTATCAATATGCTCGACACTCTTGAATAGATGCTAACACTGCCAAGCTACCTCCCAAAGCAAAAAAAAAAAAAAAAGATATGACACAAATTAGAGGAAGCAAGAGAATATTGCTTTTTGTAATAACCTACTGAAACATGCCTTTTTTCATCTGTTCCATCATTTAGATCTATAAAATGACAAAGTGTCATCAGTAATCTCTCTTGAAGAAAAAAAAGTATGTCGACACTTCAAGATTGTACTTACTAGTGCATCTGAACGATCAGAGAAAATAAGCAGCTGTGAGCCATTTCTGACAGCTTCATCAGCAGCTTCACAAAGTCTATCCAATGCCTTCTCCAAGGAACCTTCAATTCCTTTGGTTATATCAAAAAATGTTGGTAACACTTGAGGTTTTAAGTGGGGATCATTCAATAATGACTCAAGATCCCCTTCATTCAACACAGGACTAGATAATATAACCTGATTCAAAACAATAATAAGCTTGTGGGCAGGAAAAGTTAACAAAATAATAGGAATCATAGACTGATACAGATTGACGGAATATGGTTACAATTTACAGATAAGCATGCCAAAATACCTGTGAAGCATTCTCTGGCCCAACTTCCAATATATTCCCTCGCTTCCCTATATTGACTTCAAGAGACATAACCAAGCCTTCTCGAAGAGGGTCAATAGCAGGATTTGTGACCTGCACTTAGGAAAATAAATATCACTGAAATGGTTTTGTAGAAATAAACTTCTAGAGCATTCTAAAAAGATTTTAACTATCAAATTTAATAAAATATGTGCTGAGACAATTATGTGATTCCCAGTATATTTCTATATACAGTTCTGTATTTTAAAATGCATCAATTGCACCATATTTGATGACTCTCCCACCAACATCAGAAGATAGTAAGTAGCAACAGATTGAATATTTTTATAATAATAGCTACTAGGTGGGTAGGAGTTGTTGGGCCCTAGTCCAAACCCATGTGTTGGTGTTCAGATCTCATCACAAGTCTATAAACATTGTTGATAAAGAATAATTAGAAATCTATAATAGAGTGACAGAGATCCCTAATCCCTCCGCCTATCAGACAAGCATGAATCTGTAAAGATTGTGACGGGTCCCAACCCATTCCTGCTTATCACTCGTTTCTGTTTCTTGCCACCAAAACGTGCAACAAAAGACATAGAAGTTTAGGGTTTTATGTCTCTTGCCACCATTGCAACAAGAGACATAAAACCTGTTGATGCATATCACTCCTTTATGTCTCTGCTTACCAGATTGATAGAAAAGATACACAATAGAGGAAGAGAAGGTTAAGCAGAGAGAATGAGCAGTGGCATACAACTTCCTTAGATAGACAGCCGTATATATATCAAATGACATAGAAAAACAATTATGTTGAATTTTATAAAAATGCAGTGAAAAATGTAATCAAGTTTTCATAAAGTTTAGTGATTGATGCAATTGGAGTACTTAACAGAGGAAATTACATGCTACAACTCCATGAATTGTTGTGGAAAATATGTTATTCTAGAATACCTGTGCAAATCGTTGCTTGAAGTAATCAAAAAGCATGTGTGGCTTCTGAGATAATGCTGCCAGTGGAATATCGTCTCCCATGCAAAATGTGGGCTCCTTTCCTTGAGAAGCCATAGATTCGATCACCATTTGCACATCTTCACTTGAGTAACCAAATGCCCTGGTCTCATTAAAGATTGGTATAGTAAGCACCATAAAAGAGATGTATGCAGAAATCCAAAGCTGTCATACTCAGCCAGCACCAAGGCTGGTTCCTAAGACCAAAGCTAATATAGTTGACCATCACCATCTTACCAACCAATTTTGAGTTCACCTGAGGTCATTTTATTATATTTCAGATATGGTCATAGGAATCAGCCTTAATTCACTTACACTGATAAAGCAGAGACCCTTTACAATATGCTTTTACTAATCCCTATAAGAAAAAAAATTGCTCTACAAAGAGCGGTTTTACTATTTTATTCTTGCAACACTTCTGTCAAATATCATTCAGAAAGCATAGAAATATAAGAGAGCTAATACCAAAGAAAAATAGGAACAATATAGACTATATAGGTTTTAACAAGCCAAAAATCAAAGGCATAGCAACGTGTTTATATAGGATTTATGAACCCAATACCAAAAAACACATTTTCTTTTATCAGGATAAAACTGAAAACCAATTGCATAGAATTCTCACTGTTGGTGTCTTAATATTCCATCATTGTCCATGACTGCTGCTGAAAGGAAGTTCGCGGGCTTAGGGGACCGCAAATTCCCCTTGACCCACTCCCCATATGGATTTGATGAGGCTACTCGCTTTTTAACCTCTGTATTTTCAAAAACCTGCCAGGCAAAATGATTGATATTTAAAATAATTCCTTAAAGCAGCAAACACTACAGCTTTTTAAAAGAACTGATTACAAGATTAGAGGTCAATTATTAGTAAAAGAAAATACACAGAGAAAAGCCCAAGATTTGCAGATCAGAAATTTAGGGATACAAAGTGAGGGATACAAGTGTTTCCCTTAGTCAATCAAATAGAATTGTCATGATCCAAGTGACAGTTGTGAGTTTTCAATTTGAAGAAGTCCGTTTTCAAAAGGAGCCAATTTTTGTACTCCTTTATCAAATCAAGAACAACAAAGAAGCACTTAATTGTTGGAACCATTAATACATCGTTAACTGATGGTAGAAGTAATAGGTAACTGATAGCCTCAATTGGCCCACTGAAGGATATTAAGAGATTCTCTGGAAAAAATTATGGGGAACAAATCTGACGCTTGATAGTCAGGCTTCTTTTCCTTCTTTATTCTTGCCTTTTTATCTGTAGTCATAGGATTTGTTTATCTTTAAAATCTGATATTAACATTTCAACAGCGTGTTTTGCTGTAAATGCACATGCAGTAGATGCTGCAAATACAAGGACCTCAATATTCATATGAATAAGAGGCTATTGATAGAGACTGTGGCAGTGACCAAAATATCAAGCAAGATAAAACAGAAGCTGTCATGCAAACCTGACCACCAAGTAAATCAACCGTTATCATCATCCCTGGACCCAATCGGCCTTTCATTATAACCTTTGATTCATCAACTGGTAGAACACCAACCTGAAGAAAGAATAAAAAAAGCCAATCTATCATTAACTACCGGATGTAAGTCATGAAAGGCTTAATAGATTAATTAGTTAATTATAATAATTACTGCAAACAAGTACGAGAGCAGCTAAAGAAGGAAATTTTTTTGTGAACCAAATTATAATGCATTTAATTTTTCAGAAAAATAACTAAAGGACACTTAAAAAGACTAGTCAAAACAACAGACTTAATAAGAATGCGATTATCAGCAGAACATAAACTAGATAGACTTTTAGTGCCAGCCGTTTCCCTTGCATGCAGAGGACAGTTGAGTTTTTTCACCAGTCTATTACAAAATGTCAACAAGGTGGCACAGTAAGACCCACATACAAAGGATGAACTCAAGGGACTACACAAGGTGCTGAAAGAACAAAATAAAAAATAACATGTGACCAGCAGAGTAGCAGACCCACATTCTATCTGCTGAGTATGTTTCTGTATCAACCAACTACAAGTTTCTGTCATTAAAAAAGTTAAAGAAAATAGAAGGTGTGGAATAATATGGGAGAAAATTGTATTCTCATTGATGTTGATAATACAGGCAGATTACACACCTATTTATACACACTAAAAGCTTCACACCTACAGTTACAACCCATACTACAACCCTTCTACACAAACAGTTAAGACTCCGGTTGGAGCCTCTATACGACCAGACTCTATACGACCCTTCACATGAATAGTTAAGACTCCTACAAATAAACAGTAGAGACTCCTGACATGAATAGTAAAAACTCTCATATTCCCACACTCCCCCTCAAGTTGGATTATGGATGTTAATCTATGATCCAACTTGCATAAACAGCTTTATACTACTGACTCCCCCTTAGGTTTGTACTTCTTGAGTCTCAGAGGTCCACTGACTTCGGACTTGTACTCCTTTTTGAGTTTCAGAGGCCTATTTAGAGAGTAACAGATTCTTGACAACGTTGGGAGTTACTTGCTGCGACAGATCGATGGGCAGCAACTGCGACAAGACGAACGGGCAGCAGATACTCGACAGCTTTGGGAGTAACCGGCAAAGGCGACAGATCGACGGCAAGAATCGCGACAAGATCGATGGGCAGCGACTACAACAAGGACGGGCAATGACTGCGACTAGGTTGACGGGCAGCCACTGCGACTAGGTTGACGGGCAGAAGATGAAGGTACCATAACTCCTTGAGGGGTATAAACACCATTTCTTGGTTGTTATCCCTGTAAATTTGTCAGACGAGCTTTGGAGGACGACGTCGAATGGGCTTCGGAGGACAGCATCGGACGGGCTCTGGAGGATGGCATTTGACGGGCTCCAAAGGATGACGTCGGACTTGACAACTGACAATTTGGTCCTTCAACTTGATAAATGACACACTGGTCCAAACATATGAATAGTACTAATGAATAGTACCGTACATATAAACAGTACCGTCCGTATGAACAGTGTCGTACAATACCAATGACAACTGAGTGATGAACAGTGGCGAGATTGATGAAATCTGTGTCTCCAAGACGTCACAATGGACTTTTGCACTTAGTGGTCCCCACCACTACTACTACTTTTGATTTTGTCAAATATGGAGACCCAGAACCAATAAGTCCAAGTGAGATTGTCCGTGAGTGTGGACGCCTTCCTCTGCAATATGTGAAGGAAATAACATGTGGGACCCCAATGGCCGACACTATTCATCCACTGTTCACTTTTTTTTTTTTTTTTTTTTTTTTTTTGAGAGAAGAAATGTATTCTCATTGATATATTGATAGTGAAGATACAATTCCTACTTATACACAAATAGAAGGACAGAATAGTAAAGATACAAAAGGACCCTATAGAGGCTGGAAGATAGTGGAGATTCCAGCCTGGTAGATAAGTCCCTGTGGAGACAGTGTAGAGTGGACAGCTAGGGGTTACAACTATGCAGATAGTGGAAATATAATAATTAATATAATATTCCATATGGATTCTCGCATATGGTGCTTTTTCATTTTTGTCAAATGTATGGGACCAACGAACCATTCAAATTTTCAATGTCCTATGCGCCCCATGTGAAGGAAATAATGGAGAAAAAACTCAACTCTGCACCAAATGCAAATCCTTTCTTATCGACTCATGCACACCTTCTCTTCTCTTTCTTCACAGCGACGCTGGACACCTTCTTCTTCATCTTCTTCACCGGACATACCTTCTTCATCTTCTTCTCTGCTCTTCTTCTCGTTCTCCTTCAATCTGCACAATTGGTGAGGAAGGGACGGTGGAGCATGGATGGAGCTTGATCTCGTCTCGACAAAGATGAAGATCGGTGGCGGTGGTGACCGGGTAATTTCGTAGGCGATTCTGGTTCGAAATCCCGCGATCGATCGACGGATTCTGTTTTTCCGGTAGTGAGGTCAAGTTCGTCCGATGGTGGTGGCAATCTATGTTGCTCTGCTTCTCCTACCGAATCTGGACTTTTCCTTTCCTCATTTCGGAATACTCACCGGAATCGGGGATTTCACCGAAAGCTAGACGCCGGGTCCGATCGATGGAGAACCCGGGAGCGTAAAATATGACCGGAAGAAGAAGGTTCTGGTTCGCTGGTTGTATTTATGAACCTCGCCGGAATCTGGAAATTTTCACCGGAATTTGGGAAACTCGCCGGAATCTGGAAATTTTCGTCGGAGTTCACCAGAAATTGCTGACACTGGGTCGACAAACGGAGAACCCGGGAAAGCAATTAGACGAGAAGAAGTAGGAGACGAGGTGAGGAGCTGAAATCATGGACTGACTAAATGGACAGCGACTATGGGCTGACACAACAGAAAATGAAGGGTATGTGTCTCCCGGCGCTGTGTAACTCACTGCCTGTCTGAAATTCTGAATAGAGCAGCAAGTCACCAGCGCCGGAAAACCAGAACTGAACTGCTTATTTTCACCAAAGCTCTGATACCATGTGGAATAATATGGGAGAAAATTGTATTCTCATTGATGTTGATAATACAGGCAGATTACACACCTATTTATACACACTAAAAGCTTCACACCTACAGTTACAACCCATACTACAACCCTTTTACACAAACAGTTAAGACTCCGGTTGGAGCCTCTATACGACCCTTCACATGAATAGTTAAGACTCCTACAAATAAACAGTAGAGACTCCTGACATGAATAGTAAAAACTCTCATATTCCCACAGAAGGATACTAATTAAAGTCCAGAAAAGAAAGCCTAAATCTTTCATGAACCAGCAATGACAATGCGGAGTTGATACATGATTGAGTTAAATAAGTTAGCCAAATCCTAAGCTCTTCAAAGCCCAATATGAACCAAAACATAATCATCTACTACACGTTCTGAAATCATAAAATAAATCAGTTACCAAACTCTACAATCATGAAATAAAAAACCGACATCTGACCAGTAAAATTTGTGACACCAAATTGATCTTATATTTTATCCAAAAGATTAAAAAGGGATTTACCTCAGAGGCAACATAAACAACATTGTCTGATGTTCTCCAATACCTCGCAGGCCTTAGGCCATTACGATCAAGACATGCGCCAACAGTGTTTCCATCACTGACTCATAAATTGAATTAGGAACAATCAGGAAACAAGGGGAAATTTTGAAAGAAAATATTAAACATAAATATATGCATTATTACTATGCAATATAGAACTAATTGAAAAGCAATATATACGTTCAAAGATAAAGATTAAATAAATGATGAAATTTCCTTTAACAGCCCTACCAACAAAGGAAAACATTTCCACGATGTACAAAAAAAATTATGTAAAAAAAAAATTCAACCCAAATTTACGTCCTTGATTTCATATATTGTGTTTCCATAGTGTGTGCCTCTTGAAATTCACTTTGCGAATGAATTTAAATTAAACTTCCTCCAGAAAATTACCAAGAAAAGCCTACATAACTAAAACTTGCCTCTGCTCGTGGAGCCCTTGGACTGATAGACAACCCCTCCCCCACCTCTTTTTTTTTTTTTCTCTCATCATAAATAAAACTGTAGCCACACACAGATTGGGATCATCCAAATTCAACTTTTGCTTTTAGTTTCCACGCTACCATAATTAATTTTAACTCAATATTGAAGCACAGTGAATTAGGATAGCGAGACAAAGCAAATATATTGCTTTACATTATTTAGACTCATAACCTGAATAAAAGCAAGGCCGGTCCATCCCATGCCTCCATTTGACCCTTGTAGAAGTCATAGAAGTCAACCACCTAAAAAGCAACACGGGGTCCAGTTACTTCAATTTGGAAATATAAAGTATAGTTCAGAGCACTGATAGAAGTTCACCATAAAAGGAAATAGGTTTCCACCTAGCAAAGCAAGCTTCAACAATACTAATAGTGAGGTTTCATTTAAAAGTGGGACCTGAGAACCATCTAGATAGGCACTTCCAGTAACAACTGAGATTCTTTTCACTCTCTTACTTAACCTTGTAGCAGTAGGGCTAAGGTTTCTTTAACACTGACCTTCATCACTTTCTTACTGCAACACCCATTATTATTTGACCCTATCATAATTAGTTGACATTTGCTATCGATTAAAAATCAATAAACTCTGTTAAGCTGTCAAGGGAACAAAATCAAAACTCATGAGATTTTGTTAAGATTTAAGGGAGAAAACTATTAAGAATTCAAAAGGATTAAATAATACACCCTCCGTTTCAAATATAAGGCGTGTTTTGGAAAGCCCCATGTTTCAGTAACTAAGGCATTTTGTGGATTTCTAAGAGCAATAAATGTCTTTTTTCCTAAAATTCCCACAAGAGCGTATTAAAATTACCTCCATTAATATGTCCCAATACCCATGCATTTAAAGAAGGGAAAGGTTACCAACAAGTTGTTAGTTGAGTTGGTAAGGGGCCTCACCCCGTAAGGAAGAAAACATAAGTTCAAATTCTGGGAAACACACTTGTTGGGAGAGGCGAAAACCTTTTGCCCTCTAAGCCTCGAAAGGGGAAACCTTGATTTTACCAAAGAACAGAAAGAAAGGACAAGTTGGAAAAGGTTCAAAATTTTAACTACCTAACTGTGTCTCTTGGTAGGTGTGCATTAGGTAAACATGCCTTATATTTGAAATGAAGGAAGTAAAAATATCTGACAATGGAGGTTCTAATAATCAAATTATTAAATGGTAATATCAAAAGCCTTACAGAGACTTTAAGTGAATTTTAAATCACAAGCATTTTAAGCCACACAGTAAAGCTCCGTGGCTCTCTTAATCATTTTGCCTTCTTATGCCAGTGAGAAAGAAACATAATAAAAGAAAAACCAAGGGGCAAATCCATTCACTAAGATAAGCCCAAGAAGCCAGATACCAGAGCCCCATCGGTTTTAATTTCCCAATCAACACCCTAAAGTAAAAGAAGCAAGATAAACCAAGACACTGCCACTGTTCTAACCTGTGATATGTTAAACCCCAAGGATTACACCATCCCCCCTCATTTACAACTACTTCAATCACTCCATTTTGACAGCTCAGAGAAAAACCACACACACTGCAGCAGATGCAACAAAACAATGAAGCGACAAGGTACAACAAAGTCCATAAATTAGACACAACACATTATATTTAAGAGTAACACCTGTCCAATGCCAAATGACATAACAGTATATCATGACTCATGGGAAAGCCAGGTAAACGGGAGCCCAGGATCCTAAGCGATTTGACATATATCAGTAACAACTAGCAACACAAAGATAGTACAGGAGTAAGGAAGATTAAAAATGCTCAAACAAATTATGAGTCAGTTATTAGTCAATAGATTACCTCAGGGTATTTGATCATGAGAGTTGGATGATTTTTGTAAGCCTCTGGAACAAGAAGCATCATTGCTTCCTCAGGGTTACGGCCACTTCTTATCAAAAACTGAATCAGAAGATATTTTATGGATTAAAAGAGATGTATGTGACTATGAAGTATGGATACAGTAACAAGTAAAGAGGGTCTCACAAGAAAAACTCTTAAAAATAAAGAACCAGTAAAAACAGTGCTGCTAAGGGAAAGAAAGAGGGAAAAGAAGAATTTAAAGTAGAAAAAAAAAACAATAGTTAGAGGGAATGAGCGGATTGAAAAAAGATGAGAAACTCAATTATCCTCTCAGAGCAACTAGAATTGAATAGACTATCTTTTCTCCAAACTTCAACTTTCTACTTCCACAATTTATTTCATAGGAATTATCATCATCAAGATCCATGTGAAATAGGAACTAGTAATTGTTTCAAAAATTAATATTGAGTTAATGACATACTTCTGCAACGCTGTCCAGATTTGCTGAGTCTGATCCTTTTGGATTTCCAAATGGACGAATTTCATCTTCCCGACCACGCCATACAGGTGATTTCAATGATGGTTCACGAGATTGCATCCAATTAAAGTTACCCTGCAAAACCATGTTGCAATTTCCTGATTCCATCCTAGGTAAATTTTAGCCAGAAAGTTTTCTAAAAAACAAAGAAAATTCAACCTGTATGGTATTGATCTCTCCATTGTGACCAAGAAGCCTCATAGGCTGTGCAAGAGGCCATCTAGGACTAGTATTTGTGCTATACCTTCGATGATAAATGGCAAAGGGGGACTTATAAAGATCATTCTGAAGGTCATAATAAAATAATCCAAGAACTTCTGACCGAAGCATTCCTTTGTAGACTATGGTTTGATTAGATAAAGAACAGAAATAAAGATCATTTCCCCAACTTTCTGAGCCTACTGCATTTTCAATCAATTTCCGGCAGATGTACAATTCACGTTCAATGTCATCAACATTCTCTTCTTTTATGATCTTAACAAATATCTGCTGTATGTTTGGCATTGTCTCTTTTGCATTAGGGCCTACCACAGAAGCATTTACAGGGACAGGCCTCCACCCAAGCACCTCAAGACCTTCTTGTCTAAATATATTTACAATAACTACAGAAGAAATTAAAACACGTCAGAATCCGAACTTATTATGGCATATGGGAAATGGCTTTGGCCCATTTAAGAGAACGCATGCCATCAATCAAACTCAAATAATTTGCCAACTACTCTGAATATTTATGAAAACATAGAATATTGAGTTTGAGCTCTTTTTAATGGAAGAAGAACCTATTAAGAGAAAAGTTCAAATAATGAGGATAAGACATCCTTCAACAACAACCAAGCACCAACAAAATCAAAAGTTGAAAATACCAGCTCAAAGAAGCAGTCTAATCCCTCCATAAATCCATTGACAAGGAAGCCTAAAAGATGCTGTTACTTATGACCGAGACGAAAAGTATGGGACCTGAGTCCATGAGACAAATAGGACTTTTGATGTAGGACTTATATGAACCCTGGGTTCTCAAACCTCATGAGTGCATGATCTCCCAGTTGCAATTGTCAAAGCAAGTGATATCACCAGAATTGCAGAGCTAACCTAGGGCTAGAAAGCTAGTACAAAAACAGCATCCATGAGCGACATGGCTGCAAGGCCCAGTGGGATGTTATGACCTAATTGCACCAACTGAAGTTTGGAAAATTTTATATAGGATTCGTGTGGATCCTGGGCAGCCCAACCTTGTGAGCTAGTTGGATGGGCTTTTTTGTGGTTTATATAACTTTTTACAGAGGATAAAAACAGTTTGAACACACTAAAGTAAAGAGGCACAACTAAAATACAAAAAAAGAAGCCAAAAGCTTTGTGAACTAACATATCATAGATTCCACAAGCTTCAATATCAGTAAGTTGCATTATCACCTATTACAGCCTAGACATCTCAGGAGCCTCTGTTTAGTTTCTTTCCTTTATGTTCTATCTATTAAAATTACTTTTACAGGGTCTGCAATTTTAACATTTCAAAAATTAAATGAATGAAGATTTATGGACGCATAGGCATGATTGTCTCAATAAACCTTTGAAAGGATAAGGACAATATCGCAGAACTCTTGAATCAAGCTCTTCAAAATGAAAACACTATCACCTTTCTTCGCCTCTTGTTGAAGTCCTTCATCTTGGGGTAGAAATACCATTCCAACACCAGTATGCAACTTATCAAAAGATGCAATCCCTTGTTTGTTCGCCCAATTGTTAAATAGATCCCATGGAATAGATGTCATCAGCCCTGAACCATCGCCTGAGTCATTATCTCCCCCACAGCCACCACGATGCTCCATACAGCCCAGAGCAGAGAGAGCATCTTTAACAGTCTGATGTGAAGCGTTATTGTCCAAATTGGCAATGAATCCAACACCACAAGCTCCTCTTTCTGATATTATGTCCTCCAAGTTTCCAACCTGACCAACAAACAATCAGAATCATTCAACATATTGTTTGTACCGATTACATGCCACAGACCAGTTGATTAGCCCAACATAGAGCAATGAAATTGTCAGGCTAAAATGACAGCAATGAAAAGCACAGCACCAAATATCAAGTAGTGACAGATAAAATTAAAATTTAAAATTTATTCTCCACGTAATATATACACTCTATCATGAGACATGAAATTCACATTTCCACTAACTGACTCTTCTCCAGATATATCTCCACTAAAAGCATCATTTAAACAAAATGAAAAAAGCACGCCAAAGTGGAAAATGGTCAAAAGCAAAATTTGCCAGTATTCCTTTCCTACATGTATTATCAATCCACATATGCATTACGGTGGTCAATGAAATGGCACGATAAACTAAAAATGAAAATCGAATCCAATCTTCTTCAAACAAACAAAAAATTGAATTAAATGAGAAGACATCGTAGTATGCATTCCCAAATAATGTACACATGCATACCAAATTTCACAATTGTCAACAGCCAATTATGCAGCCAAAAAAAGGAGGAGGAGGAGGAGGAAGTAGACCCCATGTGTCAGGCAGGGAAAGCGATAAATTTATCATTATTATTAAAAGCAAAATGAAAATGCTTCAATTTAACAAAGATTTCACTAAAACTAGTCACAACTCCCTATACTTTAGAATTTAGAGATTCTTCTACTAACATTGTAAAGAAAACCTCCTTTGGCCTTTCAAAGGCATTTCAAGGAAAGTAAGTAACCCAATCATCATAAATAAAGCATCAAGTCCTCGTCAATGCAAAATATCATAATTATTGATGAAGTTGTGGGTAAATTGGTTTGGATATTGTCAAAGTCATAAACTTGTGTGGTTAAGAGGGTTTCTTCCCATAGCATTAAGTGATGGGTTTATAAACCACTAGGATGTTTTCACAGCTTATTTACTCACTAACATATGAGCAGTTGCAACATTTTTGCATTCTGACATCCAACACCTCTTACAATTTCTGTAAGAAAAAAGTGTCAAATGGATGAGTCACATTACGGTGCCTTACTGCCTTGTTAAATGTTAAAATGGATTGTATAGATTTTAAAAGTAGATAAGCTGCGTTAAAGTTCAATTAAATCCAAGGGGGGGTGGAGTAATTATTTTTACAATAAAACACACTAGAACAGCATTAGCAACTTAGCTAAGGATGTAGTACTTGCCTCCCATCAGTCATTGAATCATTGTTTTTCACTACCGCGAATTCATTAATATTAACCTATATCAACATAATCTCAATGAAATCCTTACGTCCACAGGGACTTCAGGCTTCAATTTCCCTACAACTTTAGGATAAACTTGAGAAAGTTATGAAAGATTTATAGCTGTAACAATGTCGTTCAATTATGCTGGTAAGTTAATCATCACTTTTCAAAGCACTATTTAACATAACGAAGTCATAAATCAAAGGATCAGAAAAAACAAGGGATTAGTGAACCCCCAAGCTCGAATATTGTCTAGTTATAGTGCCAAAGGTTTTTTCTTTAGCCTGAGCTAGTATTGGCGAATATGGAAATTAGAAAACGCGAAATATATTTGTGGCTGCCGTTTTCAGAGTAATTCAGTAAAATCAATGTGTAGTTATTTAGAGACAGGAAAATTGGGAAAACACTCACAAAGTATCTTCCATCTTTCAGACTGTATAGTCAGAAACATGCAAAGATTGATATCCACACATTATACACCGCTGGGCACCTTCTTCTCTCTACCAAACCAGGAAATATCTCTCATGAGACAATTCGATATGAGAATTCAAGGCCGACGCTTTAGAAAGAGACTTTTCTCCAATATACAAGACGGATTTATTTGTCGCAATGAAGTATAGCTATTAGCCGAAGATAATGTTTGATGAAAAAAGAGAAGAAGAAATATCGGCTCCATAACAGCGAGAAATCAACGCAGACGAAGTTCTATAACATCGATAAAACAAACTTGAATTGAAGGATAAAAGGGGGAAAAAGGCCGGTAGCCGCAAAACGATCAGCGGAATACGCACCTGTGGTTTAGGATCAGAAGTAGCAGAATCATCAAGAGGCTTACAGCAACGCTCAAGGTCAAGAACGGCTTTGACCGGGGACGAGTTCTTCGTCAAGTAATGCTGAAAAGCTTTGCGAGAGGTAAAGGCTCCGAGTCTGCGTCTGGCTCGCTTGGATTTGGAGCAAAGCCCCGTGAAGTCGACAAGCAAATTGCCACTGCCGGAGGCGAAAATGGAGGGAACAAGGTCTGAACGCACATTAGTGTGGTGTAGTCGTGCTATGGAAGACGCTGAGTGTAGCGCCATAGCGCGCGGAGAGAGATGGAGGGAGAGGATCGTGTGGAGCTGAAAATGGATGAAAAAAAAGAGGAGGGAGGGAGATAAAAGGAAGAGAGGTCAGGAAGCAGCGGCCTCACACACAACACCAGCAACGCAACTCTGGTGTCTGCTTCTAAGTTCGCCTTCGTCCACCACACTCCTCACTCCGCTGGGTTCTACTCTTCTGTGCTGCGGACTACAGTCTAACTCTGTGACTCCCGGCTTTTTTATCCCATCCGAGAAAAATTGCTCGCCTTCATTCGGAGTAAATGATAATCAGTACAGCCTCCGGTCCTTTGTTTCCTTAAACTACCGTATTTAATAATCTCCCAAACTTTGATTTACCACATCTTAAATATAATACTTATTTATCATATTTATTAATATTTTAATAATTTACTATCGATTCTACCTTAATACCACTCCTGGTCCTTTATAAGTCCTTTGATAAAAAAATTTGGTGCCTTATTTATAAGTCCTCTTTGAGGAAAGAGATGATCGTTAATGACGATTTTCTTATATTAATTATACCAATAAAGATAGAGAGAGAAGAAAGAGTTAAAAAGATACTTAATCATAAATTAGGGTAAAGTTGAAATTTTACCCTATAATCATTAAGCCAACTACCTCTCCTTGGTATGTGTGTTTTAGTCAAAATGGGACTTATAAATAGGACCAGAGTGGTAATAATTAAGTAAGGGAGGGATAAAAGGAATCAAAAAGATGATATGGTATTTTGAAAAAAAAAATCATATTAACTAACTTAATCAATTTTCTTAATTTAATTAAATTAAATAAATATGTTTTATATTAAGGATGGATCATTTTTTTATATTATCAAGTGGTGTCCAGTTCAAGCTTTGGGGTTGCTTGTCTCAACATAAGTGTCTCATCTATGACTCGAACTCAAAACCTAGAGAGATCTAACGGAAGCATATGTCTTACCATACTAAATGGACTCTATGTTAAAGACCAGAGCTTCTGTGGAAACTACCACTTCATTGGACTTGACTTCTCTCATTTTCTTTTCTAGTCCGCTCTCATCCTTTACCTCCTTTATGACTATTGGATCAAGATCTAATGGTTCACATTTAATTTCATTCCCAAGATTCTCTCCACTTCATTGAAAGCCCTTAATAGTCAATATATGTAATTAATAAGAATATTTTGTAACAAATATTATAAATTGGGTGTAAAGTGGACTAAAATTTTATATTTATGATCAAAGTAATTTTTATATACTCTTTTTTTGTTCTTTTTAGTTCATGGTAAAAAAATACTTCCTCCGCCCTAAATATGAGATAAAATTGATTTTTTTAAGAAATTAAATAAGCTTATTAAATTAATTTAAAATACTTATATTTATATTTTTCTTTAAATTAATTAGTTTAATTAAAATTGATATATAATCTAAAGATACACAACATATTATATGATGAAGTAACTTTTATAGCTTCCTTAATTTCTCAAGGAGAAGTCAATTTTGTCTCATATTTAGGAGATGAAGGAGTTTTTTTTGTTGGAGGGTTGAGATTCGTGGTGAGGAACGAACTGGATGATGAGGGATACACCGGATCCTTTCTCAGGAGAAAATGAAAAATTCCTTCCACGAATCTCTATCACCCAAAAAGGACAGCAATATACAATATTGATTTTTTTTTTTTGAGAAAAAAAAGCCATACTGTAACGGTAGTACCAGTAAATAACAAAGAGTTACGGCCACGCGGCGTGGAATCGAAACCCGCTTACGTCAGCAATATCATAATAAAAATTTAAAAGAAAAATCTCCTTTGTCCGTTACTTATCGTCCCTTTATCCCGCCCAAGGACAGCAAAAACTCGCTCCACTCACATATTATCCGCATTTCAGTTCTATACTTTTTCATTTGGGAAAATTCTATATAAAACTACTTAAATCGAAAATTTCTAAATTAGGTTAGTAAATTTAATAAATTCTTAATTGAGTCATTAACCTAATTTAAGATTTCAAATTATACGTAAAATGACTTTAATATCATCTTCTCTCTTTCCTCCCCATTAAAAAGTTTCATTCACTTTGTAATTTATATATAATATAAAAGGGTATGTGAAATCCCATAATCAATCCATATTTATTATTTATGGTACTTATCTCCATTCTAATTATAAGGCATATTGAAACTTTATTTGGAAAGATTAAAAAGTAAATAAGTTCTTAATCATTTTATATGTTGTGATCTTTAGATTATATATTAGTTTATTAAAACTAATTACTTTGAAGAAAAAAATAAAAATAATCTAAAAAGTAATTTAATTAGTTTCCTTAATTTAAAAAAAATTATATCTTATAATTAAGGCCTAGGAAAGTATTATTTATAGTATAAAAAAAATTGACTATGGGATTTCATATGCCAAAAAATCCACAATCTGCTAAGTTTAATAATAAGGGTCTTTCTAGAGAAAAAAGATACGGGATGGTGAGAATTTGATCCTAGAAACTAAGCAAACATTAATTTAAATGTATCCTAATTCCTAAGAATTCTCAAGCAAAGTGATTGGGACAAATGGTCTCATATAATTGAGACATGTTTTTTATTTTTGAATAAAGGTGATTGAAACATGTGTTTTAAATTTATACATTTTTTGTAATTATACATCTATAGGTGCTTTTAATAAATAAAATCCAAATCTAATAAAAATGCTCAAAATCACTTGTAAAAATAATATCCAAATAGAAAACATGATTAACCAACTCTACTTTTAAAATGAACTCTTTGTTGTAAGTTTTTCTCTTACTATTATAGTTAATATATTTAAACTATGGGTGAATCATATTTTATTTTATTCAATATTAATGTCTATATATGTGTGTCTATATATATATATATATATTGAAGAATATAAGTTACAAAGTGAATGAAACTCTTTAATGAGAGGAGAGAAGAGAAGAGAAGAGAGGGCATTAAAGTTATTTTACCCATATTTTAAAATCTTAAATTGGATTAATGACTCAATTAATAATTTGTTGAATTTACCAAACTGATTTAGAAATTTATTATTTTAAGTGGCTTTATATGGGATTTCCCCTTTTCATTTTACGTTTCCGGATTAATATCATTATTTATTACTTTTGTGTTTATCTTTATTTTTCCCTTAAATTTGACTTGATAGATAAATTGGAAAATAGTTTCTTTTTCTTTTTTGTGTTGCAAAATTTCTGGTATTCACTGACACTGTCACACGCTCACAGTCGCTTGGATATGGATCACAATATATATCAGATAGATATTGGATTGGATATTGGAGGTGTTGCACTTGGCTACTGATTTTAGAGTTTTTGGATATATTAGTGGACTTTTTTGGGGTAAGGTAATCACTACTAGTGTAATGGTATTGGGATTAATTTCCCCTCTGCTCCCTTATCGCCTTATATAAAAAAAAAAAAAAACTTGCAAAAGCTGTTTGTTCATTACCTCTATACATATGTGGACTTCTTTCATTGTTGACTCACTGCTTACTCATTTAGTTTATAAAATAAAATTAATTTTATAATCCCCACAGGCATTATTTAATGTTTCTTCCCAGAATCAGGAAAATGACAAGCTAGGAAATAAAACTTAGGGGTATCTCCTTGGACGTATCTGTCATTTTATTATGTGGATATGAGTTAGCTATCAAATAGATAACCTGTTAATTAATATCCATAACTTGTGATATTTTACTCAAAAAAACACGTAAGCCCCCACCCGCCCAAAAAGATAAATAAATAAATGTGTGAAGGAGTTTGCGTCATTATTAATTGAAAGAAAACAAACTGTTATAGTGCTTTTTCAGATGCTTAGTTGACTTTCAGCTCAGCTCAACTTGCATATTAGTTACAAGTTAAAATAGCAGAACGATTTCAGTTTTAGACAAACCACACCAACCGACTATGCTTCTGTTTTTGGATGTGTTTAGTTCAATGTTGTTTGTTCTTCAGAAGAAAGGAAGAATTATCTTGGAACTTGGAAGTGTGGATGACACAAGAAACTGATATTATTATGGGGGAAAACAATGGCTTTTCTGGAGTCCCTAGAGCCAAGTGACCCTTCTTCTTTGTTCTTTCGGAATGTGTCTTTTTCATTTTGTGCCTCCCAAGAGCATATAATAAGTGATTGTGGTGCTCAATTTGCTTTTTCCCCCCTTTTATTGCCATCAACCTCATTGCTCTGCCTCCACAGTTTCATCACCACAAAGTCTGGTCCACTAGCCAAAAACGTGTCCCCAACCTTTTTACCATATATTGAAAGATACCCTGCCAGCCGCAAGTGTTCTTTGCAAGGTCTTATTTGTTCACAAACCAAGTCTCATACAACTTTTCTCATTGCACAGAGAGAATCGGCTGACATGAAAGAGTCTCTACCCAACTCTAATGGTACAACGCAGATAGATACAGAGAGGTAAAAAAACTGAACGTATATATTAATGTATCCATTTGAATAATTCTCCTATGTACAATTCAATCTGATACAAATGTTTGAAACTCCTCATCACCCTCTTACCCATCTACGAGTGAAGATGAACCAGTAAAGAAGTGTGTACAAGTGCTCTGTCAAATGTGTGTGTGAGTAGTGAGTAGTTGCCCTTGCTTTCAGCTATTTCCATGGCTTGTTCAGAAATATGATATGGCTACTCCATATAATACATAAAATGAATATAAATCAAAGAATATGTACTGAAGGAAAGTTAGTCTGGGGAAGTGATATTACCCCAGGTCACGTCTGGTTAAAAAAAAGTTTAAGTTTTGAAACAATTAGGCTTTGAAGTGAGTCTGAGGGGTGGCATTAGAGAGATGGTTGATGCGTTTCATCTTCTTCATGTGTCTTCACTGAATATTCTAAATATGAAGTCACGGAAACGCCGTGAGTATTGTCTGGGGTCAACCGCTGATATTGAGGTTGGATCATATTGAAAGGACTTGTATGCATGCTCAAGCTTCTTGCTTATGTCATAGTCTTGAAGTATGTCAATCACACCAAAAAACAACACAACCTCGTAAAACTCTCCAACTGGTTGTCCTACAAGCTGTAATTCACAATCCCCTCTTCTCACTGTTCTTTCCACCCTAGCTGGCATATTCACACCCAATTTGATACTAGCCCACCTGAAAATAATACCCCCATTACAATGTAATAAGCTCATTTATGAGTATGGTTTCTATGGCATAGGGCAACATATTTGAACATAAATTTTACCTGGAAGGATCTAAAAGAAGCTGGTCCATATCTGCTCTTGACATACGGGGAGTTCCACCGCCCTCGCCTAAGATTCAAGAGAGTAACAAGTTTGTTATTATTAGTTCAGTAGAGTATAAACGTTACAGACATTAAGGTTGAAGTGTACAGTAAGACTACCTGAGGGATTACAAGATTCTGAAGGAATAAGGTCTCCATCTTCTGATATATCTCTAAAATGAATACCTACCAGCAGGCTGTAGTCCATAATCCCCTCCTGTTCTAGAAGCTCACAGTCTCTATCAATTTGCCTGTGAGGACAAACAATATGACTGGCATGCTTAGATTAATCAATTGGAAGATGGGAAAAGGCAAAAAGCATTACTTGGCCATGCAATTCAAGTGAGGATGGAGGCAATGAATGAAATCTTGTATTACCTGCGAAACTCCTGAAACCAAGATTTTTGAAGTTGGAATATAAAATTAAGATCAAGATCTTTAAGGATGGTGGTTTCATCAATCTCTGTTTCGGGCTTGTCTGTGATACGGCCAAGTGAAGAACCCTTCAAATCAAAGCGTCGATGGATGGTGTACTCAGAACAGAATAGGTTTCCCATTATGATAAACCGAACCTGAAAAAATCACATGAATTGTCTCAGATAAGTTTATAGAATATGATAGTCTGCATCTTCACAGTAACGATAAGAATTGCACCTTCTTCTGAGTAGCTCCAATTAACTTAACACAGTGTAGACCATAAAATTTAGTCACTAGTGTATTTTCAAAGGATCGGACATGGTTGTAATAGGCCGGAAGCATTTTCAAGAGCACCTACAATTGAAATCCAAATACAACCAAATAAGTTATTAAAAAGAAAAATAAAAAATGCATCAATCTCTTGGCAATTTCAAGTAGGGTAAGGCTTGAGCTATACTCACTTTCACTTCAGCTTTTTTCATAGTCTTAATCATGTAACGGTCATCATTGGTCAAGTAAAAGAAGCTGCCACTTTTACCAGGAGAGGAAAATTCACGAAGAGCGTCATTTCCACATATGGATATCATGTAATCCGCTGGATCCACCTTGAATAGCTTCCTTAAAGTCCTGAAAATAGATTGTGATGGATGCCAAATTACATATGTTAATGACCAAAGGACTATTCACAAATAAGTTTTAGTAGGCAACTAAATTGCATGAACTGGCATATGAACTGTTGATAAGTAACTTCAGAAGTTGGTATCATTATTTTGAGAAAGACCTATACCTAAAAACTACAGGGCAATAGTCCTTCCACCTAAACTCAGTGGATGAATGAGGTGGAGTATATTTGGATCCTTCAGGGGGAAATCTTGTCCAAACTTTCTCCTTGGGATCAAAAGCCGAAGGTTTCAAATCAAGCGAGGCAGAAGGAGCAGGTCTTCCAACAGAATGTCTGTTCAAAGTTCAAACACCACGGGAGTTATATTATATATAATAGAAACATGGCAGATTTGACACCGAACGCCAATATAAGAATGAGAATATATAATACCTGATTCCAAGTTGCAAATTGAGCATGAGTTCGAAATTTTTGTGGCCTTTGCATATAATCTCTCCCTGCCTCTTGGACTTCATAGGAGCTTTGAGCTTGGGAAGTGGACCCCCTCTCAAAATAGAATCATCAATAATATGCATGTTCAACAAATCCTCATGTAATGCTTTGACAGCAGTAGGAGTTGAATCACAAGCAGCATCAGAATCAATGGGATGAACATCCGCACCAGCATCCCATATATGCATTCTATCATACGGCTTCTCAACACCTACACTCACCCTCCCATCCACAGACCTCCTCCTTGGCTTACTATCCCCAGTCTTGGTCGATCTCCAAACCGCGAGCTTCTTCTGAGATGGCAAAATTGAAACCTTCTCGCCCGGACAAACCAGACATTCACTCAACTCATTGTACACTTCTTGAGGATCCCACTCTAAATGTGCCTCTTGTGATGATCCTGCTGGATAATATGTTCCATTTTGTTCTTTTGGATCTTTACTCCAATTCCCCACATACACACTACCATCTGACCATTGAAAAGTCCCACTTCCTTTTGGCAAACCAGCTTCCCAATTACCATCATACCTATTCCCATTTGTCCACACAAACGACCCTTTTCCCCATGTACATCCATTTTTCCATTCTCCTGAATATCGATTCCCATTCTTCCACAAGTAAATCCCTTGACTATCCTCTAGCCCTAATTTCCATTCTCCTTCATACCTATCCCCATTCTGAAAACACTTCACTCCCTGGCCGTGCTTTAGATTCATACTCCATTGTCCCTTGTAGTTTTCACCATTAGGGGCTGTGTAGCTTCCTGTTCCATCCATATACCCATTTTTGAATTCGCCGTCGTATACGGCTCCTGAGGGCCAAGTAAACCTTCCTCTTCCCATGGTCTTGCCTTTGTACCATTCTCCAATGTACACACACCCATCATACCACAAGTATTTGCCATGGCCGTGTGGGAAACTATCTGTCCATTGGCCTTTGTAGTAATCCCCATTGGGAAGAACCTTCTCGGCGATGTACGTTTCTAACGCCTCTGGGTTTTCTTCGTGGTGGTGGCTTCGTTCTTCCGAGTGACCCATGTACATTGTTCCTAACCCGAATATGCTGTTTGGTCGCTTCTTCGCAGCTGCTTGCGTCTTCCGCACTGTGAATTCCCATGCCTTCATAACTCCGCTTTCTCTACTGATCATTTCTCTGTATATCTGGAATTTGTGCTTTTTGCTAAAATCTAAGCTCGTCTAGATGAAGAAATTGAATTAAAAGCAATATTTCATACATCCCACACGATGAAGATGAATCAGGAGCCGGAAACATCGCAAGTCAATGCTGGAACATTTAAGCGTAGTGTGAGAATTTGATGGGTCTCTGCGTTTAGGGGTGATGTTTATCAAGTTTCTTATGATCCTGTGGGAAGAATTACCAATTTCTGGTGTTGGTCAAGATAATAGAATTGGATTGTTTGAAATCAAAATGTTGAGGATTGTACCGCGCAGCCTTTGCTCTGAGGTTTGTGATTGCCTTTTGCCATTGAGAGGGAGAGATTCGTTCATGTCCTACAACCTCTGAGAACCATGACATGTTTGGGGGGTGTCGAGCGCTAAATCAAGGTGATTCTCCAACGGAATTTCCAATTCTTTTTTTCAAGCTTTTATCCATCAACAGATTTTCCAATTCGGGCAAGTCAGAAATTAAAAAATGAAGTTTCTTTGATAAAAATAACCAACCGATGATTCTGAGTTTCTGACCCAAATGAGAATTTGATGGGGAAAACGACGTGGAAAAAGGAAGTGAGAAAAACAAATCACACCCTGTCGTTGCAAAATAGACTGATTGAGGAGCTGTTACCTCTTAAATATATTTTAAATATTCAACTAAATTAATTTAATCAATTTAAGGATCAAGTTCACTCATTTAAATGCCATTATGCAGCATGAGATAAGGCCAAATATGGTGTTTTAGCTTTCAATGCTGGATTGTTTTCTTACTGGAACTGTGTTAAGATTTGTCTCAAATCCATATGCAATATCCATACCTGTCTATCTATTATATGTGCAATATGAAATTCGAATAAAAGTATAAATTAGTATTAAATTTAAGAAAAATCAAATTTCTTACATACATTTTCTCCCTCTGTTGTGAATTATATCAAAATGTTTGCCTGTTAATAATATATTTGTGCACATATGTATGTACGGTAAATCTAATTTTCTTGCTGGATTAAAATTGTGGTATGATGTTTGATAAATAATACTTTTCGCTACTCATTTTGAGCTATAAATTAGGGTTAAGGTTTTATTTTGTTCTAGAAATTGTCATGGTTGAGCAATTTTACCATATGATTTTTTGGGTGTAACGTTCTTGTCAAAAGTTTCCAAATCATAGCAATTTTGTCATGATTGTATCCCAATTAAGTCTTAATCGTTATTTAACTAAATATGTTGAACCAGCAATTGACGTGTCATCAATGTCATGTTAGTGCTGAGTTTAAGTGCAAATTTGCCCGAAAGTTTTTACTTAAGAGCAATATTACCCTAAAAATTCCCAAATCGTAAAGATTTCACCCTGGCTATTATCTTTATTGAGTTTACCCTATAGTTGACCAGATATGCTTATTTGGTATGTACATATGTCATCCACCTCATTTTATTCAAACTAGATTTAAAAACAAGTAAATAAATCATGCATCCAGACTAAAGGATTAAAGACAAACAAATAGGTGAAAACATCTTATGCAGTAAAGAGAAAATCAAATAAGTGAAAACATCTTCTATCACAAAGAAAAATTCAAACAAGTACTTGCTTATCTTGGTGTCACTAGGGTATAACGGCAAAGAGTTTTCTTAATTAATCTTTGGTGAATGTAAGCTCTTCCTCCATATGTAACTTCTTATTCTTCAATGTTGTTCATACTACTAGCTCAACATGTTTTATTAACTGATAGTCAAACTTAACCTAGACAACTGTCGGGGTGATATTGCTACAATTTAAAAATTTCTAGAACAACATTGCTTTTAAGTGGAAACTTCTAAAACAAATTTGCACCTTAAAAAAAATTACATGAATGACCTTTGGATTATCAACTAAGCAAATTTGGTCAATTAACAATCAAATATAACTAGGATAACGGCCAGGGCAAAATTGTTGTGATTTGGAAACTTTCGGGTGACATTGATCCTCGAAAAACTTCTATAGCAAAATCATTTGACCGTGATAACTTTCGAGGTAAACTAAACCTCCAACCCTATAAATTAGCCATACAATTCAAATGATATTTGTTAAATAATACTTTTCATTGCTCATTTCGAGCTATAAATTATGGGGTTTAAACTTCTCATGTTGCATGAGAAGAATAATATTTTTACACACACAGAAATCGAAGTATCTATGACATGAAAATACACTTTTTCTGCAACATAAGAAGTATATTTCCCATAAATTATCCATACAATTCAAATTTGAGAGGTTGTCTTCCATTTTCTTTTCTTTTATTAATGTGTGCTTATTGCATCCTCTTCCAGCACTACAAGTGCATAATTCCATAGACTAATGTCGCATTTAATTTTTTATCCTGTAGAATATTATCATAACTAGAATCTCAATTCAACTAGGTGTATGTTAGCAAATACGATACAATATCGCAAAATAAAACACAGGCAAGTTGATACATGTTATATGATCTCCCATTTGCACCTGGGCATTGTATGGGACCTGTGCTGTATGGGACCATGTGGAATTTATATGAAAGGAAATCGTATTCCGGTCCGTTATCATCCGCGGCGCTGTGAAGAAAAAGAAGAAGAGAAAGTGGTCCGCGGCACGTTGAAGAAATCGCGGATCTGACCTAAATCATTGGTAATCATCATTATTATTATTTTAAAAAAAGTGTGGAGCCCAGCAAGGAGATAAATCTAAAAAGAAAAAAAAAATACTACAGAAGACTAAACTGTCATTTCAGAAATTTGAGGATCAAACTGTCATTTCTGAAATTCGCAGGACCAATATGTCATTTATCAAATTGAGGGACCAAATTGTCATTTCATAAATTTGTGGGCCTCGAGACTAAAAGCGAAAGACAAGTCCGGACAAAATAAATGGGCCTCGAGACTTAAGAAGTACAAGCCTAATGAATTTGAAGACTCAAACAAGTTATGGGACCTTCATCTTCGATCTTATCGCGGCCATTGCCGTCGATCTTGTCGCAGGCCATTGCCGTCGATTTTGTTGCCGGGTTACTCTCAAAGTTGTTGTGTATCTGCTGCCCATTCGCAACTCCCAACATCATCAAGACCTTAATAAGTTGCATAAGCAAGTTAGACATGATTCACATCCATGATCCAACTTGAGGGGAAGTGTGGGAATATATGGAAATATTATATTATAATTCCACTTTATTCTCTCTTCTATTATCTCCTTATTCCTCTCCTATATTTTCTCCATCAGTTTAGGATATTTCTTATTATATCTCAATCAGTTTGATTGATTTTAATTTGATTAGATTTTATGAGATTCCAGGGTTAGCTCTAAGTTTGCCTATATAAAGGCTTATATGTACTCTTTATGCTTAAGAGATTAAGAATAATATTTCTCCCTCAAATTATTCCACATGGATGAAATAGAGGCTCCTTTTTTTGGCAGAGCATGAATATCTTTATATCGAAGATAATCCTACTCGAGACACTGTCGGATACTAATTGTGAGCACATCTCAAGGATTCAAATCTTAGTTTGTCACGTTGTAAGAGATTAACTCATTCCACTAAACTCAACCAACCCTATTGATCATAAGTGCTCAAATTAATATGCTAGTACTACTCTAGTACTCTTAATGTATCTCAGAAGGGCTTCAAGATTTCCCGGAATTTAGAACGAAGCCCTCACAGCGACAAGGTACACTGGAGAGGCCCATTTGTTTTTTGGTGATAAGGCCCATTTCTACTGGTACAAACTTTGTTATGCATAGACGTGCGGCCCAGTAAGAATGTAGGAATGAAAACAAAAGCCCAGTAATCAAGACAAACTCAACAGTCAACACATGTATTTGACCTGACCATCGTTAACATTCTGAGTTCGGTGATAGCACATGAGCCCAGGAAGGATTTAATATAAAATATACTCCCTTCGGTCCTAGATTTTATAAGACCTATAGTTCTTTTTTTTTTTTAGAGAGATTAAGAAAATTAATTAAATTAGGCTTAGAATATTTTTATTATTTCTTCAAACTAAATAAGTTTGACTAATAAATTAATATATAATCTAAGAAAAAATATAATATTTAAAATGATTAAGAATTTATTTAACTTCCTTAATCTCTTCAAAAAAGTCAACTATGGGTCCAAGGTAATAATTTATACGGGGAAAGTGATGTGGATACGGGAATAGATATTTGGATTACTTTAATTATTATTCGGATGTCATAAAATCTCGAGGATGTTAAATTAAGAGGTTGGTTATCTATCAATTTCTTTATTTTAAACTATAATTGGTTCATATTCAATTTGTCAGATTTAATGCCAGGTATTGATATGCGTGGCATGTATCGCTATCACAGTCAATTTTTGTTGATGGCTTTTTTTACTCATCTTCATGACCCATAACGTTGGAAGGTTTTCTAGGCAGTAATGAAAGCCAAGATTTAATGGGCGTGACACGTATAGTATAAATAATCATGAACATTGGGGGTTCACGTCTTTAGAATGGATTTCACTTTCTAATTACCTCTCGATTTCTGCACAATAACTCTCTTTTTTTTTCATATTTAAACTCGTGTGTTAAGATAAGTTAATGTCTCTTTGAGTTAGCGTTTCGATAAATATTTATGTAAATCGAGATAAAACTCTTATTATATACTTATCTCATATGTTAGAAAAATAGCTTCGACCGGTAATTAAAATCTGTTGGATTTTTGAGTTTGGGTTTAACTTTATGGGCTGGGCCATTTAAATGAGAAATACACATAATTGCTAGTTTATTCTATATAAGTCTATATAAAGTGTTTAGTACGATAAGTTGAGTGTGAAGGGTAGTGAAGCCGGAATTGGCTTCTGTCCACTGCACTATTCGTTCGCTGAAAATGAAAGGGCATCGTTTGGCGCAAAAAAAATTGAGGCTGATGCCTTTTTTTTTTTAAAAAAAATTAGGATACTGAACGGTATTTAAAAAAATCTTTCATGGTCTTAAAAAACTATTTTAGGATCTTCAAAATATATTTTAGAATCTGACCACGTCTTAAAAGGATCTTCAGATATCTAAAAAAACACTTTATGATTTTGAAAAAAAAATTGAGGTCTTGATTGGTCTAAAAATATATTTCAAGATATTCACCTGGTCTTGGAAAAAAAAATTCATGATCTTGAAAAATTATTTTAAGGTCTTGGAAAATATTCCATAAGATTGACCGATATTAAAAATATACTTCAAAATAATTTTTTAAAATCATAAAGTTTTTTTTTCAGTACCAATCAATATCCTAAAGTATTTTTTTAGTACCAATCCGTACTTGATTTTTTATTTTTTTTTTGGAATTGGGGACCAATGGTCGCAGGCGGGGAGTCGACGCGTCTGAACCCCGGATAAAGCGGATAGCCAAATATTATACCACACTACCGAGTGCTTGGTCTTGATTTTTTTTTTTAAACAAGGCATTAAATTAGCCTCGGTTTTTTACGCCAAACGATGCTTAGTTTCATTTGCAGCAGATGGCAGCGGACAGAAGCCAATTCCAATGAAGCCTCCACAATGTAAAGAGAGCCCCTCTTAAATTCTCAAGTGGAATGGGTTCATCACCTTAGTAAGTCCGATTGGGTTAACGTGGGAGAAATTACTTATTTTCTATATAACTTTTACAGAAATAAGATATGATAAAAGTTATATTGTAAATATGATTTTTATTTAGATTGACGATGACGAAAGTAGTTTTTTTTTCAAACTCAAGAGTATTTGGATTATTATTTAAAAAGTCGGTTGAGATGAAAAAATGACACTTAATTTTATTGAATACTACATATACATATTAGTTATATATATTGTGATAATTGAAGATAAAAATTTAAATTTAAATTTGAAAAAAATTTAATTTGTTATTAAAAAAATTAACAAACAATAAAATCTTTAATGCGCAAGTGGGCTAATAAGGGTAATAAAAAGTCTCTTTTTTCTTTGTCACCACCAACCTACAATACTTAAAAAGGCTTTAAGAATGCTTTCATTTAGGCCGGATTATGGAGGATCAAGTTTAAAAAGTATGACGCGACAATTTCGTAAATATAAAGAATTTTTAGATCGAATTATAAAGGATCCGATTCTACAAAGTATTTAATGGCCGTGTGATTTCATAAATATAATTTTTAGACTTGATTATAAAAAGATCCGATCTTAAAAGTATGACCAATGACAATTTTGTAAATATAAAGAACATTTTTTAGACTGGATTATAAAGGATCCGGTCTTAAAAGTATGACCGGTGACAATTTCGTAAATATAAAGAACATTTTTTAGACTGATTATAAAGTATCCAGTCTAAAAAGTATGACCGGTGACATTTTCGTAAATATAAAAAACACTTTTTAGACTAGATTATAAAAAAATCTGATCTTAAAAGTGGGACAAGTGGCATTTTCGTAAATATAAATAATACTTTTTAGATCAGATTATAAAAAAATCCAGTCTTAAAAATATGACTGATGATTTTCGTAAGTACAAAGAACATTTTTAAGATCAGATTATAGAAGAATCCGGTCTTAAAAAGTCTGACTAGTTTCTTGCTTTCTAAGTTCTGATAAACTCACACTCAACCACACAACCAACAACTTTCTCTTTAACCTCGTCCTGATTCAACTAAGAAAGGGGGACTTTCTCGAGGAAGCGTCTTCTAAGTTTGGGAAGAAGTGGATACATATGTCTTTCAACCCAATATCGCGTGAAACCCTTTCTTGGATTGTGGACACCGCTTTCCTATTTTTTTTTTGTTAGAAAAAAAAAACAACTTTCTCTTTTCCTCCTTCCTCATATTTTTTCATTATTCTATTTTGTTTCTATTCCCATCAATCGTTTGAGATTTGGGCCTCCTCACTTTGAAGACTCCAGAGTAAACGTAAACGACAATCACTCGTCTGCATTATTCATTTCATTTCTTGTGTTGCGACTCTGATTGTTGTTATCTTCACAGCTTTTCCCACTTTTTGCCGGTGTTTAACGATAACAGTGAAGAGAGCCACTCTGGTGAGGAACCCTCACACTTCCACGACAGATCTGCTTACTTGGTTCGAAACTCCACCATCCAATTCTCCGACTCCCGCTTCCGCTGCTTCACTTGTAGATCTGAGAATTAAAAGCGAAGTAGCAGATCTTAAGGTAAGAGATTAGCTTCTATTTCGATTATTGTTCCTGTTTCAACTATTTTTCTTCGATCTTGGTTCCTGATTGTTCATGGTTGGATTTTTTTTTTCCTATTTCGGTTCAAGTGCTACCAAGGGAGGTGGTACGCCATCATTGATGGAGGAGGAGGTCTGTAATGACGGGGCCGACTTGCTCCGATGTTGGTTGTGGTTTTGCCGAAAGGAAAGATTTTGTTTTTTTGACAACTTATTTTTTTTTAAGACCGGATGTTTTTAAAAAGTCTTACTTTTAAGATCAGTCACATATCTGATCTTAAAAGTAACAGTCTTTATAGACCACCTGTATCGAGACTGGCTCCAGATCCTGTCTTAAAGGCATTTTTTCATTCTGTCTTAAAGGCATTTTTTCAATCTGTCTTAAAAGCATTTTTTGTACCAGTGTTAGGACAAGAAGCTATAGAGAAAAGAGAGAGAAAGGGGGGAATGAGAATTGAAATGGAAAAGACGACGATAGTGGTGACAGCGATGCCACAAGAATATTAGGTCTGTATTATATTTTAAATACTTTTATTTATGATATATCTCTTTGATCTTAATTATAAGACCAAATTGACTTTTTTTAAGAGATTAAAGAAATTAATTAAATTACTTTAGAGTATTTTTATTTTTTTCTCCAAACTAATTAGTTTGACTAATAAACTAATATATAATCTAAAGATACACAACATATGATATGATTAAGTAACTTATTTAGTTTCCTTAATCTCTAAAAAAAAGGTAAATCTGGTCTTATAATCATAACCAAAGGGAGTATTATTTTTTATCTTTACCCCCGTCATTAAAATTCCTACCTCCACCACTGTGTCACGGCCTTGGACTTGATCTCCCAAATACCGTCTTGGCCTTTAACGATCAACCCTCTCGATCTTTCTTAAGTCGTTGAAAACCTCACGAGTAAAGAAAAACACAAAGTAAGATAACTTTAGAGAGAAAGAGAACTTGTCGAGAGAGAAGCTCTTGAATGTAAAATGATTCAATTCCTTGGATTACTTGAAGTCCCCTTGGATGGTTTACAAATGAGGGAGACATCTCCTATTTATAGCCTACCACCTCCTTAATGAACAGTCAAGATTGAAAAGATCCTATGGTAGAGAAGGATTGTCCAGAACCTTCTTCTAAAATATCTAGATATTTACACAATTACACAAGTCTCTAGAATTCTCTACAAAACTCTACCAATATCTACACATGTCTACCACATACTAGGAGCTTCTAGACTTGTCCACACTTAAAGTCCAAACCTCCTAGTTAATGTAGAGTGTCCGTGCACACGAATTATCCAGCGTTCCTTTCTGGGCGTGACACTCTCCCCCACCTAATCCAATGACATCCTCGTCATTGTACAGGTTCTTGTGTTCCTTCCGAGACACCTTATGTTGCTGAGGAAGGAGCTTCACCATCGCCTTGTCTCCTGCTTGGTATTCAGAAACTCGCTTCTTCCTCCTCTTGGCTATTTTGCCCAGGAAGGATCTCGTCACCTCAACTTTTCGGCTCAATGTATTACCCACTACATTAGCCGTGCCAACTCCATGCTCCATCCCATGCTCCACCTCTTGGAGCCTTGGTGGCATGAGGTCTTCATTCCTCTTCAAGATAGGTGAAAGATTCCCACGATCCTCCACATCAGGATCCACCACCTTTAAAGCCGCTAGGTAGGTGACTGACAAGCGAGCATCCCGGTCATCGATTGTCGTGGGCACTGTGCAACCAAGCCCCTTTTCAAGGAAGCACAACAAATCTTCACCCGACATGAGGACAACTTTTGCCTTGCGCAAAAAGTCCAAACCCAGTACCACATTGAAATCATCCATAGGGGTCACCGACAAATCTACGGTCCTCTTCCACGTCCCGATGCATAGCTCTACCTCACGAGCTACGCCATTGAGAGGTTTGGTAGGAGTGTTAATAGACTTCCACCATCCTCCTCGTGCTGGAGCAACCGAGAGACCTACTCGCTTGGCCTCTTCGGGAGTAATAAAGTTGTGGGTAGCCCCGGTGTCCACCATCACCTTTACTGGCTTCCCATTCAGCTCCATATCAACAAACATGAGACCTTTACTCCTTGAAACAGGTTCCTCATATTTGGCCTTCAAGGCATTCAGGATTCTGAGAGATCCCATTCGCATGCTCGGCTCCTCGTCAGGTCCATCTTTCCCTTCAACAATGGCTGACAAGCTACCAAGCTTCGGACACTTGCTCATGTAATGTGGCCCTTTGAACACGTAGCAGCTTATTGTCCTCTTCTTCTCTTCAAATTTGTTCCTATGGAAGGATTTTCCAGCTCCTTCCTTGGTGAACTCCTTACCCTTGTCTCCCCCACCGTTCCCTTGTTTAGAATCAGAAGACTTGGGATCGGAAGACTCACCTTTCTCCCCCTTTTGATAATCAGTCAGGCTCTCGGCAATGGCAATGGCTTCATCCACACTTGTCACACCACGCCGTTGGAGTTCATGTTTGGCCCAATTCTGAAGACCATCCACGAAGTAGAACAATGTCTCCTCGCTGCTTAGATTAGGGATTTGCAATGTGAGGGCAGTGAAGTCCCTTACATAATCTGAAATTGAGGTCTTGTGCTTAAGTTTCCTCAACTTCTTTCTAGCCACATAGACCACGTTCTCGGGATAGAATTGCTTCTTCAGTTCCCTCTTGAAGTCCTCCCATGTTTCAATCGTGCAAAGGCCCCTCTCCATGTCTGCATGCTTCCTACGCCACCACAACATAACATTATCAGTAAGGAACAAGGAAGCAGTGCGTACCTTGGTTGTGTCGTCGGCCAAGTTTAGGCTCTCAGCATATCTCTCCATTTGCCATAAGAAGTTCTCAACCTCCTTGGCATCACGAATGCCTTGAAATTCCTTCGGCTTAGGGAGATCCAACGTCACCTCCCTTGCTCCACTGGTACCACCCACCAATGGAGTCTTTGTTTGTCTCTCCAAAGAACTCTTTAGAGAGTTAAGCTGCCCTTGCATGGCGGTAATGGCGTCCATTACCTTTGCCTCGAGTTGCCTCATGGACTTGGCTCGTTCCTCCTCGACATTGAGGTGTGAATCAAGATCCAACCTCAAGTTGTCTAATTGGCCCAGGGTGTGGGTTTCAAGTGTCTCGAAGTCACCTTCCACCTTGCCCACCCTATTAGCCACCCCGTGTAAGGCCTCCTCCAAAGCCTCCACCTTTACCATTAAGGTGGCAATATCCGCGGCTTAGCGAGACTTACTTGATCCTCGGATCTTCTTTGCTTCGTGAGCGAGTTGGGTCTCTCTACCCCTTTCTTCTCCAGCAACAACAACTTCCTCAGTCGTTCCCGACATTCTTGCCTACGAAACATGTTCACAACTTCGAACCTAGCTGCTCCGAACCAAAGCTCTTATACCACTTTATCAAGGCCTTGGACTTGATCTCCCAAATACCGTGCCGGCCTCATGAGTAGGCAAAGAACACAAAGACTAAGAGAACTTTAGAGAGAGAAAGAGAACTTGTAGAGAGAGAAGCTCTTGAATGTAAAATGATTCAATTCCCTTGGATTACTTGAAGTCCCCTTGGATGGTTTACAAATGAGGGAGGCATCTCCTATTTATAGCCTACCACCTCCTCAATGAACGGTCAAGATTGAAAAGATCCTATGGTGGAAAAGGATTGTCCAGAACCTTCTTCTAAAATATCTAGATATTTACACAATTACACAAGTCTCTAGAATTCCCTACAAAACTCTACCAATATCTACACATGTCTACCACATACTAGGAGCTTCTAAACTTGTCCACACTTAAAGTCCAAACCTCCTAGTTAATGTAGAATGTTCGTGCACACGAATTATCCAGCGTTCCTTTCCGGGCGTGACAACTGGCTCCACCATCATCAGCATCATCTTCACTATTATCGTTGAAATCACACCTTCATCGTCGAGGTACCACAACTATCACCACCTCTCATTCTCTCCACCACCATTGTTGTCATCTTCACCAAGGAGGGCTGTTGAGGTTCTAACAAGCAAAGAGAGAGAGTGACTTTCATCTTCCTCCTCTTTCCATCAGCTGCAAAAAGAGAACACCTAACGTTTGACATCTTAGCTTATGTGAAAAAGGAGTTTTTTTTTGGAGAAGCTCAAGTGGATAAGAAGCTCACCCACACACCTCCTTATTGGGCTTTTCTTTCACCATTCACCCAAACAAGCTAAATGAATTAGTAAAAATTCAGTTGAATTACTTCCATTAATAAAACATATGATTCTTCATCTTAGTCCTTCTTACTTGTAATACCCCTGATTAATAATAGAAACAACAACAATAATAATAATAGGTTAAAATAATAATAATAATATAGCAAAATCTATAAATTTATAATGTTTGTATATTTAATTTATTAATTAGGAATAATTAAAGGGCCCAACCCATAGCTAAAACCCTAGAATTTAACTTTAATTATAAACCTAGGTTTAGCCGCTCAAAACCTAACCTAGAAAAGAAAAACACTCGATACTTTTCTCTGCCGCTACTACATCCTTAGGAGGTTAGCAAAATGAAACCAGGTAATCCTAATCCCATGATTCTTAGGTTAATTTTAGATCTTGATAGGTAATCCTAATCCCTAGAAAAACCTTGTGTCTCGTGTGCTGATTCTTTTTCTCTGCATCCCGTTTTTGCCGTTCTTGTGTACCCTGTATGAGTATATACATCTGTGCATTCTTGTTGCTTTTAATGGATATAGTGTAGGGTCTTTGCTTGTTGCTACGGCTCCCACGTCCCTTTTATTTTCCTTTAGTTTGACCTTTTGACAAATTCATATGGAGCATCAGATTACATGATTGATGATTCCATATTCCTCCTTGAATTACGAGATGAACTACGTGGTTGCTTTTATCGTTGTGGTTCTTGAAATTGGATATATTATATATTGATCAAATTCTTTTACAAAACCCATTTATCGTTCTTTGTACGTGGTTGCACGGATCCTTGTGGTTTTCAATATATATATATATATATATATATATATTGATTAATACATTGAATATACATACCTCTGCTCTGATGGCTTCAGATTTGTGATTGAACTTATAAATGTTTTCATTAATTAATATATATATATATATATATATATATATATTGAGAAATCCATTTTTGTGTGTATTTAAAATAATCTAATAGTGGGAGGATAACTTTGGGATGGTACCTCCCAAGGTGATGAACACAATTAGGCTTTATGCCTCCGATATAAATTTTGATGTGAACCGATAGTATCCGTTCTTCCTAGAGTGGTGTCTGGCAGGTTTCCGGGACACTAGTGACAACTTTGGGAAGATGTGTGCGCACTAGGAAGATATATTTTCCGCCAACTTGACGATTTGTGGTATCGCGGGTTTCGGGTCACGGGGTAGGGCGCGGGTTCCGGGTCTACCATGGTTCTCTTCCCACTAAATGAATTGAATAAAGAATAATAAAATTGTTTTCTTGGATGTATATATATATTGATATATGTTGAAGATATTTTATTATGTAAATATTTTGTTTTCTCTATATTGCTTTGTTTTATTAGGATTACCAAGAATTCTTGATGTTTGTGTTCATGGGTGCGATGATCCTTCGGGAGACGAGTTTCGATGAAGCGAATGCAAAGTTGAAATTTATGAGTAGTGAGGAAGAACGTTAAAGCCTCTAACTAGTTATTTCTTTTCCTTATATTTATTTTCTTAAATAAATCACATTTAATTGAGTTTGAATTTTCATTATTGTAATAAGTAGCGCTTTTTGTCACTCTGTCCCAAGATGCGGCGTACTATTTCACTCGAGTTGTTTAATTCGAATTTTCAATATTCCTTTATAAAATCATTTAAATTTTATATTAAGATAATTGTTAGAAATCGGGTGTTACATTACTTCTCTTCAGATACTATAGTTAACATAGCCACTATGTTGGTTTTTTCGACATATCATAGCTGTCAAGCAATTGTCGATATCATCATGGATATTCCCTGCAGGGTTATTCTTTTTAAAGAATCTAGTCTGTAATTAACCATCTAATTAATATATAGAATCGATGTCTATTTAAAGTAATTTTGACCCATAACTGCCATCAAAAGTTGATTTAGTAAATTTCAACAATAAATTCTCATGTATTTTCACAGTTGCTGCCCCTCAATTTTGGGACATTTTTTAAATATATTTTTCAGGATTCTTCTAATCATTGGGAAAAAAATAGAATTGTTTTACATTTATTTACAATTTTTCAAAGTTTAAGACTCTTTGAAAACATAATTCCATTTTTTGCCTATAAAATATTAAAACGTCACTAAAAGAATCATGAAAAAAAAATAGAAAGAGCACTAGAATTGAATAAGTATTTTATGCTTATAAAATCTTTTAAATGCCATGGATTCTATACGGATATAAGATAGTTGATTTTTTTGGAAAAATTAAGGAAGCTTAAAACTTAATCATTTTAAATGTATTTTGGATTATATATTAGTTTATTAGTCAAACTATTTAATTTGAAGAAAAAAATAAAAATAGTTTAATTAAATCTCTCCAAAAAAGTCAACCCCATAATTAGTTTAATTAATCTCCAAACCCCATAAAGTTTTAATGACGGGGTTGAGAATGTTTATGGGAAAATGGCAAATAAATACAATATGAATTTGCAAAACTCCTGTAAATCTCCCGATTTGTAAAAAGATTGAAAGGTATTAAAGATCTATGAGGGATATGAAATCGGGTGAAATTACCTTTTTTACCCTTAGTTTTAAATAAATAAATAAATAATACCATCGCCGAAAGCGGCCCCTCCGGCGCAAGCCGCGGCCCTTCAAATGAGGGTATTTTTTTATTATTATTTAAAATTAAGGACAAATGGTAATTTCACCCGACTTGCATATCCCTCATAAAAATCCCTATGACTCTCGGTCTTTTTACAAATTAGGGAGACTTATGAGGATTTTACAAATTCATATGGTATTTATTTATCATTTATTCATATGGTATTTATTTATCATTTTCCCAATATTTATTTAAATATGGACATTTTGATTCCCTGTGACAATTTAGAATGGAGCGGAAAAAAAGAGTTACTACTGCACAGCTAATACTCCTTCCTTTTGTCATTTTATAAGAAACTTTCTCTCTTCTTGTCTTTCATATAAACAATTTTTTATATATCTTAAAATTGAAACTAATTTTTTTTTACTCCTATACATAACTTTATATTAGTTATCCTCATCACTCACTCATAAATATCTTTTATTTGATTATTTATTATCTATTCTCTCTCATGTATAAATAATAGTATACTACTACTTTTAGGATCGGAGGGAGTATTTATATACCACCCCTGATTCTATTTATTTTGATAAAATCTATATATATACTACAAAGAGGTAGGTATTTCAATGATTATGGAAGAAATTTTTAACTTTACCATCATTTATAAATGAAGTACATTTTAAAATTTATTATCAAATCTTTCTCCTCTTTCTCTCTTTCCAACACGCGTTACCAATCTCTTTCATCCTCATTAATATGGATAAAATTGTCACAATCTCATTTATTTACCAATGTTGACTCATAAACAGGACTAGAGTGGTATTTACTAAGTCATGACATTTTAAACATATTTATTATTTTTAAGTAATATTAATGCTTAGTTCATTTTATGCAATTTAAAAAAATTACTTATAAAAAAGACGAGATCTTTTTTTAAAAGCCTTAACACGGAAGCTTTCGTGTTCAATCCTCTATACTCCATTGCGTTGACGAAGAATAGTACTCCTAATCGCGCACCAAGCCATAAAAGTTGGGAAGGTGGAGCCTGGGGAAGGGAGCAAGTGGGCGACATGAAAGGCGGCTTGGTCTTGTCTCTTTGCATAAGGCTGGCTTTTGTCCTCAAGCCATTAATGCTTCAAAGTTTGCTTTTGCTCAATAAGTATCTCCTACTCGCCACGTGCTCGTCATTCCAGAGGGGAATAACTGCTAGTTGTTGAAAAGGAATCTCTCGTAAGTCGAGACATTGTACTTACCAGTATCTTGTATTATATCTTGTCCTTATTATAAGACATCAACTAACAATTCTCACAAACCAATAAAAATATTTAAAGTCAATAAAGTTGTCCTAAAATATAAGTAATTTTTAATATTACCCTTACTAATTGCACTAAACCATAATATCATATTAATTAGGGTTAAGGTGCAGATTGACCAACAAACTTTAATTCGAGGAGCGTCAAATACAAAAAAAAAAAAAAGTAAGTAGACCAAAAATACCAAAAAACTTTTAAAAGTGTAAAGTCAGCATATCGTCGTTAGAGAAAAAATTAACATTCGTTAAAATGTAAACTTTTAAGGGTTAATGTGCAAATTGACCAACAAAGTTTTATTCTAGGAACGCCCAAAACAAAAAAACAAAAAAATAAAATTACTCTAAGAGCGTCTAGCACAAAAAATTCCATGTGCAATCCACCAAAAATCCGACTGTTGCTAATCCTTACCCGGACCCTCCAACCACGTGCATTGGGTTAGGAAGAGTGAATGCAACAAAAAAAAAAAAAAATCACAAATGTAACGAGTAGATTTCATTTTGAGTAAGGGTGGTAAGTTTCGAACTTGCTCGGCAACATCATGTGCAATCCACCCAAAATCCGGTAGATGCAAATCCTTGTCTGAACTCTCCAATCATGTGTGTTGGGGTTAGGGAAAGCGAATGCAACAAAAAAATGAGTAGATTTCATTTTGAGTAGGCGTGGTAAGTTTTCGAACTTGCCCGGTGCAGGTGCAAATTGTGATTTTTAAGTTGGCCTAAAATATCTACTCGTTACATTTGTGATTTTTTTGTTGCGTTCACTTTCCTAACCCTAAATGCACATGGTTGGGGGTCTGGACAAGGAATTGCAACCGTCGGATTTTGGGTGGATTGCACATGGACTTGCTCGGACACGTTTGAAAACTTACCACCCTTACTCAAAATGAAATATACTCGTTACATTTGTGATTTTTTTGTTGCATCCCAATACACATGGTTGGAGAGTCCGGGTAAGGATTTGCAAGCAGTTTGATTTGAGGTAGATTGCATATGGACTTACCCAAACACATTCGAAAACTTACCACCCTTACTCAAAATGAAATCTACTTATTACATTTGTGATTTGTTTGTTACATTCACTCTCCTAACTCCAATGCATATATGGTTATGGGTCTGAGCAAGGATTTGCAACAGTCGGATTTTGGATGAATTGCACATAGACTTTTTTTTTGCTAGGCGCTCTTGGAGTAAAACCTTTTTGTGCTGGACACTCTTGAAGTAAAACTTTATTGGTCAATCTGCACCTTAACCCTTAAAAGTTTACATTTTATGGATGTTGATTTTTTTTTTCTAACGGCGTTGTGCTGACTTTACATTTTTTTTTTTTTGGTATTTTTAATCCACTTAAAAGTTTTTTCTGCTGAACGCTCCTAAAATAAAAGTTCGTTGGCCAATCTACACCTTAACCCTATAAATTTTATGACTTCGATTTTTTTAAAAATATAGATAAGTGAAGTTAAAAAAATTAATTAATTTTCTTACTCATTTATTTTATACATTATCTTTATTAAATATACTTTTCCATTTTTTTTGAAAAAAAAAAATTCAACTCATAAATTCTCTCCCTTCTCCTCGAAAACCCTCATACCAAATATCCCTTAAATTTATCACAAGATTCTAGTGATTTGCCCCATTAGGCCATTACTCTTACCAATTACATTAAAATCTAATACTCCTTCTCGTCTTAATTATAAGATCTAGTTGACTTTTTTGAAGAGATTAAGAAAACTAATTAAATAAGTTTAGAGTATTTTTATTTTTTCTTCAAACTAAATAATTTGACTAATAAACTAGTATATAATCTAAAAAAACACAACATATGAAATGATTAAGTAACTTATTTAACTTCCTTAATCTCTTCAAAAAAAGCCAACTAGGTCTTATAATTAGGACAGAAGATAGTATCATATTAATTTATACTATCCATCCCAACCTTTAATAGATACGAGCTTACATAAGGAAATATATAAACTCTTTAAAACTAGCAAACTCCATATAAAAGGGGGACAAAAACACCTTTTAGAAGGCAGAGACGGGGGAGTGGTTTCTTACGGAGTATTTAATATTCATAGCCGGTTATTAAACTTTATCATTAGTTAATTTAATTTCTTACAATTTTGATATTTAATTTTAAGAATAATTAATATTATGGTGTAACCCCACATATGGTCACCCTGGTCCCTGGATGCCTTTCCAATCAAATCTGTTCTTTTTCAACCCTCCCATGACCCGAGCCCAGCCCACGACGTTGACGCTATTTCATCAATCATCACTGTAAATTTATTACAGCATCATCAGTCAGTGAGTCAACAACCACCAAATTAATCCTGGTGGATTAAAAACAGTGACAATTTAGAATAACTATCAAATTAAACATTTTTATATTTGATGATACGAAATTCTAATTACATATTTATCTCACACTATATAAAATCATTTAAAATAAATTAATTCAAACAAATCACATGTTGAATGGAAAGGCCATTTTTATTTTTGGTGCTTTTCTTAAACAAAGCCAAACTAAAAAAGGGTTCAAGTTGAGTGACAAAAAGTCCGTTTGAATGTGCTTTTTTTTAAAAAAAAAAAATTTAGAAAAACACTTTTTTAATGTAAAATAAATGTTTTTCTTATTAATTTATGTGTTTAGATGATATTTTTTAAAAAAAAGGCAAAAAGTCAAAAATAATAATAATTAAAATGCTGCTTTTTTAAGCTCCAATTTAGAACTAAAAAAAAACATTTTTTTTAAAAGTCCATCCATACAGACTCTAAATCTAAGGATACTTGTTCAACTAAGTTCAAAACTCACCTTGTTTAAAAAGACTTTCCAGAATTAGGTGGTTATTTAGATGCTTAGTGACATATTGGAAAATAGTTAATATAATATTTGGTCTTCTAGATTTGCCATCATTTTTGTATTGTTTTCTTAAATTTCAAAATATAAGTTTTGATCCCTTTTTTATTTAAAACATGGTCACTATAACTTAATAAAAACTTAGACCATTTTATCCCTACAGGAACCCAAACCAATGATTTATAATTCGAGGGACCAAAATAAAAATGAGAATAAATTTAAAGAATCAAATATATTATTAACCCATTAGAAAAATCAATGGACATCAAATCACCCAAAAGGATTATTTAAAAAATGCTAAGCACTTGTACCCTTCACAGCCTTGCCCTTTATTAGAAAAATAAGCGGTGCAACTTAACGTGATGTGGAGTTTTTTTAAGAGTCTATTTGAATTGAAGTTAGAATCTAAATCTCATGTTGGGGGAAAAAAAAAAAAACTCGCATGATGGGCGGATCAGATCAAATCATACTCATTTGTTTCAGCGCGGTGAATTACACAGAGGCTTGTCTTCTTCTGCTCCACGTTGAATTGATTTTCCTTGTGCTGACCAACCGCCACCTCAGCTCCATCTTCCCTATTATTCGCGCCTTACACCTTACATTACAATACAGCCCTTCTAGTCTACAGCTCTCAAACGCCATCTGCCACCTCCGCCTTCTCCGACGTTCTAGAATTCTATCTGCAACCCCACATGTATGCCTTTTTAGCCGCTCGATATTGATTACTAATCCATTATCAAATCCCTATTTGTGTTTGTAGTTCTTCAAAACTTCATCTCTCTTTTTTCTCTTCTCTTGAGCAGTTTTTTTCACGATGGCTGGCGACGACAAGCAGAAGGATTCAGAGTTTTTCTTCGATCAGAATGAAGATGATGACAACGAATCTACCAAGCTTGTCATTGAGGGTAGTAGTGACGCCGGAAGCGACGACGAAGGAGGAAATCCTGACGCTTTCTCGTCGCATCAATGGCCCCAAAGTTACAAGTAAAGCCTTCTTTAATTTCTTTATCTATCTCCCCATGATAACTTCGACACTGTTTCTTTACTTGCGCGGCAATGCGTTTGAGAAACCTCAGAATTTCTCGAATCCTGTTCATTATGTTGATATTCTGTAGTCGCGGAACATTTTATGGGGATTGGGGCCCCGGATAAGAATAATTTATTCTAAGGGGAGCCAATGTTGTTTAAGATTATTCAATAAGCGGCTTTAGATTACCTTTTGGATTTGATGTCCTCATTAGTTTCTTATTTCAACAAACCTGATGAAGCTAGTCATCCACTTTTGCTGTGCCTTTTTTTGTATTTTAATGTTGGATTTCTTATGACAGAGAGACCGTCGATTCGTACACAATTGCTGCATCGCCGAACATTGGAGCAGCTGTTCTACGAACACCGAGTTTGATATATCAAAGTTTTGTCAACCTTTCAAAGAGTAGTTTAAGCCTAGATGGAAAGACTCCTTTATTATCTGAGCAGGACTTAATTCAAAAGAAATCGTCATGGTTGGAGAGACTTTCATTTCAAAAGCAACTTACTGGAGAATTACCCCTTGCTCAAGGATGTAGTCTAACTCAAACAGTTTTCAATGGTAAGTTATTTCATCGCACCGAGTCAGTGATTTTTTTCGACATTAGTGGTTGACAGTGCAAGCGAATCAGAGGTTAACCTTTGGTTTAAAAACCTTGTTGAGAGATTTATGATAAGATCCTTCCTATCTTGTTCATTTTTTGTATATAAGGACTCCCACTTTCGAGCTAATCAATTCCCTGAGTTGCTTCTGTACCTGGCAGGGATTAATGTGATGGCTGGAGTTGGCCTACTGTCTACATCCTATACGGTGAAACAAGCTGGATGGGCAAGTTTGTTGGTGCTGGTTCTTTTTGCAGTTGCATGTTGTTACACAGCCACACTTATGAGATACTGCTTTGAAAGCAGAGAAGGAATCCTGACGTATCCAGATATTGGAGAAGCAGCATTTGGAAGAGCAGGCCGTCTTGCCATATCCGTGAGTTTGTTTGTTTAGTTATTTAAATACGTTAAATTCCTGTTAAAAAAATGATAAATTGCTGGGCAATGCTTATGTGGCAATCTGAAGTGTTAACTGGGATTTTGTTGTTTTTGGCCCTGGCAATTATTCGCACACCTTTATTTACTCTTTTCTAGCTTTATATAATAATTTAGCGCTCCTCAAAATCTATTAGGTCCGTGAGAGATGTTCTACTCCTTTTATTTGGTCCACTTTTGAATGATTTCAGTTTTTCCGTATCATTTATACCTTGTTTTATTTACATTTTAAGGTTTTATTGTTTTAACACGTTCCATGTCATGTCATTTCGCCAATCATCGGTGTTCAATGTAAATTCTATATGTATTATCCATGAGTGAGGAAAATCCCAAGTGCTGGCAAAAACTGCTTTTAAAATAGGCAGAGTGGTGATTTTGCTACTCTGTTAATCTTCTTGTCATTGTTTGAAGATTCTGATATGTTCTGTGATATGTCATTCCTCCCATCATTGATGTTTTTTTTATCTAAATTCTGATATCCTGACATAAATTGCTTTTAAAATGCGCAGAATGGTGGTTTTATAACTCAGTATTTACTAATATTGTCCCTTTTGGATCTTTTTGCAGATTATTTTGTACATCGAATTATATGTAAGTGCTGAATCTTTTCCTATTGTTATCATTTTTCTTCAAATGAAAGAATACCATGTTCTGTTACTCTGTGTGAGACCTCTTTTCTTGAGCGCAGTCATACTGTGTCGAATTCATCATCTTGGAAGGAGATAACCTAACTAGGCTGTTTCCCGGAACATCACTGGATTGGGGTGGTCTCCAGTTGGATTCCATGCACTTGTTTGGAATTTTGACTGCACTTATTGTCCTCCCTACGGTTTGGTTAAGGGACCTCCGTGTGATATCCTATCTTTCAGGTTTTGCAAATTCTGAGGACAATTATTCATTTTTATCAAATGCTCTTAATTCAGTATGCACTTACCAGAGCTTTCTGAATAATTTTGCAGCTGGAGGGGTTGTTGCAACAATTCTTATTGTCATTTGTGTGTTTTTTGTTGGGGCAACAACCGATGTTGGGTTCCACCACACAGGTCAAGCTGTGAATTGGAGTGGCATACCATTTGCTATTGGTATCTATGGGTTTTGCTACTCAGGACATTCAGTTTTTCCAAATATTTACCAGTCTATGGCTGACAAAACCAAATTTACCACAGCATTAATTATATGGTACAGAACATTCTTTGGTCTTTGTTACAAATGTTGTTTATAGACTACTTTTTAACTCACTGATTTTTTATTTGTTCAGCTTTGTTCTATGTGTTTTAATATATGGAAGTGTTGCGGTCATGGGTTATCTAATGTTTGGTGAAGCCACCTTGTCTCAGATAACGCTAAATATGCCACCACATGCCCTTGTCTCAAAAGTTGCATTGTGGACCACAGTGAGTCTGAAATCTTTGATCTTCAATAGTTATTTGCCTTTGAAATTTTTTGGGGATTATAGTTCATTATTGTTCTTTGCTCTCAGGTAATTAACCCGTTCACGAAATATGCTTTGCTGATGAATCCACTGGCAAGAAGTATTGAGGAGTTGCTACCTCCCAGAATTGCAGATAATTATTGGTGTTTCATTGCACTTAGATCAGGGCTTGTTATATCTAATGTTTGCTGTGCCTTTCTGATTCCTTTTTTCGGTAAGTTACAAACTTTATCTTTGTATTAGAAAAAAATCTATCATATAAAATCCCTATCAGTAACGGTTTCTGAACAAAATGTTATTTTTGTAGATATTTTTCTTTTCATCCATTATGCTCAAGGGAAGTTTTCTTATTAACTATTTGCGGTAGATATTTTTTTTTGGAGGCTTTTAATATTCAGATAACTTATGCTTATGATTGCCTGGGCTAATCCAAAGCAAGAAGAAACTTTTACTTTGAGTGAAAATTTCTAATAGAGAAACAACAAGAGAGGCAACACTGTCTTCTAAGTCTATTAGCAGTTGCAAATACTTTGTATGGCCATGCTGCAAATATTAAAAAGGAAAGGGGTAAATGTTTTAGATCACGAATAATATGGCTTAGGGAGAATTACTTTGTGAATGGAGGAGGGTGCTAGGATCATGTGGACAGGGAATTATAGAGTTGCTTTCATTAATCTGCAGCTCTTCTGTATTTTCTTAAGATAAGTTTGAGAAACGCTAAAATTTTGAGTTTGTGTTGGATGTACTTCCTTTGGTGGTAAATTAACTTGGGCACTGATTACTATAGTAGCGTCCTCATCATTTTGCATTAGGACCGTGCTAATCTTGTATTATATCCTCTTTTTTCTCAAAAGAAAGCCACTTTAAGCGTAAAGATCATATGCTCCGTCAAATTGTTAATGCTTATAAAGTGTGATGAAATCTTACATGCTTTTATTATAATTTCAGGACTTGTGATGGCTCTAATCGGCTCTGTACTCAGTATTCTTGTGGTAAGCATATATTTCCATAGTATATGTTTGCGGGGAAGCCAATGTCTGGTGAAGTTTAGAATATTTTAGATTCTAAAAGTTTCATTGTCAACAAAGAGATCGCGTGTTCATGTTTTTCCTAAGAATTAGAGGAAAACCAAGGTTTAAATTTCTCACTATAACATGTTCCTGACAGTGACTGCCATTCAAATTCACTAGGAAAATACAAGTGTCCTCTAATTTTATGACGTTATATTTTTTCCTGAAAGATCTTTAAGCTGTGCTGCAAAATCTAGGCAAACCTTTTGTTTTCTTTGAATAAATCTAGGCCAACTTATGTTTTTAAAGAAATGATGATTATATAACTAATGATATAGGTTTTCAGATAATTCACTTTTTAGTTGCAAGAAGCCAATATAGCTTTTCTCATCCAGCATTTATTTGCTAGCAATCTGTTCCTCTAGGATTCACAGATTATGCCACTTTTACAGATGCTTGTGAGAAGCTAGGTCTTATCACACTCAGGGCCATTGCCTGTGAATACTCATAGATAGTCTCTCATATTTAGTATTCATGCAATAAACATTACCAGCGTCACAGCAAAGTTCAAGTTTATTGGCTTGTATTCATTTGCTCCTGACATTGTCATAGAATTATTGCTAGTTTATGTACTTGTGATACCACTAGAAGGGACCATTGAATTTCCTGAACCGTAGGTAGTTCTTGATTTTGTGAAATAGTATCATGTAATGTCATTAGATTCTTTGCAGCTTATAGTCTGGCAACTATGTATCTCGATATTGTTCTGACATGAACTACTCTCTAATTGTTTTGAGTACTATTGTTATTTTGATTTTGCTGTTGTTAACAATTGTCAGTGTTTAGTGTGAGAATTTCACATGAAACTGCTAAGTGAGATGTTGCTGAAACTATTCTCTTCTTGCTTCCCAGGCGATCATAATGCCGGCTCTGTGTTTTATGAAAATTATGAGGGGAAAAGCGACAAAAATGCAGGTTACAATGCAGCGATTTATTTAACTTTTCTTCTATTCTAAAAACTTTGCGATTTATTTCTTCGTTGTTGTTGTCACACTCATTCTCTCTTTTCTTCTCAGAAACAGGTCAAAATGTTTTAACTTGAAAAGATTAAATTCCATTCCATGCAATCCCTCTTTTCTTCTAATGCAATCCTTTTATTTCTTGACATCATCAGGTTGCTCTGAGCATGGGAATCATAGTGTCGGGAGTCATATGTGGAATTCTGGGAACATATTCTTCAGTGAAAAGAATTGTGGAGAATTACTGAAGCAAATTCAGTTCAGCTTCAGCAGCTTCATATTTATACCAACTTGTGCCAGTGAGTTCTCATCTGTGACCCCGGAGGGCCACTCTGATGATTGTGATCATATATTAGACCTTTGTATCAGCCTTGACCTATGTAGAGGATCGCAGCAATACAGCAAAACAAGTGGCATACATGTTTCCATTGGTCACCCTTTTAGTTTAGTAATTGTAGCTTTATTATATCAGAATCTTGGATGAAAGGGTACTTTTCTTGTGAGACTAGTGGTGGTTGATGTCACCCCTGATCCATCATGGAATTGGAGAAAACAAGTGAAAGTGAAGAACAAGAGTGTGTGACGGTGGAATCTGTGACAACTTTGACTAATATGAAATTGCTGAGTTAACAGAAGTGGGGGTTGAGTAATATAGAATTTATTATTTAAATGAGACTTATAATGTTGTATAATTCTTATATATGAATTACTTTGTTGGCTGACAATTCTTATACATGAATTTAAATTCCCTTGAATGAGTAGATTATTAATTACTGTTTGAATCGAGAGATGGTGTTTGATTCTGGACTTATAGATTCTCAAATCCTCCTTACCCCATGTTTGGTGGGAGGGTTTAGATAAGAAAAAGGGAGGATAAGAGAGGGAAGATTTTTCAAAAGATATCATTTAGTGCCTGTTTGTTTTAATTGTTTAAAAGTATTTTTATAGTATTCCGAGTAAATATGTGAAAGGAGTTAGCTTGTGAAAAAATGCTTAAAAAAACATATTTTTGTGCTACCCAAATAAACATTTAGTTAAGTTGTAATATCCAACACGGATTTTTCCTGTAATTGTCAGACAATATTTAAATTTGATTTGTAGTTTGCCACTAACCTCACCATTCATTCACACTTAAATGGATGTCATATCAGAATAGCCTACTAAACACAGGTGCTTAACCCCACTAATCTTAATACTCTGACACGTCATTATGACAGCTGTATGGGATGGACTTTATGCCGTTAACTCTTAGTTTAATTTAAACCCAACAAGTGCTGATCAATTTAAAGTCACCCCACTCTTTTTGCAACCTTGCTAGTTCCTCCTGTCGTTGTTTCTTATTTGATTCCCAATTCTTTATGAAACGTTAATATGATTTGAATGCACATCTGTATACTTGTGTGATTGTAAACTAAAGAGGAATACTTCGTGATCAATTGACGTGGAACATAGAAGATAAAAACAAATTCGAAGGTTGACTACAAGGTTCCTTACGCAGGCTGCAACCGCATTCTGTTCTTTAGTTAGTCAGGAAATCTTTCTTTTCCGTCTTTATTGTAAGAAGACTATAAGATTATCTATCTAAAATAATCTTTTTCCCCTAAATGTCAAATTGACTTGACATATTATCTAACTAATTAAACATTATCATGATTAATTACGCAATCTTTTCCAATTAATACACATCATTTAATTAGGATAATTTTAAAATTTTAGACGCACTACTTTCCTAAACTCCTTCATCCATGTAAAATTATTACTATTTTTCCATTTTTAGTATAAGACATATTTACCTAATTTATTTAGATTAAGGAAGTTAGTTAATATGACATGTATTTTTTAAAATACACTAGTCATCTTCCTTAATTCCTTAATTCTATCTCTTTATTGATTATTGTTAAAGAAATATTGATAGGGGTAAATTAAAAAAAGTTTGACAGGTATTAAAACTATTATTATATTTAAGATAAAGATCGATTCCTAAAATACGTGAACTGGTGTGGGGATGCTTATTACTAGTAATACAATATTCTGGGGAAAACATAGTTGTCTAACTTTAAACAAAGTTTTAGTTTGATCCTTTAATTTTAAAAGTATGTTTTAAATCATTTAATCCTATCATTGTTAGTATCAGATGATTATTTTTATAACAATCATTGTTATTTTGAAGATAAAAATTAATATGTCGCCTTTTGAAAAGATCTTTTAAACATCTAAAATTATAACATCGTTATTTTTTGTTAATGCCGTTGGGGTCAAAAAACATTTTATAGAATTAAAAAAACAACATGAAGCCTTATAAAAATTTAAAAGACTAAATGTATATTTTGCATGTATTATGAAAACAAAGGCAATAGCAATTTTTCATTCATTTGTTCGATGAAACATTGTTTAAAATTCTTTTATATATTGGTCTGTTTGGATTAGCGGTGAGAGCGGTGACTTATTTTCTATTTGACTTTTTTAGAGCCCGGTAGGAAAAAAGTCAGTTATAAATATGATTTGTATTTGGATTGATAGTTATAGAAGTGGCGGGGCCCGTCACAGCAGATACAGTATTTGCTGTGAAACTTGTATTCGTTTTGTAGTTTAACAATTTCATACATTAATTAATGTATACTCTATATCAGTTTTTAATTTGGTACCTATGTGTCATTTTTACATAATTAAATGTTTTAATTTTACCCTGTCAATACCGTCAACTCTTATACAGGGGCTAACCTTGTTAATAGAGAAAGATGCAAGAGTTTATAATCTTAACAGAGCAAAATCAATGATTTAATTAAGAGAGGAAAAAAACATATAAATACAAAATTAAAAATTAAAGAAAAGTATAGGTACCTGCAAATAAATTTTAATTTTATTTAAAAATGCAATATGTACGTGTACCTACACCTGTATCACTTATATGAAATGATCATAATTGCGAAACCCTGTTGTCTAATTGATAGGGCTTTATAACCCAACTAACTCCAAACTTCTTTGCTTTATAACCCAACTAACACCTATAAACGCGATTTAAAATTGCCGTTTTTACGTTTAATTTTTTGTAAAATGTTTTTTGTTTGAGTAAAAAACGTAAACCTCATAAAAACGTAAAAAATGTTGCTGTTAAACATAAAAACGCATCATTTTCGCAAAAAACATAAACCACATAAAAACATTAAAAACGCTACTGTTAAACATAAAAACGTAAAAACGCACAGTTTTTTTAAAAAGTAAATATGTAAAAAAGCTGAAAAACTTATTCTTTTATCATCATCTTCCGAGTTTGTACAAGAAAATTAAACGCCTACTATGTATAGCTGAAAAGCTGATTACTACTTTACCTTTAGTTTTGATTTCAAGATGCTTGCTGGCAGGGACGGAGCTTCTCTATGACATAGCCCCCCCCAAAAAAAAAAAAAAAAAAAAATACTCCATCCCCTCACTAATTATAAGGCAGTTGACGGAGCTTTAGAGTATTTTTATTTTTATTTTTTTCTTCAAAGTAATTAATTTGACTAATAAACTAATATATAATTTAAAGATACACAAAATAAAATGATTAAGTAATTTGTTTACAAGTTTTTTTTTTATAAAAAAAGTAATTTGTTTACAAGTTTTTTTTAAAAAAAAAATATATATATAATGTAAAATTTAATTTTGGCTCCTCGCCATTTCTTTTAATACAGTTTCCACCCTTTTTTTCCATTCCCTCCCCCTGACGTTGACAACTTAAAATTTTGGAGTTTTTGACACTTAGCTCTTATTCGATTCCAAAAGATGCTTGTAAAACTTTCAACATTGATAATATTTAAACTCTTATTACAAAATACTATCTTGCTAATTTTACTGAGCAAGAGAAGATAATTTTGAAGCTTCAACTTCAACATTTTATTATTAATGTTTCTAGTCATCTAGATTTGAACAACTTATTAACTCTACCTGAATTATGTTGTGCTTTGATGAAAACAGGGAAATCTAAGGTGTATTACTTGATTGATCGATCAATTCATATTGAAAATAACTAACAAGATGGAAGATGATTAAGATAATTAAGATAAGGTTGCGTAACAAGATAGAAGATGATTTTACTTTACTTAGGATAATATGGTAATTCATATTGAAAAAGAAATAACGACACTTTCACTACTTTGATTCAATTATTGATGATTTCAAATCATTAAAAGAACAAAGAGCATTTCTTTAAGTGAAAGTAACTTTAATTATTTCATTTAGTATAGTGTTTTATTAATTTTGTATAATAAATTACATTTTTAATTTTAATATTTTGATATATTATATAACATGCAATCTTCTAAAATTTCATGATATTTTCTCATTTTATAATTGATATGACATCCATACTAGAGATAGACATGTTATTTTATACATTAGAATTGTTAAAACAATTTTATTATAAATCTAAATATTTTAAAAATGTTATATAATCTTAAAAAATTTAATTAGTTAATGAGTATATATTTAAATTTCCCCCAAATTTTTTGTCCCAAGCTCCGCCATCATTTCTTTTTGGTGAAATAGAAGTGGCGAGAGAGGAATTATATAAATTTTTATATATATATATATATATATATATATATATATATATCTATGCAGGTAAAATCTACATTTTGTATTACGATTTTTCATTCTCCTTCCATTTTCAGGTAAAAACTCGTTTTTAACAACCTTGGGTGCATGAGTGATGAGTAGAACAAAAAGAAGAAGCAAAATATCCTATCATATTACTTCAAACTAATACTAATACTAGAGTTTAAAGTGCAGATTCTGGTATTATACTGCCTCCGGTCCTAATTATAAGAATTGGTTAATTTTTTTAGAGAAATTAAGAAAGTTTAATAAGTTACTTAATAATTTCATATGTTGTGTATTATTAGATTATATATTAGTTTATTAATCACACTAATTAGTTTGAAGAAAAAAATAAAAATATTCTAAAGTAATTTAATTAACTTCTTTAATCTCTTAAAAAAATCAACTAGGTATTATAATTAGGACTAGAAGAAGTAGATATAAATCGAACATGCAACAATAATGAAGTTAAGCACCGCATGTTAAGGGAGAAAGGAGAAAGGGACGTGAAGAAACCAGACATCATGTGTATGTGAATATATGCCGACATAGAATCATCATTCATAGCCCGCCCATCCACTTGAGTTCAGAAAGAGACAATAACGTCAACTTCTCATCACTGCTCACTTAGTACGTGCAAGTTGCACCCATAACCTCTACCAGTTAGCCCCAGAAAAGGACAACTAGGTGTTTGTATTCATTATTCATAATTTATAAGTTAAAGGAATAAATTGACCTTTTATCTTAAGATCGCAAATAACTTTTATCTTAAAAATCTTAAAAATGTAAAGTAAACAACGAAAAAAAAAACGAATGTATGTTTCTAAAAGTGAATGAAAAACTTTTACTCCGTGGGAAACAAAATTTTTTACTCGAAAATGTAAAAGTCCATGTGTCAACCACCCAAAATCCGATCTGCAAATCCTTTGCCCGAAAAAATATGCATGTTAGAAAGACTTAATGCAACATTTTAAAAAGTCTTTTATCTTGTGACTTTCACCCAAGTAAAAGTTCGTTGGTCAATCTACACCTTAGATAATAATGGACGTTATTTTTTTTTCTAATGACGTTGTGCTTACTTTACATTTTTAAAAGTCTTTTTGTGTTGACTGCACATTTTTTTAAAAAAATTGGTATTTTTCGTCCACTTAAAAGTTATTTGTATTGGGCGTTCCTGAGGTAAAATTTTGTTAGCCAAATTGATCCTTAACCCTAATTTATATAAGTATATAATTTTATATAACGTGTGTGGGAACGCATATATATAATTATTAATTATCGATCAAGTAGCTGCTCCTTCAAACTTACAAAATAAACTGCATATGGAGAATATAATATTAAAAACACATTACTACCACATCTTCTCTCTAATATAAGATTTAATTATTTCCTATACATATCGTTTTTTTAATCTCAATCCAATTGATATATAATCTAATGTTATATAATAATATTTTAAAGATGTCGCGTCACATTTATTCAAATTAATTAACCATTTTATTTTATTTTTTTAACCTGTCCAAAATAATTAGGTGGTTTTTACATTAGGAATCGAATGGAGCATTTCATAAGGCTCTTAGTGGCACGTACATGTCCTCTAAATGCTTTCAATCGAGAATAGTTTAAAGTATGTGTTGACACACCCATACGTGAAGCTAGATTCCTCATAAATAGTGTCATAAATATTTTGTTCAACTAATCTGATAAAACTTAAAAGGTACTCCGTACTATCTTTGGTTCTAATTATAAGACCAATTTGATTTTTTTTTTTGGAAAGATTAAGGAAGCGAAATAAGTTACTTAATCATATCATATGTTGTATATCTTTAGATTATATATTAGTTTATTAGTCAAATTAATCAGTTTGGAGAAAAAAAAAATACTCTAAAGTACTAGTAATTTAATTAGTTTTTTTATTTTCTTCAAAAAAATCAACTTAGCCTTATAATTAGGATCAGAAGGAACATTATCACTCTAGTCCTATTTATAAGTTCCTTTTGACCAAATCACACATACCATCTAAAGAGAAGAGGTAAATAACGATTATGGGATAAATTTTTAATTTTACCCTCATTTATGAATGAATATCTTTCAACTCTTTCTTCTCTCTCTATTTTCATTGGTACAATTAATATGGACAAATTGTCACAATTTCATTTATTTGGTAAAAAAGAACTTATAAAAAGGACCAATTTTTTTGGTGAAAATGGACTTATAAATAGGACAAAAGTGATATATTAAAAAACTCATAAGTAAACTCTTACAGATTGAATTCAAATAAGTAATATGTAATAATTAATTATATATACTTGCTTAGTCCTTAATACTTAATATAAGAGTGGATTGACATTTTTTTAAATGATTACGGTAGTGTAATGTAATTGGGACACTAGAAAAGGGTCACTGTACTGCCTAAAAATTATGAATATTGCCATCCTACTAGTAACAATTGATATTTTTTTCAACAAAAATAAGATAAAAATCTCTACACACACGTTAAGTGTTTGTTTATGATTAAGTTTGAGATCCAAAAAATGTTTATACACGTAAATTAAGACAAAACTTATCTCACTTATTTACTCTGTATACCGTAAATCACAATTAAAAAATTATTTTTAAAAGCTCCAACCACTATTACAAAAACAAGGCATTTAAAAAACAACAAAAAAGGCTGGTTTGTCTTCCACGCCAACTTGTCCCAGTTGCTCCTGCAGCAAGCAGCTATGAAAATGAGTCAATGGGCCCTTTGAAGTTCAAATGTACTATGGTTCTGGAATCTGGATACACACGCACATGTATATAAATAAAGATGAGAGAGAGAGAGAGAGAGTAAAATAGTTAGCTAGCTTGTACGTACTCACAACTCGCGAGTGAAAAAAACCACGTCGAGTTAATTGAGTGTGGGGGTGATTATGCATTTTTCCAGGCACTTAAGTCTGATGTAGTAGTGGGTGTATTGTTGCAAGCATATGTAAGAAAACCATAGACAAGAGCAATTAGAAAAACATAACTATGAAGAATCTTATATTAACCACGTAAGAATAATATACATGTTCATCCAAACTATAATTTATTTAGATTATTTTTAATCTACCCTCATTCGAGGAGATAACCAAACTCAACTTGGAGACCAACAGATACAAATTATAATCCATTTAGATTATTTCTAATTTGCCTCACTTGAAGAAGATAACCAAATCTCACTTAGAGATTAAGAGAGACTTCCCTCTAGAGAAATATTTAAATTAACCTCTTTTAAAATATGATGAGAATTTAACTATCCTACACACTAAATTAGATTGTTTAAGACCTTTTATATAGAGTAATTAAGGTTGTAATTAACAAACTCATAAATTAATATCAACCTAATATTTCTAAACGAAGGAAACTAATTCAAAGAACTGGTCCGGTACTATGTGCCCTTTGAGCCTTTCAAGTTGTAGGGTTCGGTTTCTCTGCTTGGCCTATTTCTCCTCATCCCTCCTTATCTCTCATTTTTTGATACTAATAAGTATCCTAAAATATATTTTTAGTACCAGTCAATATTCTAGAATATTTTTTTAAGATTTTAAAATAATTTCTTAAGATCATGAAATATTTTTTTTAGTACCAGTCAATATATTAAAGTATTTTTTTAGTACCAGTCAGTATCTTGAAGTATTTTATTTTAGTACCAGTCAATACAGTGAAATATTTTTTCGAGATTCTAAATTTTAGAATCTTGAAAAAATATTTCAAAATACTGACTGATATTAAAAAATACTTCAAGAGGGACAGTCAAGATTAATTTAAACCAAATGGTCAGATTGGTTGAGGAGAGAAATCAAAGTTTGAGATTTAATGAGGAGGGATGATGAGAATATAAGACAATGAGAAAATCCAATTTCCAAGTTTTAAGCCTTGACCTTCACTCTCTTTTCCCGTGCAACACTGTCAGCCTCTGATAAAATTGACGATCGATCATGTATTCTTATTGCAAATGGGTACAATATTAATAAGGCATATATATATATATATATATATATATATATGGTTTAAAACTTCCGTGTTGCGTGAGAAAAAAGAAGATCCCTACACACATAAATGGTGGGGCCGTATATATATATAATCTAATTTTATATATATACTACAAAAAAACTTCTCGATTACCGACGGAAAAATTCCGTCGGAAATTACCACGGTTCCGTGGGTAATTAAAAATTCCGTCGGTAATTTTCCGTCGGTAAAAATGCCGTGGGTAATATTTTTTTTTACCCACGGTATTTTTACTGACAGAATTTTTAATTACCCACGGAATTCAATCAAATTACCCACGGAATTCGTGGGTAATTTCACGGAATTTTTTCCGTGGGTAATTCCGTTTAATCGAAATTTTTTGTAGTGATATATGTAATCCTACCATTTATGTGTGTGTCCATTTATATATATATATATATATATATATATATATATAATCATTATTATGTCAAAACTTTAACTTCAATTTTATCATTTTTATGCTTTTAAGTTTGCAAAATCGTATCGAGCCATTGTTAAATTTGTGTTAATTGTAAACTTAGTTAAACTCAAAAGTTTACAAATCTGATTTACCTTTTTATATTTCTAACTTACAAAATCACGTTAATTCACTCCTAAGTTCGTGCTAACTTTTTCTATTTGATCTTGTTTAGTAAATTTATACATGGATTTGATAGAATTTTTTTTGTCAAATATAATAGATTATGAATGTTAATAAATTTAATTTTAATTATTTAGATTTAAGATATATTTAAATCCAATTGTTGTAATTTTTTATATTTCAATCATACACTATTAATGCTTACTTATTTATGAAAGGAGACTCTTACATCACTGAGCAAATTCACCATCCTGACACCCTTAATATTTGTTGTACATTGTCAATGTATAGCTTTGGGGATAACGTAACACTCAAATGTGGAAATTTACTATATTACCTTCAGTCTTTAAGATATAACTAGCTGACTAATTTAAATAAATTAAGAAAGTTAATAATGCATGATAGTTATTTGTAAAAAATATAGGCTGATTTTTCTAAAGTATTATGATAAAGCTCTTAATATACGCATTCAATATAGGCTGATTTTTAATATAAGAGGTAATTAGAGATTTAGTGTGGACCGAAATATAAGATACGAATTCATTTTACCTCCCAAATTTACAATGAAAAAGCATACAGATAGTTCAGAAAAAGTAGGACGTAGGCATGCAGTAAGCTATTTAGAGCTTTGAATTTTTGCAATTTTCTTTTTATTAATAATATGACTACATCTCCAACAGGCCAAGCATCTTATCAATTCAAAACAACATATAATTAAGGGAAAATTTCTTTCAGGTGGGATAAAACATGTAAAAAAAAAAATTGAAAGGAAAATTCAGATATCAAAAAAGTTACGTTAACAACTCCATCTCAAGAATTAATAATTTTTTGGGACTTTTTTGACATCTGAATTTTTTTAAGATTTTTTTTTTTTTTTTTTAGAGTTTCTTAATTCCTTGGGACTTGAAAAGAATCTTCCCTGTAATTAATGAGAGAGGCCCGTTTGGTATACGGACTAGGGTTTCATGCTACATTAAACTAGCCACTGATTGCTCTCCATGCTCACACACAAACAATGGCGGAAATGTGTGTTGGCCAAATGGTATCTTATGTATTTTATAATATTTTATTTTGATCAATAATTTAGGCCTCAGTTAATATCTTATTTTCTTTATAATTACACTTTTTTTAAAAAAAAAAAATTAAGACATTGTTTGATTCTTCATTTATTGAGTTGTGAGAGAAAAGTAAAATTCTTATTTGAGATACATACTGAAAATATTAGTATCTTCTTATATCTTGTTTTGATTTTTTTTTTTAAAAAAAAAGAACCGTGGCCTATTTTTTTTTTAAAAAAAAAGATAATAATAATTGAAGAGCCCCATGACCCTTTAAACTTTGCGCGTGGAAGGGTGTATTAAATCAAATACATCACACCTTCATTTGTCATTTTCTTCGTGCGCATGAGACGGTCCAGAAGCGTCAAACTTCTTCCACTTTCGGGTTCTGGCGTTGTTCATCTTCATTTTAAAGACTAAATAAGTACTTAAAATTACTTGTTTTTATCTCATTCCTTTTATAAAAGCTATTCTACGTATTTTTCTCTTTATAGTGAGGGTAATATTGTGCTGATTAGTAAAAATTTTGGGATTATAATTTTGGAAGAGTCTTGAGTTTTGACAATAGATGACTATATATGTGAAGATGATGATTAATGACTAATTTTAATCAATTTGGATTTTTTATTTAGTTGTCTTATGATTTTATAATGAATTTCTCTTTAAAAAATAGATTATAATATGTTATTTGCTTAGCTGAAATTGAATCAGATCTGTGTATTTTTTTAAAAATAATTTTTGGTGTTCATATTATTTTCATTTATTTTCTCCAATCGGTAGGTGGAAAAGGTATTTAAGTGTTAGTTTTATTGATTAAGTAGTACTATAAGAATTCATATTTAATGCCAAAAGATATTAATTAACATTGACACTTATTTATTTATATTTTAAATGTTATACGATATTATTTAGTAAATAGTTAATATATTTAATTTTAGCTCGGACTAAAAATATTTTCTGGTTCCGTCACTACATGCAGATATACACATGTATAATTTTATTTTTGTACTTGAAATTCACGAGTAATTAATTAGCCCGGCCCCCAATGCTTCATTTCTCTATTCACTTTTTCCCCACAGCAAATTATTCAAGTTGCTCTTATCTTCAAAATGAAGAACCTAACCCTACCACGCAAGTGGCTCTCACGAGCCTCCTTCATCTCTTTCTCGTTGGTGGCTTGTGGTACCATCACAAGCCACCGGTAAGTATCATTATATGCCATAACTGTATCAGAGTGGTAGATTGGTTTCTAGATCTTTGATCTGTGACCTTCTCCCTCTGATTTTTGGGGGTTGTGGACTTCTCTCATCCTTGTGGCGAGTTTTTTCCTCTTCTTTTTCGATTGTTACGTAGGCGGTAAGAAGTTTCTTTATCTTTTGTTTCTTTTTTTTATGGTGCTGAGTTTTGTGGTGGTGTTCTTGTTTTCTCAGGAAATAAACAGATCTGTGAGATCTGAGTATAAATTCTCTTGGTTAGATGGTTGTTTGAACGTTATTAGACTCGACTATCATCTGGTGGCTCGGATATGCTTCTTGGAGGAAGATTTCAAGAGTTGTTGTTCGATGTGTGGTCGAGGTCACCATATTTGCTTGAACGAAGGAGCAGAAGTGTTTTTCAGGACATATGGGTTTTTTTCCTTCGGAGGTTGGGTTTTCTTTCATTCTGTGCAGCTGCTCTAATTGCAGTTAATGCTTATAAGGAGATGTGTCTGTTAGGGTGAGTTTTACAACCAACATTTTCTTTTACGTCACTTCTAACCTTGAATATTGAGAAGACTAATTTTGTCCACGCTTTGAATTCTAGGCTTAAATCTTTAAAATACGGTGATTTGTTGTTCTTGTATTTGACTTATTTTATTGTATTTGACTTGGCTTTATTTGTGTTCAATCTTCATTTTGTTTTCATGTATTGCACCGATTTGCAGTAATAATATAAATAGTTTTTTTAAAAAAAAAAAAAAAAAAAAAACCTACCACGCGAGCACCCCCATGCGAATCGTTTTGACGGAAATTGATATAAAAATGAAAAGAAAACTGGGTTAGAAATTAAATGTAAAAATTTGTTTGACATCTTGATTAAATATATTGTAAAGCATGAAAAGACAATCTTACCCCTTCCTCTAGCCTGCACACATTCTTTGCACACATTCTTCCCTCTTGTTCATGGACCACCTTAGCACATCCAGACCACCGCTGGAGTTGGTCACAATCTCAGGAAGAGAAACGAGCGAAGGTCTCGAAACCTAGAGATACGGACAAGTAACTTTCATCGCTGGAACCTGCAACTTCCGTGAACTTTGATGAACCAGATCTCGGTTGAACCACTTTGGATCGGAGGGTGTCGACGGTGGCGGTGGTCAACAGTCAACGGCGATGATGGGAGGACGATGGAGTGAAAGGCGAGCTTCAAGGGCTAGCCGGAGATGAAAAAATTCTAGGGCCTCGGCCATGAAAATAATTTTTCCTGCCTTTGTTAAGAAAATCCATTTCAAGAACCCCCAAACATTGGGAAATGAGTTTCCGGTTTCGCCTTCCAAAGAGCAAATTCCAGCGAATCATACACACAGTTAAATCAATTAAACACATGCTTATAGTTTTATAAGAATTTATTCATGATATATAGAGCTAACAATAAAGGAGTCTCAGATAATTGATCATCAGCGCACAATATACGTACGTAGGTTCCTGTACGCCACATACATACGTACTATATTAATATCAACTAGATGAAAGGGTACCTAGACGTGAATGCCTGCCTGAGCTTGCCAGTGATTATTACTGATGAATAAAATACATATAATTTTAATAATTACACTGCATGAAGCTGCTGATGATGATCAGCTTGGGGAGATTCATAGAAGGCTGAAATCTGAGAGGCGAACACATCAACATCATCAAACGCCTCAAACCAATCCACTGTACTCTCAATTTGCCCTTCCCATTTATAATCCTTACCCTCCACTGGCCGAGGCGTCAACGTCCCATCATCAGACGTAGTACCACGATCATTCTTTCTCTCACTATTATCCGTCTGATCACCACCGCCGCCGCCGCCAACACTGTCACTATCGTCGCTACTGGAGTTCCGAAATCTGGAGGGATCCGGCAGGGATTCGGCGTCCCGGCCTGTGAGCTCTTGCACTAAAGCCCTGAATTCTGCAGCGGTGACGCTGAAATTCATGGGGTTGGATATGTAAACAACCTTAATGGGGTTTCTCTTGTCGGGCTTGCATCGTTTGGTCGGAGTTTTCCGTCTCAAGCTGCTCACTGAGTAGTTGGTGGTATCCATGAAGGGATAGGATTCGATTATTGAGGGTATAGTATGAACCAGTAAAGAGATTTAAGAGATAATATATACTCTCTCCTGGCGGCATTATATGGCATTTTTAAAAGCGAACAGGATTTAAAATATAAGCCATCCAGTTTAAATAAAGTTCTTTTTTCTATTTTATTACTATAATTAATACTCATTTTTAACTTTATCCACCTATTATATCCCTTTTCTTAATTTTAAATAGTATTTTCAATACAAATAAACACATTTATTAAAAAATGAAAAAAAAATTAAGAGATATTAAATAATTTAACTATTATTTCTGATTTCCTAAAGCAGTTAAAATATTCTATATTGTGAAGCAGAAGGAGTAGCTAGGGTGAGTGGCGGATCTAGAAATTTATTGAAGGGGAGCATTAGTGGCAAGAGGAGCCCCTATTTTTTTTTTTTAAAAAAGTTTTAAATGCGTTAAAAAACAAAAGAATATAAATAAGAAAAAAAAAATATCAAAAAAATATAGTGAATACTTAATGATGTAATAAGAGAGACAATTATTTTACAAACCTGTCGTTTAGAAAAGTAAAGCTAAGTCGTAATTAGTTAGAAGTCGGCCTACATAAATTACATTGAATGGTGGACTAATAAGTTTAAATATATATATTTTAATAACAAAAGATATTACAATAAAAATAATTACAATCGTCTACGCCTTAATTTTTGGAATTATATCATAATTGACTTATTATCAATGCTATCAAATAAATCTTTTTCAATATAAGGCAATAAACAATCACGAAGGGGTCATTAAACTCAACAACATGCAGCTACCTTCGTTTTCCTTTCAATAAACATGTATTAAAAAAAAAAAAAAAAAAAAAAAAACCTAAATTCAAGGGCACCAAGGTAGATCCGCCTCTGGCTAGGGTAAAGGTAAAGAAAGGGTCTTGAATATTATGGATAATGTAAGTATATATTCTGGCCGAGCGAGATGTTCCGGGAAAATAGTGGGGCCGAGAAAGATGAGAGAAAAAAACGAAGGAAAATTATTAGAGATAGATATGGAGCGACTGGAGGTAAACGGCAACGAAGTCGACGATGATAACGAAATTACCAGTCGATGTGCCAAGCGCGTGGAGAGCCGAGACAGACATGTTTGGGATATGGTTGGACCTAACCGCTGAAAGTTTTTAATGCTAGCATAGCGTCCAGCGTAAAATTGGAACTTATCCAGAAATAAAACCAAGAGAGAGAAATATCGTACGAGGAAAAGTGGTTCACACGCGCGCGATGAACGTGATATTAGGGGATTAGAACGTCAATAATTCTGCCATGTCGTGATCGGAGAATCTTGAGCCAAAAAAATTGATCGGAGAAGGCTCGGATGTTTTGGTGACGTCATTTCCGCGATTCCTGATGACCTCAGATTAATAATACGTACTCCCACCGTACCAGATCATTTGTACTCGGTTCAATTAAAATGCGACAGCTCACTCAATTTTCGTCCTAGCTGTCACCTTCTGGGTTATTTACTTTACTTTATATTATTTTACTCCCTCCGGTCCTAATTATAGGAACATTTTACCACAATTTAGAGAGCCACAACCGTCTCTCCATCTTATATGCAGATCCCAAGCCCTTTGCTACTCATCTCACAATTTGGAACTCGCAAGCCCTTCGCAAACATAGAAACAATTGATGGATTAGGCTGGTTTCTAATTGTTTTACATTTATTTTTAAAAATTAATATATGAATATAAATTTATAATTATTTACTAATCATAATCATATATAACACTATATTTTGATCATTTGAATGTACGTTTTCTTCTGAAAAAAAAAGATACGTTTTCTTTTTCAATTAATATCATTCCCTGATGTGTTGAAAAATATGACAAAACTTGTTTAAAATTATTTTATTAAAAAAACAGTATAATTGAGGTGTATATGACATTAATTAGTTGCAAGCATTACATATTTTATAGAATATATAGGTACATTATTAAATTATTATTAAGAAAATATCAATAAGGGTATTTTAGGAAGAATTTGACAAAAAATAAAACTTTGTCCTATAATTGGGGCCAAAGGACCAACTCCATAACGTGTTCCTATAATTGGGGCCAGGATGAAGTACTTTTTTTAAGGAAAAATATCGTGATGTCCCAACAAAGAAAAAAATATCAAAAAAAAGTTTCAACCCCAAATCCCTTATCTTTTTTATATTAATTACGGAATTCCAATATCAAAAAAGTCACATTGTCAAGATGACTTTTTATGTTGTTAAAATGACTTTTCCTTGTTGTTAAAATTTCCTTATGAAAATTTTGTCATCAAAATGACTTTTCATGTTGTTAAAATGACTTTTCTTATTGTAAAAAATTTTGTGAGTTTTTCCTCCAAATAGCGTAGAATTTTAGAAACCTGGAAACTTTTTTACAACAGAAAAACTATTTTGACCACAAGACTTTCATTGGAAAATTTTAACAACACAAAAAGATATGTTAACAACATGAAAAATCATTTTGACAACGAGAATTTTTATATATTGACATTTCTTTATTAATATAAAAAAAGTCTTTGATAGGGGATCTAGGGTTGACTTTTTTGATATTTTTTCTCTTCCATAAAACCTCACCGATATTTTCCCTTTTTTAAAATACTCTAATGCAGCTAAAGTACTAGTATAATCCAACTTGCATAAATTATTTTAATTATTAATTTATTCGTCAAATCTCTCCTTCATCTTCTCAGACAAAACACTTATTTTTCTTTCCCTTGAAACTCTGTCGCTAACTAGAAGAAGATTTCTCTCATAATCTTTTTTTTTTCTCATTATCTTTCATGAGTCAATTTGGACCGTTGATTGAGATGATGAGAGACTTTTCAAATTGATTAGACGGACATGATTTAGAAATTATGAGAGATAATGAGAATGTGTGGCCATCCTTTTTCATCCTTTGCTCTTCGTCGCTGGAGCTCTGCCGCTAAATGCAGTCGCCATTGATTAGTTTGAGAACTAGCCCTTGTCGTCGCCTTTGATCTCTATCGTACCTCTTGAGAAAATCAATCTTAGACTTCATGACTTCTGCATCGTCTTGTCAACTTCGTCGTCTCTTAATTAGCTTCAAATTTCTCTCTCTTTGAACCTCATTGTCAGTTTCATTGTAGCTAACTCTTACCTCTGAGATTCCTCCCCGAGATGAAAGTCGATGGTTGCTTTTATCACTGGAGACAGTACAACAAAATCGGTTCTTGCTGTCCCAATTCAAGAAAAGGAAAGAGAAGCTATGGAGAGGCTGAGACTTCACCGGTGCAGCTACCACACAAAACCTCGTGTTAGCGGTGGAACTTCTGAAGAATAGGGGTAAGAAGAGAGATATTTGAAGAATAAATTAATTAAAATAATTATGCAAATTATTTTTTAAGTTAGAAGCATTATTTTTAACAAGTAAAATAATATAGTAAAGAAAATAACACATAAGCTGATAACTAGGATAAAAATGGACTAAGCTGTTGCATTTTGATTGGACATGGTATAAATGATCTAGTACTCTGGTAGTATATAAGTATTTTCTTATAACAATGAGGTATTTTCTCCTAGTCATTTTTTCGGGATCAACTTCTCTCCTCTACCAATCTTATCTGTTGCAATCAACTTTAAAACGTTATGTTTTTTGTGCAAAATGAACATGGGAGCTTAACCTTGGGTAAGATGTTGGAAATTAAAGCAATCTAATCATGCAAAATACCTAAGTTGTGCAATTAGATCTAGGGGTGAGCAAATCAAAACCGAAACCGAAAACCGAACCGAATAATTCGGTTCGGTCTTTTCGATTTTTTAAAGTAGCTTAGTTCGGTTTTTGCAAAATTATTTCGGTTAAAATCGAAAAAAACCGATTTTTTATTTTATTTTTTGGGTAGAGATAACCAAAATTAATTAAAACGAAGATGCATATGTATGAGTCAGACCCAACCTTATGAGTCATGTAAAGTATACTATAGCCAGGTTGCACTCAATAGTCAATATTGTAGATTGATTCAGCAAAAAAAAAAAAGTAGATTGGCCATTTTACAGAATTAACCTAAACAAGAAGGCCCAACTTAAGCCCAAAAACCGAATTAACCATAAAACCGAACCGAAATATTTCGGTTTTTCGGTTTCAGTTCGGTTTTTAGAATATGTGTATTTCGGTTTTAACCGAAAACCGAATGCTCACCCCTAATTAGATCAATGCGGAGTAAACAAAATAAAGAACTGAAATACCTACAGCCATTGATTCGTTCCTAAAGCAAGAAGGGATAAACTCTGGGTTTTGTCCTTCTGAGTCTTCTCTCTCACTCTGCAAATGGTGCTTAAACTGAACCGTAAGAGCAGACTCAGGGGACCAAAACTTATATCCGATTGAATTCCCACCTCTGGCCATCACAGAGGTGAATTGCCATTATGACAATTAATTAGGCAGTTACTGCCCATTATGACTTTTAATTGGGCGATTACTAAATTAATTGGTCGGTTACAAAATGGGCAACTCGAAGGATTATGGGTTAGTGGGCTTTAAATGTGGACCACATATAATGGAATACTTTCAATTAAATGTACACTAATATAATAATTTAAAATTCCAACATTCTCCCACTTGGTCCACACACTTCAAAGATATACCTCCTGAAAAACAAAATGCATGGATCATAGTGATAGGTCCTCTTAAAGCAAGTAATATCTTCCATGTATCACAGTGCATCATGCTTCCCAAGCCCATGTAACTTAATAAATAAACCTCATGTTTATTCTAGGTCCAAACTTAATGATATTTCTCAAATTAAATATGTGCACAATACTGAATGAGAAAATATCACAAATAGAGTTTCATAAATAACATCGTTCTTACAACGAAAATCTCATAAAGGAACCAAGTCCCATTCTTTATGCATGATCCTGAAATTTCAATGTAGGCATGCCTTTAGTTAAAGGATTAGCAATGATTAATTCAGTGCTCATGTGTTCAATAACCACTGATTTATTTTTAACACGCACTTTTATGGCTAGACACTCAATGTCGATATGCTTGATTCGACTACCACCTTTATTGTTCTTAGCCATAAAAACAGCAGCTGAATTGTCACAATATTACATTAATAGGCTAGAAATTGGATCCATAATTCTAAGCCCAGAAATGAAACTCTTCATTTCTACACCATGTGAGGTAGCCTCAAAACAAGATACAAACTTAACTTATATAGTGGAAGTAGCAATTAAAGACTGCTTTTTACTACTCCATGATACAGTTCTATTGGCTAGCATGAAAATATATCCTGAAGCGGATTTTCTTAAGTCAATGCGGCCAAAGATAATCAATCGTAGTAACCAGTCACTTCCAAATTGTCGATTGGTTTGTACTTAAGCATGTACTTTTTAGTTCCTTAAAGGTATCTCAATACTTTATTTGCAGCTCTTCAGTGGTTTATACCTGGATTACTCTGATATCTCCTTAGCATTCCAACAACAAATGCAAATTGAACCTATCACCTTTCACATTAAGAGTTGAACTTGGTGAACAATTCCTTATCCAAAATCTTTCCAAAACTTTGTTGATATAGGTCTCTTGAGACAAACCCAAACGTCTGTCTCTATGTATCTTAATGCCAGTGACATAAGATGCATCTCCCATATCCTTCAAGTCAAAGTTTTCAGAAATGAATTGTTTCACCTCATATAGTAAACCTTTATCATTGGTTGCAAGTAAAATATCATCCACATATAGAATAAGGAAACAAGTCTTGCTCCCACTAACCTTTTGGTATATACATTCATCCACAATGTTCCCTACACAACCAAATGAAGAGATAACATCATGAAATTTTAAATACCATTGAAGGGAAGCTTGTTTCAATCCATATATAGACTTCTTGAGTTTGCACACCAAATGCTGATCATTATTAGAGGAAAATCCCGATGGTTTGTTTCATGTAAACCTTTTCCTCTAGCTAGATCTCCATTGAGAAAGACCGTTTTCACATCCATTTGTTGCAACTTTAAATCAAAATGTGCAACCAATGCTAGAATGATTAGAAGAGAATCTTTCTTAGATACAGGAGAAAATGTCTCCTTGTAATCGATTCCTTCTCTTTGAGTGAATTCTTTAGCAATGAGTCTTGCCTTATATCTGTTAATGTTGCAAATTGAGTCTCTCTTGGTTTTAAAGACCCATTTTCATCCAATGGCTTTTACACCATCAGACAACTTAACAAGATCCCAGACTCTATTAGATGCCTTAATATTCATCTTAGTCTTCATAACATCATACCGTGATCTACAGTTCACAGTTTGTGAAAACGTTCCAGGATCATTTTCAACTCCTATTATAGTCAGATTCTTGCAGATACACAATATATTCACTAAGTATCACTGATCTTATTGTTCTAGTAGATCTACTTAATATTGTTTCATTATCTTCTTGAGAAACTTGTTGTTCAACTGGTTGCTCAACAATTTCTTATTGTTCCTCATCAACAACTTGATCTACTAGATCAATATCAACAGGTTGTGGATCTTGAATAACTGATTGTACAATATTCGGTTGAACCGAAGGAATATTGTTAACAATCAATCTCAAACTTGAAGTGGAAGGTTGACTATTAAAATAATATTTTTCAAAAACAAGGTTTCAAAATTGATTGCTCCCACTAATCAAGTCATATTCAAGGAATTCTCCCATTTGCATTTTCAGCCTTCCCTCCTCCTAAATACACATGGTCAAAAGTTCATTGATTGACCATTTATCCTTATGTGTGTTGTAGGATATCCTAAAAGGGTCTATATGGCCGTAGAAGAGTGTTCGGAATATAGTGTACAAAGAAAGAATCAGACATATCGACCTCAAGTGATTTCAATTGAGCTGCAATGTTCCTCATCTGTATAATGTGCTTGCACACATCTTTTACTATAGTGAGTCTGGGGAATGAAAACTTCATAGTTATCACCCCTCAATTCGGGAATGTCACATTTCATATCAAATAAATTCGCAGGTTGTTTGACTGCATAGTATTGAACATACATGCTTATAACTAAAATTTGAGACTAATAATTTATCATGTTTTACCAATGTAAATCATGCTTAAAAAACTATGAATCTATTGACATACAACTTGCTTGTGGGCTAAAGTTATAATTTAATTAGATCCATATATACCTTTATGATAAAACTATCAAATTATTTCCTTATCCTTAATTGTTGTGTGTACATTAAGAATATAATTTGATATTCTATCTTAATTAATCATATAATTATAAATTCGTTCACTAAAGTCTGCTTGTGGGCAAAGACATTAGCATAGCATGAATTTATTTCGAATTGATGAAACTAGAATGCGCTTATATCCCCTAATACCGTGGGCTACTTAGAAAATATAAAGTCGTTCCATTCCACCCTAATTAAAAACTATGATCATAATTATCTACCTGTAGGCAAAGATTAATTATAACCACACATTTAATTACAATGGATGTCTTTGAATCTTTGTGTGATGTATTTTGTTCGTTAGAACAAAACATAGTGTATGTTCCTAGTAAGGATGTTTTGACTACTCCTTGATTCTACATACTCATCACAAAGACATCACATCATTGTGTATACTAATTGTACATATGATCATAATTTTGATATGGTATAACCTTGTGTGATTAAATATGCATACAACATGTGTATAAGGATATTGTAGTTATTCTTTAAACAAATATGTATGCTAATCACTGATATCAAATATGCACAATGTAAATACCATACACACACAATGTCCACAGGAATTTAATTAATTTAATCAATTAAATCATTAATGTGAATAAAATTAAATTTACTCACCTTCCAAAGATTGGTTTTCTAAAATCCATATGTGATTATTTATGCATGTTATAAGAGTGTGTTGTAGCTACCACTCTAGCACGCAAGTTAATCAAAAATGTCAATAATGTACACTTAAATTCTATATATGCACAGCTTCATGGAACACTTAACCAATTAATTTAATCAACATAAGTGACTAAATACAATCCTCCCACTTTGATTAAATTAATATTACTAATATTAATCACCAAAATCAATATTGTGTATTTAGATTCTAAAAATATGCACAAATTTTTAATGAGAATTTAATTGATTAATTTAATCAACAAAATGTGATTAAATAATCATCTTATACAAATTCTCCCACTATTTTGTACATTCAAAAATAAATCTAATATATGCACATCTAAATGGAGGGATTAATTGATTAATTTAATCAAAATAAATGACTAAATAATAAAATTTACAAGAAAAATCCTCCCACTATTTTATGTATCCAAATATTGTTTAAAGAATTAATTTTGGCATAATTAAACTCAAATTTGGCTTCAACAATTTGAAAAAGATATATAATTGTCTAAAGTAATTTTTTTTCCAAATATTTAGACAATTAAATAACTCGAAATAAGAGAAATAATTTTTCAAAATTTTCCAAAATGTGCAATTTGCCAAAATTAACTTTTCTTAATTTAAACAATTCAGCTTGATGTGAAAAAATACATTTCACATCAAACAAAGTTTCAAGAAAATAAACAATCATGGCCCAGGTGATTTAAAAATGCAATAGGATCCATAAAGAAATTTTCCAAAAGCACAATAAAAGATTTAAAGGCGAGAATAAATGTTCAACTCATTCGAAAAATTGGCCCAGTGATTTAAGGTATCCAATTAAGATTTTCTGAATAATATTGCATCAAACCATAAGCAATATCAAAATAAAATTGGATATTCATGTTTTGCATATTATTCAACTCAATATTGCATGTATAATTAAATAATAATTAATTCATGCAAATAATATGTAACTCATAATCACATGAAATCTCAATCTTAAATAAAATCAGATTTATATTTAGATCCAAAAGGTCAAAATATCTAAATATGAAATCATTCAAAATAACACAAATATGATCTCAGCTTGATGGTCCATAAGGCCCTATCAAGACTTTGGACCCAATGAGTGTGGGTTCGAATCCCACCTACAGTACTTTCAAAAATTTTGGTTTTCGCTGGAAAAATATTTAAATAAATAATCGTCCAAAATAAATCACAAGGAAGCGCGTAGATCAGCTGGCAGAGGATCGGCCTTTAAGGCGCCCACGCGCCTAGAGGTCTTAAGTTCGAATCCTCTCAGGACCGATTTTAGCGTTTTAATTCATTTTTGAATTAGAAAAGGATTTAAATTAAATAAATGATGATTCACAAAACAAAGGAGCGCCCAACTCAGCTGGCCGAACGCTTGCCTTTAGGCGCCATATACCCGCTTGTCCTGAGTTCGAAACCCCACTGGACCTTTTGAAAATATTTTCTAATCAATCAAGCTGGCAAATGCCCACCCCAAAGTACCGCACCCACATCCCACGCGTTCTGTGTTCGAAACTCACTGCGATGGTTTTTGCGGTTTTGTCCTTTTTCTTTTTTTAAAAGCAAAACACAAAACGACGCGTTTCGGGTCATCTTCTTAACCTGCTTAGGAAACCCTACCCTACTTGCGACCCGGATGCAACCTGAAAACAGTTGCAGAATGCCGCGATTCCAAGCTCAAATTCCGACGATTTCATCGGTAATAAGCTCAGAAAATCGTTCTTGAACGTAATATACGCAAAATCTACTCAAAATCAAAATGAAAAATTTGTGTTCAAAACCATAACAGATATTGCATTCTTTGGCTTCTTCGACTTCACCAATGAAGAACCAACAGCGACGATGTAGGCGGGCGTTTTAAAAACTCAGCCCAGTCATGCTTATCATCATTTACAAAAGCAAACAAACGATCATGAATCGAAACATAAGAAATTGTTTCTCAGGTCCTTCGAAAACTTCTTGTTGCGTCTCCAGATTCAATTCACGATGAGATCTCAAATCAAAAAATCATTTAACACATATTGATTCCAAACGATAAAGATTAAAGACCAGAGAAATTTTCAAAAAACCCAGATTGTAAGCATAAACGTGACAGCCAGATCGAAACAAGAATTCAAATTTCAAAGCAAAATTGGAAAACGCAATCTGTTCTCACACTCCTTATGAACAATATGACTATAGTAACAGATAATAATATCAAACAAATCCAGATTACTGGTTTCAGTTATAGATTAATATGGATCCTCCAAAATTTCGAAAATAGGACCTCAGATTCTCCAACAAAAGCATTCAAGCCAAAGGAAACGAAATCGAGACATTATTTTCGAAATTGATTGAAACATATATTAAGTTCCCAGAAAAATTCATCAGAAAATCTTATATCAAAAGGAAGATTCCAGAGAACAAACAGGAGAGAAATTCTGAAAGCCCAGATTGAACTCATCTCTTTTTCATGAAAAATCAAACCAAGACTCAAATCGAAAAAATCAAGGCAGAGGCATATAACCTTGCTCTGATACCAAATGTTGGAAATTAAAGCGATCTAATCATGCAAAATACCTAAGTTGTGCAATTAGATCAATGCGGAATAAACAAAATGAAGAACTGAAATACCTCCAGCCATTGATTCGTTCCTGAAGCAAGAAGGGATGAACTCGAGTTTTGTCCTTCCGAGTCTTCTCTCTCACTCGCAAATGGTCTTAGATCAACCGTAAGAAAAGCACTCGGACCAAAACTTATATCCGATCAATTCCCACCTCCTGGCCATCACAGAGGTGAATTACAATGATATGACAATTAATTAGGCGATTCTTTCGCCCATTATGACTTTTAATTGGGCGATTCTAAATTAATTGGTCGGTTCTGAAAATGGGCGAAGGATTGTGGGTTAGTGAAGAACTTTGAATGTGACCACATATAATGGAATATTTTCTGGATTAAATGTACACTAATATAATAATTTAAAATTCCAACATAAGAGACACGTCGAGAGAGATGGTGCAATGTCATGCCACATGTGAAGGAAAAGGTCAAAGTTGGGCTAAACTAAATTTGGCTTTAAGTTATTTTGAGTAATCTTTATGAGAAAATAATTTCTTTGTGGGTAAAAAAATTATTTTTTCTTAACCTGAATCTCTAAAAACTTCAAAGAGATTTCAAGAAATTGTAAAATAAATCTTTTTTTTTTGGTAAGAAAACTGAGATAATATTTAAAAAATAAACATATGTAAGTAAGTAAATGAGACAAAATAATAATGAGAAAAATGATGAAAGAAAATGTATGAGAATTTTAGATCAAGAAAAATTATTTTCTCATAAAGATTACTTTAAATATCTCAGCCTACGTATGGATGAGAAGAAGGTGCAAGCTATCAAGGAATGGGAGCCGCCCACTTGTGTGGCCGAGTTAAGATCATTTCTTGGGTTGGTGAACTACTACAGGCCGTCCATTAAGGGCTACTCCGCAAGGGCAGCCCCTCTTACTAACTTGTTGAAGAAGAACAAGCCATGGTCCTGGACAGAGGAGTGTCAGAAGGCCTTTGACGATCTAAAGGCAGTGGTGATAGAGGAACCTCTTCTAGCTCTCCCGGACTTCTCTAAACCATTTGAGGTACATACTTATGCTTATGACTTTGTTAGATATGGGGTCCTTATGCAAGACAGGCATCCAGTGGCATTTGAAAGTCCCAAGCTGAATCATACTGAGAGGCGGTACACCGCAGTCATCTCTTTCTTTTATCTTTCTAAACAACTTTTGTTGACAAAAGGCTTTTAGAAATCACGTATGTGACCAGTGAAACAAACTTCATCTTTCAACGACCTCGAAAGGCATATCTCGCCTTTCCAGGATGAATAGCGATGATCGAGTTCTTGCCTTTCATTGGTTTTCGTTTCATCTGGTCATTGAATTCAATAAGGTTAGTGTTCCGTAAGTGAAATCAATTGATTCGTAATGGTAGAAAAGAAAAACAGCGCTCCAGCAATTCAATTCTCTCTGTGACTTGGCTATCAAGGTCACTCGCCACGAGCGCTTGCTGCGAAAAGTAAGTTCGAAAAGTCGGACTTGATGCAATGGTGGCGGAGATCAAGATCACTAAGCCAGTTGTTTGCCTTGCTCTACGCAAAGCCCCACCCCAATCAGGCTGCCATGTTAAACAAGCCTGGTATGGAGCGGACTGCAGGAAAATTTGGCAATCGGCCACGTACGATGTCTCAAAGGCCGATGAGATCTATGATTGCTTGGAAAAAGTAGGGTTAGTTGGGTCCCCAGAGCATCAAGTTCAGTTAGACGCACTAAAGGGACAGAAAGCCGTATGCAAGTTTCATGCCAGTAATAGTCACGCCACAGCTGACTGCGTAGCCTTCCGCCACGCAATACAGTACAGGACAAGATTGATGGAGGCTTGCTTCAGTTTCCCGATAAGGGAAAACAGATGTTGATTGACAAGCAACCATTTCCCAAGACCGCGCAGGCGGCGCCGGTGTATATTCATGACCACTACTTTTCTTTGTCGATATAGTCAGTGTGCCGCGAGTGCTTTCTCCCTTACTCTTAAGTCCAACTTGACTTCTTTCTTCCACATAGGCCTCGCTTGCATGCCTTGTGGCAAACTAGACTGAGAATTGTGTATATAAGTGCTGTTAGTTGAGCGAAAAATGCTCGACCTTTTGAATGAATCACAAGGTGAATTGTAGAGAAAAGAAATAACATTTTCGTTGGGGACAAGTCAGATTCTTTCATTTAGTGGTATCATATATAAGAGAAGGGCTTGTTCTTGAATTAGATGGGACATTTGCGGTCTTAGTCTATTACTGGAATCCCATCCCTAACGAGCTAGAAGTTAAATAAGCGCTCTTAGCCTATTACTGGAATAGCGAGGCGGCTTCTTAAAGCGTTCGTGTCCCTCATCTTTTACTAATAAGGGTCACAAACGATAAGAAGAAAAAGACAAGATTTATTTAACAGCTTCTTGAAATCTCTTTGCAGTTTTTAGATTAAGAAAAATTATTTTCTCGTAAAGATTACTTTAAATAACTAAAATTGAAAATTTAGTTCACCCCCAACTTAATCCCTTCCTTCAAATGTGGCATGACATTACACCATGATTATGAAACCCGGACCAGAAACCAGCGAAACGATCATTAAACTGTTCCAATTAGGTTTAGAAACCATGGTCATTCTTGACTAGGGCGACTCGGGGGTGACCCGACCACAACCTAGCGTGACCTGTTTGAGTTTAGCGAGTCGCGCGGATCATTTATTTATTTTTCTTTCTGAAAAGGAAGTACCGATGTTATTTGATGGCCTTTCATTTTCTCTGTTCATCGTGGGTTAAACTTTGGAAGACGAAGCATTGGGTGGTTGAAGCTTTGGGTCTTCAAACTCGGTCTGTGCAGCTTTTTCCTTCAATTTTACGGTTTGCTTTCGGGATTACGTCATCTCTATTTCTATTTTATGCTTTCATTTGTTTGATTGTTTTCTTCTTGCTTCAAAATGGCTATGGCTTGCTATTGCTATGTTTTGTAACATCCATTTTTGGAGTGAGGTGATATAAATTATAATAACCTTGGGCTTGACCTCTACTCCTTTGAGTCTTTTACATTCACAAATTTTCTGATGTGACCCAGTGCTTTGTGATTACTAATTTTTTTTTTCCTTCTACCAATAGATTTTTTGTCAAGAATATGATTATTTTGCTAGTGATTCAAGATATTGAAATGATATATGGTATTTGGAATTATGGATGGTAGATGAAAAATTTAATTATATCTCAATTTTTTATTACTCACTTGTGTGATCCGAGTTGACTCTGATCTAACCCACCGACTCAGTACCCCAACTAGTTCATTGGTTGGTTTGGGTTTAATAACCTTGCATCACACCATCTCTCTCACCCAAGTTAAAGCTCCCATGTCTGTTTGCACAAAAAACGGAGCGCTTTAAAGCAACGAATCAGATGGTAGCGGACAAGACTATCAAATGAGAGAAGCTGAAGCTGATCCCCCCCCCCAATAAAAAAAGTTTTTGGTAATACTGTATTGACTGGATCATGAGGGAACAAAGTTAATCATAGATTATAATCATGGGGGCATTGGGGTGTGATTATCATAATGTGCTACCTAACCTATGTGTATATGCAGAGAGTAAAAGGTAGAAGAAACCTTATAAGGAAAAAAAGGCAGAGTGAAAAATTCGTTCCGGTTCTAAATAGAAGATTCGTAATTTATTTATTTTTATTAAAATAGATCTGGAATTAATATATGAGTTTAAGAACTAAAATTAGTACCCATCATAGATTAAAAATCACAGCATAAAAAATCCAAAAAGTAAGATAAAGAAGATATATATTCACTCCGTCCTAAATATAAAATGAAGTTGACATTTTTTAAAGACATTAAATAAATTATTTAATTATATAATATATTATGTATCATTAGATTATATATCAGTTTATATGTTAATTGAAATAGCTAGTTTGAAAGAAAAACGATAAATATAAATATTTTAAAGTAATTTAATTAACTTCATTAACATTTCAAAAAAAGTCAACTCTAACTTATATTTAAGATCGGAAGTAGTAGTTAGGTCGAGACAAAACTCTTTCATATACATTATTACATTTAAATTGTAAGATTGCTTCCAAAAACTCAATCTAAATCCTAAATCCCCTTACTTAGGCTATAAGGTAAACAGTGGCAGGGCACAAACACTGAGCCGTCACTGATGCGAACTAGGTCCCGTCTTTGTGTGTGTGGTTTTAATGGAGAGGGGAGGGGAGAAAAATTTGACCAAAATAAATTTATTGTAGTGGGGTTTATGATTCTTTTCCTCTTTATTAAACTTTTCTCCTCCTTTCCCCCCAATCCAAAGAAAAATCTTAGAGATGATATGGGTGTGTAGGGTTGTCCAAAAACCCGAGGTCCGATTGGTCTGGTCTGACCCGGTCCAGGGGAAGAAAAAGACTGTCCAAGACAAATATGACCGGACCGGACCAAACTGCTCAGGTTGGACTGGACTTCAGTTCAGGGGCGTAGATCCCCTGGACTGATCCGGTCTGACCCGGGGTCCTTTTATTTTAAAAAAAAATCACCACTACATTGAGCCACTCACTGGAGTCTGGACATCCTAATATGCTTTTTAATTTATAGGAATCACTTTTCACTATGTCATTTTTTATTACTTTAGGAAGTCAAGTGAAACTAGAGCTATAATATTGCATCCAAGAAAGCAAAAATAAAAATTAAAAAAAAAAATTAGAGAAAAAAACTGACTACCTCGACGGTTGATGCAGGAAGTCAGTGGTCGATCGGTCCGTCCAGTAGAGTTCGGCTGAGATCTGACGATTGGACCAGGACATGGTGATTTTTTTCAACCCGAGGTCTAATCGGGCCAGACCTCGGGTTGACCTCCAACCCAGTCTTTGGACATGCCTATGGGTGTGTGACTGTGTGAGTGGATGAGTGCAAGTGAGTTAGAAAGAGAAGATAGATGAATGAGTGGATACAAGTGAACCAAGAAGTACTGTAACATCTGTGTGGTGGTGGGGGGACCAGATGACATTGGCGCAGTCCAAGTGATGACAACGACTTCACATTGTATTTTACAAACGGCAATGTATACAGTACGCGCCATTCACTTCTTAACATAAGGATCAGCTAATTTTTTTATTTTATTTTTAAAAAGCTAAATAAATACTCTCTGCAGTCTTAAATATAAGATAAAATTGATTTTTTGAGGACATTAAAGAAACTAAATAAGTTATTTAATCATATTATATATTGTGTATCTTTAGATTATATATCAGTTTATTAGTCAAGCCAACTAGTTTGAAGAAAAAAAATAAAAATACAAGCACTCTAAAGTAATTTAATTAACTTCTTTAATTTTTTCAAAAAATTCAACTCTATTTTATATTTAAGACAGGAGGGAGTAACTTAATTATAGCATATGTTTTTTTTTTAATAATATAAAGGGTTTTTATTTTCAAAGCTTATAGAGCGCCAAGGGTTTTCAGCTTTTTCAATAAGTGCGCTTTCTAGGATTCGAATTTGTGTTCTCTTTCTTACAGGGACGAGGCCGTTTACCACTTCGACTAATAACTGCTTAATCATATCATATGTTACGTATCATTAGATTATATGTCAGTTTAGAAATCAAACAAACTAATTTAGAGAAAAACGAGAAAACTTCAATATAACAAAAAAGTCAACTGACTTTTACGCAGACAAAACCGATGTAGTAGGAAATAGGCACTGCAGTTTGCAACTAGCATACCACTGCGTTGCGGAAGAGGATTTTCTCCTTATTTTTTTTTCTCATTTTCTCTCATCAGCCTATCTGGCCTGTTGATTGGGAAGATGAAAGAAATGTTAAAGTAGTGTTGTGATTGATTGGAGGGATATGATTTAGAGATTATGAGAAATAATGAGAGAAACTCAACCCCTGCTTTTTTTTTTTTATATACTTAAGAGATTAACAATAGGAGAAGAGCATTACAAAGTGGGGGAATTTAATCCCAAAGCCTCATAATCAAGACGATCCCGACAAAAAGCTGGGCAAGTATTTTTTTAAATAAAAATGGTGGCAAGTGTGCAACCACTCTGAGTTCTGCAGTGGCAAGGATGACCCTCCTAACAGTGGTAGCTCCATACAAGGAGGATTATGAGTGGTTTTACCTCAGCTCGAATCCTAGACTTCTTAAGGGAATCCAACACCACATTCCGCTAGACCAACCACATGTTGGTAAGCCGGGCAAGTATTGTCAACACGCATGAAACACTCTTTGGCGTTCTGGGTTAAATAAACGGCCCCATCTAATGTAACATCGTTTCAGTGATAAAGCCCACTTAATTTCAAAAGAAGCCCAATTCTTTATCGGGCTAACCTATGTGTCGCCTATTAGCCCTCCGTTACGTGAAGCCCATTGGTTCTCGTTTTCACATTTGTTGATTTTGTCTTGTGGCTCATGGGCCTAAGCGCACATGCCCACGAGTTATCCCCAAAGGCATGAAATAGTATTATTTAAGGATTACGAATCTCGGTTAAGAGATGTGCCAACATATTTTGTGTCAGATAGCGTCTCAAATATTCAAACAGAAAAAAAATATGAAGGAGCAGATGGAGGAAACGGGGCCAGAATGGCATTCCGGAGACGATGGAGCGGATACGAGCGCCCTCAACTGTTCATTCCAGGTAACATTCATCTCGGGCCGCAAATGGTTTTTCATCTATACGCGCTTGGCCAACTTTGGGAATGTGGGGTCCAAGGAGAAGGTGAAGTCTGGGAGCTGTGAAGAATGGGAGAGCAACGCATGGGGCCTGGAAAATTTGCAGGGTGATAAGAAGATTGCAGGAAATAAGGCAGGATTGAAGGAAGCGGTTGGTTTAAAGCAGGATAGCGAGAAATCGGGGGAGCAATTTTGGGGGTATCTAATCGAGTGGTCAAAGATATGGGGAAAAAGAAATCTGAGTGGATTGTAGTAGGATCAAAGAGGAAAAAGAAGATGGGCCCAAGGTGTTTGGTAAAGAAAATAAACCAAGGTCAAAACCAAAAGCTAATCTTGAAGTACTAAAAATGAAGAATACATTTAATTGTTTCCAGGAATCAAGTTCTCACGAAGCCAACAAGCATCTTGGAAGGACCAGTGACGCAGGCGGTGACATCATCCCATGTGCGCAGGACCCACGGTGTTTTGAAGAAGAAATGAAGGATTCTGGACACGAGGAAATGAAAGAAATGAACGTGGGACCAATGGAGTTGAATTTGGAGAATAATGTTGTGGAAAAGGTACAAGACAAGGTGGGTCCGGTGGAGTTGAATTTAGAGCATAAATTTATGGGAAAAATACAATACACTGGACACGAGGAAATGGAGGGAATAAATGTGGGGCCGGAGGAGTCAACCTTGGGAAATAGTACTTTGGATGATTGTTTGGGCAGTGGATTAGAGCCCGTATCTGCAACACAGTTTTAATGAATTTTATGATATGGAATTCATTGGGTACAGGCTCGAAGGCATTTCCAAGCCTGGTACGTGATCTTAAAACTCATTATAAACTAGATTTCTTGGCTATTGTCGAAACTCGTTCAAATGAGCTTAAAACTGAGAGGCGAATCCAAAAATTGGGTTTCAATAATTATGCCTTTACGGCTGCAGAAGGATATAGTGGAGGAATATGGTGCCTCTGGGAGGGAGCTTCGCTTATGATTGAGATAGAGAGAAACATAAACAATATATGCATCTTAGAATTGTGAACACTTTAAGGCAAAGTTGGTATTTAACAAAAGAGTCTATGCCGCCCAAATCGGGTGTACGTCGTTTCTTGTGGACCGAAATGCTTTTTCGGATTAAAGAAACTATTCGGGAACCATGGTGTATCGGGGGACTTTAATGCTACTATTTTTGTGAAGGAACGGCAATCCAAAGGCGTGAATAGGCTTGCCTCGAACGGGAATTACGTAGATGGGCGAGAGGATATGGACTTGGTGGATCTAGGATTTGATGGACCGAATTTTACCTGGAAGCGAGGAAACACGGCGGCTCTACGGATCGAATTTTTGCTAATGCGCAGATTGGTGTGCCAAATTTACCGATGCTCGTGTACTTCATTTACCACAATTTAAATCGATCATAGACCTTTACCGCAAGGTAGAGACCGGCGATTCATGAAAAGGGTCGGGCCCGTTTCGCTTTATTGCCTCATGGATTTTGCATGATCAATTTAGTCCGCCGGTAAAGAAGGAGTGGGACTCGTCAAATGAATGGGTGAAAAATATTGAGGTTTGTACTTATGCTTGCGGAAATGGAATAGAGATGTTTTTGGAAGTATACGTAAAAGGAAAAGTCAAATTCTTCGTAGGATGGATGGACTCAACCATGTGATCTCTCGTAGTGGTGGGTCTCCGTTTTATGAAGATCTCCGTAAACAATTGTGGTTAGAGCTGGATGAGACCTTAACTCGGGAAGCGTTACTATGGGCTCAAAAAGCAAGGATTAACTCGGTCAATTGATGGTGATCGGAACACTCGAATGTTTCATGCATGTGCCAACGGCCAAGAAAGCGAATAGAATTGATGCATTATGTATTACGGAAGGGAATGGTGCTTTGATACGGAGCAAATCAAACGGCATGTGGCGGAGTATTTTTCCCGCTTATTTACAGAGGAATGTGAGGAACAGGTGCAAGTCTCGCTTGTAGTACAACATATCCGAAACTATCGTAGTTTCATTACCGCGCTACCAAAGGGAAGTTGGAGAAGAAGAGATTAGGGAAGCTTTGTTTAGTATGGGCGGACCGAAATCACCAGACCGGATGGATTTAATGCTTTGTTCTTTCAACATCAATGGGACACGGTTCGGGATTCGTGGTCCAATTTGTGAAGCGGTGTTTACCTTTCCTCGAAAAATTGCGTACGTCAATGGCACTCATTTAGTACTCATCCCGAAGAATGATAATCCGAGACGCAAGTGTGGGATCTTCTACCAATTAGTCTATGCAATATCATATATAAGGTAGTCACAAAGATAGTGGCAAACCGTATGAAAGGTTTTATGTCTCATGTTATCTCACCTAACCAAAGTGTAGCTTCGTGCACGGGTCGCCATTGTTCGATAATATTATTGTAGCCCAAGAGGTGATTCATTCTATGCGGACTATGAGGGGAAAGAAGGGATTTATGGCCCTTAAAATTGATTTAGAGAAGGCATATGACGAGGTAAACCGGAAGTTCCTCCTTCGATGTCTCGTATGAGTTGCATCTTCCGCCAACATTATTCATGTGGTTGAGAAATGTATTAGCACAAAAATATCCAGCTACTATGGAATGGAAACAAGGCCGAGTCGTTTAAAGCTTCCGGAGGAGTCGGGCGGGGGATCCACTTTCGCCATACCTATTTGTGATTTGTATTGAGAAGTTGGCACACATGATACAAGAACGGATGGGGACTATGAACCGGAAGCCAATCCGTCTTACAAAGAATGGGCCACCGATATCACACTTATTCTTTGCGAGATGATATCATCTTGTTCACTCGAAGCTTCCCTTCAACAAGCGAGAGATGGTTCGAGAGTGTTTAGCACACTTTGTGCTTGTTCGGGATTAAAGGTAAATGCGGCTAAAACTCGGGTTTTCTTCTCTAAGAATATAAATCATAACGGGAGCTCGGAGCTTAGTACGGCCCTTGGATTCTCTCTCACCGCAGATCTTGGGAAATACCTTGGTGTGTCCCTTCATCGTAAGAAGATTAGCAAGGAATCGTTCCAAGGGGTGATTGACAAAGTAAAGGAGAAATTGAATGGGTGGAAAGCTAGCTCCTTCTCCCTAGCTGGCAGGGCCACACTCATTTCCTCGGTGTCTTCTGCCATTCCATCATACACAATGCAAACGTCCTACCTTCGGGGCACGGGATCGGGAAGCATTGGATAAGCACAACAGATCATTCTTGTGGGAGAAGATCATGGAGCGTCGTAAGACGTCCCTAATCGCTTGGGATGAGGTATGTCAACCGAAAAGATGGGTGGACGGGATTGAGACATGCAAAATACCAAAATCGGGCATTCTCTAAGCCGGGTTGGCGACCGGTCACTCATAGGGAGGATCTTTGGGTTAAAGTTATCGAGATAAATATAAATGTGGAGACGATCTTCTCCCTCGTATGGAATTCACTCGGCCTGGTTCAAACGTTTGGACTAGCATTAAGAAGAACTGGGAAAAAGTGTCCGGGGGATTGAAGTTACTAATGAGGCATCTAAAGTGAAATGGAAATGGGAAAGAAGTGGTGAGTTCTCTCCGTAAAATCTGCATATAGGGTACTTTCGGGGGACATAAGGGATCAAGGAGGAATTGGGGCGTTTGTGGAAAGTCCGAGCTCCCGTACGGTGTAAGATGCTTCTCCGGTTGGTTGCACGACGGGATTACTTACTAATGCAAAAAGAGCGAAGCGACATCCGGCAACGGACCCGGGTTGCACTCTCTCGTGGGCGGCGTTTGAGGATACTATACATGTATTTCGAGATTGTCCATACTCGAGATCACTATGGAGGAAAGTGGTGCCAAGTGGGCGATGGCGTAGATTCTTGGATTTGACTTTGTTGGATGAAAAGCTGAGGAGTAGAACGGAAATAAATTATACAACGAGTGTGTGGCTGGATAAATATAAATATAATATTATTATCTGGATGCCTGTGTATTGTATGATACGTGGCACACTACTAATATTTTACCAGACATACTAACTAACATGTTTGGTGACGGAGCCGTCTATTATATCCAGCCTGGAAATATTAACCGAATTTTTAAAAATGTATTAAAGTTAATGATGTGATGAAATAATGAGAGCGGAGTAATGGTTTAATTATAATAAATTAATAATAATGAACGTGAAATAATCAGATAGTATTAAGATTAGGAACGCATGAATGGATTGAAATGGACGAAATACAGACGTCATGATGACGGGCAAGCTGACAAGGAAATGAAAGAAAAGGTTAAAAGAAAAGGTCAGGCTTTTGACTATTGGCGAACAGTAAACAATAATAATTAATAATAATTGAAGTTATGATGGAGAATAATAACCACAGCAATATAATAGTAGTACTATAAACAATAATTTAAAAAAGAAGAGGTGAGGAACGGGTGGGTACGATGATTCCTGTGTCTTGGGGTTCAAGTTACAAATTCTGACTTTTCATCTGAACGTGAGGGGCCTTTTTGGCATTTCATCTTATTTGCGAAACTTCCTCCTTCCTTCATGACTCCATCGAGGCGGCCGCCGCTCTTCCTTCCACACCACTCTCGCCATTCCCCACCTACAACCTTTTAATCAAACGCCACCATTTCTCATTAAAATTACCAATCTGCCACTCCCTCCTCTCTACTTGGTATTCAACAACTTAAATACCCCTCCTCCCCGTCCGTTGCCATTCCCCACCTAGTGTTAGCCTTAGTTTGTTAGGTGTACTTGATTAGAGGATAAAAAGTATTTTTAAGGACTTTTTTTTTTTTTTTTAAAGGTTGGGTTTTTTCTGATTCTTGCCCCATATCGGGGTAATTGTGTAGCTAATCTAATTGCAGTTTATCCTTATAAGAAGCTGTGTCCTGAAGGGTGAGTATTGCAACCAACGTCTTTTTTCTTGTCACTTCTAACCTTGGATGTCCAGGAAGCCGTTGCAGTCACTGAAGCTACTTTTATTCCTACCTCTTCAGTAATGTTGGTTATTAGTTTCTCTTTCATTTGGTTTGTATTGTTTTATGTATTTGTGTTCTTGTTCTGTTTTATTTATTTCAGTTGTAATTGTTATGCTTTGATGTATCTTTTGATTTGAGTATTAATATAAGTATGTTTTGACAAAAATAAAATAAAATGAGCAAGTGTGTGTAATGTTGGATTTTTATAGTTTATTCTTATTTTGAATTTGGCCTCCATAATTTTAATTAGTAGTTTTTGGTTCTTCAAGAGTTAAGATGATACAAGTTATTAAACTGTGAGACTAATGTTTTAGATGAAAATAAATTTGATTCATTAAAACATATGATTTAAAAGTATAGGGATAACAATTAGAATAGTGTCCCTTTATGGAACAACGACTATATTATGCCCTAAACTTACACTTTGGGCCTATTATTAAGTCTATTTTGAAAAAAAAATTATACCTTTTTCTGCCCTACTAGCTAAGATCAAGTGCACTATCTGTTCTTATCAATTTAATATATGATATGTGACTAATGAGGTTGGGTCTAGGAGAAAGGGATAATCTCTCCCAGCATGATAAATTAATGTTTGAATTCCTGTTGAGAGTGATACTCACATTTAGTGTTTCACAGTACCTCGAATAATATTACCTCCAATAAAAGTACACAAGTGCATAACAAAAAAAGTTTGGTCATTACAAGTCTACCTAGAAAGTACTAGTAGTTAATAAAAGTGCTATAATTTTACCTCCATTAAATGTAATGAAAAAATCACTTGATTCATGTTGAAAATAAAGAAAGATGAAAAGATGGTTGATAGTACTATTCATGAATAAGAGTAAAATTAGGACAATTAATTAATTTAAGACATATTTTATGAGTTAACCAATTTATTTATATGTGACAATTAAATAAAATAGACTTCTAAAAAAATGTTAGAGGGCTATTATTTAGTATTATACTCTTTTATTATTATTTTTGGCCAACGAAAAATGACTAATAACTTCACAACTCTCTAGTGAAAAATAATTTCATGGCACGGGAAAAAAGGGATATTTTCATTAAAATGATGACAAAAACAAACAAGAATCAATCAATAAAATTAAAAGAATCAATTGGGAATTGATGCGACTCGATTCTTTGTTGGGAACTCTGCTGCTATATAAACCATTGAAAAGACCTCTCATCATTAACAAAGATTGCCATCACATGAGCAATTATTATTAACACTACACGAATTTTATATCTGTATTCCTTACTGCTTTTTACATGTACGTACCTGTATCACCCGCACACTTCCAGTTGCTAACAAGACATTAAACGGGAAAGTTTAGAACGATACTGATACGATGAGAGAGAAGAATGCAGAAACTAAAGGTAGTAAAGTTAACTGAAATGCGAAGAATCTAAAAGGCGCCATTTTAAAAATTGGGTGTGTTTCAGACGAAAGGGACATATGACAAAAATTGGAATGGTCTCAATGTCACGCTACTTCGTATTCCCCTTTCTCTCTCTCCCTCTCCCTCTCTTTGATAAATCGCAGAGACTACATCAACTTGGCGACTTGATTCTCTTACTTTAATATTTGATCCGGTAATCATACACAATCAGCGAGTGAAAAAGCAGAATTTTTTTTTCAGGTTTAAGAGAAAAAATGTACTGTTCGAAATTATTATTTTTAATATTATATTACAGATATTGATTCATTGAATCAAAAGTCAAAAGGGCTCGGTATTTATCATCAGCTTCTCACTGGTTAGGGTTTGAAGAGCTCCATCTCTGCATCTTCTTCTGTTCTCGATCAATCCGGAGAAATTTCAAAGTTGTCTTGTTTTGTCTGCTAAATTTATTTCCTCTTACTTCAAGTCTGAAAAGCTTTCTTAAGCTTATGTGTTGCGAACTTTGTTATTAGAAGGTGGATTCTTTTGTTTCTTATCCTTGTTTTTTTGGTCTGAAGATCTCTGTTTGGTGATTTTGTGCTACAAATACTTGAGTTTGAAGCGTGGTCCTTGTTTCTAGGTGGTGTACGGAGAGTCATGCGGTCTTAGCTTCCCCCCCCCTAGTAGTTATTTTGCTGGTCATGGTATAACACGAATTCGCAGCTGCTTATTTTGATTCTGTTCTTGGAGCTTGCGTTTTCTTTGAAACTTTGGCGTTTAGAAGCTGTCTAGTCTTAATATTCTTGAAGAATAGCTTTATGTTTTAAGTTGTGTTTTAAAATTGTTTTATGAAATGGACGCAGGCCTCCTCCGATTGTTGTTTGTGTGAGATAGCATGGTATTGCTGGGGATGATTATTGATGGGTAGTAGAACAGTAAATACTAGGACAGACAACAATAACAAATTTGCCAACGGCATGCCGAGTTACGCCCCTCCGCTGCCTACTTCTGCTTCCATGTAAATCTTCACATGACTCCTTTGTTTCATACTGTTTTCTATGGTTTTCACTTCTAGTTGTCAGATTTATAATTTTGTTACCTTCCCTTCTCTACTTTGAGCCAATGTTTCAGCACAGTTTACTCTTGTTTTCTTCACTTTCATACTCATATTAATGAGTGATATCCTGTTGTAGTGCGATTCCTAATAAATGACTAATAGCAACTGGTCATGTTTGAGAGGTTGTGCTTTTGTGAAAATTGACACTGCGCCTCATTTTGTGTCAATAGGCTGTTATGAAATTTGTTTTCTCATGGTTGTGTCTCTTATAAAATGATAATGCAATTTGGAGCTTTCTTCTTAAGCATCGAGATATGAATTTCATGTCTCCTTGGCTTTTTGAATCTTGCATGAATATGTTTACACCATTATGACCTGTTGATGTGATGAATTTGGTTTTCCAGGGGTACGGAAGGAAATTCTGTTCTTCCTTCCCGAATTTCTGAATTTGGAGGCATTGATCAATCTTTCGGATTTCGTGTGGAGGATGCTATCAATCTTAGCCGAAGTATGATGCTGACATTTTAATTACTTTTAATCATACCCTTCTTTATGTTTATTGTTGCTCCTACACCGTTCTTTTGTCTTTTAATTCTCTTATAATCATTTCGTCGCATTTGTTTCAATTTACTGGTTTATTAGTTATGCTATATCTAACGCCTCTTGTTTATTTTATAAATTTCCAGATCTAGTATTCAATCAAATGAAGTCAAATAACCAACCTCTGGGTGTGAATGTTCAGTTTGGCGCTTTAAATAAGGTAACTCTGAATCTTCTATATAGAGCAAACCCAAAAATATGATTGGAGTTCCTACGTTTTGCACTCCACTTTTATGTGGAAGATACAGTCAATAGTAACATCTAACATAAATCTCCCTGCTGCAATCTTGGGTTCTCAGACATTACCACTACAGAATGACTCAAATTCCAATCTGGCCTCTACGTCTGGTGGCCAGCGTGAGAACTGGGGGGAGTCTAACATGGCAGATGGAAGCCCAAGGACTGATGACACTTCAACAGATGATACAGATGATAAAAATCAAAGGGTAACTTGTTTGCTTCCATTATGCATTTATTTTATGCATCTGGAATTTTGGTCACGCATCAATTTACCTTTTGGTGATGCCATAGTATAGCTAAGCTAATATTGTACATTCTTGAGCAGATTGAAAAATGCTTTTTTAAGAAAATGATCAAACGTGGTGTTGTTTTGCAGTCTGAGAGGGGTCAATTAGTTGTTGGGGCCTCTGATTCCAGTGAGAGATCAAAAGATAAATCAGATCAGAAGGTTATATCAATTGATTCTGTCTGTATAATTTAAGCATGGTGTTATTATATAATAATAACTTTTTAATCATGCAGACATTAAGACGTCTAGCTCAAAATCGTGAAGCTGCAAGGAAAAGTCGGCTACGAAAAAAGGTAAGATATTCTGTGCTGATTGCAAGTGTCCTACGCTCCTGGTAAATATAGTTCCAAGTTATAATGAAATAATTGGGCAAATGCTGCATGCAGCATTGTCATATTACTGGTTCGATGAAAATCTGAAGGTTCTTCATTCCCCCCCCCCTCTCACTCTGTTTTGATCATTGTTTATATTCATTCAGGCATATGTGCAGCAATTAGAAAGTAGCAGGCTGAAACTGACTCAACTTGAGCAGGAGCTCCAACGAGCCCGCCAGCAGGTTTGGTTATTCTGTTTTCTTAGTTGTTCCTGTTTAAAATTTATGCCTTAAAATGTTGCATTTCTCCACACTTCCTGGCTACTTTTTTGCATTATCGATTTTAATCAGGCTACTAATATTTTGTAGGGCATATTTATTTCAAGTATGGGAGATCAGTCTCATTCAATGAGTGGAAATGGTATAAGCTTCTTCCTCCTCCAATCATGTGTCTCAAGCTTGGGACATAATCATTACATTAATAGCTTTCTACTTGGAGTGATTTCTGAGATGTTCTGGGTTCATTTCAAATTTAAAGCTGTTACCATCATCAATATTGTTAGTTGTCAGCATGACATTCAGTCAGTTTATTTGTAAACTGTAACATTGACAAGTTGATGATGCGTCCCACTAAGTTGCTTGCCCTATCTCAACATGGAATCCGAAATCAAGCTAAGCTTTTTGTGCCTTGTTTTATCTATAACATCGGTTCTAAACCCAACTTCAAAATGACCCTGTGATCATAGGTTGGGTTTTTCCTGTATGCTTTATTCCCTTTTTAATAGTATCTCTGATCATGTTAGAGGACAATATTTATATGCTATATATGTTGGTCAAATAGACTCATAAATCACCTTAGGTTATGAATTCTTGATGACAAGTTATGGTGTTTCAATTACCCATAGATAGATGCAAAGGCTTGTGAGTTGTGGCTTTCCCCTCTGCTGGCCTTAAGCCATACCCTGATTATAAAAGGATAGCTAACTGTGAGGAACCTTAGCTTTGTAGATCCTCCCTTAAATTTTTCCAATTTTATGCCTCACCCTCTATCCTTACCCTTTTTTAATTCCCATTTTCCTGACAAACTCCCCCTACTATCTCCTAAGGAAGTTTCCTTGTGTCTTTACTGCCCTAGATCTTTAGCCACTTCATCCTTCTACCTTGTTAGAGTTTGTATTCTTTGATTAGGATTCTGAATCAGTCAATCACTAACAGTCCTGTTAACTGGTTTGTGATGTAGGTGCAATGACCTTTGATGTGGAGTATGCACGTTGGTTAGAAGAACATAACCGGCAGATAAATGAGCTAAGGGCTGCAGTCAATTCTCATGCCGGAGATATTGAACTTCGGACAATTGTTGACAATGTTATGTCACACTATGAAGAGATTTTCAGGCTTAAGGGTGCTGCAGCAAAAGCTGATGTCTTCCACATACTATCTGGAATGTGGAAAACACCAGCTGAGAGATGTTTCATGTGGATTGGAGGCTTTCGCTCATCTGAGCTTCTCAAGGTAAGAAATCTCCCTCTCCCTCTCCCTCCCTCCCTCCCTCCCTCTCTCTCTCTCTCTCTCTCTCTCTCACACACACACACAAATTTCAAGTAGACGCCGCATTCTGTTTTTCATGGTATGCTGGAGCAAGTGGGTAGCAATATGCCCATAATAATTTCTTGGAGGACTTTTCTTTGTGATATTTTCCTGCCTAACTATGAACTTTGTTGGCGCTGGTTCAGCTTCTTGGAAACCATTTGGAGCCATTGACAGAGCAACAGTTGATGAACATTTACAGCTTGCAACAGTCATCCCAACAGGCTGAAGATGCGCTGTCCCAAGGAATGGATGCATTACAACAGTCATTAGCTGAGACTTTGGCTAATGAGTCATCCACCCCATCGGGGCCTTCAGGAAATGTGGCAAACTATATGGGGCAGATGGCTATGGCCATGGGGAAGCTGGGTACTCTTGAGGGGTTTCTTCGGCAGGTAACTATCTATCTATCTTCATCTGATGGATTTAAATATGCAAACAATCATCAGAGTATTTGGTAGAAACTGAATAAGGAGGATTGCTTTAATTAGACAGAGGGGAAGACATGAAATGACTCTTAGTTAACATCCAATTAGTGAAAAAAATATATTAATCTAACCGTGTAATGATATGCCTAGGCTGACAATCTGCGACAGCAAACATTACAACAAATGTTGCGGATATTAACCACAAGGCAGTCGGCTCGAGCTCTTCTTGCAATAAGTGATTATTTCTCCAGGCTACGAGCCTTGAGTTCGCTGTGGCTTGCCAGGCCAAGGGAGTGAGGTATTTCAATGCCCCATCTGAGTTATGTTCATGAACACGATCATTGTACACCAAAATCCTCTTGAAGCCTAGTAGTGTGTTGTAAAATTTGATTTGTACGCATCTTCATATGTAATATATCTCTCCACGTACTGCTGGGGCCTGGTGTTAGTGCCCACCTTTCTTATCTCTGGCTGATTTTTCTTGTTTAGTTTGAAAATAGTCTCAATAATCTGGGTTTGTTGTAGATGCTCTGATTGATAGAATTGAGGGGGAAAATATAGAATAGTATTTGTATTTGTACTTCTGTTCTCAAGTGTTCATTGCTCGAGACATCAGCTTTGTTTTATGGGGGATGTACCTTATACTCCCATTATTTATGGTATAATCAAAGCTTATAGCATGATTTTTTTTTTAAAAATCTTTCATAAGCCTTTTTAACAGTGTGAACTTGATGGTGTGCTTTTTGAAGTGTTGGAGATCATGTTATATTCTTACAAGGGGATTTTGTGTGTTACATGGAATTTGAGTCTCCTGGTAAATATTGGGGCTTTATAATATATTCTAATATTTAGGGGCAAAATATGAGTGGAAATTTCTTTATGGTGCAACTTCATATGAACGTTACGGATCATCATTCATACATTCAGACCCAGTGAAACGTGGTACATGGGTTGGTGATTGGTGGGCTCGTTCGAGTCAATTTGGTTGACGTAGAAGTTACTCTATTCCCTTTTTGTTGCTGTTATCCATACTGTAAACGCTCGTCTAAACAAGATGATCATAGTCAACATTCAGGTGTTTGACATTCTGGAAGAGTTTGGACTTTGGAATGTTGTTTCAAACATGAAAACTTGAGGGAAATTAACAAGTGTGTAATTTTTACAGAATGATTACGGATTAGAAAAAGAAGCAAGGGAGATCACCTTGTGCGTCGTATAAAGCCGATGCAAAAAGGAAAAAAAAGAAAGAAAAGAGAACACCTTTGCAGACAGTATTCTCAATAACAGAAAATTGTGAGACAAAATCCTAGAAAGTATTGTTCATGCGGCTGGAAGCGAGTCAACATGAAACATCCTAAAATTGGATAAATTAAAGTAATATCCAAATTATCTATAAAATAATTTTTAATAAATTCTAGATATGGTGTTCCATTAATAAAAAAACCAATGTTGAGTTAACATTAGATCGTGTTGAGGATGCCACTTGATCATTATGCACGTCGTCAACACATGGCTAATGACCAATTGTTAAATTTATTTATTTATTATTTTTTACGATTGATCAATTATTATTTTTAATATAATGAGTAATAATTTTAAACATTGTACTGTCACTTAACATGTACGATAAACAAAGGTGCAGTGTCGTACCCTAGACAGAAAAATTGACAATGATGAGGGTGATTTAAAACATTAATCGGAAATCATATTGAATTACAAAATTATTTAATTAATAGTTTAATTAAAAGATTAAAATTTTAATACGCGAATATTTCGCGACGTACTTAATTAATTTAACGCAAAAAAATGACTGGATTATTTACAAATTGTTGGTAAATTTTATAAATACAAGCAATTACTCTCACACCACTACAAATAAGTATCGAAAAAGAGCAATTGATAATTAAAAGCAATAATTATAAAAGTAAAATATTCTGACCACCCTGTTTTGCCTTAATTACACAAATCTCTCCTCTATTTTGAAAATATGCACTTAAGTCTAAATAATTAACTCCGTTAAGAATATTCTAGAAATTCATTTTTTAATTAAAGTTTATATAAAAATATTTATTTACTATTTTCCCCTTAATACTAAATCTCTAGTTTTACTTTTATATTTTGACTAAAATTGTTTTAAAGAATGTGAGAGTTTTTTTATCTTTAGAAATAGTTATCCGATTGATTATTTTAGCATTGGTTAATGTAAATATAAAAAAGGTTGAATATTCAAGTAAGTTTTAAATAAACATGTGCTTATCAAATGTGTTTATAAATATTTGTGAAAAAATTATTAAATTATAAATTTAAATGACACATGCAATCTCAAACTTATATAATTTATTATATTTGATAAAAATATGTGTTTAATTTATATTTTAAAGTCAAAATTAATTTATAATATCAAAACTAATAATTTTTTTAAAAAAATTGAAAGTTAGAAAACCTATTAGAATACATTTTTGGTTGAATAAATTTGGTTTTATATATTTAAATAATTCTAATATTGAAGAGGGACATTTTGGTTAAAAAAGAGAGTTCAAAAGTCAAACTGGAAGGTTTGTGTAACATACATTTTAATTTTAAGGGAGGTTTATATGAGTTTCCAAAATAGAGGGGACATCTGTGTAATTAAGGTAAAATATGAAGGTGGTTAGGGCATTTTACTCTAATTAGAATGAATTTATAATAAATTATTCAACATAACAAACGAATAAGATGTCCATCGTCTATCGTTTATCTGTATTGTGGAATTGTATATTTTTCATATTAGGGTTTATCAAAATGTAAAATAATTTTTATCACAAGCAGTAATTAAAAGATTCATGTTCACCTTACAGTTAAGATATACTTAAAATAATAATTTATTCAGAAATGGACTGGACTTCAGTAATGTATTTTACTCTAACACAGCCAACATATTAACTGTATCACGCAACCCCTCTATGTTTGCTTGCTTCTTATAATTATTTGATAAATGAAAGGATAAACTATTATAATTAAGCTCATTTATTATTGGATATAGAGTATAATTAAGTCAATTTTATCTTATATTTAGAATGTATTTTACATCTCGTCAACTTTATTTATAAACTCTGTTAAGTCAATATTTTGTTAAAAAAGAATGAAACGAAAAACCTAAAATACCACTCAAATCATCATCTTCGGTAGCAGTGGCATTCAAGGCACCCAAACAACAAGGAATTTGTATTTGTAACACTTCGATTTTCGCTTCGGCCTGGTTCAATGTGCGTTCAACTCGGTGAGTGTGAGGAAGCTGCAAATTAAGGCGATAATCATCAGAGAAGGTGTCTCTAAGACGTATTGAGCTTGTTCCTCGCAGAGACTGCATTTTGCGCCGTCCTGATAGGGCTGTTCCTATTGGTGGGCGCCAACAGGAAGCCTGCCATAATTTCTTATTCGTCCTTTCTCGTCCAAGGTATGAATATTTTTTCATCTTTTAGGTCCTACCAAGTAGCCCCCAATTTTTCGTCTCGGGCGAATTAGAAGTGAATGCCCTGAACCATTGGTTTGTGTTTTCTGGATTGTAGAAATCAAGAACTATTGCGGGTGACTTCTGAAATGTTTCTAGAAATCTAGAAGTTAAAATTGTGTTCGCTTCACAACTTATATTGATTCCTGTATTAGCGTGTTTGTAATGTTTGCATGATTGATTGCAGCTTGAGTTACCTTATTTTGCGTGTTTGTTCGGAGATGGTTGTTAATGGTTAGCGAGACATGAGCATAATCCTGAGTGTAGGCGAATGCTTGACACGTACTAGTTGTCGTCCAGTTGAACATTGTTGTTATCTACTTATCTCTGTGTAGTTGGATTGTATTTGTTTGTTTGCCGCGTGTGTTGGAATGTGAAGCGAACATCAGTTTAAGATCTTGTGGCTAAGCACCGTTTGTAATTGGTAGTAGATGTGAGTTTGGTCACGAATTAATTCTCCCTGTGCAACGCACGGGATGTCCATCACGTTAATTTAAACAATAATATGTTAATTAGTTTCCAATTTATATATAGCTACTGTTTTGATTGATTTGACTGCTTGATGCTCCATAACTAGATTGCCTGTCATCAATTCGAGAAGCTTGATTGTAGGTTCTGCTCAAATGAAGATGTTTTGGAGCTTGCCTTTCTGGTGAATTAGAATTCTGATAATGCGGTTGAATTGTCCTCTTTTAACTTTCTTGGCTTATTAATTTATTCATGCGCTGAACATAACAGAACTTGACTTTGTTCTCTGCATTGCTGATCTTAAATTGCAATTTACTTGATAAATTACTTGTTCCTAGCAATTTATGAATATGGTAGTCTCAAAAGTATGTAGAGGAAATATTGTAGATGTCGTGGAGAGCAAGCAGAATGCAGCTTAAGGTTACTTACTGGAAGCCAAATTCTGATGTCTGCTCTCTCGCAATGACAGCAATTGTGTTCTGTTGTAGTCTGTTCTTTGGCTCTATGGATCCACCTTATGCTCTTTCATTCTCTCTTACAAACTTCAGGGGCTAAATTCTCCCAGATTTCTCACTTCCTCTGAACGTTCAGCCTTTCCACTACTGCTACATGAGAGGAACCCACTTTCCTTCACATGATGGAAGCTGGCTTTCCTGTGTAAATACGTCTAACACTTATCAAACACCATAAAAGTCCCGTCTTCCATTCCCTTTCCTCGGCTTCTTTTTCCTCCTTCCAAACATAGCATAATAGTTTTCTCCAGTAATGGTTTGACGGAGCATAGATTTTTCAAATAGCATATTTTGTCGGGTGTGTAAGCACTGCATTAGAAGTGGTGTTTTTCTTTGTTTTTATACTCAGCTTGGGTTTGGATAGTGAATGTTTCTCTTGAATTTGGAACCTGATTGTGTGTACTGAATTTGTGACTGGTCTAGGTTTTAGTGGTGCTGTCATAAATCACTTAATCTCAGTTACAGTATCATATAGGATTAGGAAGTATGGACTTTGTTATGGATTCGGTGACGATTGTCATGGCTACTCTAAAGTGGAGTCTGAAATGTGTAGTACACAGACACCATTTTTAGCCATTGTTTTTGGTTATGATATCTTTTTGTGTATTTCTCTGTATGACAAGAACTGAGCAGTGAGTATTCTGTTATCTACCCTTTTATACTTGTCAATGCTCACTTCAAATGGCTTATGATTGCAGGGCCTGATCTCTATAAGAAAGAAACATGCCTCATAGAACCCGACCCATGACAGCGCTACTGGTGTTTACTGGGTTAAATGTTGTTTTGGTTTCAACAATTACTCCAGTCTATGACTTTGTTTGCTTTCATCCGTATTGGGAAAGAAGGGTAAGAATGTTGCTCCCTTTAGCTTTTCCTATTATCTGGATCTGTTATTTGTCTCTCTGCTAAGGAAAGTTTGCTACACTTTATTTTATATTTTTGTGGTCCCTTATGCAAGTATGTGAGATCATGCCAGCTCTATTAGGGCACTTTTGCTATCAGCCCAAAATACTTTATCCATAGCGCAGACCTTAAAATTGCATAACTGGAATACGAGAATAATTACTTCATCCATTTAGTCTATTAATAGGCGTTCTTTCATTTACTTTTTAAGATCGGCCATAACCAATCAATCTCTGGAATTGGGTTTTTCCTTGTGCATTATTTGTTTGTTAAAATAATGATGAGCAGTGAGGCCAAAAGAAGTGATGGAGAGATATATCTGCCATTGATTTATTAATTAGTGTATTTGAATGACTCTTAACCTTATCTTTGTTACAGAGGGAACAACGTCGTCAGGAACGCGAAGCTGCAATAGCCAATAATTCAAAATCAATTTAACAAGTTCTATATGATTAGCCTTTCTGAAGGACTCATTGCCTTCAATTTCTGTTGTGGCGGTAAACTATATCTTAGAATCCAAGTATGACATCTCACATAATATTATACCTTATTTTTGGGTATTGTTAAAGGCACCTCTATTTTAAGTTTCAGGAGCTTTGTTCAAGATCTGATCTAAGCAACCAACCCTTTCAGATTCATGTCGTGTTTCTTTCTATTTTCTTTCCTTATTCAGCCTGGGCATTACACCATTATGTGGGGTATATATCCATTATTTGAGGGGAAATTCAGTCAACTAGTGAATTTGGTGTTGTAACAGACCTTCTTGAGTGTGAAATGAAACTAACTCTTGAGCCTGTGATCGACATGTGTGTTCCTTCAAGTGTTGTGTTTTGCTTACTAGCAATCTTCCTTCTTTTAGGCTTTTCATTTTTCAGGAGCTTTGTTCAAGATCTGATCTAAGCAACCAACCCTTAGAGATTTATGTCGTGTTTCTTTCTACTTTCTTTCCTTATTCGGCCCGGGTGTTACACCATTAAGTGGGGTATATATTCGTTATTTGAGGGAAATTCAGTCAACTAGTGAATTTGGTGTTGTAATAGACCTTCTTGAGTGTGAAATGAAACTAACTCTTGAGCCTGTGATCGATAAGTGTGGTCCTTCAAGTGTAATCCTCCTTCTTTTAGGCTTTTCGTTTTTCGGATGTTGCTGTAAGTTTAATATTGGCTTTTCAGAGACATTCAAATAATCAGATTACTTTTGGATGAAGCCTTTTAATTGTTGCATTTTTTTGAATCTGATTATTAATTTTAACTTTCAAGTGCAGTCAATCATAAAATTGAGGCGATATTTGCTTCCTTTCTTTCTCTTTCCTTTTCTTTTGGCAATAAATTATTATATTTCCCGTTTAATTAGTGTTGACAATGATGGATATTAAAAGCAAGGAAAAGGGGAACCAGAATCTAGCATTATTAGATTCAGATCCAGGCAATAATAAGATTTAATTAAAATGGAGCTCCGTGATCAAAATTATTGACATTTGCATTTAAATTTGGGTTAAGGAGCGTCCAACACAACAAACTATTAGCTCGGGAGCGTCCAGTACAATTAACTATTAAGTGGATCACACAAGACAACAAACTTTTAAAAAGGAAGCGCGTATGACAACTTTGTTAAAAAGTTAACAACGCCAACAAAAAAGTTAACGTCAAATCTAAGTTAACAACAAACTATTATTTAAGAAAGACCAAGACAACAAACTATTATTCCAAGAAATAAAGACAAAATTCTAAATTTTACTAAATTAAATAATTTTTTTCTCAATTGTCATTATTCAAAACTACTTGTATAAATATCTATGGACAAAAATTACTCATTTTTTAATTTTGTCAACAAATTTTTTAGATTTTTTAAATTTTATTAACATTAAATGAATTTTTTAACTCATTTAAATTTCTTCTAAAATAAAAATAAATCATATATTTTTTTTGTTTAACATATATAATAAACTATAAAACACCTTGGGTTTTTACTAAATTAAATAATTTTTTTCTCAATTGTCATTATTCAAAACTATTTGTATAAATATCTATGGATAAAATTACTCATTCTTCAATTTTGTCAACAGATTTTTTTAGATTTTATTAATATTAAATGAATTTTTTAACTCACATAAATTTATTCTAAAATAAAAATAAATCATATATATTTTTTAACATATATAATAAACTGTAAAACACCTTGAGTTTTATTTAAATCATATAATTATATTTTTAATCAAAACTTTTGTTTATTTTAGCAAATTATAATTTTGACAAAATAGAAGAATGAGTAATTTTTGTCCATAGATATTTATACAAGTAGTTTTGAATAAATGACAATTGAGAAAAAAATTATTTAATTTAGTAAAATTTAGAATTTTGTCTTTAGTATTTCTTGGAATAATAGTTTGTTGTCTTTGGTATTTCCTTGATAACTGACGTTAACTTTTTCTTACGGCGTTAACTTTTTTTAACGACGTTGTGTTGGGTCTCTTTTTAAAAAATTGTTGTCTTTGGGTGGTCCACTTAATAGTTAATTGTGTTGGACGCTCTTGAACTAATAGTTTATTGTGCTGGACGCTCCTTAACCCTTTACATTTTGTCATATATTTAGGATCGGAAGTAGTATCTTGTATATTAATTAGAGAATAACATTTTTATTTTTTAACCAAAATCCCCAAACAGACTAGAAAATTTTGTGATTTTTACCTGGGTCTTTGATGTTTTTTTTTTTTTGGGGGGGGGGAGGATTTTGAATTATTAGCTAGTGATTTTTACCCGTGATTGATATGAAGGAGAAAATTAAAAAAGTGGAACTTTTCCTTTTTGGTATAAAGTTGTTTCTTATTTATAAGTTCGTTGCAAGAGATTAGTGAAATCATCAACGCATTACGTAAAGTTCGTTTTTTCAGATTACTCAAGTCTCAAGCAATTGAGTCCGGATCAAGATGATCCGAGACCCGATCCGTTTTAAGGCCAGATGTTGACAGCTGATTCGCGATGGTACGGATAACCCCGGGTATTAAATTCGAACGTGTGGAAGAGTGTGAGACAAAGTTTGAATATGGGATCGCATACATACGCCTGGATTATTAACATCCCAAAAATGAAGAGCGCACGCTCGTGAGGAGGCGCGTGCGGGTCAATTGGGATGCGAAATATGAAAATTTGATCATCAGTGGACTCATCATTCATCAGAAACTTACAAGGGAATACAGTTATCAACATTTTATTTTTTTGAGTTTTTTTTTATTGAAAAAGAACAGGGAGAAGTGGGCCCCACGTAGGCAGAAACGTCGAAGGTTCATTGGCTGGATTTAAGATTTGTCATGTGTGCTCTCCACCTTTCCCACTCGCATGTGCGCCGTGTCCCGCCTTGCTTTCACTCCGGGCTTCCTCTGCTCCCCTGCTTCGCTCCCCACCAATTCTTTACCATGCACCCCACTTATATCGCCCCCTTTTATTCCGCGTAGAGACATGTGATTCTGTCTCCAGTGACACGTGTCGGTATCTTCTGCGCGCTGTTTCTGACCATATCTCCCTAATCCTCAGAATCTTCTCTTCCAAATCCTTCATTTTTCGTTCTCTAGTAATAATGATATATTCTATTTCATCTCATTAAATAATTAAGAAGAAGAATAAGAATTCGTGTTGATGAATGCCACTCTCCTACTAAAGCTGGATTCTCAGGCAATAAAAAAGTAAAACTGACTTGTACTCCTCAAATCAATCATCATACAATAAAGAAACAATAATAATGGACTCGCCGGCTCTTTTGTGTCGCCACTTGTCGCAGTGTCAGCCTTTCTCAACAGAAAAAGAACAGTGAGGGAGCACAGTAAGTTGGGTACAGAGTCAGAGCATCCTATAATTTCCCGGGGATGTTTCCATTTTCCAATCCCTGTCATTCGCACGCTAATCAGCAATCGGCACCCTCTTTCACAGCAAGAAGAGCTTTAAATAATCAGTATCTAATTTTAAAACCCCCGCCTAAACCTCTTCCCTAATCCCTCCGTATATATTCACCTCACCCTTCTGTTTCTCACATTCTTCTCTTCCTCTCTCTATCTTTCTCTCTCAATAGTTGTTAAGCTTAGTTTAATACTAGTACAATATAGTTCAGTATTTTCGCAGATTCTCGCTGATTTTGAAGTTAGGGTTCAGGGCAAGATTGTGTATGAGCTCAACGTTTCCAGATCTCTGATGGCCAACCCCCACATTGGCAATGGTACTGAGTTTGACGCCGCCAAACCCCCTCCACTCACCTCCTCTGCTTCCTTCAAGGCTCGCAAGAAGTCCAACGCCCTCTCCCGACAACCTTCCGAAATAGACGATGTCATCACCCTCTTACACGGCTCCGATCCAGTCCGCGTTGAGCTCAGCCGCCTTGAGAATGAACTCCGAGGTTCTTTCTTTTATCTTTTCTTCTCCTCATTCTCTGAGATTTTCCTTTTCTGTGGGAGAATGTGAACGCATAATTCGGATGACTGTGAGCCTAACTGATTCGTTGAGTTCCCAGGATTACTGATTTTTCCCGACCATGTATTGGAGAAGTGTGAGAAGCGCGCTACATAAGTTGCTTGTTAATTTCCTTTTTCCAGAGAGAAATTAATTTAGCTTGTTCGGTTTCTCTGATGATGAAATTCTGCGGGAAAAGAGAAAATCAAACCTAAAGAAGAATTTTGACAAAATGCCGTCGGAACATCATACCGACTTCGGTCTTCTTCTTCTTCCTTTTTTTTTTTCGAAAACAACGTCGATTCAATGGCAAACTTTATGATGGCCAAAAATTGAAAAAAAGAAGCAAACTTTATCAGTGATAAAATTATTTTTATTGAACTACATTAGTTTCACTCTGAATTGGGATAAATCTTTATCAATTGAATAAAACTTGCACATTCTTCCCACAAGATGCAAATTTAGTCATTTTGGCCATAATTATTTATCTTTTCTTGAAGAAGTTAGGGTATTTGAGGAATGAGTCTAAGACATGATTTTTACCTAGTGCAAACTGTCAAATTATGATGGATATTGTCCCGGATATCCACACATATAAATGTACTGAATATGAGTGAATTATGTAGTGTCCATGCTATCTTGCATTTTTCCTTATATCCCCTTTTCCTTGTCACCTCTGAAATAGAAACAGAAAACACACTATATATATATATATATATATATATATATATATATATATATAAAATCAATGTTATGTCGTCATCGCCATTTTGCTTGACATGCAGTTGGAAAACTGTTGTTGTCAAGTTGATCTTTGGACCAAAGTAAGAACTTTTGTATGTTGCATGCGTTTAGACTGAGGCATCATTTTATCATAGTTCATGATCTATTTTCATATCATCTGATATATAGATGGATAAGTTGTGGGTATTCTCTGATTTAGATACCTATATTGGGGAGTTAAGGTATGCAGATGGTTTGTTCTTCTAATGGATCTTATTTATTATATGCGTTATGATCAAAGTGTCATTCCACTTATTTTGGGTAGACATTTTCCTATCCTGCAAAAAATGTTAAAATCTGGAGCCGAGGGTACATTATATAGCGCACTTGTATTTTCTCATGCATCAATACCAAACTTGTATCCAAGACTGCCATCTTTCATTTTGTTCTTTCTAACTGATAAGTTCCCATTATTCAAAAAGTTAGAATCTTATTTAAAAGTGGATCCCTTCATTTGAGTCAGGCGTGCCCTTGTTTTAGTAATGAGCCTCATTGACTATTGTTTCACTTGCAGAGAAAGATAGAGAACTGGGGGAGGCTCTTGCAGAGATTAAGTCCTTAAAGAACTCAGAACGTCTTAAAGATAAAGCAATGCAAGAGGTATATTTCTGTAGACCTGCTGCAGAAACTCTTTCATAAAGCAAAATTAACAGTTCTTTGATTTAATATATGTAGATATATATATCAGCTGTAAAGTTTCTATTTGAAGTCTTGTGCTTAATGAAGCTGCCAGTATATTTTTGAATTCTGAAGCCAATGCAGGGATACTTATTGCTTCCATGGGTTTGAATAATTTCAGCTAACAGATGAGCTGAATAAGGTGGATGAAAAACTTAAAGCAACTGAAGCTCTTCTGGAAAGTAAGGTAGTACTTTTGTTATGGCCATTCCCTTGTTGAAAATTTCCCTATTTTTCATAGCCATTATTTCCAGATCACTTAATGCTACGTTATGTTTCACAGAACCTTGAGCTAAAAAAAGTCAATGATGAGAAAAAAGCAGCATTGGCTGCTCAATTTGCTGCCGAAGCCACACTAAGAAGAGTCCATGCTGCACAGAAAGATGATGAAATGCCTCCTATTGAAGCTATCATCACACCTCTGGAAGCAGAGCTCAAGCTGGCTAGGATGGAGGTATTTTGATACGCTGTCTTGTATTATGCTTAACTAGACATCCTTTTTCCACACTTAAGGCATCCTGGACTGGCGGTATGCTGTACAGTTAAAACTTATAAATTGGAATGGACTCGGCTTTTGGTACTTCTACATTCGAGTTTATAGAGTCATTTTCCTATTTCATGTTTGTCTTGTTTTGCTATGATAATCAAGACCAAAAGAGTATTTCTCTCACTTGTGCTGGCCGTTTCCATGCTTCAGGTTGCAAAGTTGCAGGATGACAATAGAGCACTAGATCGGCTAACCAAATCAAAGGAGGCTGCCCTTCTTGAGGCTGAGAGAACTGTTCAAATTGCTATGGCAAAGGCATCATTGGTTGATGATTTGCAAAACAAGAACCAAGAGCTAATGAAACAGGTTGAGATATGCCAGGTGCGTCTTCCAAAGTTTATTGTGTTTTGTGACCTCATACATCTTGTAATCAATGAGCGGGATGCAACATTTAGTTAAATGTTCTCCTGCTTTAATGCCAGGAGGAGAACAAAATACTGGACAAAATGCAACGGCAAAAGGTGGCTGAAGTTGAAAAGCTAACCCAAACAGTTCATGAGCTTGAAGAGGCTGTCCTGGCTGGTGGGGCTGCTGCTAATGCTGTTCGAGATTACCAGCGGAAAGTGCAAGAGATAAATGTAATTATTGCCATTCTTGAAATATAGACCTTTATGATATGCTTAGTGATCAGTCTTGCTCATTAGCCTCTTGCATGAGCTTTTAATTGCTTCTAACCTTCAAAGTTTATGGACAAATTCTAACCTCTTTGGTTTGTATGTAGGACGAGAAGAAAATGTTGAAACGGGAAGTAGCACGTGCTAAAGTTTCTGCAAACAGAGTTGCCACTGTAGTTGCAAATGAGTGGAAAGATGCTAATGACAAAGTGATGCCTGTTAAACAGTGGCTTGAAGAAAGAAAATTTTTCCAGGTACGCAGTAGGCTATGAATATTCTTTTACTTTATCTTTCACCTTTTCACTTAAAAAAGGTTTTTTACAATAGTTGATTCTTTAAAATATCGCAATGGGCTGATGTTTCCACAGGAGAGCTCAGATAATAGAAATATATCAATTTTGCTTGTGTTTGTAATTATTCTATTGATTCACAGTAGCTTTGTTGGTTATTTTAGTGATTTGACGCATATATGATGTCAAGATCAGAGAACCAATTACCAGTAGATAGAGTATAGGGAAGAAACACGATAATTGGTTAGCATATTCTTGAGAATAGATTAACCTTTGCATGATTTTGTAGGGTGAAATGCAGCAGCTTAGAGATAAACTGGCTATAGCAGAGCGCACTGCAAAAGCAGAAGCACAAATGAAGGTATCTATCTAATCTATGTTACTCCAATCTCTTGATTTCTTTTCAAGCTTCTTCTCAATATCCTATACTTAATTGAACTGACTACGCAGGAGAAGTATCAATTGCGATTCAAAGTTTTGGAAGAAAAGATTAAAGCACCCAATGGTAATTCTAAAATCATTGCATCAGACGTAAGAAACATCGCCAGTGGACCTTCAAGGCGTCAGTCTTTTGGAGGAGCTGAGAGCCTGTCTGGATCCAATGGATATCTATCAAGGAAAAGCTCGAGTTCAAAATCAGGGTCAATACGACCAAATAGTGCTAGTGCGTTATTAAAACATGCCAAACTCTCATCTAGATCATTCGATGGTGGTAGTAGATCCCTTGAGAGAGAGAGGCCAACTTCAAATGGGAATGGGCAAGATAACGTGCCAGCCAATGCCAGTGATCAAACCACCAGTACTCACAATGTCACTGCGAGTGAGGGAAGTGCAAATGATACGCCAGTTGAAAAATCTAAAGCAGAACATGAAGACTATGTCTCCGGAATGTTGTATGACATGTTACAGAAAGAGGTTATATCTCTGAGGAAGGCTTGTTATGAAAAAGATCAGACCCTTAAAGACAAGGACGATGCGATTGAGGTCTGGTATTTGATTTATGGTTAAGGGTTAATATTTTACATTGAATACTCCCTAGCTCTTCTCTAATTTAATTAGTGGTTTTTTTTATATATGTAAAGACAGATTTCATTAAATACACAGTAAAATGATTACAATAAACTTGTGCTACATTACATCAGAACTGAAAGCAAAACCAAGCAACCCAAGACAATAAAGTAACAAAGCAAAGAAACAAACAACCAGAAACTAAAAACAACTAATTAAAGAAGGTTGATACATTGAACAACTAATTAGTGGTTTTCTTTTGCAAATATATAGATGTTGGCAAAGAAGGTTGATACATTGAACAAGGCTATGGAAGTTGAGGCTAAAAAAATGCGTAGGGAAGTAGCTGCCATGGAAAAGGAAGTTGCTGCCATGCGGGGTAGCAAGGATAATGATCATAGAACAAGGCGACCTAGTGCTCCAAGGGGTGCTGTAAATAGTTCTCATTTAGTTTCTTCCAGGTCAATTTCCTCTTCCTTACTTTTTTCATCATGATAATATTTTAACTTGAAATTTGAATAAACTTGAACTTCAGAATCTCATTTGACCCTCTTCAGATCCAGTCTTTACCTGGTTTCTGCATTAGGGGTTACTGTAGAACTTTCCTATTTTTGTGATCAAATATGATCAGCTGTCAAAATCTATAACTTATGTGTTTCAAATATTAGAACATGAGTTTGTCTGGAATGCTGTTTTGTCATTGTCAAAGCTGGTCCCTGTATCCTTTTTCTTTGCACGGGCACCCTTTGAAGTTTTGCCTTCTTCATATTAACTTCTATATAATGTATGTTGCTAGCCTTTTTTCTTTTGTTAAAAAGAAGACTCATCGAAGTTACTTTTTATTGACATATTTCAGGAGTGGACGCAATTTTTAGGTGAGTTTTATTGGATGTGATCCTCTGGCAAGGATGGCCAGACTAAAGGTTATCTTTTGAATTATTTTCCCCCTCTGCGCTGAATAGATTGTATGATTTTTCTTAATTTCCCCCTCCTTTTTCTTTGTGTCTCCGTCTATTTAAGCTGTCTCGGCCAGAGGGGGGTTGTGTGTGTAAAGGGGCTGACTGTGTTTTCCCGGCAACCTTGTCTTGTACATCTCCTTTGTATACTATGTCCAAAAAGAAAATTTAAAATTAATGATTCCTTGATATTTGTGGCAGATATGAGTATAGCATCCATCAAACTATGTTTCATTAGCATTTATTTGTGTATATCAGCCGTTGAGCTGCAACTATCTTGCGGTGGGATCCCAGTGGTTCAATATTTTTTCCCCTTTTTTGAATATTCCCCATCAATGGAGACGACTAGAGCTCGGAAAATCTCGTGACATACTTATAACTAGAGTTGGTAATCGGAGGTAATCCGAACAGGTGATGTGAAGAAGCAGTACCCTCCAGACCCGGAGTAAAAAAACACTTATTTTTTAAAGTTCTCATACCGAGAAAACCAGGGAGGCTGGCTATGCATGCGCCCGAAAATTACTATTCCAAATTTTAACTATTTTTCCTCCACTTTTTTTTTTTAAAAAAAAACATAATTAGTAAATTACAACACGAATCATCCAATAAATAAAGACAATCACTAATTCATTCAAAAAGAAACTATGTTCACAAATAACTCACATAAAACATAAAAAGCGTATCACTAAAGAACGTTAAGCGATAATATTATTGTCGTCATCTTCGTCACTATCATCGATTTTAACGACATCTAATTGTTCTTCACTTTGAGTAGTAGCGTAGCTTCGTGAATAAGAATATCATGAAATTCTTCTCTCGCATCACGTAACACATTCATAATCTTTATTTGAACAAATAATAAATCAAATCATAAAATTATAGTATAGTTATTATATATTTGTAGTTAAATGGATAAATAACTCTATAACAAATACAAAATGTATATAAATTAATAAATTTAAAAAGGGGGAAAAAAAAAAACTACAGTGAAAAGGGCGCGCGTAGGCCGCCGAGCCCTCCAGGCCATTCTTGGTTTTAAGCGTCATTTTTTAAATATCTCATCCATTTTTCAAGTCCGATTCTTAAAGCCTTAGAACTATGAATGGCCGATGTCGATGGCCCGTTTTGGTTCTACTTATAACACCCTACGTTAGACTGGATAGAGATTTATCCAGTTTGTTCAGAGATTAAGGGCGAAAAATTATTTTTGATAGAACATGAAATATGACTTTATTGTCAATTCTAAGTCAAATACTCGTAATAATGATAATGATAGTAGTGGTAGTATGGTTAGTTTCAAAAAATTTGAGTGTAATGTTTATGTGTAAACGCTAGAACTTGTAAACTTAAAGTCATTTCGAATTTTATGAAGAAAATTATTTAATTTATATATCTTGAACGTTTTAAAAATTAAAAAATTTGAAAATTGGTTGAAAATCCTTGATGGGAAAATTAATTCGTCATTGGTACCTGGAATTTGCGGTCCTGTAGGAGAAATAGCCGTGGTTCAATATTTTTAGTCATGGAAAAAAATAAATATATTGAACTATTTACTAAATAGTACTAGTATCACGTAATATTGAAAAAAATAAATAACTGACAATTATAAATGAAAATAAGATATAAGATGATAATAACTTTTTCAGTAGGTATCTCAAACAAGAATTTTATATTTCTCTCACAGCCCAATGAGTAAGGAACCAAACATTATCTTTATAGAGAAAATAAGAGATTAGTTGGGACTAAATTATTGGCCAAAATAAAATATCATATAATAATACTAACAAGTTTTAGAATGTCAATCGGGGCGAGCTGGGGCCAAGGCCAGCTGGCCAACAAGTGGTTCCACCGCTGAGAAATAGAATGTAGAGAAAATAACGAAATTACACACTACGAAAACTTAGCTAATTCTCAAACTTAGCTGCAATTCTCAAATGGGTAGTTGCAATTTGTGGAAGGTTTGCATTTGCATTTTAACTTATTTTTCACACCATGGAAGGTCACTTGCATTTGTATTTGAGGGAATGTCACTTGCATTCAACTTAATTTACACACTGCGGAAGTTTAGTTGCAATTTGTGAAAGATCATTTGCATTTATACTTTAACTTAATTTTCACACCATGGAAGGTCATTTACAATTTGTGAAAGTTCACTTGCATTTCAACTTAACTTACATGCTAGGGAAGCTCAGTTGCAATTCGTGGAAGATCAATTACAATTCATGATTCACTTTATATTCTATTGATCTGCCATAGTTTACCTTCATCTCCCTCCATCACTAAATCTATCATGGCTTTCCACTACACAAGAAATACTATTTTTCTTTTTGAAATTTGATTTTTGTTTTCAACCGACTTAAGAAGGTAAGAGAGTGAGGGAGCGGCATCAAAGATTGAAGAAGTGGAAGGAGTGAAGAAGGCAGGCGCAGCGATAGCAGATGATGTTGCTAGATCTGATGTGGTGTTGCAAGATGAAGTTTGTCGTCATTGGTTCCTGGAATCACCACATTGCTCGTTAGTGGAGTTTGCTTGAAGGGGATATGGGGTTTGTGGAGGGTGAACTTGGAAAGATGAAGGAGAGGATGAGGGAGTTGATGGTAGTGAGGGAACTAATAAGTGAAAATGGTGAAAGTGTATATCCTTATTTCATCAAGGTAGAGTGGCCATTTCATATAGTTACTCATTTCTCCCAAAAAATATCAGGACTTTACTTTTTTTAGGTCTTATCTCCCAATTAGTTTCTCAAACAGAAAGTTATCCCCAACTTTTCCTAAAAATATTATAAATCAATATCATTAATTAATATATTAGATTACACATAAATGTGTTGTAGGCATGTCATGTGACGCTGGGTAGAGTGTCAACCATAGCATGTATGATTTTTTTTCATAAAAAGTTAAAATGATACTCCCTCTGGTTAATTATAGGAGCAAATTTTGGAGCCAGTATTAATTAAAAAGAACTACATTATAGAATAGAGTCAAGTGGGACAACAAGAAAGGAAATCATAAAAGGAATTAGGAAAAAACAAACACTTCAACTTTTAAATGAGAAAAGGAAGAGAGAGAGAGAGAGAGAGCAATAATAACCTCCATAAAGATGTCCCTTAATGTGGCTGAGGAATCTGCAAGTCTAGCAAGTTGTTTCATAAAAACCATGATCTTCAAAGGGGCAAAACCAGGAGAGAAGAAAAAAGTGTTGACAATCTAGCAGAGAGAGAGCGGATCTAAGACATTTATAATTAAAGAAAATGTCACCCCTATTTTTCTGAATGCATTAAAAATATTGAAGTGGTTGACCATAAAAAGAAATGCATGCATGACATATAATTTTTCTTTGACGCTGCTTTAGCTTGTGACTTGTGAGGCACTAAATACCATCCTTCGCTACTCACAGTAGGAATAAGAGGCTGACTATACAAATTTGGAGGTCAAGGAGGGCTATCCTTATCAATGGTGAAAGCAATAGTATAAAATCACAGGATCTCTTTAACTTCCCTAGCAACCTAAATAGGATGAAAAACAGATTTCTCATGCAAAACAATATTTATTTCTTTTCCTCCAGATAACATTCAAGAGGATAATAATACCCTTCAATAGATGAACATGTTCACCCACTTGCAATTGGTAAAGAGTGTTCTTCAGCCATTCATCAAATTTCTGAACACCTGAGTTATCAAAATTAACTTGAAAACATTAAAACCAGACAGCTCTAGTGAATGGACAGAGAAAGAATATGTGCTCAATAGTTTCATTAACATGATATCCAAACAGGCAAATTAAGATGATGTTTGCAAAGGACGTCCACAGAAGGCAAGGCATTCTGAAGGAGTTTCCACATGGATTAAAGATATTTAACTAGGAGAGAAATTGACCACAAAAATTTATGAAAAGGATCATTTGTCCCATTTATCAGGTTCTTTAGACATATAGAGAAGCCTTTTTTGACCGGGTAGGGTATACGAGCTTGTCTGGGAAACCCCTAAACCTAGGCTTTAAAAGCTATTTTCCGCAAGTCGAGACAAAACTCTTTTCACAATTTACCACCTTGGTCTTATTTATAAGTCCATTTTGATCAAAAAAATTGGTCCTATTTATAAGTCTAGTTTTATGTAATAAATGAGATTGTGACAATTTTACCCATCTTAATTGCACCTATGAAGACAGAGAGAGAATAAATAGTTGAAAATACTCAATTATAAATGAAGGCAAAGTTGAAAATTTACCCCATAATCATTGTGCCAATTAACTTTCCTTGGTATGTGAAATTTGGTTAAAATGACATAAATAGGATCCAGTGATACCTAATAAATCTTAAAAGTTATTCTCAAAAAACTAAATCCAAAAGGGCACTACATAGCCTGTACGATTCAAATATCCTATACGCGTAAGATAAAATACACAAAATCTCCCTAAACTTAAGACTTGGGGAGGTATACACAAAATCTCCCTAAACTTAAGACTTGGGGAGGTTTAAGGCTAAAAATGGCTAAAAATATAATGTTGTTTACAAGGCTAATATATATAAACCTTCATGAACTTTTGAGTTGGTTTTAGGTTACCTCCCTGACCTGTTGAAATTACGGTCATAGTTAATAGTTCTTGCACTATCACCATTCTTACATTTTTTATTATATAGTCTTGTTGTTCAAAAAACAAAACCTGGCATCGACATATTATTTAAATAAAATAGAATTAAAATGCTTAAAAATATAAAATATTAAAAAAGCATTTAATATTTATTTGATAATGTATTTTTTGAATAAAAAAATACAGCATACTTAAATATATATTTCAAAATGCCAAGTGTTTTTTAAGTGACATGTTATATAATAAAAATATTAAAATTTTAATATCGCAAAAATCGTTAGTTTTGACAGTAATTTTAACTGCAATTGAGTTAATAGTTAATACATGGATGATTAGGGAGGTGATATTTTAGCCTATTTCTAATATTAAAGTTTTGTTTGTTAACATGATGCTCCATCAAAATATAATATTTTAAAAATAAATTATTTTTAAGGAAAAAAATACTACTTAAAATTCAAAATCTCAAATCAGTTTTTTCTCACTAAAATGAACTTATCAATTGTTATACTGATATACTCTTGTACTTAATCCCTACCACTTTGGTCCTATTTATAAGTCTCTTTTGACCAAAAAATTTGGTCCCATTTATAAGTTCCTTTTGATCAAATAAATGAGATTGTGACAATTTCTTGTATTATTATTGTCTAATGAAAATAGAAAGAGAATAAAGAGTTGAAAATAGAGTGGGAATCCGGGCCCCTCTGGGCCGGGTAAGGAAAACATTTGTTTTTCAAAGCCCGACCCGATAGTCTGTGGGCAGGCCTCTACCGGTCTAAAAATTACTATTCCAAATTTTAACTATTTTTCCAAAGATTTTTTTCAAAGAAATATAATTAGTAAATTGCAATCATTAAAGTTCTAATCTATCAAATAAATGTTATCAACATTAATATCCTAAACAATATAAATCATTCAACAAATAAACACATTCATTAATTCGTAATAAAAAACAAATAAACACAAAGAATATGTTTTTTCTTTTTTTTTTCAAAAAATATTAAACAAAGGAATTCTTTTATGTATCACGACAAAAATCGCCTTTCCCTCTCGTAATTTTGTGTGTGTCTATAAATTCCTTCGGTTAAATGCGTGATTTTCTTGACAAGGTAAAACTAATTATACTTATTTTATACAAAATATATTTATAATTTATTACTTATATAATATTGTAATACAAAAGTATGTGTTTATTTAATATGAAAACATCCCTTCTTTAAAATTTATAATAACTAATTATTTGTTTTAATACGAATAATAATAAACATGAAGAAAGGGTTATAGTTTAAACTAAAAAAATATAAGTAATTACAAATAAACACATTCATCAGTAGAAGTCTAAGTAATTTTTTTTTTAAAAAAAGCTACGATTAAAAAGAAACTAGCTTAACGCCGAATTCGATTAAGCCCGAGGCCTCTGAGGGATGGCCATGTCGGGACGATTTCAAATTTTTGACCTATTTTTCAAGTCAGAGTCTGCGGGGCGAAACGAACTTCGACGATTTCCCGTTCATTTCTAATTGAAAGGTACCCATTCATAAATGAGGGTAAAGTTAAAAATTTACATGTCATCAGCCTAACTACCTCTCCTATGTGTAATTTGGTCAAAAAAGACTTATAAATAGGGCCAGAGTGGTATACTTTTATAGACAATAAGACTGATTTGAGATTTTGAAGTTCAAGTGGTATTTTTTTTGTTATTCCTATTTTTTTTATAAATATTTTGAATATTATCATCAAATGGATCCTGTGTTATCTTTGGTTTATATTGAATTTTGGCAACAAACATTTGATCCTATTAAATTTAAAAATTAAATAATAATCATAAAAAGAGAATAACTTGTTCTTAGCCCCCAAAATATACAAACGGATATGATGGATTATTAATATAAAAAAAATGTTGTATTGTATATACTAACTACATGTTATAACCCATCCCGCTTATTTAAAAGTGATTTTGGCGAGGGATGGAGGGAAGAGCTTTGTTAGATGTTAAAACGGTAGGGTTTAGAGGGAAGAGAGAGCTAGTGTCTGGCTGGCTGGTGATAGTGCTTCTGGTTTCTGACGCTCACACCGGTGTACAAATTTTCTCGCCTGAGCAGCAAAATACTTCATGTCATGGTGATGGCGCCTCTTCTCAAACTCTCTTCTGCCTATCCTCCTATTCGCTTCATGGCTTCTCGCTTCTTTCACACCTCTCCCTTCCTTTCTCATTCTTCTTCCTCTTTACTCTCTTCCTCTTTTTCCTTTTCTCGGACCTCTCTGTTCTTCATACCCAGGTACTCTCTCTAGCTGCGCTTTATCTCTCCCCTTTTATTGTTTGCTCCGGTCTTGAGAGACAACTAAAAGAGCCCAGTTACGTTGCTATACTAGGACAAGTCCTGCGCAATATATCCGTTGTAACTTGATAAATGCGAGCATACTTTTGTTTGGTGCTTTTTCTTCTTTCATTTCGAAAGTATCGGATGAAATCCAATAGCCGTTTTTGGTTGAATTGGGTAATAAAATTTTGTCTGGGATCGCCCGTTTTTTCCTGGACGAAAACGTAAATTATTGTTTGCCAGTAATTTTTAAAACAAGGATAGTACACTTCTTTGAATGAGTAATTGCTCGTACTGAGTTGCTGGGAGATACACACACGGGTGCTTTCCAGCATGTGCCTTATAACGATTTGTGTGGTTTTCTCAGGGCGACTTTTCCGCTGAGTAAAATTTCCAGCCGTCATCTGGTCCCAAAGACAGTCACTCCAAGGGCATACATGTCATCTGGCTCATCAACTGAGGCTCTTCGAAGAAATGAAAGCTCCAAAGCTTATGGTTCTGATCAAATTCAGGTTTTTAGCGGGTTGCTTATGAATTTTGAACTAATCGTAGAATGTGGATAGATCGTAGTAAATTTTTTGGTGCTAAACAATATTCTTCACTTCAATGTGCTGCATAGGTTTGTCAGTTTATATCATTATTCTTGTAATTCTTTTCCCAACATAATAAGCTAATGGCTGGTTGTACATCTAGGTACTTGAAGGATTGGACCCTGTTAGAAAAAGGCCGGGAATGTATATTGGAAGCACAGGTCCACGCGGATTGCACCATTTGGCATGTTCTTCTCACTCTCATCACAGTCATCTAATATCTATATTGAAGCATATCTGACCAAAGGTGATATTTGTTCTTACCATAGGTCTATGAAATTTTGGATAATGCTGTTGACGAAGCTCAAGCTGGGTTTGCTTCAAAGATAGATGTTGTTTTACTAGCTGATGATTCTGTGAGCATCACTGACAATGGCCGTGGGGTATGACTTGTTATCTATCATTGAATCTCTAATTGTCTTTATTTTTCCATGGACTAGATGTGTTTTATTTTACTTGTGCTTTGGATGTGCTTCCTGGTTCATTTTCCATATAATTATGATGCTATGTGACATTAACTTGAAGTTTAATGCATTGTTCACACTAATATTAAAACAGAATGTCATGGTTATGCTTATCACCTGTAGAATAGCGGCACTATTGTAGTAGTAATTATATTTACTTAGCATCTTTTTGCTTAAGTAATTTTAAAAACGGAATGCAATACTTGGCCACTCTTTAGCATCAATTCTGGACAACTCATCTCATCTTAGTTTTAAATGCATATTGTAAATTTAAATATATTCTGTTTGGTATTTTTCATCTGAAAATGCCAAATCAAATAAAGTTGCTTTTACATACAATTTTCTTATATGGTTGCGAGAGCCATATCAACCTCTTGCTTGATTCCAACTAAACATCATCTTCACTCATGAATTGCAGATTCCTACTGACATGCATCCAGTTACCAAAAAGTCTGCCCTGGAGACAGTGTTGACGGTACTGTTGTTTTTTTTTTTTTTTAAAAAAAAATATAGCTTGGAATTTGTTTTTGTCATTTTATTTTTGAAAGGTTAATGATTGTTTCTCTGGACACCTTAAACTCCAAATTTCCAGTTTTGTTTATTCTGTTATTCCATCAAGGGCTATTTTTGCTCAAATGTGGAGAAATGCCTTGGTATTCTCAGAAAGTATTTAAGCTTTGGAGTTTTTCCCTCACTTTGGATCACTTTTCAGTTTAAATTTGTGGAAAAGGTCAAGTATCTTTTGGGATATGCAGGTGTTGCATGCAGGTGGTAAATTTGGGGGTGCAAACAGTGGATACTCTGTTTCAGGTGGTTTGCATGGTGTTGGTTTATCTGTTGTTAATGCTTTGTCTGAGGTAAGAACTGTCTTATCAACAACCCCCCCCCCCCCCCCCCAAAAAAAAAAAAAAAAACATAAAAAGTGACTTTGGAACTTTATTTGGTCCTTTTCTTGTGTACTTAAATTATGAAATAGTTTTCTCCCCTTCCAGTTATGAGATTTCTTCCTAGCAATTATGATTGCTAACATGGGTCAGTTATCTAAAAGTTTAAGCTGGATATTTAATTTCAGACACTTGAGGTAACAGTTTGGCGTGGTGGATTGGAATCCAAGCAAAAATATTCCCGTGGGAAGCCAGTAACGCCTCTGACTTTTGATGTGCTTCCTGTTGAACAAAAAGATCGTCAAGGGACTTGCATCAGATTTTGGCCTGACAAAGAAGGTCTATATGATCACATATGTTTATTTGTATGGTTTATTCGAGAGTTATTTGTTCCTTCTTTTCAAGGACTTTCATTTGATTTATTATGATTTCTGCTAAATGTGCAGTATTCACCACTGATATTGAGTTTGACTACAACACAATTGCTAGTCGCATTAGGGAGCTAGCTTTCCTCAACCCGAAGGTAAAGTTGTTGATTGGAATCACTGGGTTGCATTGTCAGATTGTCTAATCTAGCACTCACTAACTTCATTAGAATTGGTCCCAATTTAGATAGCTCGTTATAAGAAATTAGTCATGTTTCAGTACAGTACTTAATTTAGCTCTCACTAACTTCATTAGAATTGGTCCCAGAAACATCTCTCAATAGATACTGCTAAAGTTGTTGCAGAGTTATGTTCATCGTAATCTTGAACAAAGTGACGCTCTCGGTACAGGTTTTTAATTGCTAAAATGTTGGAATCTGCTTCATTTCCTGATAAGATTCTGTAGATATTGCAATACTTTTCTCTCATTATTGTTTCTGATACATTTGTTTTCAAAATCAGAAGAAAATAAGAACTGTGTTCTTGTGACATGTTACCTTCCGTGAATAGAGGCAGATAATATGTTTTTCCTAGTTAATGATCCAGGCTTCTTGTTTAACTGTAGTCTGTTTAATAGATTAGGCCAACCTAGTTCACATGGCTCAACAGGAATTGTTAATGCTTCACATCCTTTTATTTTATATGGTTGTGCGTGTCAGTGGGAATTTTTTTGAAAAATCCACTTAACATCTTACTTTATGCTCTTTCTTTACCTTTGCAGCTTACAATAATTCTTCGGAAAGAAGATAATGATCCAGAAAAGATACTGTATGATGAATATTTCTATGCAGGGGGGTTGGTTGAATATGTGAAATGGCTTAATGCTGATAAGGTCTTTTTACTTTTATGTTGAAATTCTATATTGAAAAGTGTTTCCTCTTTTTAAGGGTATTAAGGTATAAAACTGCTTGTTTTGCAAATATTTGCATGTGCCTTCTTTCTTTTTCTTGCTAAGAGATTGTTGGCTAATTACTTTGTCTTCCAGAGAGCTCTCCATGATGTTTTGAGTTTTAGAAAAGAAATGGATGGAATCTCAATTGATGTTGCTCTTCAATGGTAAGACCTTTTGTGCTGTCCACTTCTGCATTTCTTAAATTTCTGTTAACTGATATTTCGTTCTCCAAGTGAGTCAGAGTCTATACACAATACTTGACACTTATAGTAAGGATTAACTAGTTTTCATTTGCTATATATGTCACTTTAAAAACTAATACTCCCTATATTGAGGACTGGGGGGAGTAATAAGCAAGGATAACTAGTGAAATTTAATTGTATCCTAATGCGTTTTGTTCGTCAAAATCTGCCTCTAAATGGACATGCTCCTTTTGGTTCTAATTATGGGGCAAAGTCAACTGCTTCCTGGTTCGTAAGAGTAGTATCTGATATCCTTAAACTTGTAGAAAAATGTGACTTTTCAAATTTTCCATTGAAATTATTGTCCACAATAGAGTGCCCATGAAACATAATGAGACCAACAATAAATGAAGAAGGGACAGGATTGGGAAAAATATATATAAACACTACATCTTTGCCTTATATTTTTGACCAAGCAGGGAGTGGATACTTTGCCTTATAATTATGACTGGAGGGAGTACAGATGTCAGATGGCTTTAATACTCTGCCAAATGTTTGATTATTATTCCTGATTCCTTTTATGAGTATGTTTGGTTCAGTTTATTTCTTCTTTTACCAGGTGTGAAGATGCATATTCAGATACAATACTTGGATATGCTAATAGTATACGCACTGTTGATGGAGGCACCCACATTGATGGTATGAAGGCTTCATTGACAAGAACACTTAATAATTTTGGGAAGAAGTCAAAGCTTATAAAGGTATACCTGACAATATTTTTCCTCTTTTTCTTCTCACAGGGTCAGTCTATTCTCCTAAAAATAAAAGAATATTTTGCTTACGGGCTAAAAGCTCTCATGTGCATACTTTGTTATACATGTTACTTTAAAGATGCCAATAGCCTTCCTTGTTTCAATGAACCACTTTTATGACTACTATTGCTAGCCATCTATTTATATGAGGGGATTCCCTGCTAAGAATCGCCCAGGGGCTGATATTCTATTGAACATGGGATTTCCCTCTTAGGAAAAAGGGCACAGCACTAGAAAATCACACCAGCACTCTTCAGATTACAATACACAAGATTGTCACATATTACAGCGACACCAAATACATCATCAGGCACACTAAAAGCACATGGAGTGTATATATTAAGTATAAACAGCAGCAGAAGCTCATAATGAATTAGAGAATAATGAATAAGTGTACTATGATGCCTTTGACATGTCTCATGAGTTGCTACAAGCCAAGACACCGCCTTAGCACAATATGCAATCGCTCAAACACCAGCACTTCAAGAAAAGCACTTCAAGAAAAGGGACAATTGGCAACACTGAAGCTAGACTTTCAACAGGCCTGTACTCTTTCCTGTACCTCCTCCAATAAGTTCTACTCCCTTTATCCAAGGCGGGTTATCTTACTCTTCCAATCACCTGCAACCACTCCTTCCTAAATCCTACTCTTGCAGCATGAAAATCCTCCCGTCTTGCCTTTCTGCTGACCCTTTTAGCATAGACCATGGTACAATAAGTTGTTCAACTAGCAGCAACTTTAACAGCTCTATCCACTGCACCATCAATTTTGTTTATTGCTTTTAGGTAATTTATTATAGGTTTTTATGGTGGGAGGGCTCTGATTAGGTTGTGCAATCCAATCACTTTTTTTCCCTTCTATGAAGAAAAGACTACTAATACTCCCGCAAAGAAATTGAAATTTCATTTTTATGAAGCTTCATGTGTTTATTGCAGGATAAAGACATTGCTTTGAGTGGTGAACATGTGAGAGAGGGTCTAACATGCATTGTCTCAGTCAAGGTCCCAGATCCAGAGTTTGAAGGACAAACAAAGGTACTGCTTATTTTACTTTACTACAAATAAATAAGTGCTGATATTCTGGGATTAATAAACAATTCTTGATTAATTTGGAGTTTGCATGCCATATTTCTCTTCCTGCTTTTGATGTCGTTCTTTGTGGTTGCTTCTTGCTCTCTTTGCTGTTAAAAAGACAAGGTTGGGAAATCCAGAGGTGCGAAAAGTGGTTGATCTATCTATTCAAGAGTACATCACTGAATATTTGGAGTTGCATCCTGATGTTCTTGATTTGATACTTTCTAAGGCTTTAAATGCTTTAAAGGTAGGAATCTCTAAATAATATTTTTCAAAATTAATTGTTTCATAAATCCAATTGCTCCGGAAGGGGTATCAGGTTTTTCATTTTGTTATTTGTTATATTTTCTAAGGTGACTATCTTTAAATAGGCAGCTCTAGCGGCAAAAAGAGCAAGAGAATTGGTGAGACAGAAGGGTGTATTGAGATCTTCATCTCTTCCTGGAAAATTAGCTGATTGCTCATCTACAAATCCTGAAGAATGTGGTATTTATTTGGCTCTTGTTTCTTGAATTTTTTCTCTACTTGGTAGAGAGACATTTGTGAACCATATGACTGATGTTCTCTGACATGTTCAGTAAGTTTTATTTTATTTTATTTTCCTTTCCTTTAACAAATAATTGTTGGGAAGAGAAAAAGTACAGAAAGTTACGAAACAAGGACAAATAGCCTCTCCAATCAAAAGAAAATAATCAGGCTGCATCTCAAAAAAGCCTTTTAAGATCCGCAATAGATATCCACTTAAAGAAACCATTGGCGGAGTGATAGGAGTTCACAGCGTCCATTCCTGGTTTATTCAAGAAGGAAGCATGTGAATAAGACTAATTAAGTGATAGCAGTTATTAGTAGTTATTTCTGATCTGTCAGTTATGACTAATCTGTTTTATCTTTAGGGAAGTTGGGTTGTCTTATCCTTAGGAAGTAAGTTACGTGTGTTTAATCTATTAGGAAGTTATTATCAGTTACTCCTATTATGTCTGGTTATATATTCTATGTAAGACAGTGACAAAGGTTATGAATGAATATATAAGTGTTATGTAATTGGTCAGGGACTAGATTCTGGTTCTTGAATGTTTTTCCATTGTTCTAGAGTTAAGATCCATCACGGAGCCCAACAAAGAGGACATAAAAACCATATTATCCCAAAGAAGTGTGGTGGATGGAATTTTTTATTGAATACTGATAGGTTCTATGAACCTCTAGATATAAGATATAGATATCAGATTGAATATTTATAAAGAAAAGGAGATAAGAAAAGAAGGACTACAGCCAGAATCTGCAACTCTAGACCAAAGAGAGAATAACTTCACTGCATAATAATTCCTTGATCACAATAACGCTGTCATAATACACTTAAATAGCCACCTACATAATATAACCGACGATAACTGCTACTAGAACAACTGCTGACATATTTCCTATTAACTGATTCCTAAATACATATGATAGACCAGAGGCATAACTAGTATGTAACTAATAATACACGGACATACATAAAACATCTAAGAGTTTTGGTTTCCACGTTGTTTCTTCCTAGTGTAAACTAAGAAGAAACTTGGATTCCTATCAAATACCATCATGTTCTAAGAAAAAACACCACTGACCATACATTGCGATAGAACTATTATATTTTGGTTAGTTGCATCTGAACCTTTGAAACTCATGACACAAAAATCAGCAGATAAAGCTTATTTGTTTTTAAAGTCATAATGCTTTAGGGTGGAACTTAAACATAATTTTAATGAGATTGAGATCAAGTTAAACTGTTATACTGTGCTTTTTTTGAAATGGAATGTCTTCTTAACAGATGAGTATTAGTTTTTTTTTTTTTTTTTTTTTTTTTTTTATGTATCATGTCCAAGATGCTTAGTATATTTGCTTTAACTCATCTTCATCAGAAATTAAATTTACGTTTCTGCTTGTTTGATGCTTGTCAGTTTCCCCAGTGTGCACTCCCCTTGGGTTTTATTTTCTGGCAGAGTAGATTTTTTTTTAATGAAATGTATTTCTTCATTTATGTGTTGCAGAAATTTTCATAGTTGAAGGTGATTCTGCTGGAGGAACTGCTAAACAAGCTCGTGACAGGCGTTTCCAGGTAAATTATAAATATTGGGATGAATTCCTATTATATTGAAACCACCTAATGCAGGAGGAAGTGCTAAAAAAGGTCACGATATCAATAACTAATCAGAAATCATCCCGTACTAAAGCTGGGTTTGCAAGGGAAACACTTATAAGCCATAGCCTTCTATTCATTTTAGTAATAATGAAATTGCTCTTGCAAGACCTTTTCTACCACCCGTGCACATTATTGATAACATTTGCACAACAGAGAGTAAATGAATTTATAGTGTTAATATCATCAATTGTTCATTTTTTTTTTACTTTGCTTATTTTCATGAAAGTTTATAATTACTTGTGCAAAATAAAAGCTGAGTAAGTTTAATGATATTCATGTGATGATATTATGAAGTCGTTCCAATTGTAGTGTTACCGTATGTATTTAGCTTTCATATTCCTGGATGTATTTCTGATAATTTTGATTTGTTTTCCCCTATTGTTGATGTCACATACTTTCCACCTTTCTCACCATTACTCTGTATACTGGGCCAATTCAAATCCCAAGTTCTGGTGTTAATGTCTGGTTGGTCCATGGCATACATTTGATGGCTTCTTGTTTTGTCATTATATTCATTTTGTTATTTTGTTATATTGGCCACGCTCTTGTATAACTGATAAACATTAGGTTTGCATGATTATGATTTCATCAGACAATGTATGGTGCAGGCCATTCTTCCTCTGAGAGGCAAAATTCTAAATGTTGAACGGAAGGATGAAGCAGCTATTTACAAAAATCAAGAGCTTCAAAATTTAATTCTTGGTCTTGGGCTGGGATTGAAGGTTACCTTTTTCCTATATATTATTTATTGAATTTGTTTTTGACATAGCTGTGAGTAGTCAAGAGTTTGATCTCCAAAATTGTGGAGCTATATTTGGAGGCAATTCCATGTCCAAAAGGGAAGCTAAGTGTAATCTTGACTGTAGTAGGGAGAGTGATTTTAACTAATTCCTAAACTGAATTCAAAAAATACTCTCATAGTAGCATGGAGTTTTATTGCTTGTTAGTAGTATTCTCTGTGTCAATGTAAATGTTTAACAATTGGCTGAATCAGGGAGAGGATTTTAATAAGGATGCACTCCGATATCACAAGATTATCATTTTAACCGATGCTGATGTAGATGGTGCACACATCCGGACTTTGTTATTGACATTTTTCTTTAGATATCAGGTAAAGGATGGGAAAATTCTACGGAAGACTACTTTTATGAAGAAAAACAGATCAATTCATTTAAAGATGCAAATTGTATGATCCATTTGATGGAGTATATGTTTGTTTTTTTGCGTTTTTGTAGAAGGCTTTATTTGATGAAAGTTGCATATATGTTGCTGTTCCACCACTCTACAAGGTTTGCTTATAGTTCGATTTCGTTGTTTACTTGTTCTTCTAGGGAAGGAGGTTTGGATTGGATAGGAAGAAATTTCAAGCTAACTTTCAGTTATATCATTTGAATTAACCAGGTTGAAAGGGGGAAACAAGTACACTATTGCTATAATGACGCTGAACTTAAAAAACTTAGAAGTTCATTTCCTTCTAATGCAACATACAACTTGCAAAGGTTCAAAGGTATGACGAACAGTTGTTACATGCCTTGCTACCCTTTTATTCTACTAGACTCATGTTTTCCCTACTTTTTCATTCGTAAATAGTATATCATTTAAAGTTCTATGAGTGCAGGACTTGGGGAGATGATGCCTTTACAACTATGGGAGACAACGATGGATCCAGAACGCAGATTGTTGAAGCAATTAGCGATTGATGATCTAGCTGAGACAAATGTTATCTTCTCCTCCCTTATGGGATCTCGGGTAATTTGCCTTATTGCTTTCATATTTTGTGAAGTGATGTGTATTAACTGAGCTATTCGATTCTTGGTGATTGCTACTAAAAAATATGACTACATAGACATTTCAAGTTTAGAAAATCCACAGCAAGCTGATAGAACTCTAATCAAGATAGGAGACTAGAACCAGAATCTGAGTTCTAGGGAAAGAGAAGAGAATTAAGATAGGATATGAGAAGGAAATGAGAGATCTTAAGGAAATTAAAAGAGGAGTAGAAAAAGGAAATCTAGAGTCAGAATCTAACTCCAACTAACACAATACTTTTCTGAAATATATCTTCATTCATAATCTTCTAGAAAGAGAGTACAATATATTTAGAGAGTCTTTCCCTTGCCTAACTATAACTTCCTATTATAACTTCCCTAAACAGATAAGATAGAATAACTTCCCTAAACAGATTATAACAAACAGATTCCCTAAACAGATGATAACTAAGAACTACTCCTAACTTCTCCTAACATTTGTCTTTCTTTAAAAGAGGACACATGGAACCCTAACACAAGCAAAGCAACTTTAGACTTTCATACAATGTTTCATTGAAAGAAGAATGGGTTAATAATTTGTCTAGGATCTTCTGATATTTCAGTCTGTTGGAAATTAAGTGGATATTTTCAGTTTTGAAATATCAACTTTGATTAAAGTTGTGACAAAACATATATAGTGGTTGAGTGGTCATGAAGCTAAACACGAGAATTGAGTCTGAGTTTGTAATTTAAATTTTTCATAGGTGGATCTTCGGAGGGAGATGATACTAGAATATGCAAAAAAGATGAACCGTGATCAGTTAGATATTTGAAGCAATATTTTCCTAATAACCACAATGCAACATAGTGGAGCCCAATTTTTCCTCCGTACAGTGGTGAGCAAAGGCCTACATCTGCAGAGAAGAAGCTTCATTCCCTTCTTTTGGTTTTCGGGTAATAGCAGCCATTTAGGTAGTCCACAACACTTTCACGGTATTCATGTAAAGCTACCATTTTTTGGTCGCACAAATTATGTCAACATTCTGGACGAACCTTTTATGTATTATTGCAATTCAATTTCTGTAGATTATTTCCAGGTTTCTGTGCCACTCCATCTGGTGTTTAGTCAATGTTCTACGATGTGCTTGCGTTTTCAGTCATTTTGCTAGCAGTTTATGCTCAGTGCATCAGTCGTTTTTTTAAAAAAAATGTTGGGTGAAATGAAACACAAGTCTTTTTGTTGGAGAAACAAGAATTAATTTGACAGGGGATGGTGTTCGCATTCAAATAACTATCTTTGTTTTCCCCCTTAAAAAAGTCATAGCTTTACTTGCCTTTCAATTCAAAATATATACCAAATGGCGCCCCACACTTCCTCTAATGGAAAAGTTTTTGGGTTTCACTTCTGTAATTCTATTTATAAGGTAGGGATAAAATTTGTTTTTATCTTATTTATAAGTTATCATAATTTTTTTGATATAAATGTACAATTTTATTCTTATTAAATTGGGATTTATGTTGGAAACATTGCTTAACTTCAATATAGAATGAATGAGATTTAATATTTTTCTTAATTCCTACCGGATGAAAGTAACTTGTATGATTAGATGAGTATATCTCAAGTGACCAAAAAATAGGGGTGAGTGGGCACGTTAGTTAAAATTGTTAAAACAAAAAAAAATTATATATACACACACACACACATACATGCACATATATATTATTTTAAGCTTTTAAAAAGGTCCACAAAATAAATAAATACTTCCTCTGGTTCTTAAAGTAGAGTTTAATCGAGGAATTGATCTTGGTTCTACTTGTTTCTTATATTTACTATTTTTTCTTTAATTTACTTTTATTGATGTTTTCTTAACAATAATGAAGTAAAAAGGATATGGAGAAAATTAGGAAAGATGATAAAGGTGTTTTAGAAGGAAAAAACAGATGTGATATTAACTAATTTTTTTTGTTAAAAATGAATATTCTTAATTAAATTAAATTAAATAAATAAATTTTATATTAAATCGCCGAGTGCCAAATAAGTAGCGTTTACACGACCCGGAAGAGAGAATATGCCTCTAAAATATTCGAATTCCGTAGGGGAGAGCGCGACCTGTTCTTACAAAAAGCATAAACGCCAATATCTATAACGAATTATTATTATTATTATTTCAGGAAACTACTTGAAAATTATCAAATTGTTCTTCTGCTTCAGTCCTATATCTCATAACAAATACCCACAAATTTTTTATGCAAGCTCTGCTCCTGCTGGCTGATGGGTCCTGCTATTCAATTCGTATTCAATCTCTCGTTTTGTCTTCAAATAATGCACGCACTCGTTTCAAGCATCCCGAATACCAATTCGACAAACGAATTCGCATGTTTTTTCGTTATGCTTGTAGGGGATGCGGCTCAACTCTCTGATTGATTTACTCATGAAGGTATAAGTTTAACGTGTTTTGTAATTATCTGTGAACTTTAAGAATGAGCGACCGTCATTTCGCTCTTATTGTTTGAAAGTTGAAAAATGTCCATTTCTTTGCAAGAAAGTCCAAACAAAATAAACGCCAAGCGTATGATGTTCGAAGACGTACAGTACGCTATACATAAAGTATAAACGTCGTTTGTTGTCAAGTTAATGGCTTATGGGTCTTTTAATCAAGTAGGTGCTTCTTTTGATGCATATTATATGGCTCTGATTTAATGAAGAATTGGAAAGGAAGATCACTCTCTGTTTTTGTATTAGATTTCTAGAGCAGCTGACAAAAGAGTTGAAAAGTTGTCAGGTGTCCTTTTTCTAAATATGCTTTTGTTTGGGGGAAACAATATTAAGCTTTCGTAACTCTGTGGTTACTGTTGTGATGTTAAAGTTATACGCAAAATGCATTTCTATTACTGTTCATGAGTCATGAAATTTCACTAGGCTGTTGTAGAAGATAGGATTTTCTAAGTTGGCGAATATGTAAGTATCTAAGAGAGATAACCAAGGTGTGAGACGTCGGGCTTCAGTTAAACAAGAAATCCTGCTAAGTTGCACTTGCATTATATCCATTTGTTTCTTGTTTTCAAACACTGTCCTGGTAGTGAATGATCAAAGGCTTGGCCTCGATAATGGAAGTTTAGCCAATGTATCACTGCTCAAAGTGTTCGATGATTTTGGATGTTTACAGAAGACCAATTTGGATGTTTTCTATAATGTATGATGGCAAATTGTGAGAGTGGCAAGTCCTCCGTTGTGTCAGGAAATAACTGCCCAATAGGCCAGTTGATGGAAATTTAACCTCATGTCAATGATGAAAACAGTACTCGGATGGAAGAAATAATGATGAAGGTGATTAAGAATATCGCAAAAGTCCACACATAAGTAAATAGGGGATCGGTTTTGGAATTGTTTCTACTAATAGTTGAAATAGATAACAGACATTAATGACAAAAAGCTCTTTAGAAGGAGCAAGTTTTCAATAGGTTGGGTATTTAGCCGAAGGTGGATGACTCATAGTGTTATCCTTTCCTTTTCTAGAATTTGGACTCTTAGGCTACTGCTACATATGCAATTCTAGTTTGTACTGCTGTTAAAAGAATATTTTATTCTCACAATTTTAACTCTTCTTTTTTGCTTTATATAGATAATGTTTTCATGCGGTCATGCGGGAGATTGAGCTTTTTTGTTGGAATGGAATATAATTGCATTTTTCTTGGATGCTATGTTTAATGAACATGACAGGTATAATCGAGGGCTTTCAGCTGTTTCTGTACATAAATTGAATTGCACTGACTTTAGTGTGAACCAATTACTCAAAAGGCATAGCTAGACAAACTACTTAGACAGTTAGACCAATGCTTTACATCTCTCCTTCTTGGAGGAGTCCTTTAAAGAATGCCAAACAAATTTAGGTTTTGTAAGAAGGTTTCTCCAACTAGGGAGCCAACCTTAATGAATACCGCAGGATATCCTATTGGAGCTTCTACCCATGCTTCGCTTCCTTTTTCAGAAAACACTTTCCCTGTCCAGATATGTTGCCAATTACTAGTCTCTCCCACTGGAAAATAGGCTTTAACTTTCTTCATTCCTTTGTCAAGAACAGGAACCACTAGAATCTCAGAACCAACCATGAATTGCTGATAACTTAACTGAAGCACATTTTCATCGCTTGGGTAATGGAGAAAAAGGTGGCGTACTACAGGCAGCCCTTTTTGTGCAGCTTCCTGTACAGAAAGAACGTGAAAAGGACACGTTAGGTGTTTGCTGAGTTTACAAAATCTGGCATTAAATTGGTGTTAGGATTTTGGAAATCACCTTCACCAGTTGAATACGGTAAAATTTCCAGGCCGTATACACTTTTGCAAAGCGGCAAAATGTGAGAGTGTTCGTTGGTTTGAGTAGAACTGGCTGTTATGGGATGGTTTGTTTCCCTGTTTGCAGAAGATGGAAAATTGTCAGTAATTGATATGATGTACTAGTAGGTTACTCCAGGAAAAGTAGTCAGGAGAATTTGTTCTGATAAGGTGAATTAACCTCTGCGTTGCTGTCAAACTTTAATGAAGTTTTGTTTTAAAATAGATGTCTCAGTGGGTACCCCCTTTTTTTTTTTTTTGAAGAATAAACATTTACACAGAAAATCGGTATTTTCTGAATCGAATGTGCAATGTACTGATCCATGAGGATCATAATCAAACCATTTCTGTAACTTTCAAAAAAAAAAAAACAATGAAGAAGAAGGAGAAACAATAGTAGAACTTAGCAGTTGAATCTTCTTTCTTGACTATGATATGTGCTTTTGCAAATTTGATGTGAATTGATTCTGAAGATGGGAAAAAAATAATAATAACGAGAGAAATTGTCATGATGTAGGTTTGTACCACTTACTTCATGGGTGCGGAATATGGTGGTAAATGAATTAAGTTCCGTCCATCGCAAAAGCAGCTCCTCACTTCTTCTATACTTGATTAGAGGTAAGTTTACTGTACAATAACCTCCTATGTCGCTGTGGTTAAAAGCAAACCCTGAAATTCCACTGCTTAGTAGGCCAACAACGGAACTCTTGATCCCATCATTCATTTGCCAACTAACCATTTGATCTCCTTCCCAGAATAACATCCCCCACCTGGGGCTATCTCTGAAACCAGCCCTCATGAAGAAAACCAATCCCTCTTCTTTTGCCTTCTCCAAATTGTCATTTTGCCACTCTTCAACAAACTCCCTGTTGATTCGGGCCCATAGTTCTGGGTATTTGTTATGAGCTGAAATAGGATCTTCACCTGAAACGTAGGGTAGAAAAGTTTAGTGCTCACATGCTCTGAGGGAAACAAGACGAGATCCAGTGGATAGAAGCTACTCCTGGATCTTCTCGTTACTTACTGAAATTCTGGATCTCTATTAGTCACTGGAAATGGATATGAAATTCAAAAGAGGAAAAAATGAAAGAAAAGAGCCTCGTTCAATACTCATTTCTTGCTTTGACCCACTTCCATGTCTTTCTCTCTGATGAACCACTCAAGTGTCATTCAGTAAAGTCCCAGGTTATCCCAGTGTGTGGAAGCTCTGGGTGAAAGAAGATAAGAAGAAAACCTGAATAGAGAACAGCGTCCACTGGAAGGCCTTCCCCGAAATCAGCCATCCATCCTTTAACACCATCATCCACCATTTCTCGGAGAATCTGCTTGAACCATTTTGCAGTTTTTGGGTGTGTTAGATCCAACATACCCACATTAAAAGCTGTGTTAGGAACTATGTATGGATCCCCGTTCTTGTTTTTCACTAAGATGTCCAACTGCTTTGCCTCCTCAAAGTGGTTTCTTCTTTTGTTTGTCTTCTCATCAACCTATGGGTATAGGATCAAACGACAAATTTATACAAGTGGATTTTTGTCTCCAGTCCCCAACTTTTATCTCGCTAATTATTTTAAACTTGAAGTGTTCAGACTTCAGAGGATGTATTACCGGAGCTAGACACGGATTACAATATGTCATAACTTTGATTTGCCGAGCACTAAGATCTTTGGTAAGCTCCTTCCATCCTCTATACCTTTGCGCATCCACTTCCCAATTCCACCACAATTGTGATCCAATAAAAGTTTCTCTCTGCCCTACCCAATCCTATTCAACAATTAACAAACCAAAGTAAATTTACAAAATATCAAATTGTGACTTCAATATATGCTATAGAAGCGAGTCACATTGTAGATTATCAAAAAGTCTGCTAAAACTTCCTATTATTTTCCTCTTCCCTTTCCTCAAATGTAGGGCAAAGAAATTACCTGCAACCAAAATGCTGAAATTGGAACGTCATAAGCCCTTAGCTCATCCCAGATATGACGTACTGCTTCTGTTCCACCCTGCATCCCGACTATAGCACCAGATATTATCCACTCTGGAAGCTCAGGTTGCCTTCCAATCGTTTCTGTGAAACGTTCAATGAGTTCACAAGGTGAGTTCCCATGCAATATCCGCCCATCAACTGAATTCCCATGTATCTGCTAACTCCATTTCACAGAAAATTGGAAACTGTGTTTTGAGTAAAAACAAAAAGAAAGGAAACTGAAATTAGAAGCTACTTTTTTTAAGGTAGATTATGAAAGAAGGAATACTTGGATCTGTACTCTATCCGGTATTGTCAGATCGAAGATAGTATATTCATATCCTTCAAGGTAAATGGACCTCATTTTAGATGTCATGTAGAATGGAGAAGGTGCATAAGTCGTACTCCAATCACCCCCAGCCCTGCCAATGAGTGAAATGATGTCAACAAGACAACAACAACATATAATACATCATTTGCTATACAGGTTGAGCATATGAAGTTGGTGCTCTGCTTTACCTGTAACTGACCAAGTTAGCAGCAAAGGTGATAGGTTGATCTCCTCTTCCAATTCCCTGTTCTTGAACGAAAATGGGTATCTTTTTCCCTTTCAGATTCATGTGAGAGAACTGCTCCCCAAAACCGTAAAATTTCTCATCCTCATCAGTTGCATACGTCAACCAAATCCTGTTAAACTCTGCTGATTCTGGTTTTTTTAATTTTACCATCTCTCCATCTGCTGATGAAACTAAGGCAAAACTTCTTGACCTCGAAAGACTCCAAGACCACCCAAATCTTCTTTTTCGGTTAATCAGCCTCTTCTTAAATCCTCGATATATCCCCGAAACTGTTGGAGAGCTCTGCTTGCCTGAAATGATTTTGGGTGTTTCAGTCTTCACTTGAAATCCAACCTGATTATTGGTTTTCTGACTAAACAGCACCCAGTACCTAGCAGAGGCAGAGGGTCCTGCAGCATTAAGCTGCATATTTGAATGCATGACTTGCTTCTGAAACTTTTTGCTCTTCTTCGTCGTATTTAAAATCCTTCCTGTGATCAGCAAAGTAGGAAGACGAATATCTCTTTGATCGCTTTTCTGATTTGATCCCAGGTACCCAGAAGGAGAGTTTGTGACCTCGGTTTCCGAATGACGGTCGCATGGATTGATCACCTTAATATCGTCAATGGTCTGGTGATGACAAACCAAATGAACATCTCTGTCATTGACGAGGAAGGATCCTCTGCTTTCTGCCACCTCGGTGTCAGCCAGTGCAGCGGAGAGGAAGGCCTTTCCTGGGATAGTAGACCAAATGGGCCGACTTGGCTGAGAAAGATGTGAAATTGAGAGGTATCCACCATTATCAGAGGACCAAGAAATCTGAAAATCATTACCAATTGCGAAGATTTCATGCGAATGCAGTGTTTTGGAATTGACGAAAAGAGACCCTTGAACAAAGGGAATAGTTGATGGAGCAGAAGGGAAGGGGTTGTTGAAGCGGTTATGGTGCTTTTGGGTTATCTTAAGGATTGCCATGAATGAATTGTATCAAGGAAAAAAAAAAGTGTGTAAGGTACAGAAATGGAGAATTCCTGAGAATGAATTTTTTTGTTACTTTCCAGGAATTCTAGAGTTTCTTTGTTTGAAACTATTGGATGGGGACAGCTGGGAAAGTCCCTTGCACGCCAGTTTTTTATGTGAAACGGTCTCCACAAGCCTTGGACTTGACTCTGGAACAGGTCAGCGTAATTGCATTGGTGGACTAACGCGCCGAAATTGAATCTTCTTTCATCTTTTTGAATGAGAACGTCGTAGTAGTAGTATGGCTGAATCTGACGGCTATCACGGTACACTTATGCTCAATATATAGTGTCCGTTGGCAAGGATTTTTTCTACGGTATCTTCTGATAAACACAACCATGTCCAAGACATTATTAAATGTTAAACGCGGGCATCTCTTTCAGTAAAAATTGAAACATTAATTTGTCATTTAAACAGGAGTTGGGGATGGGAATAATTAATTTTAGAAACTCAAGCACGTCTTTGGACAACCACCCTCTATTGCTTTTTTCTCTGATCGTGGTGGAATGAAAGTTGGCCTGCTCGCCTTCAATCTGCAAGGTTTACGCATCGGCTATTCTAGCATTGATTTTGTCAAGCATAGGCTGTTCTAGCTTTGGATTTTTCCTTATTAGTTATTGTTGCCTCTGATTTTGTTCCGTGTTTGTGTTTCTTTGGGTCTGTTTAGAGTCTGTAATTTCATTTTAATATAATGAATCCCTTCGGTCAAAAGAAAAAAATGACGTCTGCCTGTTCAAATTTTAAAAAGAAACAAAACGCCCAAAAACGTGATTTTTAGTAAATTTATTCAGACACTCTTATTTTTTAAGAAGACTATATTTGAGTTGCTGAACGTTTTTTAAGCAAAGTTATCCAAAAGCCTTCATTTTAATTGAAAACCGTGTTTTATGATAACTAATTATGACTTTCTTCTGCATTCTAATTAAATCAATTTTACCATGTTTAGAATTTGATTTTATCCACTCTGTTTTAATTAAAATTAATTTTATCCATAATCATGTCTATAATCCAAACCCCATTTTAAATTGTGAAGTTAATGCCGTTGAATGTTCCATCTTCAAAACTATTCCTAAAATTGAACCTTCCCCTCTTTCTGGGCAAGTTCCCCCGTTTGCACTTGGTCCTCATAAGAGTCAGGATTCATGGAGCTCTTCCCTAAACAAATGAAAAGATAAAATTCAGGCCTTTTCCTTCATATGTGCTATTTTCCCCTTTTATTTATTTATATTTTGGGAGTAGGGACAAGAATCTTGTAACTTACTTGTGCTAGTCTCTTCCAAGTTCAAATTGCAAACAATGTACCTGGCCTTGTTTTGGAGAAGATTTCGTAAGACAGTCTGATGGTGATCCACCCTGCAACTTGCGTACAAGTTTGGGTAACAAAAATAATCATGAGACCCAAAATCATGTTTTCTTTTAAAAAAATATAAATGCATTGTACATGTCAAAATTAATTATGAATCTTAAACTAAACACCTATACATGTCAAAATCAAGTATGAACTCAATTATTTTTTTAAAAAGGTAATAATAGTGACTTATGAGATAACCATAATTTGGACTCGTAAATTTTTTGGTATGAGAAAAATTAAGTGAGTTGGGTCTTAGGGGCTTCATAAGGTCAACACATGCCTTCAAGCTCAAAAAACATTTATAAATATACTTGTAAATTGCCCACCAACAAAATTCTCATGTCAGTAGGACTTAAACGCAAAACCTTATAGTTATAAGTCAACTCTTTTACCAACTAAACAAACTTTTATTGGTATTTAGGCTCGTAATTACTTGGCCTACCCTCTTCCAAGTTCAAATTGCAAAAATGTACATGGCCTTGTTATGGGGAAGATTTATTAAGACAATGTGGCGGTGGACCACCCTAAAAATTCCATACTTGTTTGGATGACAAAAATAATCATGAGACCCAAAATCACGGGGGCACTAACAGAATTGCGTCTATCGGAAAGAGAACATGACAAACTAAGGTTCAAGTCCCTGTTGGAAGAGGTGTCCACATTTAGTGTCCAACAGTACCTTGAATAGAGTTATCTCCAATAAGAGGATGCCTATGCTTAGCAAAAAAAAAAAAAAAAAAAAATCACGAGATTTCTTTTGAAAAATATCAAATACTCTTATACATACCAAAATGAATTATGAATCCAAAACCAAACGCCTCTCTATACTTGTTAAAGTCAATTATGAACTCAAAGTCATCGTTATCTAATAAGTTTGGTAATTATTTCAAATAAGTTTTTTTTTTCCCTTAAACTTAATTTTTAAAACAATCATCCAAACATGTTTTTTTTTTCCTTCTCCCCAAACTTGTTTTAAAAATTAATTATATAAACTATTTTAAAAATATAAAAATTAAAGTTTATCAATATATAAAAATAGAATCAAACAAGTCTATTCTAAATACTAATACAAACACACTACAATTAACGTGGTTTATTGCCAATAGAAAGTGAAATTAGATGGAATAGCCCAAATGATAATGGAGAAATGGGATATCAGTAGTGATTTATCAAAGCACGTGTATGTCTGAGTTATCAATAGACTAGACGAAAGAACAATTTACTTGTCTTAATTTAAATTCTCAAGGGCTTCGTAAGGAATAGCCAAATATGGACTTGGATCATGTCGAAGAGACTAATGGGCCAACTACTTATCATATTGGGTCTAATTAAGAAAAGTAAAGTTATGTATAAAAAGATAGAGAGAGAGAGAAGTAAAGTTGGTTGAGGGAAGTGCACGATTTGGTTACGATGCAACCTTTCTTTAACGTCATCCACTTTCTTCATCATCTTCCTCATTAATCAATCCGGATTGAAATCTTAATTGTTCATATTTAATATTTTATAAAAATATTATTTTTATATTAAAAATTATTAAATTATTAAAAAATATATAAAAATAATTTTTTTATAAAATATTAAATCGAACGGTTAAGATTTCAATCCAACGGTTAAAATGAGGAAGAGGATGGGAAGTGGATGACAAGAGAAGTGGACCGTAGCCAACCCCACATTTAGTATATGATCATGCCTCAAACAAATTACCTCTAAAAGTATAATACATTGTGCCTAGGAAAAAAATATATTTACTTTCCAAAAGATGATTTATTAACTTCACTTTAAAATTCATTGGAAAAAAAAAATACTTTAAAATTTAACAACTTTTTAACTTTACTCCTTTCAAGAAAATAATAGTAAGCACAATATTAAATTAACAGTACAATTGTATATTTATGTGAAAAATTTAATAGTGCAACTTATAAATGGGATCAAATAAATCACACTCTTTATAGACTAGAGGAATATATTAGTCAGAACACCATAGTGCTATCCAAATTATTCTTTCCACATTAATTATGTCGGTGAACATCCTGTTATGTTAATTTTTCTTTCCACCTTGATTTTATGAAGGAAAAATTTAAAAGAAAGTATTTAATGCTTGATTTTCTAAAATGACTTATAATAGACCAAAAACTAAAAGTACTTGTAAGTTGTGTCTTATAGGATCAGGGAAAATATTAATTTAATTAAAACTGATCCAATCATGCCTACCCAATACCTGAAAAAGTTCAATAGTCAACTTGATTATTGACAGCTAGTGCTTCTCAGAAATATTTAGCAACAATACTGCACTCAAAAAGCAGTAAAGATATTTAGCACTCCATAGAATGTTCCACTGAGAATAAAGGTCACCAACATATATTTGCTTCGAGTGGAATGAATTGTTGTTTCGATCCAATTCATCAAGGGCACGAATGCTTTGCAAACATGGATCACAATACTAAATGCCTCTTTTTACATCACAGCCATGCTCGAGTACCATCTTCTTGAAAGTTACAACTTCAAACCTGGAACGTCAAGCAAATATGATAAAAACCTAATTTGTGCGACGACATAGACATTTGAGCTTCAAAGCAATGAGCTTGTCCAATCTGGGAGGAAGAGCAAGGTGCTCAACGCAATATACAACTAATCTATGGCCCTTGCATGCCAAGAAAGTCGAAATAAAATAATGACGACCGTTAGTTTGATCAATCAAGCAAATTAGAAAGTGGTGTTCTTCTAAATGCATCAACTTCAGCCAACTGAACCATGAAAGCTTTATGGGGAGACAAATTATCAGCTTTCAGCCTCTCCCTCATCCCATATGCTGGAAGCTTAGCATTTATATACGCCTGTATCAGAAATCGGAAGCCACTTAGCCGAGAAGTATAACCCACTTGTCTCATTCTGTAGAAAACTTTTTCTGCATTGTGGACGTCACCTCTTTCTGCATACTGTTCCAAAATAGGTATATAAGTGTCATATAATGGCCTCATCTGGGCCTGCCGGATAGCTTTCTGCAAAAGAGAGTCTGCCTTCTCCACTTCACCTGCTTGAACATAGAGTCTCACAAGTGCGTCCCAGGTCAATGGTCCTAAACGATGCCCACTATTTGCCATTCGGTTTATAAGATCCTTGCCCTTCGTTAGCATATTATTAATTGTATAAGCCCTCAGGAGGACTGCATACTGCCTGGATGTAAGCCTTTTCCATTTCTTAAGCATCATGTCAAAAATTGCCTCTGCTTCTTCAATTTTCTTCAACTTTCCCCAAGCTTCAATTGCGGCTACACACTCGTAAGTCCGAGGATCTGATTTGCAAACTGCCCAAATCCTCTCCACTTCATCAGCCTTTCCAAGGTCTGCATAGATGGTAAACAGATATCGACATGCCGACCTATTTTCTTCCAAATTTCCCCCTTCTATCTCCTTCAACACAGCTTCAACTTTTTCTTTAAGCCCTGCAGATGCATACTGCTTAGCTAAGGCAAGCTGTATTTGGATGTCTGGTTCAACACCTTCAGCCTTCATCTTCTCTACAATTTGTTCCATTCCAGCAATGTCTTTGTACTTGCCCTTTAAATCTATCAAGATTTTATGAGAAGAGACAGAAGGTTTGATGTTCTCTTCTTCCATTAGTAATAAAACATTGGCTATTTTCCTCTTGTCAGTCCTCTTGTACAGAAGAAGCATCTGATTACAAGCAAATACTGAAACGGGGAGTTTTAAATCCTTGATTTTACTAAATACTTCCTCTGCTTTTTTCAAATTGTTCTGATTGACGCAGTTAGCCAGTAAGGTTCGGTACACATGCTCCCCTCTAAAGGATTTTGGGATCCTCTCAACGTAAGTTTCGGCTTTGTAGAGGCCATGCACTTTGGCAATCAAATCAAGTCGAGATGCATAATCTTCCTCTGTAAGGTCAATCTTCTGTTTTGCCTCAACCCAATCAGAAAGCTACAGAACCAACAAACAGTATAGATAACGTTACTCCAAATCTTCCTCTAAAATTTAAGTATACACTAAAGCTGTCAAAGGTACAATAGATGAGTATCAATAGTTCTTACATGTACAGAGAACTAATTAGAAACACTTCAATGGAAGACTGAAATGACATAAGCATAGCATGATAACAAACACTGGAAAATATTTCATTCTAGAATAACATGGAAATAACATTCCAAAAGGAGTAATCACAAGAAATCATCCAAGCTAAACGCCAAATTAGTATAATGAAATGAAATATTATCACTTGCAATTATAAACAAAATGTCATATAGGTTAGTTCATAATCATTAGCACATTAAGATCTTAATTAAATGCAATCAAGGCACTAAATAATTAAATCATAGGATAAGATAAAATATCACAACAGCCTAAATCCCATGGAACATAACAATTACAATTTACATATACATGTATTTTATATACAAGATGCAAATAAATACTATATGATCAGACGTACTTCTAACATACTCAAAGTACATTACAAATAAGTTAGACTAAAGACATGTTGATAGATGGGGCATTTTGCAACAATAACAAGAGGAAATAGCCATGCAAGTGGTTTGAAAGCATTCAGGTAGTGAATATAAAAATAAAACAGAAAACCACACTTCCTGGGGCATTAAAGCCTCTCATTTCTTGCCTAACAACCCTTATTGCACCTAAGATCCTCCTCAAACTTCAAAGGCAAAGATGCTAGATGCTATCTCATCATCGACCTTCAACAATGGATCAGAATGTTGAAGCCATGGGAAGGCTCCAAAGACATAATATCAAGGGTTAACGCTGGTTATATGACTTTCTTTCCACCTAAATTGGCCCAAGAGGCTATAAACTTGGCAACATGCAGTCCCCAAAACCAAAATGTTGTTGGATCAGTGATATCATGAGTTGCAGAAATTTTAAAATTAGAATTGAGATCTTGTTGAGATTTAAGAATATTTAAATCTTCCATGGGATTGGGTTTGGGACAGTTGAAATTATTTGAGAACGCTGTATCAGAAGACAACAATACAAATCTAGGTCTAGATCTTGATAACCGTGACCATAATGCTTCAAAATTTCAGTTGTGTAGATTGGAAGCTTCACTCATTTACCTGTAAAGCCTTCACATACATTCGAAGAACACGAAGATTGTGTATGGCCAAAGATATCTCTGACCTGCTTAATTCTTTCCCTTCCTCGACCCACTTTGTAAGAACAGAATTAACAGACAAACCGGGGATTCTAATGATTTCCTTGAATAGTTCAGATCGAATCCCTTTCTGCTGTGATTCTTTCTCAGTTGAATCAATCTCAGTATCTGATAGCTCCTGTCCATTGTTTAAATCTTCCACACCCTCATTTTCATAGGATGAGTCTTGTTCAGATATTAATTCAACATCCTCTCCACCATTGTCATGTACTTCCCCCACAGGTGTCTCCAGCTCATATTCCATATCATCATCCTCTTTCTTGCTTTTGCATCAGCTTGTGAAGAAAGTTCACGGACAATAATGTTGAAGGAAGTCAGTCCTGTACTGTGAAATGTCTTGAATGAAAGAGATCCTTTGCATGATATTTGAGGAGATTCAATGATACCAGGCTTGTCTTCCACTTTACTAGTAGTTAATTTGACACAGCAAGCACGAGAAGTTCCTGCACTTGAATCCTCGGAGCCTACAAACAAAGCGCTTTGAAGTATTACACGTCTTCAGAAGTTGTGAACTATAATAAATTGTCAATAAAATCTACGGTCCGGGAAAAAACATTCAATATTCATCTCTGGACCTCACACAAAAGAGCAATAGACAAGACCTAGGGTATATTATACACTTTTGTATTAATAATACCATTCACTATCTCTTGAAGTTCAATCTCTCCCCAAATGAACCATTTATTAGCCAAACGTACGAGTAAAAGTTACTTCAGCAGAACCACAATACATCAGTATATAGCAGCAAGTTGTGTACTGTGTAATATACGTATCAAATAAATCTGAAGTGCAGACAACTAGAGGTGAATGGACTTAGCACAAACCCTGAACGAAAGTATGAATTATAATCTCCCTTTTTTAAATTTTAGAAATCTTATAATTTATTTTCGTCCATTATTATCTTAATGCCATGGATAGTCTTGTAAGATGCTGCCTACGCTAACTAGACGCAGAAGCACCTCTAAGTAACACGAAAATTTCCTCTTTTTTATTACTTTGCTGGATTGTTTTAACAAATGACTATTCTGTATCACAAAACATAAACATCCCAACGACCGGTTCACTTCCATCACACCCTGATTTCACCTTAAGTATCATCTTCCACAGAAAAACAAAAAATCTTCCATTGAATAAACTACATAATACTAACCTAAGAGATATTGAAGCTCGCCGAAGAGCCCACATGATAAGAGGAGCACTTTGGGCGAAAAAGTTGGTCACAGGGGATGTGGAGAACAGAAATGTGGTGTACGGGAAAGCGGAAGCTTCACGCTTAAACCCTAAACCCTTGCAGCTTTTCCATTTCCAACGTCAGCAACTCAAGCCAGACTAATAGGATTATTGTTATATTTTGAGCTCCCGATGGCAAAATATCTTTTAGATCAGAGCGAACCCCAAAGCTACAAATGCTCTTCTGCGCCTTTTTTTTTTTTTTTGGGTACAATGCTCTTCTGCTTTTGGCACAAATTTTATCACAAATTTTACTTTTTCTTGATTTACCAAAACTTCAACTATTGTTACCATGCCAGTCCAATTGCGCTTGGAAAACAATCACGTGGGCACATCCACACTCATGAAAAATATAAGCATCTGGACTATCAAATTATCATATAGATTTTGGACAGTTAAGATTTAATTTAATTTTTTATGTTGCAAACAATTTTTTTTATTTTAATAGATATAAAACTTAAAATAACGATAACCTTATAACTAAATTTAAGCTTGTTCTTTTAAATTTACAATAGAATTAAATAAACTTATTTTAAAATAGCCCCTCTAAAAATTTTAATGAATTATTTTAATAAATTGTAAAATTAAATTTATGTATAATTATACTAAAATTGATTTGCCTCCTCCACCAAACAGAAAATTGTAAGAAAATTTAGAAATAAATATTCTCTGTCTCTATGATTTTAATTACTTGTCCTAAATATAAGACAAAATTTTTAGTGCAACATTACAAACTTTATCTTATATTTAGGATTGGAGGTAGTATTAAACAACCGATAGGCATTGGTCATAGTAAAAAGGAGCTTGTCGGACTTGCTAAACACGGACGTCGAGTTTGTATAAAACAGAGAAACTTGAGGGAAGTGACCTTGAGTCCTTAACTAATCCCAAAACTGAATTCAAAAAATATACCGTACTCCCTTGGCAGCATGGAGTTAAAGGAATTTAAAATAAATATAGTCCCTTAATAGCATTAGCCATTAAGAATCGTCATTCTTAACTTGCTTAACAAACCTTTCATTCATCACAATGACATGTCATATAGCAATAGTCATCAATCTACATATACAGAAGAAGAGCAGTCAACGTCTTGGAGAGTGACTTTTCCCAAATATAAATCATTAATGTGATCAGCACAGAGAGGGAGGCATCTTCGATTCAGGCTTTCATGAATTGCACCCATACCTGGAACCCAAGCCTCTTTGTCCAATGGGTTCACATTTAAGCTGTTTTGCAGCAAACGTACTCGATACAGAACATTCGTTGTTCTGTCACAGAAGTGAGCAATACAATAGGAAGGAGGCTCATCAGATACCAATCTTATTAATGCCAAAGATAAAGTTCCGTCAACAGGTTTTGGGTCTGAGAGATTTCTATCTCCCATCATCTTCACCTCCTTTTCAGTGGGAAAAAGCACCTCTTCGTCCCCATTCATTTTATAGACTTTCAAATCTTTGCTGTAATGCTTGATCGCTTCGCGTTTAGTGGATTCATGCTTCTCTGCTAACGTCAAGATACATGAGAACCTCAAATGGTAACTTACAATAGTTTTGACCGTCTTGAAGTTATGGCAGCAGCAGAAGAAATCAAGCCACCTTCTTGCTATGCCAGAATACCACTCGATAATATCAACATCCTCGAGAGCCACAAGGAATTCTATTGGCCTTGGACGACCCATATGGTTTGTAAAACCAACCATTTTTACAGCCTTCCTCATGGCTACTATTGGTGCATCAACTTTCATACAGAGCCTAGTCAAATCTTCAATTGTTCTCTTGGCATACTTTTGTTCTTCCTCTTCCTGTGCCTTCATTTCTTCTTCCTCCATTGCCCTGATAGCTTTTATAGGATTCAAATGTTTATCTACATGGGCTTGAAACCGATCATATGAATCAACAAGCTCTGGTGGTAGTTGATTCCTGATGTGGTGTAAGGAGAGAAAATCGCCAGCTGACAGCCTCTGATGCCATTCTCGACGCTCATCAATGTTCCCTAAGAACTCCTGTACTACTTCATCTGCCCAAGATTTAAAAATTTCTCTGACTTCATTTTCAATGTTAAATTCAATCTTGAAGCCATTACTTCGCTTCAGCTTCTTATAAACATGACAAAATATTTTCAGCCCCAATTTCTTTCTATTCCTTTCTCTAGCATTTTTCAATTCAAGAGCTCTAACTTCCTTCTGCCTAAGGTACTTCTTCCTTGCACGGATTGCTTTCTCTGACATAGGAGGGTGTAAAACAGAAGGTGGAACTGCCCGTAATTCCATTCCAAGAAAATTAATCTTCTCTGACACAGCACTATGAATAGCCGTATTCAATTTATCAACCTGTAACTCCAAATTAAGTTCCAAATGTTTCATAACTTGTTTCATTAAGTCCATTGTAAACATCTTAGATCCAGATGTTATAATAAGTATCTCATCCAGGTACCTTAGTGCGTATATCTTCACTGGCTTGTAGAATACATCAGATGTAGAGACAGTTAGCTTGGGATCCAATTTAGGATTCTCTTGACTTTCCGCAAGTCGTATGTGTTGAATTTCTTTATCAAAGCCATCAAAGTAAATATTTACCAAAATAGGACACAATTCACATTCCTGAGGAAACCCCCTTCCTAGATAAGCCCCACCCAGTTCAATTTCCAGAGCTTGACATGCAAACAACATCTTTATCAAGCCAACCAGAAAACTATCTTCTACCTTATGTTGAATAAACAAGCATAACTTATCTACATGACTTTTATCAAACTTCTGATGACTAAAGCTAACAGTAAACCACCAGGTAGGATTATGCACCGAGTTTTTCAAGTACCTTATAGCCGTGTGTCGTCCCATTCCGACACGGCCACCGTAAGCGAAAGTCACGAACCGTTCATCATACACCACTTCCAACACCATCCTAATAGCCTCAATTAACACCTTCAATTTCAAATTTGGCAAAACCAAAGGCTTCCCGTTCTTCCTCGCAGGTGGTATTGAGACACAGCAAGCTCCGACATCGAACCTATTCTCGCGAAGCTCCCTAGCCATCTCTTCGATGGAGATTCGCCTTGAGACCGATTCAATAAGGGAAGGTGAAGAAGGTGCATCGTGGGCACAGCGGGCATGTGGGGTGGCGAGGTTGTGACAAGCAGTGAGGAGGAATGTGGGCAAAGCAACGACATTGGTAACGAGGTTGGAGAATTTACCGTGAGTGTAGTTGTTGAGAACTAGGGTCTTGATCTGGGATTGGGTTAGGGGTTGTTCCGGTAGATGCCTTTTGGCTTCTTGATGAATTGGAAGTTCAAGTGCGTGAGTAGAGTGAAATCTCACAGCAGAGAAAGACGACCTGATTTTGTGTATTCTTCTGATGCTCCATAGTGTGAGCATGGAAGGTGAAGAAGAGAGAGATTGGGGATGAAAGCTTCAAGCAAGACACTCAACTCTCCAAGGACAACCCCACTGCAAATAATTTCCGAGTTCCACAGTGATTATAAGGTTTTTGTTCTTCCAAGGTTTTGGGCTCTTTGCGACCTTCCTTTTAACAAGAGAAATGCATTTTTTCCACCCAGTTTCTACTTAAGTCTCTCCTAGGCATTTCACTGAACACCTTCCTTGCATCCCCAATAACCTCACAATTGTCATACACCTGAAAGAGATTCGTCTCCAAATAAGAATCTAAATTTGAGCAAAACTTCACAATCTCAGCATGAAGTTGATTCCCAGAACTCAAATCGCAAAAGGTAGTGCTATGGGATCCGTATGCCTCTCGGGCTTAACAAGACTTTGCCTCATTGGGGTTGGGCATGAAACGCAGGAGTTTCTTAACTACGACGGAGGAGGCGGTGGCGGGGGCTGGTGATTTTGGGCATAATAAAGACAAGTGAAATGAAAAGACGAATAATGGGCTATCAATTGGGTCATTATATTAGGCCCGCCTAGGGTGGTAGATTGGATCCGAAACTTGTGGGCTGTAATCAGTGATGTGGACTGTGGAAAATACGAAACTATACTGATTTTTTCTTGGACCTTGCAACTATACTGATATTTGGATTCACACTCCAATCATAAAAAACACTGATTAAAAAAAATCATAAATTAAGTGTGACTCAATCAGTTTTTTTTTTTTTTACCTGAATAATAATATTTGGTAACTATACTGATATTTGGATTCATACTCCAGAGTCCATCCTTCTAACCATTTAATGCTAGTATATTTTTTCCCAATAGAAGTTGAAGAGTGAATAGAAATGGGAAAATCTCACTCAAGAAGATTAGAAAAAATATAAAAAAATCTCAGTATATAGATTCCTCTATTTTAAGAAAGTTAAAGTGTAAATTCATCTATCAAAAAGATCATAGGGACCTCAGTGATATAAATGAGTTTGTCAATTGCCACTTTATAACTTAATATATAGTCGCACACATTTGTCAACAAAAATTGTTTTAGTTAACACATATTGGCTTATCAATAGCCACTCTATGACTTATCAATATAGTACATACACTTATCAATGAGAGTTTATTTAGTTAACATAGATGAGTTTGTAAATAATCCCTCTATAACTTGTCAATATAGTCACATACACTTCTCAACTAGGGCTATTTTAGTGAACATATGAGTTTGTCAATGAACATTCTATAACTTGTCAATATAATCACATACACTTATCAATAAGATAAGTTCACATTTGTAATCTATATCACTAGGGACGTTTTTTATAAAAGAATTTACACTGCAACTTTTTAAATTGAGGAATCTACTCTGAAACTTTTTTTTAATATTGTTCTTTTTTTATCGTTATGACCTGAGTGAAATTTCCCCAATAGAAATTCAAAGATACAAGTTGAAGTTGAGGTTTAAATAAGGGAAAAGGGCATAAAATTTTTTGAAATTGTGAAATCTTAAATTAGGTTGGATACCAAAAGTTTACAAGAAAATGATGAAAGTTGATAACTAATTTACAGAGAATACCTAATTTAAAATTTTAAAGTTGTTTTTTTGCTGGTTGTTTTTCGTTTTAAATAACTGCTAGAATACAAGAGATGGGCTGTCTTGGGGGCGTGGGGGGCATAATGGAGACAGAGAGTACAGCAATCACGAGAAAATTGTTTGTTATCGTTTAAAATAAAAGGCAAGAAACTTCGCGGAAAGAGCAAAACGCCCAAGTTGGAAAAATGTAAAAGGTTAGGAGGCATGCATTGTCAAAACCAGGACGTCTACATCAAACCCAATGGAGGAGGATCAACGGAAATTGAAAGTGACGCCTTCTATGTTTGGCACGCTCAATTAATTAATTCACCCAAAACTATATATCAGCTGACTAACACCACTAAAGCGCTTTCATATCCACTTTCCCGTGCATGTTCTTCAACACACCTAACCCAAAAATATAATTACTGTAATGTCGATTTATGTGTGTGAACCGAGATTTATTTATGAGATAAGTATGTGAGAGAAATTTTTTCCTAATTTACGAAAAATAACTTTTGAAACCACGGTTTTAAAAGGTACTAAACACTCTCCTAAAAATTCAATAATAACTAAAAAGCACAAATAGCAAATTTCAGCGCAAGAAAAGATAACACTCGGTTTACTATGTTTATTTGTGATTGAGGCTTTTTTTATTATCAAACCCCTTTCTTATAGTTTCATAGTACTACTTTCGGTCCTAATTATAAGAACTAGTTGATTTTTTTTTTAGAGATTAAGGAAGCTAATTAAGTTACTTAATCATTTCATATATTATGTTTTCTTAGATTATATATTAGTTTATTAATCAAATTATTAAGTTTGAAAAAAATACTTTAAAATTTAATTTAACTAAAACTTTCCTTAATCTCTCCAAAAAAAAATCAACTAGTTCTTATAATTAGAACCGGAGGGAGTAATAATTGAATATTATATTTATAGATCTAGATAGCCCACGATACTTGCTGAACCCTTTCCCACCGTCCCCACGCAATGTCACCTATTTATCAACGTTTTTCGTTCTGTTCACATTTTAATACTTCATGAATACATAATCATATAAAACCTCAGACTTCATTTTTTTTTTTATATCAGTGTTTGAGATATATTTCTGATACTTCAATTATATCAATAGTTTTGTCAATTAATGTAGCTGTTATTATTTGAATTTAGGATCCGTTTGGTTCAAGCACAAACTTCCCTAGAGTACAATGCAATATTAATTAAAATGTATGTTTGATTTGAAGAGAGGGAACCTCTAACTTTAATCTCTCCTCCCCTCAAACCAAACACATTAAAAAGTGTGATGGGATATATTTTTCAGGGTAAAGATGCAAAAATACACATGTGTTTTGCTTTCAGGAGTGCCCAACACCAAATGCTTTTTTTAGGTGCAAAAATGCATATGTGGTTATAAAAAAGGTGCAAAAATCACAGCACCATTACAATCTTAACCGACGGTGGGGCCCACACTATAATTTTGAAAATACCAAAATACCCTCAAGCCTCTAGTTCTTCATTCTTCGATCTGACGCATTCTGCTACAAATGACATCGAAGCAAGCTCTAGATCAAGCATTATGAGGCCTGCTTTCTCTAAGATTTTGATGCCCTGGTTAAAAAAATTCTTGATCCTATCAATTTCTAGGTTTTGATTTCCAAATCCGTCATTTTGAATTAGTTCTGATTTTGATTTAATATGGTTTCAGGAGGGGATTATCCAGCCATTTCGAGGGCAAATCGAAGTCATTTGTGCCTTGGCATAACAAAGGATTGCTCCCTGATTTATTTAGCTTCTTGGGATAAAACGTCAAGATGTGGTACCTCTCCTGCCTAGCTGTGTCCCAAATTTCAAATTTAACAGTTGCATCATTAATAGCCAATGTCTGTTAAAAGAAGGCTGCCCCTATTGTTGATTCCTGAATTCAAGAAATTGACCCCTAACGAATCGCAAAACCAGGCTAGATTTTCTAGCACCCATATCACATAGGAGAACCAATTTAGCGTTGAGATTGTTGTGCCCGATCGTAACCATGGTAATATATTGGATCAATTGGAAGGGGGAAGCGCAACTATACCCAACCAATCGAAGAAAAAATAGAAAATCTCAAAAGTTGAGAGTCCACGTTGGTGATTCTACACAATTAGCTGAGGATTGGAATAAAGAAGAATCCAAAGCAGAGTCTCTCTCGTGTTGGGAGGAAGAGGATAGGGTTGGGGTTGAGGCATTTTGGTCCTTTCAAGTGATAATTAACATCTGTTGGGCTCTTTTAACAGTTCTGTGACTTTTGCACCCTTTTTATAACCACATTTACATTTTTGTACCTAAAAAAAGTACTTAGTATTGGATGCTCCTAAGGGCAAAACATATGTATATTTTTACACATTTACCCTATTTTTAATCATCATTGCTACCATGTCCGAGTACTAATAGATTTCTAACTATCCTTGCCATATTCTTCTGCATCCAACCAGATGGCCCCTATTTAAAGGATGGTTCAATTTGTTGTCAGCAAAGTAGTTGAGCGCATTCAATTGCAGGTGAAAAGTGGCTGAACTAGTCTGTGACCAAACTTGTATTCATCTGGCAATGTGATTCCATTTCTATGTTCAGGCAATAGATACAGATAGAAACATTTTTAAAATTTAAATGGAATAGGCCTATAATATTACAGCAAAAAGTGCTTAAAAATGAATTTCAGTCGACAGAAAGAGGCATCTTACACGCACTGAAGACCGAGAGGAAAATAAAATAAAAACTCTCAAAACGGTAAACTGATTTTGATAAATTATCTATACACTTAACCAGCGTTAAATGTTTGTTAACAACTGTATTTGGTTGATACAGGCCATTATTAATATTATACATACATATGTATAGATACGTATTGCAGTAAAGTTATTTCACCACGACAAGGGCCCAAAACTCGATATATATATATATGGATCATCACCGTTTTTCAAGTTATCTCTAGCTTCGAACATTATACACCCAAATCTGCTAGAAAATTAAACGTTCCGGAAAAAATATAGAGAAAAATAATTTTTGCATTCCTTTTTACTTGACATCATCATCTTTACTTCAACAGGATTATAGAGCTACATCATCATATGATCACAACCGTTCATTATCATCATATCATAATCATCTCTGCAGCTCCATCATTCGAGAAAATTCCTCGAAGCACACAAATCCATCCCCGTTCTTATCAACCCCTTTTATCATGCGCCGGCATTCCTCTAAAGTGCACCGCTCGTCCACGATAGCCTTGAAAAACCCTAGCAGCTCTTCCGCCGAGATTTTCCCGTCGCGATCCGCATCGAAAACCTCGAAGGCCTCCTTCAGGTCGTTGCAGTCCGGTGCCGGATCAGAACCCGACCCGACCCGGTTCATGAGCGTTTCGACGCTGATGCAACCCCGTCCTTCAGGATCTACGTCACTGAGCATCATTGCCACGTCGTCCTGGCTCTCTCCGAGCCGGGTCAGGAAGGCCTCAAGCTCTTCTCGCGAGATGATGCCGTCGTCATCTCGGTCTATGAGCCTCAAAGCCTGAGCCAAATCGGACTGGTTATCAGTCGACAGATCAGCCCAGTCGGGGTAAATGTCCGGCAAGACGCTGGTGGGGGTCGTGGAGCCGGGGGCGCCCGGCGCAGGCTTGTGAGTGGAGCCTTCGGAAGAAGACGATGACGTGCCATAGCTGAAGGATGATGGATCGGATCTGGAAGCGGAGCGTTCCCTCTTGGAAAAGAGCTGTTTGGGATTGAGCCTGAAAGATTTAGAGCTAAGACTGATCAGCTTCATTGTGAGGAATTGAAGAAGAACAAGAGCGGAGAGAGAGAAAATGGAGGAAAAGGGAAGAAGAGAGGTGTGAGGGGAAAGAGGGAGGAAGGTGGAGGGGTTAAATGGTTGGAGCGAAGGAGTACCATCAAGGCCATCAGTGTAGCACCAGGGAGCTTCCAGGAAGTTTCCTAGTCTTGCGTGATTTAATAAATATTTATAGTGTATGTTATATTTTGGTTAGATAATAGTACCCTTGATTATATGATCTGAGCAATTCAAGACAGGTGGACCGGAGGGTTTGTTTTTTTCTTATTTTATTTTGTGGGCCCAATGTGGTGGAAAATATATAAATATCATGTTTATCACCTCGGTGTTTATCATAAGTCCATTAATAAAAGAAATTTTTAGTCTATTGGATAGGATGTAAAAATAAAAAAAAAAATCCACTTGCATGTTATTCTTTTTATAAAACATGTTTATTTAATTTGATTATATTAAAAAAAAATTATGTTGGTTAATATAACATGTATTTTTTAAACTACTGGAGTTATATTCCTTAATTAATTTGATACTACATATAAGACATAGTTTTTTTATTTATCAATATTTTTCTAATCTAACTAACCCTATTGATGCTCTATCAACATAATCAAGGAAAAAAAGAAATGAGGGAATTAAAGAAGATTACTAAGGTGTTCTATAAAATACATGTCATATTAATTAACTTAATTAATTTTTTTAATATAATCAAATTAAGTAAATATGTCTTATATGCTCCCTCTTGTCCTTAATATAATACTTATTTAACGAGTTGATTTTGGTCCTATTTTTATATTTGTTAAACTTTTTATAATTGACTCTTATTATGATTGATCAAAGATAATGAAGAATGGGAAGGAATGATAGAATTAAGGAAGATAATTAACGTGTTTTGAAAAATACATATTATGTTAAATAACTTATTAGGAAAATATATCTTATATTAAAAAACGAGAATAATATTTTTTGTTTATGACTGAAACAAAACCCATGCAACTAACTTCTATATTTAGGGGAGTAATATTTTATGTTTATGCCTGAAACAAAACCACAGCAACTAACTTCTATAATTAGGGGGAGTAATAATTTAAAAATGATCATGACATTTTCAATCAGACTAAAAATATAATGGGATTTCAAAATCTGCAGCCCATCCATTACGCATCACAGGGTCTCATTCACCCCGGATCAAACGTTGACGTGGTTGCCTTCATAATTACTCCTTTTAGTCTTTATTATAAGATATTATATTTAATTTTTGGGTAAAAAATTTCTCCAATTGAAGATAAGTTATATCCAGCTTCTCCAAAACTACGTCGTTTTGGATTAATAAATGGTGTTTTAGTAATTTCTCACCCTTCATTAATTCACCTAAAATTACGAAAATACCCTTCATTAATCTAAAACGACGTAGTTTTAGGGGTCATTGGAGACAATAAGATAACTTATTTCCAATGGCTGGAGAATACTTTTCCCTTAATTTTTTTTATAAAGCACTTACTTGTTTTCAAAAAATATTAAATATTTTTTTCATGTATGCCTATAATTAATAAGGGTAGTAAATGAGAGTAATAATTAATACTCCATCTCGTTCTTATTATAAATCACCAACTAACAATTTTCACAAATCAATAAAAGCAGTTAAAGTCAATAAAGTTGTCCTACAATTTAAGTAACTTTTAATATTATCTCTACTAATTGCACTAAACTCTAATATTATATTAATTATTACTCTCATCTACTACTCTTATTAATTATGGGCATACATGGGAAAAATAATTAATGCGCTTTGGAAACAAGCAAGTACTTTATAAAAATGACTAAATATAATTGTTAATTAGTGTCTTATAATAAGGACTAGAGGGAGTAGGATACTAGAGTTTAGTGCAATTAATAAAATTATTATTGAAAATTAAATTTAATGACTTTACCTGTTTGAATTGGTTTGTTAGAATTATTAGTTGGTACTTTATAATAAGAACCAAAGAGAGTAGTTACACTCACTTCAGAAAAACAAAACGTGTAAAATATTATAACTACTCTTCAATTTTACCTTAATTACACCGATCTTCTCTATATTTTAAAATTATACACTTAAATTCAAACCGTTAACTCGATTAAGAATATTATAGAAATATTTTTTAAAATTAAAGTTTGGGTAAATGATTTCTCCAGTCACTGGAAATAAGTTATCTCCAGTGACCCCAAAAATTACATCGTTTTGGATTAATGAAGGTTGTTCTCATAATTTTGTTTACTTTTTTATCATATAAATTTTATCAAAACACCCTTCATTAATTCACCTAAAATTAAAAACACACCCTTCATTAATTCAAAACGACGTAGTTTTAATCAATCACTGGAGATAAACCTATCTCTAGTGACTGGAGAAACATTTTTCCCTTAAAGTTTATAAAAAAATAAAATTTATTAATTAACTTACCCTTAATACTAAATCCCAAGTTTTAATTGACATACGGTGAATATCACAAACTTTTAAAAATTTGAGTAAGTTTTTTAAATGTTTGTAAGAAAAAAATATGAAATTATAAATTTAAATAACTTTTACAATTTCTCAAATCTATATATAATTTATTATATTTGATAGAAAAAATTGTTTAAAATGCATTTTTAGCTAGTCATTTAAGAAATAAAAAATAAGTAAATTTCAATAAATATGGTGAAAATTTAAAATTATAAATTTTATAATCTCAAAAGTAAAACTTTTTAACATATTAGAAAGTTAAAAAATATATTAGAATAAAAATTTGGTGTATAAATTTTGTTGGTCTAAATATATAAAAATAATAATTATAATGTTAAAGAAGTGCATTTGGTAAAACAAACGTAAAAAAGTCAAATTTAATAAATAACTAACTGTTTGAGTAGATGAAAATATAATATCAAAATATAAAGGAGATTTATGTAACATATATTTTAATTTTAGTGAGGTCTATATAAGTTTTTAAAATAGAAAGGAAACATGTATAATTAAAGAAAAAAAGAGGGATTATTAAAGTATTTTACTCTTAAACAAAATATCGCAAGGGAATTATTAATGAATTACAAACTATATCATTTTAAATATAAAACTGAATAGTGTGTGTGTGTGTGTATTATGAGGAACTAACTGTGGCAGATCCATAACATATATTCTTGAGTGGACACGGAAGATCTGATATGCACATGATAGAAGATCGAGGGCATTCATAATGAGGCTGACAAGGTTGGTGCTTCTCCATCACGCTTAATCATTGGCAGGTACCAGTATATATAATATATTATTAATATTGGAGGAATAAGGAAATATAAATTAACAAGAAAATATTGTTTTAATAACCTGGGTTGGTTGATAGTTGGTTAAGTGACACACAATTTTATGATCTCTTTTGTTTTAAATTTCGGTTTACTGAGGTCAATTTTGACGATTTTGCAATTTCATGATTTTCTTTTAAAAATTATTTACCCATTTTAAGTCCCCAGAATAATTTGGTCACTTTACAGTCAATCATCGTTCTAACAAAAGACATATGCCTTTGAACAAATTTTACAGAATGTTTTGTTTGAAAGGAGTTGAGTAAGGATATTTATTTAATTGTTATTAATGAGAAGAATATATATTTTTATTGAGAATTTATTTTTAAAATATTGAAAAAATTTCATGGGCAATCTGGTTAATATAAGGTAAAAAATTTCTCTTCCGTCCCTCCCCTCAAACAATTTTTTTTAATTAGGCGTCAATTAAATAAAAAATAAAAAATGATAAATCACTGATATGGAAGCCATGTGAATTCGGTTGTAGTGGGAAACCATGATCTTTGCATTGAGCCCTGTGTTTATGCTCGTTTAATCCCAAGTATAGGATGTCAGATTTATGAACTTTGTGTGAATGTTGAAAAAATATTTGGGAAAATTATTATAATTAAGCTCGACAATGTTTTAATATAATTCAGTTAGGTAGGCATATAAAAATTAACTTAAGTTGGATACAAACATATATGTAATATATACCATGAAATATATTATATTAATTGATTTAATACGCTCAATCTAACTTATATTAAAACTAAGAGGGAATACTTTCGAAGGGATGATGTAAGAAAATATTCGTTTATTCTTTTTTCTTTTTTTTGGGTAGTGCATATAGTGTTCCAGAGCAAACCAATCTTTCAGGCACATCAACTGCTTCAGACTAATTCGGATCGAGATCGGGTTGGCCCTTTTCGGGGGGAAGGCTTCCCCACGCACGCTACATTCCCACGTCTCAAACTTAAGACCCGTGGTTAAGCTAGGACGACCTCTACAGACATCTACTTTTCATCTATTTCACGTGCACACACATACATATTATCATCAAAAATTTCAAAAGAAATTTCACCTCCGGTCTTAATTATAAGGCCTAGTTGACTTTTTTTGGATAGATTAAGGAAGCTAAATAAGTTACTTAATCATTTCATATATTGTGTTTTCTTAGATTATATATTAGTTTATTAGTCAAACTATTTAGTTTGAAGAAAATAATAAAAATAAAAATACTCTAAGCTAATTTAATTAGCTTCCTTAACTTCTAAAAAAAAAATTAATTAGGTCTCATAATTAGGACTGGAGGAAATAGTAAGTTATTTTAAATCATTGTTTTTTCAAAAACGCTAACAGACACCGGTCTAAATATAAATCAATACTAAATCATTGAAGAACAAAAGATACCTAATATTTTATTAATTTTATAATAAAATTGAAATTATTTATTGATAAAAATTGTGATTATACGTTTAATGACTTCGATCGTGTATTTTTTTTTTTTAAAAAAATTATTTTATAGGTTATTAAATATAATGATAATCTAAAATGTTGAAAGGTGTAATTTCAGTAAATAATGTTGTGTTTTACAAAAAAAATTCAAAAAAATCTTGGCATTGAAGAATCGACAAAAATTCGCATACCGAACATTATAAAAATTAAGGGTTAAAAGTGTAATTTCCATCAACAACGTTGTTTCTTAGAGTATGGAGTTACCAATAAAAGAAGTGAACCGATATCAATGGGGTTAACAAAAGTGGTAAGCGGCTTATATTCTTTAAACAAGGTCTCGAGTTCGAGTTTTATAAATGTGAAAAATCTCCGTTAAAAGACTTACCCACAATGACCAGGTGCACGACCCACCCAAATTAGTTAGGGCGAAGCTCTGGATATCGAATGGGCAAAAAAAAAAAAACCAAATCTTACGCAATTAATAATAATGTCATATGCCCCTCTGATGACATTAGTTACGGGTTTTTACTCTTATTATTCTCTTTTCAATCACTATTAATCTTAATTTTTATATTGAAATTTAAACGGTTTGGAATTAATGTCTATAAAAATATTTAAAAATATCAAAATAAATTTAAATAAATTCAAAAACTGTTAAATTATAATCATGATAATTTAAAATTGTAATACAAATATCAAAAGGAATATTTTTATGAGACGTGAAATTTAAATCGTTGAGATTTTAATCTAAAAAGTGAGATGATAATAGAAGAAAAGATGATGGGAAAGAACGGTGTAAACATAGAACCATAGGCAATCACCCCTTCAAGCAATTTCGTGGAACTTGCATCCATATTTTTTAAACATTCTTTTAACTTGCACCGAAATTACGCACCATTCGCTAATTTTTTATTCTATCGTAACTTATCAACTTATAAAAGTATATAACAAATATATTTACAAACTTTTGACTCTTTTAAGGTATTGAAATATAGACTGGATCAGCCGTTTTGATCGGGCATCAAACCAGTTTACTATTAAAAAAATAGACTTTTTAATTATCTTTAAAATTTTATATTAATAACCATGAAATCTTTAATTTGTCATCAATTTAACCTTGTACTAGCTTTGGTTTCAATCTAGTCTAACCCACTAACACTTCACCGGTTACTTTAATAACATTTGCTTTTTAACTTGAGAAAATTTTAAATAAATACCTTCTGAATTTGTAAAACCCCCAAAAGTCTGTTAAATTTGTAAAAAGACTGAGATGTATCAAGGACCTATGAGGGATATGCAAATTCGGGTGAAGTTACCATTTTGCCCTTACTTTTAAATTTTTTAAAAAAACACACCCCCCACCACCACCGCCGGGGTGGCGGCCCACGGTGGTGGTGGCCGGCGCCGGCGGGGGTTGCCGGCGGTGGTGGTGGGGTTTTTTAATTTATTTATTTAAAAGTAAGGACAAAAGGGTAATTTCACCCGAATTTGCATATTCCTCATAGGTCCTTGCTACTTCTCAGTCTTTTTACAAATTCAACAGACTTCTGGGGTTTTTATAAATTCAGAAAGTATTTCTTTAAAATTTTCCCTTTTAACTTTCGTGGGCCTCAAGTAATGTTTGGGACTCAGGTAAAAAAATAATAATCTTCCGTACGGTACTTGTTTACAGGGTAGGTATAGAATAGTTTTATGTTGGTTAAGGGTTCAGCTCAACAAGCATTCACACCCAGTTTCCTGGTAAACCTATGTCACAATTCCTTTTTCAATGAAAGGCTTAACAGTTAAGGTAAAAAAACTACTGAAAAACCAACTGATGATCAAATCCAATTATGAATTAGCACTCTAGCCGTGGTTGAATCAGATCAACTCAACGTAATTTAATTAAATACAAAAAAAGAGAGAATATTTATACATAATATTGAAAAGATTATTATTTGAATCCAAAGTATTAATCTATATGTATGATCCAACGTAACACAACATAGTAATTAAAATTCAAATATGATGAACGGATTCATTCTTCCATTTACTGGTTCATTGTTTTAACCAGTAGATCTGGGCCGTATTTTAATCTCAGGACTCCATATCAAAGAATGCTCAGTTGTGGAGTTTTTTTTTTGTTGCCCAACTGGTTCAACGGGGTTTCGCCCAGTCTAATCTAAATCCAACCCGCGTCGCGCACCCTGACCATGGTGTGAGCTTTTAAATGCGGGTTTTTTTGCGTTCAAGCGCCAACCCGGATCTACTTAAGCCGACACAGCCGCTACCACTCGGTGCCCAACCCTCGTTGGTCTCAGTTGTGGAGTTATTTTATCTTATTTCTTCCTTAATTTCTCAATTAGTAAAAAAAAAAAAAAAAGCTTGAGCTGGCGTTCGGTGAAGAAAATGTATGGGCACAAGAAACACGGGATTGACCCGGAGGTTTGAACCGGGTCAAGGTGTGAAATCCGAAAAGGGCATTTGTCATTGAGGCCTGAAAGTGAAACGAAGAATATCATCAAACATTTAAAGCCAAGTGTTTATTGGGCCCCGCGACCGCTTTTTACTTAACTCTATGTTTGACCTTCCCCCTCACAAAATGACAATTTGTCTTCGGCGATGTGGCCTAGTGTACATCTGTGACTTAGAATCGGTATAACAAACCGAGTCAGGTTTAAGATTTTTACTAGTTCTTTTAGGTCAGCATTTTTTTAAAAAAAATCTTTTATTAACGATATTGCAAATATTTAGTTGTTATTATCTTTTTTTAGATTAAGTTTCGTAAAAACATATTGTAATAGGAATCATAAAAATTTAAAACTTCTAAAAGATATTTTTTATTTCATAAGTATTCTTACTAATTTTGTATTCTCTATTTTATTGAATTTTCTTACACTTTTCAAGACATTTTTATAAGAAGTATTTTTAATTTTATTAAGTCTTCTTTTTAATCATTTGTAATTGTGGTAAGTGAACAATAGTTTACCTTTGATTATGACTCGATGACTGTGTTTATTTGTTAAAAGATGCGTATCATTTACACTTTAATTTTGACCACATTTATACGTTAAATTAAGAATTTAATTATTCTAATTTTATTTATTTAAAGAAGGCTGAAAAAAATAGTAAATATTTGTTAGAATGGATTCGACCCTACTGTTTAAGGCTTTACCTAAAAAAAAAAAAAACTGTTTTTCTTTAGCCGCCCCTTTTTACAAGTTCTACTAAGACTTGGTTACCAATTCCTAGTCAATTTCGTTTAAATATACTTTATATGAGTTCTACTACTTTTTCATTTTAGAAAGGGATTTTTCCCCTATAACAAGTGAAAGAGATGCCTGGTATATTCCCTAGCTTATAATATAATGTGTGAATAAATTACCTTTTTTTTTTCAAGCTTTATATAATTATATTTACGTTAATACATTCACGTCCTAGTCTGCAGGTTTTGTTAGACTTATTTTGGTGTTTCGAGGCTCGATCTGTTTATACATGTAAAGATTCTAATCCTCTAGAAACGATGACTGCGTAAATGTTATACTAAAAACTCTGTTTACATTTACTCACTTTTCTGTCTCATTCTTTGTCATATAGCTTATCTCTATTATTCCATTCTCATCTAACACTAACACGGACAACAAACAAACATTGTTCAATTGTTTGGAATAATCTTAATTCCCAGTCATGCTATCAATTTTATGAAATTTCAATTTATATATAAATAATAATAATAATTCTTAACTAGTGTATTTGTTTGCTAATAATTTTATTATTTCGACAAAATCGTGTGTTCATTATCAAAGTAATGTGGTTCGATTTTGAAGATATTCGTACAAATTAAGCAATCAATAATCAAAAGACATGCTTGATGCCAAACATCCTGGGTTGGCAGAGCACATGTGATGTTTTGTTGGGACAGCTGAAGGACGCATCTTAGGCAATGGAAAAGGAGACCCAAACACTGGTCTGTTTGAGAGAGCTCTAACTAACTTAAAACCAGAAAAAAGTAACAATAGGGAAAAAAAGAAGTAGAGTAGCAATAGAAAAAAGGCAAGAAGTTGAGTGTTTGGGTTTGACTTTAAATTCACTGGGTTTGCTCTTAAAATTCAGTTAAGGAAAAAACTCTATGGGGTAGCTTTTTCCAAAAAGTTCTTAGCTTTTTGACGTGGGCCCCACCACTTCTATCACCTTCAATCCAAATACAAATCATATTTACAGATGAATTTTTTCATACCGAGCTTCTAAAAAGGTCAAATAGAAAATAAACCACCGCTCCCACCGCAAACTCAAACAACCCCACCATAACTAGACAGACAATCCTCTAATGATACTCTTTTTGGTTCTTATTACAATTTACAACGCACCAATTAATAAGTTTATTTTGTCATTTTTATAAGGCATTTGTTTGTTTTCAAAAAAACATTAGATATCTTTTTTCATGTATACTTATAATTAATAAAGGTAATGTGTGAGAGTGATAATTAACACGATATTAGGTTTTGGTATAATTAGTAAGAGTAATGTTGGAAATTTTAAGACAAATTTAATAACTTTAATTGTTTTTATCGATTTGTGAAGATTATTAGTTAGTATTTTATAATAAGTACCATAGCCTTAAGACAGTACCACAAAGACCGTTTATTTTTCACTATGATGATTAATTATATTTGACTCATTTTTAGAATATTCTCAGTATAATATAGTAACGCGTCTTTGAAGTTATTTCCCCAGGAAATAAGCAAGAACGAGACTTAAAGGGGAAAAAATAAAAGAAAATTACAATCATGTCCCAAGTAACATTATTATTTATAAGTTCACTTTCACTCCCCAAAAAAAAACTTATAAATAGGATCATTGTGGTAATTATTATAATAAAGTCCTTTAAAATAATTAAATTACAGTTTAATGGTCCATGTATACCTATAATTAATAAGGGTAGCAAGTAAGAGTAATAATTAATATGATATTAGAGTTTAGTGCAATTAGTAGGGGTAATATTAAAGATTACTTAAATTTTAGGATAAATTTAATGATTTTAACTGTTTTTATTAATTTGTAACAATTATTAGTCAGTGGGTTATAATAACTGCATCACCTGTTGGTTTTCCACTCCTATGACTAATAATATTTGATTCCTTTTTAGAATATTCTCAGGATAATATACGGACGCGTCTTTGAAGTTTTTTTGGTTGATATTTTCGTCTTTGAAGTTATTCCCCAGGAAATTAAGCAAGAACGAAACTTAAAGGGAAAAAAAAAAAAGTAATGTTGTAAAAATACATATGTGGTTTTTTAAAAGTGAGTCTAATACTAAATTTTTTTTAGGTCTAAAAGTGATTACGTAGTTATAAAAGTAGGGTAAAAGTCACAAATTTCTTTAATTGTAGTTAACGGAGTTAGCGTTAATCTAACGGTCGCCATTTACATTTAACAGAATCTGTGACTTTTGTCCTATTTTTGTAACTACATAGTTACTTGTATACATAAAAAAACACTTGGTGTTGAACTTATTTTTGAAAAACCAACATGTATTTTTGTACTTCCACAAAAAAAAAAAAAAAAAAAAAAAATTGTAACTAAGTTTCAAGTAACATAATTATTATTATAATAAGGTCCCTTAAAATAATAAAGTTACATTAAAATCCTTAAAGAACTGGGTGATATTAATTCCAAATATAAAAATATCATTTTACACCTTTTCAATTAAAATGGAAAAAAATAAATCGGAAGAGATTGTGATACTATTTCACACCTGGAATTTGTCAATCAAGGAAAAGGAAAACGTACTAGTTTTCGTTTCATATTAAAAGGGAGAACACTTTGACTTTTTCGAAAGAATAAGCCTCAAAATTCCAGCTTTTGTTTAAATTAAAAAGGGGTAAAATTGTATATTAACATTTAAAATTAATATTATTAAGGTCTCTTAGAATTTCAGTGTAATTTGATTCTTTTAAGGAACTTGATTGTGCTTAATTCTTTTATTTAGAACCTTGTTCCAATTCCAAAAAAAAAAAAAAAAAAAAAAAAAAAAAAAGATCCCGTTGCAATAACATAAAGAAAACAGTATTGGGAATAAAAATCTGCATGGGTGGGCAGTGCTTGTGGACTATAGTGGAGTTGGGCCACCGCCCCACTTTCCAATAATAAAAATGATAGTAACAAAAAAAACCAAATTATATAAAAATAAAAAACAAAAAACCAATAAATATTATCTGATCATTAATATAAGACATAATTTATAATACAAACTATATTATACTTATTCATAATCCACAAGATCGTAAGTTTAAATTTCACTACTAATATGTGGACTTTGTCGGTGAATAATATGTAAGTTTAATACAACATTAATATTTTAAATAAAGATAATTTAATAAAAATAAATTTATCATTTGAAAAAGTAGGAATTAAAAAGATTAATTGATGATAATTGGCATTATTGTGATGCCGTAGTATGAAAGATGTATAGATCCTCATTCCTCATGGAAAAAATGGCAGCAAATGAATAGGAATAATTGAGTGATGGAGTCGTAATTTTGTTGAGTTGTCGCATCAATGAGTGAGAGTAGGATCGAATTACATGCGGTGTTTGTGGAGAATGAGGAATATATTCGGATACCTATGAAACTTATGAAGAGTGGTTACAAGCATGCATGATCACACAAAGGATTGTACTTTGGTATATCTCAGCTTTCCAGATTCCACTCAGTGTATTATTATTTGTTAATATTCTCATTCGCGTTTCCACATCAGAGTTTGACTCAACCCTGCTAAAGTGGAGTGGAACCACGTTACTTACTTTCAGCCACAATTAATTATTATTCTCAATAATATCACGCTATTTCGCACAACAGAGCTACTGATATTTTATGGGGTTTACACTCCTCATATTGCATGAGAAAAATAAGATTCCTACACACATGAAATGATGGGACCCACATTTTTTTATATATAAAAAAAACTCAAGCACAGAAATAGTGGGACCCACCTCTTTTTGTATTTATGACATGAAAAATGTATTTCCATCTTTTTATTCCCTTCATATCAATACAACTGGTGGGTCCCTCTTCCCTCTTTTTCTCCCCGAAACTCCATATTTTCATGCTCTCTGTCTTTCAACCATGTTATTCTTATATTTTAAATATAAGATATAATTAACTTGTTTAAGATAAAGAAAACTAAATAAATTACTTAAACATATTATATATTATATACAATTAAATTAATAATATATATATATATATTAAATAGTTTAGGGAGAAAAACGATAAATATAAATATTTTAAAATAATTTAATTAGTTTTTTCAATATAACAAAAAATATAAACTTTATTTTATATTTAGAATAAAGGGAGGACTTTATTACATGAAAATGTCAACTAATCTTCAGCCTTAAGCTATGAGTATATGTATTTTTTTTAAAAATGTCCGCATCTCAAAATTAAAGGGTTGAGCATGTAAAAGGAGAAGCATCTAATGTGAACCCTTTCATTATGCATCTCTATTTTAACAATATTCAAATTTTAATATATTGCCTATTTATTACTTATGAATAATACTTAGGAAAAATTACATTTAAATACCATTTGAATTTGAAAAACCCTGAAATGTCTGTTAAATTTATTAAAGGACTTAAAGGTACAAAAAAACCATATGAGAATTTACAAATTCGGGTGAATTTATTCTTTTGTCCTTAGTTTTAAATAAATAAAAATAAAAATGACCCCCGCCGGAAATTCGGCGATGGTTTTTTTTTTTTTTTTTTAAAGATTCATTGAAAGTGAGGGAGGTGGGGTTTGAACCCCCCACCCCCTATCTTCATGGGGCCAAGTGGCCATACGCATTAACAAATATATATATTCTTCTTAACATTTTTTTCATTAACAAACACTCTTGTAAATCTCATTATTGAACTTGTAAATGCCATTGAAGAATTGGTAATTGTCATTGAAAGATTTGTTATAATTATACTTTTTTTTGTTTAATCAAAGTGAATTATCACAAATCTTTCAAAATGACATTTATAAATCTTTCAATGACGTTTACAAATTTTTCAATGGCATTTACGAGTTTGTTGTTCAGGTCTACCATTTTTGTCTCTGAGGGAACAACAAATAAAAGTGGATTATCATAAATCTTTCAATGACATTTACAAATTCTTCAATGACATTTACAAATTTTTCAATGGCAGTTACGAGTTGTTTTTTGTGGTTTACCATTTGTCTCTGAGAGAACAACAAATGAAAGTGGATTATTACAAACATTTCAATGGCATTTACAAATCTTTCAATGACAGTTACTAGTTGTTTTTTGAGGTTTACCATTTTTGTCTCTGAGAAAACAACAAATGAAAGCTGATTATTACAAATCTTTCAATGGCAATTACGAGTTGTTTTTTGAGATTTATCATATTTGTCTCTGAGGGAACAACAAATGAAAGTGGATTATTACAAATTTTTCAATGCAGTGGCGGAACGCCTTTATGGCCAGCTGGGGCCTTGGCCCAGACTGATCTTATAAAATTTTCTAGAATATATATGTATTTATTATATGATATTTTATTTGGCCACAAATTTGGCCCCAACTATTTTTTTATCTTCTCATAAAAGATAATGTTTGTTTCATTACTCATTAGCCTTTGTGAGAAAAAAAAAGTAAAATTCTTGTTTGAGATACCAAAAAGATTAGTATCATCTTATATATTGTTTTAATTTATAATTATTTGTTATTATTTGTTTGTATTTTTCGGGTTATTTGATACTATTTAGTAAATACTTTCTCCTGGTTTTTATTTAAAAACCAACTAACAATTCTCACAAGTCAATAAAATGCAGTTAAAGTAATTAAATTTGTCCTAAAATTTAAGTAATTTTCAATATTATCCCTATTAATTACACTAAACTCTAATATCATATTAATTATTACTTCTTTCTTTTCCTAAAAAAAATAGTAATAATTAATTTTTATTAATTATTACTCTCACTCACTACCTTTTTAATTATTGGTATACATGGAAAAAAATATTTAATGCTATTTGGAAACAAGCAAGTGTTTTATAAAAAGAACCAAATATACTTGTTAGTTGACTTTATAATAAGAATTAAAGAGAGAAGTTAAATATGTTTATTTTTTGGCCCGGGCTAAATTTTTTTTCTGGTTCCGCCAACGTTTCAATGGCGAGTTCGAGTTGTTTTTTTGAAGTTTATCATTTTTGTCTCTGAGAGAAGAACAAATGAAAGTGGATTATTACAAATCTTTCAATGACATTTACAAATTTTTCAATGGTAGTTACGAGTTGTTTTTTGAGTTTTACCATTTTTGTCTATGAGGGAACAATAAATGAAAGTGGATTATCACAAATCTTTCAATGACATTTACAAATTATTTAATGGAGTTTGCAAGTTCAATAATGAGATTTACAAGAGTGTTTGTTGATGGAAAAAATATTAAAAAGAATATATATATTTGTTTATGCATATATATATATCGAAGGAAGTCCACTTGGCCCCATGAAGATGGGGGGTTCGAACCCCACCTCTCTCACTTTCAATGATTTTTTTTTAAAAAAAAAAAACCATCGCTGGATTTTCAGCCGCTGGTGGTCGGTCCTCCGGTGGCCCTCCTGCGAGGGTCATTTTTATTTTTAAATTTATTTAAAATTAAAGGCAAAAGGGTAAATTCACCCGAATTTGTAAACCCCCATATGTTCCTTGGTACGTTTAAATTCTTTAACAAATTCAACAGACATTTGGGGGTTTTAAAAATTCAAATGATATTTAATTGTAATTTTCCCTAATACTTAACTTACCACCCTTGTCCTATATATAATTCCAAATTATATAATTTTTATATATTAAGGAGAGTTAGTTAACTCAATAAATATGGATTAAATTGATCAATTTTTTCTAATTTTGCCCTTGGGTATTTTTCACTTATTTCTTCTCTCAACCTAAAACTTATTATAATTAATATAGGTAAAACTGTAACACTCTCATTGACTAAAATTTATTCCCTAATTAAACTTATAAATAGAACAGTCTCTTCAGGATCCACACAACACCTGACGTTGGTGCAATTCATACTCCTTTTTATTTGGATATTAATCACTTTGTTGCTTTGCAATAAAAAAACGAAGCACATAATAAAATACTGGTGAAAACTGGAAAAAAATTATTATCAAGCTGGAAAGATCAAATTTTTCTGCTCTCAAGCACACTTATACATATGTAATGTTATATGCTTGAGTACTATTTTTTTTTAATTGACTGACTATGTAATAGTACTATATTAACCTTGATAATTCTAAAAATTCCGGCCTAGAACTTGTAAACAACAAAAATTTCATGCCGCTAACCTATGCATGAGACAGCGGCTCGAATGAAGGAGTAAAAGGCGTGAGAAATTTTCAGGCTTACAGCCAAGAGGAGGTTTGAGACAAGACAGATTAACAAAAGATAAAATATACATTTTGAATCGAGTAATTAGAATATGGTTTTTAATTATCCCATAGAGTATGAGATATGGTATAAACTGCACCTGAACAATCAACAGATGCCCACACAAATACTTATTACTGATTGTGATTATCTCCATTCTGTATATCCAAGCAGAAGAGAAAAATTAAAGGAGAAGGATAAAAAGTAGGGTAGATATGGTGATATTTACATTTTGAAGAAAAAATATCTTAAAAATATTTAAAAGTCACTAATAAAAGAAGAAATTTCAGGATGAAGTGCACTGATCCTTGCCCACATCAGTGGTAGAATGATCAGTTGTTAAGGAATCGGCTGTTGTAGAATCATTATCTCCACTATCAGAAGCAGAGCTAGCAGCATCCATCTCCTTGCCTGGACAGTCACTTTGGACAACACATTCAGCAACCTCGGGATCGTGCTGCTCAAGATCATGGGCCCTAGGTTGTGCAAAGTCTTCTTTCTTCACAACATTAAACACAATCCCATTATGTATCCTCTCAGGCTGCAAAAAATCACCTTCATTCACCATTATGCTGTCTGGTGTCGAGGCCCTAGAAATGTGGTTGGACTGAGCCGCTTGACGATTTGAATGAGCCGCCATGCCTCTATTTAGCTCAGTGTCAAAATCTAGGCTCTGGACAAAGTCTACGAACATATTTGCTGAAGCAGTTCTCATCAAAGGCCCACCAGAACGTGTCCAAGAGCTCTGATCAACATTCTCAGATTCGCTGTCACTTCCATGATCATGTATGCTACGGTGGGTCTTCCAGTTCTTAGTAGCGGCACCTTGATGCAGTGAGGAATCTGTTGGAAAGTCTTCGAGGGAACCCGTAGAATTCTCTCGTGCCATGCAATTCCATGAAGGGATTCTTCTTGAAGCATTGAATCTGACAGGATTGGCCAGACCATGAGAAGAAGAAGCAGCAGATGCTCTCTCGGATGTTCTTCTGAGTCTTCTCATGTGGTTGAGCATGGCAACACATTCATCAAGAGCAATCTCAATTGCACAGTTCGCTTTTACGGCTGAAAGCTTCTCCCAAGTACACCTTCTGCCCTGGTTGGCCGCCTTTTGAAGCTCGATGAGGGAAGGGTTCTGGATAATTTTCAAGTACTGGTGCAAGACACAGAAAAAAACAATTCATCATTAGATTCCTCCAATACAAAGGGCATGGAAAACTGAATAGCTTATAGTCAAATGAAGAACGAAGGTGATAAGGATCAAGCTTCAGACCATTCAATCACAGATGTTCTGATATCAATGCTAAAAGGTCATATTAACTCAAAATTTTAAGCTATTAAGTGAAGGCCAATGAATAAGATCTCCTTCATAGTACAATTTGCACTACGAACGAGATCTACTATTAAGGGCAGGAGGTGATTATAATCTATAACACTTGTAAAATCAAGGCATCACCTTCTTCCTAGTAAATAAGACATCATTAAAAAAAACAAACAAAGAAATACAGATAAGAAGGATCAGGTTCCTCCACAAGCTGAAAAAAAATGTAAAGAGAAAGATGAGCTCTCTAAAGAGCAAGAGTGGAGATTTAGACGAATCTTGATCAATAGACATTAGTTTTTTTTTTCTGAAACAACCATATACAGCTCAAACAATTTCTTTTGCTTTGCATATATTGCTCGCTGATATTAAATCATCTCAGGGCATTTACCTGAGACACAGTAGCAGGCATAACAACAGTTACGTCACCTTCCCAGTCTTGAGCAAACAACTTGGCAAATCGACCTAATGGAAAACCAAGTTCCAGTATTTGATTACATCTATGTTTCACCTCCATCTCTGTAAGATGAGCAAGCTACAGAATCAAAATCCATGTCAGTCTCAGAACAGAGTTCAGATCGACCGGAAAACATATAAAATTGTAAACCAGGTAACTTAGAAGTGGCAATTCATAACAAAAGAGCACAAAATATTATTCCCAATCAAGTGCTTAACAGACAAAAATATAAGAATATTCCATTTGCAGCTTTTACTAAGATTACAAGGCGTGTCTTCCATTCATTAGGTCACAGATGTAGGAAGCAAAATTCAAGTTCCTGAGAGTAAATTAGTCTTTGCAATACATATAGCTTGCATTACTTCGAATACAAGGTCACTTTGGCAAAAAACAAAACAAGGCCACTAATAAACTATCCACAAAAGGGATTGAACCGCAGACAAATAATTGCCAGAGTTGCATGTTAGTTCAAACAAGATAGTAACAGCTTCTCTCTCCCTCACACACACAACACACATCTTTTTTTGTTTTCTTAGTAACAGTCTCTTGTTAGCCATACATAATCTGCAGGCATAACTCACCCAAAACAATGGAAAAGAGAGTTTAGCATGAGAGGATATGAAACAACACAGGATTTGTACCACAAGTAGCAATTATATAGTGCACATATTTCGGAAATACAAAAGGACTGACGCACAAAAAAAACACATAAATAACAATAAGACCATTACCAGATAAAAGGAAATGAACAATTCACATAGTTTAGTCACACATTGAGGAACCTCCATAGCTAAACTGGATCAGAATGAAGCAAGGGATGATGAACAAACAACAGCACATACGAAATCCAACCTTTTAATAATAGATAATACATTAAATAGGCATTGGAAATGTGACACAGAAAACTCATATAATAAGCAATAAGGAATGGTATGTACTGGCAATAGACCCATGAATATGTGTATAGTATACTGTATATTTTGTTCATGTAAAGGAGCGAGTCCATAATTACATTACCTTGGCAGCAAAATTGCCTCCATAAGCCCTTACAAATTCTTTCAATCTCAACAATGGAGCAATATGAGGGTTGGCTTGACTGACGATAAAATGATTGACATTGAACAGCTCTTTCAACTGCATCATAGGTAAATCAATCTCCAAGCTACCATCTCTCCAACGACGTGCTGGTGAGGATCCTTCCTCTGGGCCCAAATTAAATGGAGGGTGGTAAGGAACAATTTCTCCACTTCTGTCCTTAGCCATCAATTCCTGAGCCTCAAAAAGGCCAGGAAAGGCACAAGAAGCTGTGACTGCACTCCATATAACAACGTGAGGCGAAGTTAAATAGTTGAGACACCTGGGAGGTTCATGTTTTCGGGGTGAGCAAACAGTTATCCCGAGAATTCGACCTGTCATGTCATAAGCTTCTTGAAATGTAAGGTTGCTTGTCAGATGCCTCAACATCATTTGCAACTGTCTGATCTCGTGGACAGCACCAAATGTTGTAACCCTCTTAACAACAGCAAAAATTCCACCCATTTGATCAAAAAACTGCAATGAGTGCAATGAATCCTTAAAAAAGCTTTGAAGCTCTGGCCAAGAACGAGTAGCAACAATAGAACACATAATGGAACCTACACTTGAACCAGCAATTATTCTGGGCAAGAGTTTGTGTTCCACCATTGTTTTCACTACACCCACATGAAAAGCGCCAAGAGAAGCACCCCCACTTAATAGCAAAGCAGTCCTCCCAAATGCATGTCTGGTTTCATGCATGAAAGCTAGCTTCTCTTCCAATGAAAGCTCCTCTGAATCAGAATCACATACCATCCTCAACTGGGTGGATACTTCATCAATATACTCCTTGATTAATTTGGGCACCTGAAGCCTACCTTTATGAAGCTCAGAATTACACATATTGCCTAGATTTCTAACAAGATCAGCACGCATACAAAATATTATGTCTCTAAGAGATCCCTGTTGACGTCGGTGGCGAAGCTCTTGAAGCTTGTTTCTCACCAATTCTACATCATAAAGGTATGATTCATTCATTTTTGGTGCTTCTCTATCAAGCATCTTAGCCGCATGAGCCCACTCCTCGTATGTCAATGCAGATCTCATCATGTTTCTCCAAAATTTCCTCCTATATGCCATTTCAGCCCTTGCTTTCACATTTGTGTATCGATTCAAAGAGAAAGCAACTATTGTCATCATTGCTAATATCCCTTGAGGATTTCTTGGATGCAACCATGATATAATTGGTTTTATACATCCCCTGAAACTACAGAAGAGACCCAACAGTAGACGTAATATCTGATGCCTCAAATGTGAGATAGACTTGCAGAAAAGAATCCTAAAAGCGATTGTTTTCCCAACAAAACTTGAAGGCCCAATTGAAAAGGGGCTGACATTAGCCTCATTACTTATATCCATTCCTTAATTAAAAGGAAGAAGCAAACAGTGTGTTCTCACAAATGAACACTGGATACTATAAGAACTTGGAGAAAACAGATAACCACGAGAATCCTAAGTTCTAATTATATTGTTTGGGCTCTACTTTATGGCATATATGTTGACACAGGAATCACGAAATAATTCACAATGTCACCTCCGAAGACTTCATATATCAAAACAATTTAGAGTGTTGCACATGTTTCCAACAACAAGAAATAAAATCCTTAATTCCACCCTTTTTACATTCTCGGACTAACCTAAATCTCCCCTCCCAAATCCCAACTTCCTATACACACAAAAGAGCTAGAGAAGCAAGCAACCAAACCACAAGCCCATATAAGATTCTGGAGGATCTCGGCCAAAAGGAGAAGGTCCGAATGAGAAAATTATGGCTGAAAAGGAATAATTGCCTGGCCAACCAAGAATTCAAAGAAGAACCGTTATATCCCTGAAAATGAGGAAGAAAATAAAGATTACTCAGGCGGCAGCGAGGCCCAAAATCAGAAAAGTGCGTTATAATTCGGATGGAAATTCAATGCTTGATCTGAAAGGGGAATGAGGCGGGGATGTGGGGAGATGGTGAAAGTTAGCAATTTTCTTCCTATCTGGAGAAAATGAACTAATTTCTTATGATCTTATCCGTAACAAGCAGCGGAGTCCACGTAGACGACCTTGAACCCCGCTTTCTTTCGAGTCCACATTCCATGCGCTTAGAATTACATGCTCATTGTGCTTATACCTCTAATTTTTTTTTTATATATATATATATATATTGTATTTATTTATATTTAAATTATATGTTCTTTTTATGAGATTTTTTTACCCCAAGATTTCAAATTAATTAATTTCCAGTTCTACATTTGTCTCTAACACCATTATTATAAAAATTAATTAATTTAAAATACTTGGAGTAAAAAAAAATCTAAAAAAACAATATATAATTTAAATCTAAATAAACATAATATATAAAAAATTAAAAAAAAATTCTTATACCTCTAATTAGAGGTATAAGACATAATGAAAGTGTAATTCTAAGCATGGAATGTGAACTCGCTTTCTTTCTTTTTCTTTTTCTTTTTTTCCTTCTTGGGAGAATTTCAGTTAGCCATAGGATGTAACTTAGTAAACCTCCAAAACTTTCTCAAACTCATTTTTAGATCAAAACGAAATTAAATTTTGGGCTGAAAAGACAATAGTATCCTTATTTTATTTGTCAATTGTCGTATAAATACTCATATTTATCTTGTAAATTGTTAAAATGTTTTTAATTCTTTAAGTTCTTTTGAATCTCTTCATTTGACTTGTGAATTTCTATATATTTTTTTGTAAATAGCCAAAATATTTTTAATTCCCTAGACTTTTTTTTAATCTCTTTATTTATCTTGTAAGTGTTCTTCTTCAAAAAATAAAAGAAAGGTATCATTATCTTTTCACTCACAAAACCTAATTTCATTTTGACCCTGAGGGATGTATCGAAGTTTCAAAAAGTATTGGGATTGAAATGATGTCACATCCTTGGGAGCTTAATGGAATTTTCCTTTTTTTCTTTTTCCCAATGAGAACCACGTGTCCTTTTTTTTTTTTTGAAAATTCCAATAAAGTAACTTTAAAAGTGCTAAACATGTATTTTAAATATTCATAACATTAGAGGAGTGTTCGACTAAATTTGTCCTTTTTGAAATTAAAAAGAAATGACAAAATTGCCCATACCCCAACTCCTGTGGAGATCCAACAGGAATAAATATTACCACCTCCACCACTTTATTTGCTCAAAATGTTGGAAGCACAAAGGCTTTCATATTATACAAACAAAGATATGTGTGTCTGTTAATTTTTTATCGTTAACCCAATCTCAAAGACAAGTTTAGTTAAGAAATACACTAATTTTTATTAGGTTTTAACAACTTTTGTCTATTGAGTAAAAAAAAGCATACTATCAGACCATTGACAAATTTAATTAAAGAATTTACCACTTTGAGTCAAGGAGAATCATAATCCATAGTTTAGAACTTAAGGGACTAAAACTAAAATAAAGATAAGAACAAAGATTGTATTAATTGTTTGTTTATTTGAATGCTTCTTGATCAATATATTTTATTTTCGTTTTTAGTTAACTTCTGTTTGACAAAATTAGTCAAAATCTTATATTTATTTTATATTTTAATTTTATGATTTATCATAATAGAATTTATTCGTTGATCTAAATTTATAAAAGATCTAACAATGTTTTACGTTGGTTGTCAGGGTCTAACAAAACACTTATCCTTTAGTCGAACTTGGAACCGACTATAAAACACAAGTGGAGTTCAAGGGATTTTCGTCTAAGTAGAAGCAAAACAAAATATATGCACAGTTTGATAAAAGAAAATTGAGAAATGATGTGAGGGCTAAATTGAAAGAATGAGTCATTCAATAGGTGGCAACGTTTAGATATTTGAGATTAATTATATAACAAGATGGTGAAATTGATGAAGATATTAATTATAGAATTCGAGATGGGTGATATAAATGGAGAAAAGTTACTGGAGTTATTTGTGTTTGAAAAATTTCTCATATGGTAAAATGAAAGTTCTATTACACTGTTATAAGACCAACAATGCTATATGTAGTAAATGTTATGCTTTAAAGGACAACATGAATATAAAGTGGGATTAGTCGAGATAAGGATGCTTGGGATAAATGTGTAGTCATACAAGAAAAGATAATATTCGTAATGATCATATACGCGAACGAGTCAAAGTGGCACCTATCAAGGACAAAATGTAAAAAAATCGTATGAGGTGGTTCGGACACATCCAAAGACGCCTATTGAGTGCGCCGGTGAGAAGGGTCGATGAAGCAGTGTGAAGCCCTTTAAGAAAAGGTAGAGAAAGACCAAAGCGAACACTCAATGATGTTATAGAACGTGATTTATTAGTTAATAATCAGTCTAAAGATTCAATTTTCGATAGAGCCTAATGACATTGTGCGATCCATGTAACCAACATCATATAGTGAGATTCGGCTTTGTTGTTGTTGCCGTATCATAATTGAATAGAATTTTATAAAACTTTTCAATGACAAAGTAAAAGTAAATTTGTAAAATATATGTTTTATTAACTAACTTCATTAACCTTATTAATCTTATTAAATTAGATAAATATATCTTATACTCCCTCAATTTCTAATTATAAGATTATGTTAACTTTTTTTGGAGAAGTTAAGGAAGCTAAATAAATTATTTAATCATCATATTGTATGAATTTGTAAAATACATATTTTATTAACTAACTTTACTAACCTTATTAATCTAATTAAATTAATATATCTTATACTCCCTTTGTTCCTAATTATAAGACTAGATCGACTTTTTTTGAAGAGATTAAGGAAGCTAAATAAGTTACTTAATCATCATATTGTATGTTGTGTATCTTTAGATTATATATTAGTTTATTAGTCAAACTAATTAGTTTGGAGAAAAAAATAAAAATAAAAATACTCTAAAGTAATTTATAGCTTCCTTAAACTCTTCAAAAAAGTCAACTTACTCTTATAATTTAGACTGGAGGGAGTATTAAGGATCAAAAGTAGTAAATTCAATATGCACGTTAAGTAAAATTTCATCGTAAGGTAGGATAAGTGCCCAGGACCATGCATATCACTTTAGAAAGTTCATATCACTAAGACAGTTTTATCTTGATAAAAAACAAAGAGATAGATAAATTTGAAGTTCAGACAAAAAAAGAAGAAGGGAAATTTATTTGCCACTGGACCTGAAAGGATTTAAGGGAGAAATGCCCTCTAAGTGTCAATATTTTCTGTGTAGTTAAAGACAAAAATGCCCTTAATGAGAAAAGATGAGAAACACGGTTAAGAAGACAAAACGAAATTGAAGAAAAACGATGGCTGTGCGTCCTCCATTGCGGCTGTCGATCACCGTGGATTGTGTCAGAGGTCCGATCTGTTAGTAAAAGCTAGGGAGGTGAGTTGTCTGAAGGCCTTCTTGATATTTCAGTATTTGGTGGAGGTGATGATTTCTATATTCATTTTTTACCTAGTTTTTTTTTCATTGCTCTGAGTGTGAGTAAGGAACTAGTAAATATAATTGTGGCTTTATCGTCTTTTCTGATTTTCTCCATTATCCTCGTGTTTTTGTTTAATTTATACCAGATACATTTTTATCCAATGTTGATTTGTTAATAGAGTAGCATATGCTTTTTCAGAACCTAATTGAACTCACATTCTAACTATATTAGATATTGATTAGTTTATTAAGGTCAAACATATTGTAAAATTCAGTTTTTTGACATTAAAAGGTATATTATTGCAGGTCTATAGTTAATGTGATGAATAGAGTACAAAAAGGAATATATATATATATATTGCTTCTTCCACATAAGATTGTCACTGATCAAGGGAGGACTCAATATGTTGGTGGGAGAGCAAATGGAAGAATGCTAAGAGAATAAATGTCACCTAATGAGCTAAAAGAACAATACTTTCATATCTTGGTATTCAAGGTAAAGCATTTCAGTTGAGGTGCACACTGTCAATATTAGATGAAAACACTATTGTAGACATAGGGGATGATGAAGGAGTGCAACAAATAGTACAATTTGAACATATATAAGGGAAGATCTTTTACATATAGGGAATATTGTTTGAACACAAGAGAAGATCTTTTACACATATGGAAGATTGTTTGAACACATGGGAAGATATATACTGCAAATCGACATGGAAGATCGTTTGAATATAAGGGAATATTGTTTGCACATAGGGAAAACTTTTTGAGTACAAGGGAAGATCTTTTGCATATAGGGAAGATTGTTTAAATACAAAGAAATATCTTTTGCGCATGGAGAAGATCTTTTGCATACGGGGAAGATTGTTGGAACACAAGAAAATATCTTTTGCTTAATTAGTAAGATTGTTTAAACATAAAGAAAGATATTTTACTTATAGGTAAGATTGTTTAAATACAAAGAAAGATCTTTTGCACATATAGAATTTTTTTTGCACACAACGAAGATCTGTGATTTGCAAAAGAACTACTTGTACACCAAAGTTGTATATATAGCATACTTTAATTTGTTGCTCAAACTACATTATTTACAAATATTATGTACATTACAAAATGTCACTACGCCGAAATTGTATATATACAGCATAAATGAAACAAAAACTACTTTGTCTTCGTCTTCGTAGCTTTCCATGCATACTAAAGCTTTGCATGACCTCGTCCCGATGTTTATTCTTCTCATGGGTCACTAACCACCAAACTACATCCACCCTCTTTTATTCCATGTCTTTTTATAGAAACAAGTTTCCAATCAAATCTAGTGATTTTGTAACATTTAATATATAACAATATATTTTATTCACATTAGGCATTGTGAGACCATTCTACTCGGGCTTTCTAATATTTTCTCTGCTTTGCAAGATGTGACCATACATTCCACAGTCCCATCTAGACAGAAAGCAAAATTGCAAAACATTAATCAACATATCATCGATACATGCATAGATTAATGACTGACCAACACTCCAACAAACTCACCCAATGTTCCGTTGTTGAACAAGACCAAATCTAAAGGCAATATCAGGCTTCTCTCCATAGAGATCATGATTCAGGCGTAGGTTGTTCCTCTTCCTTGTATCATCTGTGATGAGGACTAATAAGGGCAAGAATAATCCTTATTCTACTTATTACTGGTTAAGTTTCGTTTTAGTTCTCTATCCTAATATTTTGGCCTTAGCATGGTATGCAACACGAAGCTTCATATATACCTTCATTACTGCCGACGCCTCTACAAATGGGGTGCAATCCGCCGCCGCCGCAAAAGCCCAATCTCGTTCGCTTCTGTCGATCTCGTCCGACCTTCACTCTTCAATTCAACGGGATCTTACTCTTATCTGATTCCTTGTTTGTTGTGTGATTCAATAAGGGCAATGTGATCATTTTACTTGCTATTTTATTTCTCTCAAAGGACCTCAGTACTTTAGGTCTCATTTAACAATTAATTTGTTAAATAGGGATTTATGAGCAATTTTCCCAAAAAAGAACATAAATTTGAAAGTCATCGTTTATTTATCCGATGTAGTAAATAGCTAATATAAGATTTGTATATATAAAAAAAAATAATATAAGATTTTGATAAGATCCAAAATTCAGTATTTTGATATTTTCAATGTATTTTGAAAAATATTCCCTGATAAAAAATTGTATTTTATGCATCATATTTATGCTAAGCTAGTATTTTCACAGTTTTGTGTAGGGGTAAGCATGCCTAGATGCCCGGTAACTCGTCTAAGCCCGGTAAAAAATTGCCCTGCCCACCTTAAAAAAGCGGCCCCAAAAAAATTTGGGCAATTTTGGACTGGGCCAATAATTGGGTAGAGTCGGGCAAGAAGGGTCCCGCCTTGCCCATTTGGCCATACCCGAAAAATTAAATATATTTAAATAAATATTATTATTATATATATATATATAATTTTATTTAAAATATAGGATAAAGGAACAAAAATACACATGTTTTTTACCCTCAGGAGCGTCTAACACCAAAACCTTTTTTCAGGTGTAAAACTACACATGAACTTTCAAAGTTGGGACGAAAATCACAGCACCGTTACAAGAGCCTAACTCTGTTTGTGGGACCCATGTTTTTAAAAAATTAAAAATATCTACATTTTCTAATTTCCTTAATTGCCCTCTACCAGACGTTTCTTCCTTATTTTCTCGAATCAAAATCCAGATCTGAGCTCTCAAGGCTGCGACTACAATGGTGTGAAGGTCGAAGGAGGAGCAACGATGGTGGCGTGTGAGGACTCGGTCTTTGGTCTGTGTCGTGTTCAAGCTTCTTAGCACCGAGGTTGTGTGGACGGCGAAGGTCCGATTCTCAGCTCTTCGATCTAAAGCTCCAAAAGTCTCTCACAATGCATCTGGTTCGATATGGACAATGCGATTTTTGGTAGTGGACGACAACAACGCTGGCTCGGTGAAGATTAATATGGTCCGAAATCGTGGTACACTTCTCTAAGTCCGTGACTCTGTTGCTAGCCGTTGTCAAGTCTGAACTTCAAACTGAGCACTTGTTGGTGACGGATCAAGGTCACTTTTGAAAGTGGAGCTAAATCACCAAGAGGGGGTGAATTGGGGATTTTAAAAACTTTTTTTCAGCTTACTCGTTTTTGTACACTAAAAACAAAAACAGATGAACTAAGTAGAGGGTAGAAGAGCAAGACACAAGGATTTATACGGTTCGGTCCAATCCCTTGACCTACGTCCGTCCCCTGACTCTCGGGATTTTCACTATCTCAATTGATTACACACTCGTACTCAAGAGTAATTCTCTCACTAGAACTTACTCCCCTTACAAGTTGCAATCAATGAACCCAATCACCAAGTCCCCTTGACTTGTGATTCTTTACAATGAATGATTTACAATCAATAAACTCTCTCTAAGAGTAGATAATGATAAACACCGAAGCTTAATGTATCAACAGATACTTTATACAAGAAAACTCAAGAGTAGTTGGAAACTTGAATGATTTTCGTTTTCTATAGTCTTGGTTGTTGAGAGGAATTGAATGCTCTTCTATTTATACGAGAAGGCATTAAATGACCGCTTGCCAACTCCATATATCCGTTGTAGTGTTAATCTAGCCGTTGTAGGCGCTTATGGTGTCTTATCTCACTAATCTTCACTTTAATCCAGTTGTGTAGAAGTTCGAGTTGACTTCTCCGCAAATTAATCCGTTGGTAGAACAGTTGCTTGATGTGGAGAACATTCTTTAATGCTTTGCAAGCGTGTACGATGGATTACCGTAAGTATGCAACTTTTCTCGTTGAAGCATTTAATGTTCGACATGTTTTTGCTTTTTGCTTTAAACCTTCAATAAACACTCTCTAATTCATCCGAAACTCACTAAAAAAGTGGTTAAACATATCTAGGAACATTAGAGAATAATGATAGGAAGTATTAAAATCAAACAAGAAGGTTTTACAAAATCGTCGTATTCGAATTTCAAACTCGCGATGAAAACTTGAGTTTTGATATCAAAACTCGAGTTTTTGACTTTGGTGTGTAAAATTGATTTAAGTCCAAAACATCAAAAACTGGAGGTTTTCTTTCAAAACTGCAGGTTTTCAAATCATTGAAAAACATCAAACTTTCGGTTACCAAAACTCGAGTTTTCATATCAAAACTCGAGTTTTCATTTAAATATGAAAACTTGAAGAAATCGCGCCAAGTCAAAACCTAGGTTTTGAAAAACTGAGAAAACATGAAGACTTTCTGCCTGAGCAAAACTCGAGTTTTGAAATCAAAACTCGAGTTTTCACTTTACTGTGAAAACTTTGAGAAAACTTTGTCAAACTCAAAACTGGAGGTTTTCACAAAAACTGGAGGTTTTGAAAACTGGCTAGAAACCGAATCCTCTCGCAACTCAAAACTCGAGTTTTGATTCAAAACTCGAGTTTTCACAAATTTAGTGAAAACTTGGAAAATTTCAAGTTATGTTGTAAACTGGAGGTTTTAGCCAAAACTCTGGAGGTTTTCAAAGTTCAAAAACTTAGGAGACTCTCTCAAGTCCAAAACTCGAGTTTTCAATGAAAAACTCGGAGTTTTGTCTTTTCCAAAATATTGAGAAGTCTTCCGTATTGTGAAAACTTGAGTTTTCTCGAAAACCGCGGTTTTGCTTTGTTCAGATATATCTCATTAAGATCAAAACTCTTGGCTAATCTCAAACTCAAATTTATGTGTCCAAGCTCGAGGTAAGAATCCAATGTAAGAAGAATCAACTCCAAACTCATTGTATTATGTCCGTTATGATCCGATGAATGAAGGTCATTTCTTGACCAGCGTTTTTGCAACGTCTTAAACTCACTGTCAACTTTCTAAGGCCATATTTCTCTGGTCTGAACTCCGTTTTGGTTGCTTCAAGTCTTTATGGAAAGTCCTTTGAGTCTTCTTTCATATGCCACCAATTTCAGCTCAATCGGATTTGTAGTTTGTGAGATACACTCAAAACATTGAGGCTTGGTTTGCTGTGTGGCGTGAATCTCAATGTCAACTTCCACAATTCATAGCTCCTTGATCTGAACTCCTTTGGGCTTGAATTTTATATTAAAATGACGCATTGGAAGTCTATTTTCATATGCCACTGGTTTTACCTCAATCGGATTCTTGGTTTAGGAGATATCATCGAATTACCAGACTCGCCAAATAAACGTGAAACGTAGTAGAGCAGAGTTGCTGAAATAGTGCTTGAAACTCGAGTTTTGACTTGGAAACTCGAGTTTTCCTAGTCCGAGATGTTGAAGACACTTCAAAACTCGAGTTTTGAGTTCTTAACTCGAGTTTTCTCATACCAGAGGAGCAAATCAATGTAGAGAAGTAGGAAACTCGAGTTTTGGGTTGGGAACTCGAGTTTTCTCATCCCTGAAATGATTTTTTTGGTGACTTTAATTCCTAATCGAACCATTCCAACTTCCATATGATCTTAGGGGCTTAAGATCAATATAAGAACTTGAATAATGATACCTTCATTCCATTCAACAAGTTCTTCCTTTTTCCATCTCCCAACTTGATCATTCTTCATCATTCAACTCTTTCTTTCTTCTCTTGATCATTTTCCATAATTCGATTCTTTCTTTCTTCTCTTCTCTGATCATTCTCTCGTCAACTTGTACTCATCATTCTTCGCGTGTTCTACCTTCTTCAATATTTCCTCTTCTTCTGATTATTCCCAAAATCCTTTGATAGCTTCTTGCTTCCTTGACATTCTGATATTCTCATTATATTTTGTGCAAGAACTTCTTTCTTCTATCTACTTTCTTGATCAATCTCCATTATTAAACTTTGATCTACATTCAATATAAGAATTAGTCAAAGCATAATGTAAATGTAGTATGCAACCTTTTTGCTCTTAAGAATGGCATCTATATAAGACATCATCAAAACTAATCATAACCAACAACTTTGGTGGTTCGAAGGTTTTTTGGCGAGCTTTGAAGTTTTCTCGGAGCCGCAGCAACACTCGTTTTCTCCTGTAATTTGATCTCCTTATTCCCTATCTCATGTTTTTTTCCCCAATCGCCTAGTGTTTTTTGAAGTAGATCTATTTGTTTCTTTTCACGATCTATATTGTTTCCTCATGATTTGGTGATCGGATATGTATTTTATCTTTGATCCTGTCAAAACAATTGGGTCTGTTCCGCTGAGTTTGTTCTTCGGGTTGATGTCGTTTTGTATTTATCTGGAAAAAATGTTGGGAAGATGATGGAATTTTTTATGAGTTTGTATGTATGTCATTATGAAGTAATTGTGATCAATTCAGCTATGCTTTGATTTATTTTGAAAGCGTCTTGCGAGAGATGTTGGGAGGAAGAGGTTGGGGTCATTTTGGTCCTTTCAAATGCTAATTAATGTCTGTTAGCCTCATTTAACAGTGTTGTGATTTTTGCCCCTATTTTGAAATTTTGTGTAGTTTTACACCTGAAAAAAGCATTTGGTGTTAGACACTCCTAAGGGCAAAACACATGTGTATTTTTACACCTTTACCCTAAAATATATTTTATTATTATGTTGAAATTATTATATTATACCTAAAATATATTATATTATACTTTTCTTGGAATAGCATTTTTAAAACTTCAATGTATTTTGCACCAAAAATCATTTGGTGTTGAACGATTCACAGGGTAAAACACATGATATTTTTGCACCTTTACCTTAAAATATATATATTATTATGTTGAAATATATTATATTATACTTCAGGCATATTTAAAACTTTGAAATTACTTGAAGTGTGGAGAATCTTCATCGTGTAGAACATGGTGTCACTATCGGGGAAAACCACTTGCCAAAAAAAATGATTAAAACTTTCATTATCGGGTAAGGTGCGGATCGGATCGTTTTCATTCTTTTTCGGTGGGCATCAAACGGGCGTCTCGCCCCCGCCTACCCACGTTCACCCCTGGCTTTGTGTTTGTTTAGGATGACGATTGAAGCTTCAAAAGTAACTTTTCAATCATGATTTACAATATACAAGTAAGTATTATATAAGAAAAGTTTTGTCTTTATTTACGTAAATAAATGTTTTTAAAGACCTTAAATGTGATCTAAAACAAGCAAACGAATATCAATAACTAAAAAATCCCAAACACTTTTAAAGCATTTTTCATGTGATGGAAATATTAGTAACTAAAAAATTCCAAATACGCGAATCCGAACCTTCATTACACGATATATAATTACGTAATATAATTAAAGATAAACGTGCGGTTAAATTAAACATAAACGAATAACACCTCAAAATCATCCAAAATAAATAAATAAATAAATAAAAAAAAAAAAAAAAAAAAAAAAAAAAAAAAAAAAGCTCCTCCGTTTTCTCAGCCTATAAATACACCCTTTCCCTATTTTTAGTACCAAGATCAGCCAAACCAACAATCTTTCTCACAAACTCCCATAGTACTCTCCACCAAAACCCTCTCTGTTTTCTCATCTCCTCCTCCTCCTCCATCTTCCATGGCTGGTCTTCAACAATACAACTTCTTCCCAACTGATTTATTCTATCCTCGTCCTCAGCCTTCTCCTTCGTCCGTCGAATCTGCTTCTTCTGTTAAACCCTCGATTGTTCCCTTCAAGAATTCTAATCTTGAAATCTCTCAAGATCTTCGTCAGCAGGAGAACCAGAAGAAAACGAAGCCGCAACAACCTTCTAAACATGCTCTGTTTTATAATCGCAAGAAGAAGCAATCTAGATACACAATAAACCCTCTCTCTTTGGTGGTTTTCATTGATGAAGACGGCGATGACTCTGTCAATAACTGAATTTCGCCTCCGCGGTAACTCCCGAGGAAAGATTATCTCAGTGTTTACGATTCATCCCTCTTTTTTATTTTATTTTCTTTTTACGTAAATTTCCTTATTCAGGGTTTGAATCGTCTTCATATGAACCCTGGAGCTCGAAATTATTAATAGAACCGAAGCTTTTTAGAGTTAATATATATTTTGCGATGGCTTCATCGTTTTCTCTCTCTTCTCTCTTTTTGATCCTTTTTCGTCTACTGTAATGTGATTGTTCTTCGTTATTTTATCTTTAATGAGTTTTTGATGGTTCTGGATTAATGATTTACACGAACGAGTAGTTGAACAGAGACAACTCAGTATGCAATAAACGATCGAAACTAACGGAAAATTAACGAAACGGGGACGTTAAAGTTAGGTAATTTCAGCCTCCGGATTCCAGAATGGGACTGGTTATTTCGAATTGTCAACGGTGAATAGTAACTCCCTTGTGGAAATCAAGGACGTTATATATATATATATATAGAAAGAGCCTTCGTGTTGGAGAATATAAAACGGCGTGTAACTCGCGAAAGTATTTTCTAAAGCGAATATTCAATGAATGTGCACCTCGTTTGTTTTTTTTTTTTTTTTGGTTTGGGGAGTTAAGTTCAGCATACGAGATATATTTTTGAGTAAAAATACGCATATTTTCCTACTATTTTATTTTAATTATACAGATCTCTATTATATTTTAAAAACTCATATAAACCTTCTTTTAAATAAAAAAAACGTGTTACACAAACCTTCCCTGGATTTTAAAGATTTCATTTCCATTCATTCAACCATTAGTTGATCATTAACTTTGACTTATAAACACATTTTTTTACCAAAATATCCTTATTTAACATAAAAACTATTTAAACATTTATATTGACTAAAAACATTATACAACCAAGAAATAATTCTGATATGTTTTTTTTTTTCCAAATATCTACTATATTATAGAATTTATTAATTTTTATTATATTATAATTTTTTTTTGTATATAAAGTTTATAGTTTTAATTCTTCATCATATTTGTTTGAGATGATAAAGGGTAATTTAGTCAATAAAAAAATATTATAAGCTAAATTATAATTAAAAATATATTTTTGGCACCATATTAGAATATTCTTGACAGGGATTAACAGCTTGGACTTAAGTATAGGTTTTGAAAATAAAGAAGAGATCTGTGTAATTAAAGCAAAATGTATGGGTGGTCAGAGTATTTTACTCACTCGTATCCTAAATATATAATAAAGTTTGTAGTACAACTAAAATTGTATTATAAACTTTATCTTATATTTAAGACCGGAGTTAATAATATTTTTTAACTGACCCATAATAATGTTCTCTTAAAAAAATTAGATAAATATGTCTTATATCAAAGAGAGAAAAAGTATAATATTCTCTTTATCTATATTTTCTTTTACATGTCAAATCAAAACAAATAAAAAAGCGTCAAATATATTAGACGGGTTAGGTTATCCCGAAAGTGTTTAAACAAAAAAGAGTCATATATATTAGACTGTTGGGTCAAGTTCAATATTACCCGAAAGTGTTAAAACGGAATAATATTGTCCTATTCCATTAAAAAGATAATGTGGAGAGTGACATTGAACATAAAAAAATTTCTGGAGTAATATTATTCCTGAGAGAAAACTTTTATGATAGATTTGTAACTTAACCTTAGATTAGACACGTTTTTTTAGTATTGAGTACGAAATCTGATATATGAATGGTCTATGATCATGGCTGGTTCTAATTAGAAGTTATTTCATTTATATATCCAAGCTCTGTTTTCCCCGTTTTTTAATACTGGTGAATGAAATTCAAAAAAATCAGTGCTTTAATTAAATAAGAAAATTATCATAGCACAACAAGTTGGTAAAGAAAAAAAACATAGCCTTAAATAGCAGCCATAGCCAAAACATTAAAGAATGAGATTAAAAATGAAGTGAGAGCGAGTGGCGGGCGCCTGGGATGAGTAGAATAGAAGTAAATTAAAAGTGAGTAAATGCAGAGGTTTGAATAGAAGTTTAGAAAATAGTAGAACATTGAATATAACACACTTGGTGACGGAAGCAGAAATGCATGAATAAAGTCAGTTGGACTATGCTGAGAAGAAAGGAGGACCAAGCTTTGCATTAAAAAATCAGAGTGAACATGTGATAGTTGGTTAGCTATTCAGCGTGCAAGCCACCACCAACCACATAAAAGCCCATAATTTTGTGGCTGACACGTAAGTAGCCCTACTTTTCCACCAACATTTTGGGGCATCTACTTCTCTTGCGTCAAATCGGGATTCTATTCTTTCAGCTGCCACTTTAGTTTTTATTAACTAGTTTTTGGAGAATGATTTTTATGATTCATGAGATAAGTATATGGGAATAGGGGTGGAAATAGGTCAGATCTCTATCAGGGTGGTCTACGGCTGGACCTTCTAAAAGACTGACCTGTTTATTAAAAAGGCTAGGTCAAAGTCTATTTAAGGCCTAAATGTGTAAATAGGTCAGATCTGTTTTATTAAGCGCGACCTGTTTATACAAAAAATATAATTTTTACTTATATCTTATGTGTGTATATAATTTAAGCATATTTAAAGCCTACAATTTGTAAATATGCTGGCTTTGAAACATATCAAAAGTCTACATTTGTTTAGGTTCTAGTAGGCTCAAAGCCTATAATATAAGGTCTTTTTAAAAACCTAAATGTAAATAGACCTGTAAAAAAGCTTCAGGCTTAACTAGGCCTCATGTAGGCTCAAGTCCAAGCTTAAAAAAAAAACCTGCATGTATACTCAGACTTCAAATTCCCATTACAGGCTCAAGCCGATTTAGCCAAAACCTGACCTGGCCTATTTCCATAACTATGTGAGAGGACTTTTGTTTTGACTTACAAAAAGGACTTCTAAAAGCATGATTTTGTGGTTTTCAAGTCACTTACCTAGTTATCATTCATTAATATTTAACACATGCACACACACTATCCCCTTATTTATTGTTGCGGTTCAATTTTTTCCTGTTTTAGCCTTGGCAGGTTATATTAGAAACTGGTGCTCCCTCAATGGTTAAAATACATTTTTTGCCAAGGAAGTATAGCCCAGGAAGCACTGATCACCCGAAAGTTTTTTTGGTACCAATTTTACCTTGGAAATATGAAAAACGTAACAATTTTGCCCAAAACTCACGGAAGCTCCACGTAGATCATTAAAATGCCACATGGCTTGCAAAGAAACATGCCATTAATCTCTCTCTCCCCTTCTCCCTCACCGCCTGAAAGAGCACACCTGTCAGCTACGCGAACTAGAAGCAAATCCTGGCCAAACCTTGACCTCAAGGTGCTTGAAGAAAAGCCAAGGATGAAAAAGAAATCGCGTGAGGTTCCTCCAGACTCTTTGCTTCATACATTGATGGTGGTGGTGGTAGTTGACAGCGGAGGCGGCAGCCACAACTTTAGACTTACCTTCACGTTCTGATTCCACCCTCTGGAGAGTGCAGTCTCCAAATGTAACATCCTGAATTTTTTCAGAAGAAATTAATTTATGATAATTAAAATTTACCATTTAAAATTAATTTTTATAATACAGTAATATCTCAAATTTTGGAATAAGAGAGTTTAGGAATAAGACTGAGATAAGAAAATTTCTTGAGCTCTTGATAATCGGTATTTTTCATTGCAATCGGGGTAAAAATCAGATATTAATTTGAATGGTAGATGATTATGTAGTAGATAAGCGTGAAATTTGATCGGTAGATGAGTATTCGGTAGTTAAATGGTAGATGGACATATGTATGGTAGTTAGATGGTAGATGAAGATGCGAATGGTAGTTACACGGTAGATGGACATAAGAGTGGTAGATAGATGGTAGATTGAAGTAGTTGGGTAGTAGATAACACGCGATGATTTTTGAAAAATGGTGAGGCAAAACTCTATAAATACCTCACCCCTTCTCTTCTTTCACAACACACAAACACTCAAGACTACGAGAAAAGGTAGAGAGAAGAGAAAGAACGTAAGGAAGCGCTGCGGTAATTTTTAACTATAGAAAGAATGCGTAACTCCGAATATTCTTCCATATACTTGTGAATTGTGTATGAATATAAATTATGTTATATTTTATATAGACTAAATTATATGTATATGTATTACGATATTATTATAATGAAAACTGAATATTACGGTTTTACCCCCGAATTTCAAAAATGACAGTTTGGTCCAATAAGGTTTTATGAGATGTTTGGGTTTACCATGCAATGATATTTTATATAAATGGAAGCTTGTTTTAGTATACTTTATTTTTATTGAATATTATTATCATGGCGGTCGTATTTATAATGGGTTAGAGTAAGGAGGAATTTGAATGATAAGATTTCTTTACGCTCACCACTCGGTGACAAATGGATGTAGATTTTCGCGCCCCATTTTCCATGTTTTCCTCCAATAGCCGAGATCACATGGAGTTGTGGGATATGTGACACCTCCTTAGTTGTTATTTTTAAGGAGGAGAGCCATAATACCGACTTAAAATTTCTATACCTTTGGCCAGATGATCTTAAGTTTTGGTGAGCTTGGAACCATCCAAAAAATGAATGAGTTTATTGGACTATGTGTTAGCTATGATTCCAAAATCAGTCTGGGCGGATGGTGATATAAGGAGAGGCGATATGCATATTGTAAAAATTGTATAATTTACAATTCGACATAATGATGATTACTTTTGCAAAAGAATTTTGTATGAGAAATTATGGTATATATAAATATATTTGAGATCAGCCCCATTTTTTTGTCATATGTAATTTGCTTGTATACGGTAGAAACTTTCGTAGTTCTTGAGACGTGGAATCTCATCCCATATTAACATTTTTCGGTGAATGTCCCCAAGTAGGGAAGAGGGAAAGACACTTATGGAGTGAAATTTGAAAGCTCTTTTGTCTCTATAGTTTATGTTATTTTATTTTATTTGCCATGAACTTAAGACTTCCGCTTTGTACTAAACTCTGCAACATTTGCAGAATTTTTTTTTGAATATGTATTATGAATTTTATCTTAAATGGTCTTGTAATTTAATGATTTGGATATTGATTATCCCTATTGGAGGTATTTCAAATATTTTAACAAAGTTTTCTGGGGTTGAATTTGAGGTGTTACACCAAACCCTGTAGAGATTAGAGATTCGCTCCAGGAAGTCACCAAAGAAGCTTCTGCTACCACACCCATCAGATATGGATCTCAAGACCTTGCGCTCAAAGGATGAAGCAGAGGCTGTCGTTAAGCTATTAGGACTGTCTTCTTCTTCCCTGCCAATGTCGATCTTCCTTCCTAAATTTGAACCCAAGAACTTATCCTTCTACTTCACAGAACTCGACTTGGAGGTTGCTCCAAAAGGTTGCTTCTCCATCTACATGGGGCCTCAGAGGAAGAAATCTGTGATCAAAACAGAGTTAGCCAACCACCCTCTCTTCAAGATCTTGTTGGAAGAAGCAGAATCAGAGTATTGGAGATGGGAATTGTGTGATTTTTATTAATACCAAGTTAGCCACGCTTCCTTTTCTATCTGAGGTATGCAAATGGGATCTTCATTAATCTTTCATGGCTTTGATTTTGATTTTTTTTTTGCCCCCTTTATTATTTGGGCGCCCAAGAGAATTTTTTGGGTTCTTCTATGTGGCATTGCCTTTTTTTGACAAGAACAATGTGGATTTCAAAACCGCACTTAAATCCGATTCAAATGGTTGAAAAAGTGTTTACATGTTCTTTGATTTCTTCCTGTGAAATACAAAGGCCCGATGTTTTTTGCAAGTGTTATTTCCAGTTGATTGAAATAAAAAATTGTACTTTCAAGATTTCAGGTCTAGTTAAATCTTGTGACCATTGCTTTGTTGCTCTTTTCTTCCTTTTTTCCTTTAAAATATTCTCGTTGTCTAGGGAATTCATCATGTGTATGCCTGTTTCCATGTTCTTTGGTGCTCATGTTGTAATATATTTGTTTTTGGTCTTGGAAATTTGATTCGGTAACTGCCTTTAGATGGTTGTTGGGTTTTAATTGTTATTTCAAGTCCATCGCTTTCCAGACTTCCCCCTCCAAAGATCTCATCCATGTCGAAGTACGTAGGTGAGGTGATGGGTATTGGAGATGGTGAAGTCAAAGAAGGAATACAGGGGTTGGGATATTTCACAGTTGTTGGCAAATGATAGAGATTGTTGGCGAATAATTCATAATTCACAGCTTCCGTGGCACCAATATGCACACAAGAAACTGGTATGAAAAAAAAGTTTTCCAACGTGGCAAACGTCCGTGAGTTTTTTGGCAAAATTGGTACCAAAAAAACTTCGGGGTGATCAATGCTCCTTGGGCTATACTTCAATGGTAAAAATGATATTTAACCTAAAAAGAAAGAAAGAAAAGAAATTGATACTTCCTCCAGTCCCTAATATAAAATATATTTGGGAGGTTGATCTTTATTCTAAATTTAAAATCTATTTTTCAATATTTTTCTAACTTACCCTTATTGATGTTCTCTTAATAATAATCAAGGAGGAAGAGGGATTAAGGAAGTTAACTAGCTAGAGGGCGTTTTAAAAAACACATAAAATGTTAACTAACTTACATAATCTAATTAACTAGGTTTGACATAAACGGCTATAGGGAGTACAAAAAGAAAAGTGAGTTTGCCAGTTTTTGCATAATATAAAGCGCCTGTCTGATGGCGATTTCAGCTTCTTTTGTGATTATGTGAACTTGTGTGTGTATATATATATATATAAGAGAAGGAAAAATAGATTGAAAGCAAGCTCTTATCTGAACTTGGATTTTCGTCCAAACTTCCTAAACACTAGCTGGAGGAGAGTTCACTGTTGACTGGAGATTTTGTAGTCAACTGGCATGAAAGTTCCCGTAGGTGGAAGATAGTGAATTTGATCCCACATGTAACTGTGATGATGGACACAGCCCTCGACTAGATAGAGAATTTGTCAGTATAAAATCTACTTTCTAATTTTATTTTTTCATTGAAGTAGATCTTATATTAAAGGTTAGAGATTTTTATTTTTTAAAAAAAAAAATTGGTTACAATTAAAGGTTAGAGATGACAACAGTTATCAACACATATCTGAGCCCATTCAAATAAGTTAGTGGCCCATTTCTTTCCATCAAGCCCATTAACTGTCGTCATGAGTCATGTCATAATCTCATGTTATTAGTGGACAACTTTATACGCCTTAACCAACACTACTAGTAGTGCAGTGGTATTGAGATTAATTTTCCCCCTTAGGTCCTGGGTTCGATCCCCTCCATAATCGCCTTGTATCAAAAAAAAAAAAAAAACTTTATACGCCTTAGCCAAAAAAGGTCTTTCATCTTCTTCAAAGTGACTGTATGGGACTAGTTCCCCCTTCTCATTTTAATTAATATATTAAGGCAATGCCTTCCTTTCTTACCAAAAAAAAAAAACTTCATACGCCTTTGAAAAGGATAAAAAAAGGTGGTCTATCCAGGGTGCTACGTACATTGAGGTGTCTCTTAATTATGATATGTTTATTGATTTGTCTAATCTAAATATTCGACGCTTTAAACTCAGCAACGTTAACTGACATGGACGGTGGTTTTCCCTTATTAATCAATAAATTAACCCATCTCTCTCCGATTAAGGGTCAGTTCACCAGCATAATCATCCTTCCACGGAGCATTTTAATATACTATCATACGCTCTAATTGCTGCACAAAACAACTTTCATCATTATCACTTTTGAATTAAAAAGTTAGAATGCTCGAGAGATTTTATTTATGATTACACGTGTCCACGCTTGGCCACTTTTTTTTTTTTGATAATAAAGAAGGCAAACGCCGAAAGACAATACACGAATTACAACATAGGGGAAATTAATCCCAAACACTCATGATCTACCCACTCCCTTAAGAACATAGGGCACTCACCAAGGATCACGGATTTTGACAAGCCAATCTTAGCAAGCGCATCGGCAATCCGGTTACAATCTCTCGTCACATGACAAAGAACCACAGACCACTCCCTATTTAGCATTTCCTTGATACGGATGGATAAGAGGCTCCCCGAAGAAGAGTCCAAGTTTGAAAGCCTAGTGACCAGATCACTAGTATCAGACTCCACCACAATCTTGCGGAGCCCAAGGTCCCACGCGGAATTTAACCCCTCATAGATCGCCCATTCTTCTGCCACATAAGAGGAACACACGCCAATACTTTTAGCAAATCCAGCAATCCATTCGCCATGGTGGTTTCGGAACACACCACCACACCCCGCTAGAGAAGACCTTAGAGAAACGGCACCATCAACATTTAATTTGGTCCAGTTCTTCGAAGGCCTGTACCAAGACGCAGACGGACGAGCACTCCGATAAGGGGCAGGCACAGAAAGGATCAGATCGGGGTTCATAGCAAAACTCCTCTAAGAGGACAAAATAATTGCCGCCGGATTAGTGGGTCTTACAAAACCAGGCTCAAAAATAGACAAATTTCTCCAGTTCTAAAGTTTCCAAATTCCCACTCCAAAAATAATATGCTAGCTATCTCCCAAATTTCTACCCAGACTATTCTTGAGATTCAAAGCAAACCAATCTCTAAGTCCAGCAGAGAAGAAGGAAGACACGTACCTCGGGGATAACAACAAGGACCACATCTGGGAAGCAGATGGACAGTTTCTAAGGATGTGGAGAGTATCCTTAGAAGAAAAATTGCAATTAGTACAAAGATCCGAAGAGCCCAACAGCTTCCTCTAACATTGGTTGGCAATTTGTTTAATGCCGCCATCCACATGAAGACTTTAATTCTCTCAGCTCCTTTCCAACTCCAAATGACCTTGGATAGATTAAATCTGAGCTGAGAAGGATCTGTTTCAATTAAAAAATAGGCACTTCTAATAGAGAAAAGGCCATCATTAGAAGCACCCCAAACTAGCAAATCACTACCAGACTCAGCCCTGGGTGGAAGAACAACGCGTTTTCATGAGTGAAGGCTCCATTCCACCTTCCAAGATCCATCCGGGTTTGGCCGAGCCACCAACAAGCCCATGTGCATGAAAAGCTCATCATAGCACGCTTTTTTGGGCAGTTGCTTCCCACGTCTCATCCATATATGCAGTTTTTTATTTGTCGTTTTTTTAAAGTTTAAGTGAGTTTGATACCATGACTTATAAGGGTTTAGACTCAAATATCACTCACTAAAAGTCACTGCATTAATGCTTTGACAGTGAAATTTGAATTCATATCCTCATAGGATACGAGCAGATTCTTTGCCAGCTTAACTAATATTTGCTTGTACAATTTATTATTACTTCTAGTCTTAAATATATGCGTTACATAATTAATCAGTAGAAGCTACAAAATTTAATTCAGTTAGTTATTTATAAAAAAAATGTGTGGTGGTCACCAGTTTTAATAACTTACGTTTGAGACTATTATGATCTTAATGGGGGAACATCTTAACATGAGCACATAAAACATTTGAGGTGTTATATTTAAGATCAAAACAAACTTGGTAAATTTATGATAAGAGTGAGTAGTAACCAAGCTTTACATCGTAGTGCTTGTTTGGATTAGCGATGAAACTGTTTTTCGAACGTGATTTATAGTATATGAGTAAATTTATGAGATGAGTTTTGTCTTGACACGTGATTTTCTGACGCTAACTCAAACATAATCGTATATAATTGATGGGACTAGGCGATTCAAGAGTGTTGTCCAAGCAAATCAGCGCCACACCTTTCATTATGGTCAAGACTTTCGATTCTCAAATAATGAAGCAACACAGATCAAATCTTGTGCAGATGGGCAACATGCATGCACTGCAAACAAATAATTCGAAAATGAAAATTCGATAGTGTAATAGGAGAATGATTTCCATATTTTTATAATTGACTAGGTACATTTTTTGACGTCGTACATAGTTCAAGAGATGAGCGGTATATTTTATAGCATACCGATATTGACATTTACGGATTTAATTTTTATTGGAAAAAAATTATAATGAACTTGTATAAAATTAGAGTAGTTTTTTTATTCTCTGCCATCAAAATTAAAGTAGTTTACTGAATTACCATTCCTCTTTATTTTCGAAAAAGAACACGACAGCTATATATGTTGAGATGATATTTGAGATCACTAGTGTGAGCAATTTTGATGCACGAAAATTAACTTCACCTTGAATGAGTTCTTTAAACAATAATTTGGGCATCTGAGTAATAGTGTGGCTTATTACTTATTATAGCGCGATGTCTTCATTTGGGATCACGTTTGAAACTTCCTAAGTATTTATTTACATAAATTAAGACAAAATTCATCTCACATACTTATTCTGTATACTATAAATTACAATTTAAAAGCTGTTTTTAAATATTCTTATCACTAAGTGCTGTGTAGGGTACGGCTAAAGAGAGTGTTTAGTCATTGTAAAGAAGAAAATGCAATTCCAAGTTTTAGAGATACACTTGTTATGAGAGAGAAGTCTTATATGTTCTAAGTGTTAAAAATATTACTCCCTCCGGTCCCAATTATGTTACCGTAATTTGGAGGGATTAAGGAGAGAAGTTAAATTAGTTAATTATATGTATTTTCCTGAAATACCCCATCCTCCTCCAAATAGCTCCATCTCTCCTTCACCTCCCCCACTTTTCCCTCCCCTCTGCTCCTCTCCAGTTTAATATTATTATATAGATAATTATATTAAACCGAGAGAAGCGAAGAAAAACGCATCAAAGTATTTGATGTTAAATCCAACTGGAAACAATGATTTAATAAATTAGTTAATTATTATTATTTAATTTAAATGAATTAGTTAATTCATTTAGAGGTAAATTCATTTAAAAAATCAGGTCCACCTAATCATTATTAATTATTATCTATATAATAATAATTAGTTAATTATTATTATTCAATTTAAATGAATTTACCTCTAAATATTAATTATTCAATTTAAATGAATTTGTGGTGATGATTATTTACCTCTATTGGTCCTGGATATAAAACATTATTTTTAATCTCAACTTTTGATTATTGAATATAAATAGGGGTATTATAGGAAAAAAATGACAAAAGTTAAAACTTCGTTTTATAATTGCACCAAAACCAACTTCAAAATTTACTCCTATAATTAGGATCGGAGAGAGTATTATCAAATCCAGAGTGATTCAGGATTATACTTGTTCAAATACCAAAAAAAAAAAGTCTTATTAATATGTCATGTTCCTCCGGTCTTAAATATGAGACAGTTTATAGTGCGAATTGCACTACAAATCCTATCATATATTTAGGATCAAAGATAGTACCATCATTCATAGTCCAACGAAGTCAAAATTAAAACCAGTCCTGCGTTAAAAAGGGTAAGGTGAGGTCACTAGTCATTAATAAAAGTCTTAAAAAAATAAAATCTTTTTTAGTAAAACACTAAAACCACGGTAGCACCTAGAATTATTACCTAGCAAAATTGGTGGGATTTAGTAAATGACTCAATCCCACCATAAACAATCCATTGGACGAACGAGTTTTATTTATCCTTATCTCGAAAAACACGAATAGACATGGAGACTACAAAGCCAGCAAAGCGAGTCAACAAAGGCAAGCCTCACACGGACCATTCTATTTGACGTTTGACCCCACTAGCTGCTCCCGGGTGCGTCCGAAGGTGCACAGTGTACGGTGCATTATTTCAATCGAACCCGCGGGCCCCACCTCGTTCCGAACCTTTGCCTCCAAGGCTCGGAACCCCAGCCCGGTCTATTTATTTATTTTCTTCGCCACTCGGCTCTATCCACTTCGCATTCCTACGCGTTCTTGCATTGGTCCGAACTAGTCGTCGCCTTTCTTTTCTTGCAGGTAATTTCTTCTCTCTCCTTTCGGATCTGTTCGCGATCCCGAGGGTTTTCGGTTTTTATATGAATTTCTGTGTTTGAATTTATGTTTGGCTACGGGGCAAAGAGATGGAACCGAGGGAAAAATTGAGGTGTTAAAGGTTCACTGGTTTTCAAGACTTCGGTTCTTATCACGAAGGATGATGAAAATCATAGGAGCCAATGTTGTTTTGAAATGATTCGGTGATTTTGGTTCTTTGCCGCTGCATTTTGTGAGACTCGCGAAGATCGATTTAATTTTTCCGCTAGTAGATGAACCGATCGATCTGATTATGAAATGCCTTCAATCTTTTGGCTTCTTCATGACTGATCTGCTCGAAATTTGGGATTTCCAATCTCATGTTCTATTTATGATGACTTGGCCCTGGACACAATGATGAATTGTATGTTATTTGTTTTGGTCGTATGCTCTTGTGAGTCATGGAATTGTCAACCACTCGGTCAAATTCATTGTTTCATCTATGTTCCTTTTGGTTCATCTGGTTTGAATCACGCGGCGAAATTTTAAAAATAAAACGCGTCAACAAATTCATGCTCCGATCAATAACTTAGGGTTGACTCCTAGGGTCGCCTGTTCACTTCGATCGGGTGCTAACTTTGAAGGTTTCGAAATATAACGACTTTGCTGAGGTCATAACTGCAAAGGAGGCAAGAATTGTTTTGATCTAAAAATATGGTGACTTCTGTGTTTTGATCTGAAAGCAGCCAACAACGTAGCCTCGAGTTCTCGGGTCATGGCTTTCGTCATTCAAAGTAATTACAGAATTCCAAGCTTACGTTGCTTTGCCAAGGGGATTTTTCGCACATGATTTTTTTCTTGTAATCTGGGTGGGCCTGTGTGTATGTTGTTATTAGTATGTTATATTCGTTTAAACTCTTCTTCCTGCCTTATACTGTTGCTGATCTGTCCATGTGCCCTGTGACACAGATAAAGAACAAGGATCTAAGTCAATCTCGAAAGATGGAATTACTCTCTGGGGGAAGATCAACATTAAATCCCAATGCTCCTATCTACATTCCTGCTGCCTTCCGCCAAGTGGAGGACTTTTCTCCAGAATGGTGGCAGCTGGTAACAACATTGACATGGTACCATGACTATTGGCTCAACCAGCAACAGTACGAGGAAGGCTATTATAACAGTGCTGAGGATGAATTTGACAGCAGTGATGTGCTTGATTTGCTGCCTGATACATTTGATCTTGACGCTGATGAAGATCTTTCTGTGATGGAAGCCCAGCTTGAGGAATTCATTCGATTTTCTGAGGCTGAAGGTAAGAAAGAGAAGTTGTTAATTTAATTCCTAACTTGACTATTGAAAATTTCTGGATTGGGGAGTCCTATGGGAGGCTCAGATTGAAAATTTTAATTCACCAGTTATTTCGATGAAGCAGTTTGAGATGCTTGAATCTTTCCTTGCTTCTGTGGTCTGTCTAATTCATATTTTCCGGTTTACACTAATAATGAACTTCCAATTTTCAGCTAAAACTGGTCCCAACTCTCTCATGAAAACGGTGCATGGAGCAAAGCCACCAACCGCGTAAGCACCTAAGATGTCAGTATCTGTGCATCCAATAACCAGACTGATCACCTGACCCCTTGAACTTGCCGAGATTTGGGCTGGCGGTCATTTAAGCTACCCAGTACTCACCATATTTGCTGTAGCTTTTACCTTCCTGTAACTTATGTATAGCCAATGTTTTAACTTTTCATCTTTTCCTATCCTGCTTTGTTTCCGAAGTCTCTGGTAAAGAATCAAGTTAACAAAACAAAACAAAAAGAAAAGTTTGCCAAACAAATTTGTATTGCAAGAGCTGCAACAAGCGCTATAGGAGTGTAAAAAAGAAAAAAAGAATCAATTATGCTATATTGTCAGTTTGTCACTTGATTTCAGTTTCTCTCTAGGGATGGCAAGTGGCCTCATGGAATTGACTCGCATCTATTAATACTCCATCGCCTTTAATATAAGATATATTTGAGGAGTTTATCTTATTCTAAATATTAGATATACTTTAGTTTTTGCATTTATTAATCTTTTTTGTTTGTTTTTTTGGTAAAAATTGGGGCTTAATTGCCCATTATTCACTAATTTTAAAAAAAAGCGTATAAGGTCTCATTGAATCTACAAAGTCTAAATGGGTTTGTCAAGTTTTCTATGTAGAAAAGAGGTCTCAAATCAAATGAGGGAAAAAAGGCTTGTAATTGATTATAAGCCTTTGGGCTTGTTTGGAGAGCCCAATAGCCCGCGTTTGGTGTTCGGGGAGAAGCCCAGTAGGATCGATTTTGGTCTATTTGGAGAAATTTTTTTCATTGTACTTTTCCCTAAAAAGCCCAGAAGCTCTGACGCTCTACTGGTGAGCTTATTTCCTACTAAAAAGCTACAAACGCGTGAGCTTATTTCCGTCTCGTCCTCTCCCGAGTCCGCTTTCCGTTCCTCAAAGTGATTTTTTCTCAGAGCTCCTGTCCTCAGCTTTCACTCGTCCCTTCCGTCTCGTCCTCCCTTCCTCCCAAAGAGATTCTTCTCCCTCTCGGCCCCTCATCTTGTCTCGTCCTCTCTCAATCCCTTCCAGTCGTCCTGAAATAACATATCATCACCAGGGAAAAAAACAGAGTGACAACGTATGTTTCGACTGCGAATTGAAGTTTGATGATGATGTTTAATGATTTGAGAACGAGAAGAGAGACCCCCATCATCGTTTTCGATTCATCCCTTTTTGATCCGCAAATGGTGATAGTGTCTTCCCTCTTCAATCTGGTTGTTTTCAAAAGCGAAGGAGAACGGTGGACGACGTCTTTCTCCTTCTTCGATCTAAAGATTTTTTTATCTTTGAAGCCAAAGTTGTTCTGTCGTAAAACATGTAGGATGTCCGTGCTTAGATGGTATAATATTGATGTAGGATTAAATAGGCTCTCTCACAGGTATACATGGATGAGATATCTGTGAGAATGGAGGATTATTGTATGCAAAATATGAAGAGGCTTCCCAGGGGATGGGGGTTGTGTTTTGTGGGCGTATGCTTGATGATCGTTGTATTGTAAATTAGGAAAGAGTGTAAAAGATGTGTCGGCTTTAGGGTTTTTCATTATTTATAGAAGGTACGCTTAGGGTTAGGGTTTGGTGATGGCTCTTGTCTTGCCTAAAATGTTAAACTGCCTTCGCGTATCGTACGATATTGGTTCTTTCTTATTAGCGCCAATGGGATAATATTTTGTTCCATAACACATGTATTTTTAAATCATTTTGCTATTAAATTTCTGGGTTTGTTTCTATTTTATGATTCAATTTTTGGTTTATGGATTGTTCTTCTTCTTGATGGTGATTTTTGTTCTATGATTTCATTGCTCCTAAATTTTTGGGTTTGTTTTCTATTTTATTATTATTATTTGGTTTATGGATTGTTTTGTTTCTTGATGGTGATTTTTGTTTTGCGATTTCATTGCTCTGATGCGATCTAGTTATGTTTGTTGTTCACTGTAGTTGTTAGATGAAGGTGGGCAGAGCTGAGCGTATGGAAGAGATAAGGGATGAGGAAAAAAAAAAGTGAGAAGGGAATGAAACTTTGTTTTGTGGTTAATTAAGGACATTTTTTTATATTAAATCTTGATTTATTAATGACTTTTAAGAATTTTGCTCAGAGACAAACTTCATAGCCATTGCAATCAACAAAATGTATTGTTTGTATGGATTATAATTCATAAACAGTTTAATCTATTAAATATATTTAATTAAGGATTTTATTGTTTATTAATTTTTTTAATAATCATTTAACTTTTTTTCAAATTAAAATTGTTATCTTCATTATCATAATATATCTGTAATATGTATATGTAGTATTGATATGATTAAATGCGCCTTTTTAGCCAATTTTAATTTATCTAAACACGAATAATAATCCAAATCTTTCGTTAATTTAGAAAAAAAGTTACTTTTGCAAAAGCTAAACGGTTAATCCGAACACTTGAATCGCGTTCTGAAACTTGATTTTTTCCTCTGGGGCTTTTCAAAAGTCGTATAACTTTTAATGGCGAATTCCCACCGGCGACAGCTTTAAATCATTTCCTGCAGGATGATAAGCTTCCTCTTCCAAACCCCACTACTCTATTTGCCTATCTCAAAGGATCAACCTAAATCTTTTCCAAATTTGATCTTAAAGCAGGATTTTAGCAACTTGGTGTTAGTCCACAAGATAGGGTCAAAACTACCTTATGTATTCCAAATGCCCAAATAGAATATAGATTTTTTATAGATTATCGAATTGGAATTCTATATTCTGATTATAGAATTATAGAAATATTTTATTATATAACATATTATATTATATATAGAAAATTATAGAATAAAGAATAAAAAAAAACTTGTTTTTTCTGCCTGGCCAGGTTAATATCTAGCCGGGCCTTTTTTATTCCCATGAATTCTAGATAAAAAAGATTTATTTGATCTAAAAAAATACTTGTTATTGAAACAAGATCAAACATAAGCATGTCATTTATTATTACTCTTTCTTTTTTTCATGTAAAATATCTAAAAAAGGGGGGGAAACAATGGAACTAAGAATTTTGCACAATGCATTTTTATGTCATGGCTTAAGTAGTTTTGTCAAGATGGAATTGCCTTACCTTAGTGTTTTCTTTTTATAAAAAAACATAAAACAAAACAGATATGCAAATGAGGGCATAATCAATTTATTAATAAATCTATTTCATTCAAATACTATGAATATGTCATAGTCTCGTCTTATAATACCTCATATGCTAATGAAACTATTTTTATTTGTTATACTTAATATCTTTAGTTTGGTCTGTATTTGTATTAACTCTGCTCTTTATTAAAGTAGTTTTTTCTTCACAAATCAAGCAAGAGCTACTAATTATATGACTCTGATTCCTGTTTATCTACTTTTATACCAGTTATATCGGAAATTAGTAAATTACTCAGAATTTGCCATTTTGGGAGGATCCAATGTGCTGTGTATATATGTTGTGGGGTCGAGATGGAGTGGGTTATATTGTCCCCAGCCTGGGTTTCTGCTTAATATATTGACTTGGGCTTTTGACCCCCTTTTCTTTTTTGGGGGAAAAAGAAAGAAAGAAAGAAAGAAAGAAAGGGATGATCACTCCATGTGCGCATTTATGCTTTGGGGGAAAGGGATTATACAAAACGTTTTCATAGATTGTCACGATGTCAGACAATGGGACGAAAAGAAAAAAGATTACCGGAATAAAAAAAGTACTACTGATATCAAAGTCTCATCATATCTCTACATGCTCAATTTGCAAACTATTGATTCGAAATTTAAATACATGGCCTCTCTCTCTCTCTCTTTGATGTTTTAATTATCACTTTTTTAAAAACATGGATAAGGTCTGAGGAGCCATCTCCACCAGCAATGCTAATCTCTTAAAATCAATTCTATTTATTTTATACTTTTTTTTTTGTCAACAGAAACTTATATTGATACTAATATTAAAACTTACATCAAACGATTACACTGCAAAAACAAACCGGAACATACACTAAATGAAAACAAACCAAAACAAGAAGACTAACAAATACAACAACAACAAACCAAATGTAAGGAAAGGCTAATCACCACAAAAACAAATGGGAATAAAAGATCTTGAAGAACACGTGAACTGCTTGGGCGTCCAAAGGTTAGAAAAGGCTTAAAAGAAGGTGTTGGTTCAAACCGCCTTCGATCGAGCACACCTCGCTTATACGAATAAGGCTGCAAATAGATCCTTTCATAATCACCCCACTTGGGTACGGACAAAAACACCCAACCTTAGAAGTAAAAAAACAAGTGAAGTCTTGAAGAATACTTTTGCTCCTCCATTGAAGCAAACTTGGTGACATCAACCACCACCGAACAAATTTTGGCTAACATTAGCGATATGGATTTGCCACCATCGAACGATCCTAACAATGGTCCTCTCATAGGTAAAGCAAATAATAGTATTAACTCTCGATAAATTCCTTCCCCCAAAATCGCAAATCCAATCAACAACATAAAACACCACCATAGATACCCAAACCCACAACATTAGAAGAGAAACACCAACATAAAGCAATAAAAACAAAAGGAAAGAAGAGACATCCCCTCTGCCAGAAACCACCATCGAGCTGGAGGCCACCGGCAAGCAGGAGACCACCGACGAGCTAGAGGCCACCATCGAGAGAGATGTCGAGACAAAAACTCCCACCGCCATAGACAAGGGAGGACCACAGCTACACCCAGAAAACAGAGGGACGCCGAAACAAGGAAGACGATGAAGACGGAGACCAGAGGAGAGCTGGCGTCGGAGAAGAAGGAAGGTCGCCGCTCTATTTCTCTGTTTCGACATAAAACTCGCTTGCTCCTCACTCATCGAGGTCCGATCTACCCTTTTGCCGCGGTTGTGATTTGAGAGGAGGCTCGCCGCCGGCGAGGCAGGAGCTCAACTGGAGGAGAGGGATCCAGGGTTTGGCAAGAGAGAGAGAGAGCGTTTCGGGTCGGGGCCTTGCACACCATTTATTTTATACTCAAAACAATACAACAAATCCTTAATTGAGTTATTAATCCAATTTATGATTTTAAAATATGGGTACCTCTCCTCTATCTTCTTAAACTTTTCTATGTAACTTATGTTTTTCAATATATATATATGTGTATGTATGTATGACTTTTTTCGCGTGTTCTGCAAGGATAATTAATATTAATTCAAGGGGAAAAATATAAAGAAAATAGCTTCAACAACGGAGTCATGAAAAAATTGCGTAAGACCTTTGCATCACTATGAAGCAATGTATAAATGCAATTTGCCCCAATCCTCCTTCAGGATTTTAATACCCTTTTTTCTTATCCCCAACATCACATGCACGATTGTGGATCTCCTTTATAAGTAGTTATGATGCCTAGCTCCAAAAAAGAAATCTCATACACAAACCAGTAAAACCAAATCCAACGAAGAGGGAAAAGAAGTTGAGTGATGGTAGCAATTGAAGGGAGCAAAGTTGGATGTAGTTGATCCTATTCCCCCTCTAATTATTCTTGATAATCCTTGCAGAACATGAACAATTCCTTTGATTTAGTGAATCATGTTTTATTTTATTATATATTAATGTTGATAACTTGATATATATTAAAAAATATAAGCTACATAGAAATGAAACTCTGGTAAGAGAAGAAGACATTAGAGTCATTTTACCTATATTTTAAAATCTTAAACTTGGTTAATGACTCAATTAATGATTTATTGAATTTGCCAACTTGATTTATAAGTTTTCTATTTTAATTAGATTTATATGAGATTTTCCCTAAAATCGAATTTTTCAAGTTTTTAAGAATTATTTTTATAAATTTCAAATATATCTAAATATATATCAACCTCATATAATTAGAAATAAAAGTTTGATGGTAATATATTTAGGACCATCTTCCAATTGGTGCCCTTTGCGGGACGGGGATCAGGAAACCCCATTCTTGGTCCTATTATGAGGAAGGACTGAGGACAACAATTACAACATCACAAATTTTTATTTTTATAATTTAGATAATATTGGGTTGTGGTTATTTTATATAATTAAATTTTATTACGTAATTATTTGAGTATGGAGAATTTACTTGAATTAAATTTTCTTTATAAAATTAATAAAATTAGGTGGAATCAAATAAAAGTATTTACATTTTAGTTTAAATAACGTATTATAAGCATTTCAATAATATGGGAATGATAGGTGAGTAAGATACATAAAGGTTGCTCAATCCTTTAAATTCTTTGAATTTTAGAAGAGTATTATATATATATATTGCCTTAAAACTGAAATTGGAAAAAAAAAAAAAGAGAAAGAAGAGGGAGGTTAAAGAAAAAAAAAAGTTAAGGAGTAATATATATATATTTAAACTATATTTAGACTAAGAAGATTAGTGGTGGTTATGGGTTATATTTGTCACACTTTTTTTTTAATGGGTTTTTTATAAAATATATATATATATATATAGAGGAAGAGAGAGGGTTATGGGTTATCTTTGTCACCTTTTTTTTTAATGGGTTCAAAACCATTTTTGTATTGGAAGTACATACGCGATGACCAATTTTGCCCTAAAAGTTTTTTTGGAAGCAATGTTGCCCTAGAAATATAAAAAACGTAGCAATGTTGTCCCTTCGTTAGGGTTCCGTTAACAGCCCTAATGGTTAACGTTAGTTGACTTCGTTATACTGACGTTGATTGTCTACGTGGCATCTTTGTCACCTTTTTTTTATGGGTTAAGTAGCAATTTTGCCCCTAAGACACCCCAGGAGTAATGTTGCCCGGAAGTTTATTTTTACTCGATGATGCCCGAAGTCTAAAAACGTAAGCAATCCATGCCGCCATCCATTAATGTATTTAATAAATAAACGTTAACTTGGTCTTATAATTAAGACTGAAGGTACTATGATTAAGTAACTTATATAGTTTTCTTAATTTCTCCAAAAAGAAGTTAACTCGATCTTATAATTATAATTATGACAGGAGGGAGTAGGGTGACAATTAATTTTTATTTTTTAAAAAGTAAATATAGCCTACTCATTCTTCCCCATAGCATCCTCCATCGCAGGCATTCCCCAATCAAACAATAATCACTCGCCTGCGGAATTTGTCAAAAAAAATAAAAACGTTTCAAACAAATCAAACAAAAAAATAAAAATGAATTTGTCCAAACAGAAGATAAAATGAATACGTCGCAGACAGTTCAAATGAATTTTTCCAAACAATAATCACTTGCCTGCGGAATTATCTACGCGAATGACTAATGAACCTCTGGTGCAATGTAAAAAGAGATGACTGAGAGAATAAAACTTATAAAAAGTGTCAAATACAATTAATTATTTAAATCAATTAGAATTCAAAGACAAAAATTTTAGACATGGAGGTTTAAGGTGTTCTACCTTTAAGTCTCAAAGGCAAATTTCCTGCAGAACAAGGAAAATTGCAAATTAAAAAGGAGGAAAGAAAGCAGATTTATAGACAAACTCTTAATGACACAATCCACTGGGGGGTAACCAACGTTTGACCATTGAAAATTAATAATAGAGAGGCAACATTCTTTATGTTTTTAGACTTAGGGGCAAGATTGAGCCAAAATAAACTTCCGGGCAACATTTTTCAGGTGTGTATTTCCAAGGCAAAATTGCTACTGAACCCATAAAAAAAAGTGACAAAGATGCTATGTAGACAATCTACATCAGCATAACGTAGTTAACTATCGTTGGCCAGATTAGAGTTGATTAACAAAACCCTAACGAAGGCGGCGCGTCGCTACGTTTTATACTCTTAAAGCAACATTGCTCCCAAAGAAACTTCCAGGGCAAAATTGGTCTTCATCGTGTACTTCCGGGGCAAAAATAATACTTAACCCTTCAGACTATTAGTGGGGTCATGTGTGTTTAGTTTTTGTTATTTTTCTTTGGGCCTTATTTCCTTTTGTTTTCTTATTTTGATTAGATAGATTAGACGGACTTCTGGCCCAAAATAAAAATAAAAATAAAAATTTAAAAAGACTAGCTTGATTTCAGCTCATAGATTGACGAAAATGCCACTGGAATTTTTGTATAATATGGGCACCGCCATTTGCCTCCCGCCTTTATTTAACCCAGTGCTCCAACGACACACTACACATAAACTATGGCGCCAAAAACAGCACCTTCGTCTCCAATCCCCATCGGTAAAACCTAGAATGCAACATTTTTCATTGTTTTGCTCCATTTCTGATCTGGACTTCGACATTTTGTCTCTCACAGGTAACTGCGAGATTATCGTTGAGGCCAAAAGTTTCACTTGTGAGTCGGATTCAAACAGCCTCCAAATTTCTCTTCCAACAAGAGGGAAGATTAACGTATCAGGTGCGTGATAGTGATTTTTCTCCACTGAGAAACAGAAAGCATAAAACGGGGACTTATTAGGATTTTGACTAAGATTGTTCCTGGACTTTTACCTCCAATTTTGCAGTTGTGAAAGGCAAAAATGATTCGGAGAATTTTAAGCTCGAAGAAAGAGGTGAAATGTTACATTTACATGTCATTGTATAGAGCGTTTAGTCTTTATTACAACCCGATGAACTTTTGATAGTTTAGTCTTTGATACAATCCGATAATATTTTTATTCTTCTTTATTTTTTAATTTTTTGTTTATGCAGATCATAAATTCGTCCTTGCTAATCCTAAAGATGCTGACAACACTAGCAAATCCTACCTGCAGGTAAAACTTTTTCTCTCTCTGTGTGAGACTGTTTGTATTGTGCGAGCCTCAATGTTTACAAGATCTTTTCTCTTCGCTCTCGTATATTATCAGCTGTTGATAAAGTATTTCCGTAAATGGGTTGGCAGGAAGTGTTACAGATGTATATGACAGAACTCCCCGGAATGAAATATGCTGCCAATACTGGAAAGCAATCGAAATTTCTAGAAAGATGCGTAACTAATGGGTATTACGTTCTTCTCATTCCACTTTTTCCCCGTGAATGGATATAGTTGGTTGACCATGCCAATAGTGCTAATTCATTAATCATGCTGATTGTAATTTACAAGGGGGAAAGTAAGTTGAAAGGTGCAAGAAACTTTCATTTATTGGTTGCTTATGCCTGCAGGAAATATCGTACACTGCTCCTGAAATCTGGTTCTGCTGGAAATTCTGGAAAGGTATGTTTGCTAGGTGAACTAGGGTGGATGGTTTAATCTCATTAGTGCTAGTTCATGATGTATTGACCTTGTTGATCTCATGCAGATCCTTTCCTTTTCCTCTTAAAGGCCACCTGGAATTACCAATTTAGAATTAATAGAAAAAATTTGTTTCTTACCATTTTATAATGATCCAGCTGAATGCATCGGTGGGCTTAAGGAAACTCTATATGTTTCTTTATTAATCCTTTTTGTCCCTATGTAGGTTATAGCTGCCATTACGTATCAAATAGTCCCTGCAGATACAGAGTATGCAGAGATCCCACTTGCAGCGGTTAGTGCAATCCATCAACGCAAGGTCTGTTCTTATTCTTCTTATTTACATCTTCTTTATTTCAATTTTCTCTTTTCAAAATATCATGATGTCATGATGACTAGGGTCCTTTCAAGAAATAAAGTTGTAATGACTAATGTGAAGAAGCATTATTTTTGTTTTTGGTTTGGTTTCAAGATTTCCTTGAAAGCTTCCAATAGGAATTTTCTTGGTTTTATATCTTATAATGAAGAGGTGATGCCTTGAGGAGAACCATTTTAATAACCAGCACTGGCACATTGTGAAATCGGGGAGAAGTGAGGTATATAACACATGAAGTTCAAATTGCACGCTAATCTTGTTTCTGAAGGGATCTGGTATTTTAAAGTCTATCTGAATTTCAAACTGTTCAAGTATAAAGATGGTGCAGCTTATATAATATCTTAAGCGCTTTATGAATTCTCTAACACATGACCTCTGCTTTTTGCTTAAGTTCCATTTTATTCTGGCACAGTAAATTTCACCGACTTATTGGCCCAAGTAAGCTTTCTAAGTTAATATTTTACAGGGTCTTGGTCATATGTTGTTTGTAGAGCTACGGAAGAGACTTCAACATGTTGGTATTCGTTCAATTTTCTGCTGGGGAGACAAAGAATCTGAAGGGTTTTGGCTTAAACAGGTAAATCATAATTAAAACATCTTAGGAGTGTGGACCATCTTAATAGTCACATCTGGTTGTTTACTGCTTTAGACTGTTGTTTCATTTTTGAGTCTTTCTGTGAAGGGTTAAAGAGGTATCATAAATAAAACATCTCAGGATAAGAGTATGAAGCATCTTATAGTCATATCTTGTATACTTTAACTGAATTTTGTTTTACTTTCGAATCTTTCTTTAAATTCTTTCAGTGCATGATAAATACAATGCGTTTTTTTAATAAACAAATTTAGTATAACAATTATCCAGAGATCGCAAATTTTATGGTAAGATGAATAGTTAGTGGTGTTCCATGCAATTTGCTAAATATAGAGCCATACATTTTCTTAATTCAGGTGAAAGTTGTTTCTTGAGTTCTAATGGTACTGTATTATAAAAAAAAACTTTGGAATTGCAGGGTTTTATATCAATAGCAGAGGTGGACACCAAAGGTAGACCTCGCAGGTTGCCTATAAAAGCTAGTATTCGTAAAGCATTATGCTTTCCTGGCGGTTCTACTCTCATGGTTTGCCATCTAAGGATGGAATTTTCAGCTGATGCTACTAACTCTATGAAGTGTCTTCCCTCACAACTACATCCGAATCACTTGACATTTGGAAATGCTGAGAACGACCAGCTTAAATTTACAGGACAGTTACACGTTGATTTGAACTTTTCAAATAACTCTACTGATAGAACAGATGATATGGAGAATAGCCATCCTAAGGCTTTGGTGAATGATAGATTTTCAAGTGAATTTGATAAATTGAGCAGTAAGTTTTCTGCTGGCGTATCCTTTAATCTGTCTGTTTGTTCTTCTCCCTCTCTTCTATTTGTGGGTATTTTCTATAATCTAATAGTTATTTAATATTGAAAGGGAGCAATGGTAGTCTCTTTGCTGTGGTCTTTTTAATTGATTTACATTGTATTTTTCTGTTATCTTTTGCTCCATAAACAAGATTTGACAGTTGCAATTCTTTTCTGGTGCAGATAGTGGCACACTGCCTGCTGTTGCAAGACTTGCAAACGATGGAGTTGATGCTGAAATGGAGGATTGTTCTAATTCCACGAAAGGTGCAAAGAGGATTTGGGAGGCCTCTTTGTCATCATTAAAGTCAAAAAGAGTGAAAGGAAGCCATTTAATTGATGGTAGATCTGAGTCTAGCTGGGGTTTTGTCTCAGAGGTTGATAGGACTAATTCTTGTTTTGTGGGATGCTCATGGGGCGTTTCAAGTGGAAGAAGGTCAATGGGGCTTCCATGTGACGATTCTTTGATTGTCCAAGAAAAGAATTCTGAGAAACTCAAAGGGGATTATTTACAGTTAGAAGCTAAAGTCAACAATGAACAGCTATCAACTAAACAATGCTTTAGAATCATGCTGATGAATATTGCTGATGATGCTAAGAAAACGCACCTTACAAAGGTATGTTTGATAGTTGCATTACCAGAGAAACTCTCCTATACGGGATTGTTAGTACTGGGTACTGGCATGTTACTTTAATTGTCCTTTGGATAGGAATATGCTTTGTTCCTTCTGAATGAATTAACGTTCTTTCTTGTTCGTGCCTGATTCACCATATTTGGGAGGAAGAAAGTTGTTAGAAATCAATTGGTTTCAAATTGAATCTCTTGAAAACTATTTTTCTCTTATAATGGTATAAATTCCTGGAAGGTTACGTCGTGGATGAAGTGTTGACATCATTTTTCTTCTTATAAGGTAATTGAATCCCTTGGTGGCACTGTTACCTCTGAAGGAAGCATGACCACACATGTTGTTACAGGCAAAGTGAGGAAAACTTTGAATTTCTGCACTGCCCTCTGTTCAGGGTTAGTTCTAAACACTCATCTTGCTTAGCTTCCTAGAGGAAATATTTGTGGATGAAATATATTGTTTAAATAGTTTTCATTTGTGGCTAGAGCTTCTGAGATGATCGGAGCCTTTGTTTTTTTGGTTTAGTTGTGATATATTGGTGGGTAAGCATGTTTATTGTTTCTTGAATGAAGCAAATTAATTCGTTTCATCATCTCTGAATACCTTTTGAGTACGAGTGTTTTGAATCTTGCACATTTTTCGGACATAAGCATATTTTCCTTATATACCACCTGAACAATCTTATCTAACTTCTGCATAGTTATTATTCATCCAATCATCTTATTTTATTTCAATTGGTAATATTCATGAAAATTTAAAGTAGTGTTGACTGTTGACAATTTGTCAAGATCGCAAAAAGATTTTTTTTTTTCAACTTTAAAATTTATTATTGTCTTGAAAAAGCTTATTTCTGTTAAGTAAATTTTTCCAGTAGACCTTGTTAATCAACACCAGAAAATGCAGAGGACACCTTTTGCAAGATTACTTCGTAGGAATTGGAGCAGGGTCTGATGCACTTAAATGCACACTCATCTTAGGATATCTATCTGCTTAGGAGAACAATGAGGGGAAAACTAAACTAGCTACTGGACAACTCACTGTTGAAAATACAAACCTTGTAAAAAGAAATATGAAATAAATATGATTCGATTTTTTATATTCCATTTTCAATTTTTCTCACTGACAGACTTGTAATGTTTGTAGTTTTGTCATCATATAATAGTTTTCCTTCTTATTTCATTTTAATCTCCAAAGTACTAGTTTCTGTTTTTCTGTTTTACTTTTGATTTGATTACTATTGTGCATATGATTATATCATAGTATTCATTCTTAGTTAGTGTGTGTATCATGTTCTTTTTTGCCTTCAAGTGTGTTGTTCACAGCTAAGGATTTCTATATGTTCCTTTGGGTTGATTATATATGATTCATGTCCATGTTGCTAACTACACAGGGCTTGGGTGGTCTCATCAGATTGGGTAAAAGAAAGCTGCCGTGAAGGAAAATTTGTTGGTACGTCAAACCAACTAATTTAGTTTAAAATATTTTTATTCATTTGACAATATAACCACTTGTTTTAAACCTATATGCAGATGAGTTGGCTTACATATTAAATGATCAGGATTATCTATTGAAGTACAGATCTGATTTAAAAAGTGCACTTTTCCGAGCAAAAGCCAACCCCGGAGCTTTGTTTAAGGGGTACAATGTGTGTATTGCAGATCATGTTCAACCTCCAGCTAAAACACTATCTGCAATTGTGAGCTCTGCTGGTGGCAATGTGAGTACTAGTACTTTCACTGAAATTTGCATATGGTTTAAGAAAACTATAAGAGTATGTGTTTGAAAATTGCCCCTTCCCTCTTCTCTTTTGGCTTAGTAGAATATTGCATCTTATAAACATGTAAACTGTACTGAGAACTAACCTCATGAAGAATTTGAAGACAAATTCTCGTTTGGTGCAACACGCATGCAAGCATACTGAAAACATACCGTTTGACCTCTCTCTCACACGCATGCACACAAAAACAAACTGTTTGCCTCATACACAAATGAATACATACTGTTTGACCTCTGGAGGACATTCTTTACTCGTTCTCTATAACTCGAAGCCCCATTACTCAATTCTATTAAGAATAATGCTCTGAAGATCTCTATTCTCAAAAGATTAAGCTGTTTTGCTTTTAGTTCTAATTTTGGATTCTCATTTTAACTATATCACTAATAAGGTTAGAATTTCAAAGTGAGTTGAATAATGAAAAAGCTGAATTTCTTGAGAGAGATTTATCCTTAGCTTTATCTTTCTTTTTTCAAAGCAAACCACCCATATCTAGAGCCATATTAGACTTTAACTAATTTGGATCAAGTCGGGTCATGTTTTAAATGAGGTAGCTTTCTTAAAGGTGTTCTGTATATAACAACAAAACCTTATCCCACTAGTTTTCTTAAAGATGTTTTTTATATTCACATAAATTTGAATCTAAAATATTGTGTTTCAGTGGAATCTAGCCCCTTTCTTCATGACTAACATCTTTTGGTTTCACGGCATTATCTTTGAGGTTACCTAATGTGACAAGTTTTTGGGATTCACAAAACTAATTACACATTGTACCCTTGGGAAGTGGAACCATCAATTTCAATTTTAATCATAGAAAGTTTCCTTAATGCCGAGCATGAGCCTCTTTCCTTTTCTATTTCTTAGTAGCTATTTTCTTTCCATACAGCAGGGAAAAAACATTTGAGAATTGTCTTGCATCTGGTGCCTGCTCACATAAGTTTTGCTTTGGATAAATATATTCAATTTCCCACAAATTCCACTATTTTTATATCAGGTTATTTGTGGGTTGAAGAAAGTAAATGAAGCATCCTCAACCATTTTTGTGACATGTGAAGAAGATATGGAAGAGGCAATGGTTGCTGCAAAGAAGGGGATTCGAACATTCAGTAGTGAGTGGTTTATGAACTGTGTGATGAGGCAGGAACTAGACATGGAGGCCTTTCAATTTGCTGAGCCCTTGTGAGGATGGTGGCTTGCTGAGTGATGGTTAACATGATTTCTTTTTCTTTTTTGGTGATAAGTTAACATAATTTCTTGTGATGCATAATTTGGCCATATTTATCTTAGCCGTTGTATATTTTCCCCCCAACGGACTTATTATACCACCAAAAAGGTAGTTGTAGTGGAGCTCGAAATTAAACCATACGGGTAATATAAACAAGGTAGCCTGCAGAGAAAAAGTGGACTGCATGGTTGGATAAATGGAAGAAAGTTTTGTTTTCCTTAACGTATTGAATTCGCCAATGTGAACGAATTTTTTTTATATCTCGTTTTTAAATTGTCAATCTTAAGTCACTTTCCCCACTTTTTTGCCATCGTCGATCTTGGTATAAATGATGATGATAAACGACAGTTTCCAGTATTTGAATAATTACTAATTAATACTTCTCTCCTTGAAATAAGATATATTTTGAGGAGTTAGATATTGATGATAAATAAGACATAGTTTTCGCATTTTTTTATCTGTTTTTAATTTATCTTTTTGATGCTTTCTGAATAATAAAAAATGAAAAAATTAAGGAAGATGGTTAAGATGTTTAAAAAAATATATATTATATTAACTAATATAATTAATTTTTTAATATAATTAAATTAAATAAATATATCTTATACTAATAAATACTAATAACCGGACGGTAATATGTAATGCTTTGTCATATGTTGGGCTGAGCTAATATTCATCACATAAAAGACCAAAAAGTATTAGTCTTTTCCTGTCTTTTTAAAAAGTTATCTTGATTTTATATACAACACTTTATATGAATTCTTTCAAGCATTAGATTTTTTAATTATGATGGGAGAATTTTATATAAATGGTTAAATTATTTAAATTCCAATTTAGATCACTAAATTTAATATATCATATAATAGGTTATGAGTCATGATATGAAATTTAAAATTTAGGTTAAATTACCTCTATATCTCTTAGTTATTAAAATAACAAAATTAAAAACATAACTTTATTATTTGTTCAATCAATTAACAATTCTTTATGGAAGTATGATTGGGAATAAAAATATTAAAATTAATTCATTAATCAACTTAAATTATACAAATGGGAATTACGAGAAAAAAGTAAATAAAAATGTTAAAATTAATCCATTAATCAATTTAAATTACCTTGTCCAAAGTAGTATTCTGCCTAGAAAGGTGAGTAAATTGGCGATTAGCATGAAAACAACAAAAAGGCATCATAATACATTGAACCAAATGGAAGATTAAACCGATTTTTTTTGGGCCTTCGAAGATTAAAGTGACCTACAATTGCCTCTTTTGCCGCGTGAATAATAATAAAAGTAAGGGTAAAGGTGCAAAATTACTCATCAGATTTTAGTCAAAGTGCACCCAGTACTATATGTTTTTCGAAGGGGTAAAAATACCCATGAGCTTATCAAATCAGAGCAAAAATACCAGATTTGTTAGATGAGGTTAACGTCAGTTGGCGGGGCCCACTCTATTTTAAAAATAAATATCTTCACAATTTTCATTTTCTTTTATGCCCTCTACCTCTCTGACCCTTTTCCCTTTCTCCTTCTTCGTCTTCCCTCTTTCCTCTCAAACGCCAACGGCGGCAAGCCGACGGCCTCCACCAACGACGGTGGCATCGTCTTCCTCAACGACGAGACGTCGTCCTCCCACTCTCGATTGTGCTTTTTTCCTTTCAAATGTGATCTGAATCAAGCACAACCATAACTCAGCCTTCTTCCTCATTTTAGATTGAGGGTATGCCTAACACGGATTCCATAATTTTTGTTGGATGCAGCGATCGAGGCGTGGTATCTCCTTCTTTCCTTCCATTTCCATTTTGTTCCAAAGAAGGTCTTCATCTTAATATTAGATCGTAAAAATTCTTCATTTTTCTGTTTCTTCGCTTCATTGGGTCTTTAAAGGCACATAAACAGGGAAAAAAAAATTGTCGTAGGGGAAACATGGCTACTCGATCGTTTAGTCGTTATGTTGAGGAAGAATTGGGAAAGATTCCACACTTCATGATATTCTCCGTGGCCGGAATGAGTTTTGATAATCATACTTTTTATCGATGGGCTTATTTCATTTTCCGCCAATGAGTTCGCTGTGTTCTTCAAATTGAGAATTCCATGCTTTCTTTGCACAAGACTCGACCACGCTTTGGTTCACGTAAAACCCGCATTTCTATTACAACGATTCCATTTGTGAGTCCCTAAGGAGCTCAAACAAAAGCCATTTACATCAAAATGAACGCCAATGATTTTGTGAATAATATATACAACATACGTTAGCCTCATCTAACACGATCTGAGGAAATCAATTCGCTCTCTAGGACCCTAAAAGTTTTGATTTTGTAGATGAATGCTTTCCAGGATTTTGTAGATGAATGCACGGGGATTAAACCAACTTACAATTGCCTCTTTTGTCCAATTTCTGACTTTACACTCGTCTTTATAAGTTTCCTATCTTTAAAGTGTGTTTGGTGTGAGGGGAGGGGAGGAAATGTTTTAATCAAATTGCCATTAATAATAATAAAAGGTTTTTTGTTGAGAGTGTAGTTATGAAATATTAAAAAAAAATCATGGGCAGTTTAATCAAAATGAGGTAATTCAAACAAAACACACTTAAGGGTTTGGTAGTTTGTAAATAATAGAGTTATTTTTCAATTTTGTTATTTTAATAACTAAAGGATATTGAGGTAATTTGACACAAATTTTAAATCTCTAATTATATCACATAACCTAATATATAATTTGTTGAATTCAGTTACCCAAATTATGATTTGACTAATACAAGCGATTTTATATATGATTTTTCCATGAATTAAGGGAAAAATAAGAATGAAGGATAAAGGAAAATATATTTAAAGAAAGACCATAAAAATTATAATTATTTATAAGAACCAAATATAAAAATATAAAATAAAAAAATACTAAAATACTTAACAAAATCTCTTGCATTGGCTTTTACATTTCCTCTTACGTTCTATTTTTAAATTTCACTAAATTAAACAAATTTTTTTCTCAATTTTCAGTTTTCACAACTTATCATAGAAATCATTAAAATTGTTCAATTTTGTTAAAATTATATATTTTAAAATAAAAATTAATTAAAAATAAAATTATAATTATTAAAAAATTTTTAATAATTTCTCAAATTTATCATTCCTTCCATATCCCATCTCTGATCTCTTATACTATACTTCTCCAACTTTTCCTCTCATTTGTCTTTTTTTTTTTTCCCTTGTAATTTATCCAGTAGTGGTTGACTGGTTGTAATTTGTAGAAGATATTCGTTCTTGTGAACGGCGGCAACTAGCGAGGCCAATTCACTATCCACTTCCCCGTCGTGGCTATGTTCTAGTCCACTTGTATTCTTCGGTAGCGAACGTCTTTCGGAAATGAATTTGAAGATAAGAGTCTCAAGGTTAGAAGGTGGAGGGAAGGAGGAGAAGGAAAGAAGTTGGGGAAAGAGCTGTAGCATCCAAACGTAGCAATGGCGAGCATCGTCCCTGATCTTGTAGGAAGCACTTATGATTTTTCGGCTTCTTTCAATGCCAACTTGCAGGCTGCTCTGAGAAAGAAAAAGCCACGTACTCAGCTGGGAATTAGAGCTTGTCATTCCATGGCTGACAAGAAAAAAGTCTACGAACAAGTGGGTATGTTCCATATTGCTTTCTTTGCACAAAATAACGTACAGGAACTTGAAACTATTTCATATTTCTATGGTTGATGTCTGGATCATACTGAAACGTTTGTCAATGGACCCAGTTTCTCTAAGTAAATAATGTGCGACTGACTAACTGATGATAGAAACGGAAGGAGGTACCTTCTGTTTAAGCTTTTAGAAGATAACCAGGGCTAGTGCTGGTTGTGTGTTTTCTTTCTGGAACGGTTTATCTTGGTGTTTGATTATGGAGGAAATAACCATTGTTGCGTGATAATTTGGGCTAGAATGTGAGTTGATGGTGTTATTTTGGACTTGGGTTGATATGATAATGGGTATTTGGAAGAGTTTACTTTGCTATTAATGCTTTAATGTGGACAATGGTACCGTATAGACATTTACTTTTTCAGATACCCCTAAGTCACTTTTGGCTTTTTACACCTACCCTTAACTGTTAGGCTAGCAACAGTTACTATTCCTCTGATGCTGACTTCTTTGGTGTCACTTCTTTCTGACAACCTACTGAAATACAATCAGGTTTATTTTCTCTAAGAAGGAAAATTGAAGATGCAGTACTTCGTGCCGAAATGTTTGCACCTACTGCCTTGGAAATGGAAGAAGCAAGATGGATTGAACAAGAAGAAATGATACGTAACTCTAATTTATGGGATGATCTTAATAAGTCCAATGACATTCTAGTCAAGTTAGCATACAGTGCCAAAGTGGTTGATGCTCTTAAGGACTTAAAATATAAGGTTATACTCTATTCACATAAATTTCATCAGAAGTTTGGTTGAAATAGTTATTTTATTCCCTATTCAAAACAGTTGGTTTGCTAATGATTTGTTAGCTTATGAATTTTTGATATTTTGGAATCTTATAAATTGATTGATAATAAATTAAACATAGAAATGAAATTAAGAATGAAGCTGGTAAAAAGAAATTAATGAATAGTCTGAATGCTATTTTATGAAGCTTGGAGACATAACTAACATTATGAATGACATCTTTGATTACTCATTCATAGCTGTAGCTGCTATAAACTTCCTTTTGCAGTAAAGTTCTCTAATCATCAATCAACCAATCCCTTGAAACCAAAATGCGGTGAATTCCTGATGAAGTTATAACATTACTGCCCTTTCAGTTTCAGCATCATAAAAAACATAATGTTTTCTGTAACCACTAAAAGCATGTAAGCAATCTCATTCTACTAGTTTATATTCTTATATGTTTTCTTCTTTTCTATTTTTTTCCCCAAAAAATAAATGATTCGGTGTTCTATTTTCTTGGTATTCTTCAGGTGGAGGAGGCAAAGCTGATTACTCAGTTGGCTGAGATGAATGCTATTGATTATGGGCTTTATAGTCAAGCATATGATGCATCTTTGGATGTAAGCAAGTTTCTGGATCGATATGAGACATCTAAGCATCTTAAGGGCCCATTTGATCTGGAGGGAGCTTGTTTGATTATTAAAGCTGGGACTGGAGGCATCCACCATAAGGTTTGGTTATTGTATGTTTTAATTTTGCATCTTTTTTTTGGTGAACTTAATTTTGCACATCATTATCATAATGAACTTACATGCTACGTTTGGTCTTGTTTCAAGGAGTGCACCATTGGAACTAAAGTTAACATCACCCCTCACATTCCCTTTGTAAATGAGTAGTTTCATTTATAACCTAAATGCTTAATTTTCCATACTACCGTATCCATAAACACCAATGACTTCTTTAGTCCTTTCTGCAGCAATTTAGTTCAATATGCTGGTTGCTGTATATGCGATTTAATGGATGCGTGTGTTCTTTTAGGCTGTCAGGTAGTGACATTCTTTAGTATTTAATGATATATCTGCATGATTTACAATCTTGCATTCTTGTTTTATCCTGAACCATGAACAAATTAATAAGCCTTCCATTAATCAGACTATGATTTTTCTGAGCATACTCTCACATAGGCTAGGCAAATTGTTGGCAGATATTCTATAAGCCTGAAAATACATGGAGTGTGTGGATTCTTATATTGTTCTTTCTAATAAATCTGAATCTTCAGCTGAGCCAATGTAAAACTGGGTAGTTGACAGTCCAAACTGTGATCCAATTTTATCTGCGCTCAGGCTATTTATTTACATGCACTTCTGGCAGTCTTTGACGTACTTTTGCATAAATACAGCTTTGGGCAGAACAGCTTCTAAGTATGTATCTTAAGTGGGCCAAAAGCAAGGTCATGAAGGAAGAATAGTTGATACATGCCTGTTCGAGAATGGTGGTATTGACTCAGCAACTGTAGAATTTGAATTTGAGTATGCTTATGGTTATCTTTCTGGAGAAAAAGGAGCTCACCACATGATAAGGAATTCTTTGGATGAATCTTCTCTGCTGGAGGTGACTACACTTCCTTTTGCCCAACCTACTAGTAAACTTGTAGTTTCTCTTTCATTGACTTAGCTTTGCCTTCATATTTAGCATTATTGGTGAGGAATATTTTAGTTCCTTATCTGCATTTTTAGTTCCAATTTTCTCTCACTAAACTGGTTTTAAGAAGTGATCATTTTGTGACCAGCTTTGTCTGGTTTATTTGAACATGGTTCACTGTCAGCACAGTTTCATAAACTCCATGATAGTTGAACTGCGACAGTCTTAATGTCAGTATCATTCTGGCTATTCTATTTCATTTCCGATGCCATGGACTATATCTTAAAATCGACTTCCATCCATGCCTGGTATGAAACTTTCCTCTTCTTTCAGTGGATATGGACCAAATTTGCTCATTTCACTGAGAGATCTGATATGCTTTTAAGAAACTTTTCACTTTGTCAAGGTTATCATAATCAGGTTCAAAACTTTATGAAAATTAAAAACTTTTTGGAATTGACAGTGAGATTTAATCATTCATCATTACTTAAAAATACCAATTGACTGACAGATTCTATAACTTTTGGATGGAAGATTCTGTTTATATCTTTAAGCTGTCATATATATAATTTTGATTGGTTTGCATACCGAATGAGGTTCAGCTTCTTTATTGCCATATTAATACAGTCATCGCTTGGCTTTATCTAATCTAGGCTTACGAATTCTTGTCAATGTCTTTACCCTTTTACACCAAATAATGAAATTTTAGTGTCACTTTTGTTTGCAAAAATTAAATTTTGTAGGCCAGCTCAGCAGTTGTGGATGTTGTTCCTATGTTCCTTGAAAATTCATCTGACCTGGAAATTGATCATGAGGATTTGATTATCTCATCACCTTCAAGTGTTGGTGAACAGAAGAGACATACTGAGTCAAGAGTTTGCATTCAGCATCAACCTACTGGGATAAGTGCGGAATCATCAGGTATTTAGTTATTAATATGTTTGGTGTCATACTGTCATGTAACAGCGTTCTTCTCTTCCTGTCTTGAATTTGTTGTTGGAATTTAATGCTATAGTAGTTTAAATCAGAATCTGCATTTGAAATTTGAAATTTAATATGAATTGCACAAGGTGTTGAAGCTTAGTATGTTGGGCAGGTGAGAGAACCCTCTTTGCTAATAAGATGAAGGCGATTAATAGACTGAAAGCTAAACTTGAAGTGATAGCGAGCGAACAAGGAGTTTCTGGGATAAGTGGTATAAGGAAAGATGCCATCGTGAATCTATGGCAAGAAGAAACTCGTAGGTATGTCTCTCATCCCTACAAGATAGTGCATGATAAAAAGACTGGCATTGAGGTGCCAGACCTAAATTCTGTTTTGGAAGGCAATATTGGATCCCTCATTGCAGCTCACATTAATATCAGAAACTCCTGTCATCATAACTCATAAGGTCTAAATCTCCTAGGCCCCCATCAATATCCGATCTCAGGTTTAAAAAAATGAAAAGGGTATGTATTTAGTACAATTTCACATTCCAAAAGTCAAGCTATGATGCTATGATTAATTTGACAATGAATGTAATTTGTGAATAATGAAGCGATTTGATCTGATTAGAAAGTTGTTCAGCTAAACGGGAGAGAAAAAATTAGGGGAGGAGATAAGCCCTCAACTTGAAAATAATTTCAGAATATTCTTTTTGGGCAACAAACATTTCAAGTTGAAGTTTTACTTGTAAAATTTATGGAAGAATATAAGCCCTCAGGTCATGATATTCTCTCCATTAACTTTTACAAGTCATCCTGTGGAAGAAATTTGTATTTCATTGGAGCTTAGGGGTAGGGATGGAGAGTGGCAAGGAGAGGTCGGGGCTTGATGAGAGGGGGACGGAAGAGAGCGGAGGCAGGAGAGGGGGGCTTGATGAGGTGGGTAAGACTATTGGAGTACAGGGATAAAAGTTGTTGGCTATATTGAAGGTTTGGAGTGCCTTTTCAGAGATGGTTTGCATGCCACTGTGCTCAGGTACTTTTGAAGATGAGACTCATGTCCTGAGGGATTGTTGTGAAACAAGATCTTTCTGGGGAAGCATTATCAAATCTTCTTGTCATGATAGATTCTTCTCTACTGATATTCGGGACTGGTTTAAAACGTGTAAAACTGGAAGGGAGTGTTTATTATTGTTTGCTTGGCTCCTTTGGTGAGTTGCCTTCATTGTTCAAATAATAAACTTGAAGGGACCAATCTGAATGGTCGGCACATTGTGAGCATAAACAGAAATGACGAGACTGAGGATCAACAGATTTATCATTTTTGTGGAGGTGGACGAAGCGTTATAGAGTAGCTTGTTGTTGCCCCCACGTGACGTGATTTGTTCTGTTCCGTTTGTATCTAAAAAAGAATTTTGTATTTTTATTTTACAAGTCATTTTGAAAGTTGTTAACGCGTTTATTCCCAAAATACCCATAATAAATAAGGAAATTATTTGACTTTTTAATTCCATTTTTTGTGGTAAGAAAAAAGGATTCATGTTTTATGGCATAAATATATATACCTGTAATAGGTATTAAAGTATTTGACTTTATTTTTGTGGTAAGAAAAAAGGATACATGTTTTATGGCATAAAAATATAAACACGTAATGGAAAATCTGACACTAACATTCCTGCTTTTTTTGAGTTGGGTCATGAGGTCTCATATATCCACATCTAAACCTTGAGGGCAAGGTCTCTTTTGATGGAGAGGGTAATGTGATGAATGAAGAAGGTTTATAAATGTTTTTTATCAAGGCGTCGCTTTAGCAGGCCCTTTTATGCATGTAAAAAAAAAAAAAAAGACTATAGAGAACATTCTTCTATTTTCAAAATCATATGAACATCTATTAACATAACTCTTACAAGTCCTATAACATGAGTCCCTTATCTATTTTTAAAATTCCATTCTCATTTATTGACTGATAAATAATATATTGTAGACTAAAATACCTCTAATACAAACATTGTCTACAAATTATTTAGGATACTAAATAATAATTTTAATGCATGCATATTTAAACTTCTTTTATCATATTAATTTTTTAGTTATGACTGTTATGTAAACCAATGTATTTAGTAATGTTTAAAGTATAAATATATAAGTTAACTAGTTGGCAAAAATAAAATATAAGTTAATTAAAATAATATTTAAACGCATGTGTAAAAGAATGGCGAATTTAATATAACAAGCGATGGGAGATATGATATCTCATGAATAAATTGTTATTTCTCATGTCATTGGAATTTTTTCACACATTCATGTCTTGGATTTTAATTCAAAATGTTTTTCATTATGAAAAAAGAGGGCATTGAATATTATCAAAACAATTGATTTTTTTTTTTCACGGGCATCCGTGAAATGATTGTTTTAACTTCGGAATTATTCCTTCTCCCTGTAACTCCACAAATGGAAAAGCTCTACCACTCAGTATTTCTTATTAACCTTTGTTAAACTTAAACCTGTTATTTCCTTGTTTATTTTGAAACTGAAATTGTTTTAATATTTCTGTCTGGTATACACTCAGTAATAGCAAATAATATTTCATTGTATACTGATACACAGATCAATATATATACCGATATCATAGAAGTTTTATCTTCTTAAACCCAGATTCATTGCAATAATTTTCCAATTTTTTGAATTGAGTCCTCCATTTTTTTTCGCATTGTTTTTTAAATGAATCAAAAAATAAATAATAGTTCCTGCATTCACAGAACCACAGCCTTCTGAAGCAACGGATATTATTCATGAGGGGGCAAATGAACTCAAGGTAATTTTTTTTAAAAATAATAAATTTTATGTTTCTTTGATTTTTTTTTTTAAATTTTAATAGAGTATTTTTCAAAACATTATTCTAGTATTCTTATACTTCATTATATGAAATTCTTTTAATTTGAGGGAGCTGCGGTTAGAACAATCGGATTATGAAGGCAAGTTAATAATTTATCAAACATAATGATTTTAACCGTATTGAATAAAACTAGAGGGGTGTCAATATAGTATTTACTAACAATTTTTTTTATTTTTTTTTGCCTCAAATTGTAAATTTTTATCTACTGATGCAAGACGTCATAAATAAATTATTTCTCTCAGGTGAGATATTCCAACATTTTCTTGTATGGGTAATGTTTTTCAATTTTTTGCCAACACAAGACTTTCTATTTACATCTTGTTTGAAATAAAAACTTTTCTATTTACATTTTTCCAAGGGAAAAAAATTATTTTATGTTTTTTGGTGGAAAGGGGTTCAATAAGGAATTGGAATATTTATATAAAACAAGAATAATAATGGCTAGCTTGTTTGACCAAACGGGGCAAAAATTGGGAATTCCAGATAAATGTAGTTGTGTGCATTATTGTTCTATTCATTTGCAGAAATGACCAGTAAACAAGATAAATATGTAAAATGCCTTTTTTTTTAGATGTAATAACTAATTAATTTAATTTCTTAATGCCTGTCTAGAGTCTAAAGACATTTTGTTCAAGATTAATAATTCAAGGGGATATTTATTTGTTCACTTTTAAAGCATTCCCTCTTACATGGCCCGTGTTTTTTAATCCAAAAATAAAACATGCGCTAGAAGGAGGGCTTGAACCTCCGACCTTGTGGTTAACAGCCAAACGCTCTAGCCAACTGAGCTATTCCAGCACTTGACATGACACTTGATTAAAATTTTATTTGACATTTTCAGGTAGTGTCTGCCATGAATCTCCCATCCCAAGGCTATGGATGTTTCAGTGTGGAAGGAAAGGTTCACTGGCCATAGTTGGTTTGGCTGAACTTGAGGGGAATTAAAATTAGAACGAAGATGCGTCATTTCACCTGGTGACTGATTCAAAAGGCAATCCATCCAGAGTCCTAGATGAATCGACTTTGGACTCAACCATGTCTTCGTGCTGAGCTTTTCTGCAAAAGCAGGGTAAATGAGTTCTGAGGCTAAGACACTGGAACCTGACTCCACATTTAGCCTACTCTCATCTTTCAAACTTTTGTAGGTTTTTGCGTTAAAGCAGCTCACCTTGGGTTGTAGTTTACACCATTCATGTTGTATCTACCATCTGGGTTTAGTTTGTCGTTTTATTCTTGGGTCCCATAGCAATTGTTCGTTTGCTTGCAGCCGGTCTTTTGTTCGTGGACCTCCCTGTATGTTCCCATGGTAAGTTCATTTCAAAACCTTGTTTTTTTTCTCTCACTCTCAAAAATCGCGGGTTATTATTCAGAGTTTCAGGGACTTTAAGACCTGAGTTTATTGGATGACAACTTTCTTAGAATGTAAGACTAGACATTCATTTAGGATAACCACATTAGCAATACGCCAATAGAAAGACTATATATATATATATGTAGTTGTAATGTTCAGATTTAGCTCCTAGGAAAGTAGGAATAAATTTTGTTTCATATTTCTATTCAGCTCAACTTTGCAATAGGAATCTGGTTCGTCTCTCCTTTAATCCTTCAGAGCATCCAAAAAATATCCATCAATGGTCACACTCACACACACCCTCACTGGACTGGACTGGATTCTTGTGACAGATTAATCGGTGTTCCCAGAATTAGCTAATCTTTCAGAGTATTGGATGTTTTGCATATGGCTCGCCAAACGTATTCCAATGCCCTTTTTCCTTTGGATAATCAGTCTGTTTTGGTTACGATCGAGATGAGGATAACCCTGTTTATGGAATTCCAAGAACAAACCTTGGCAAGAGATCCTTTAAATTTTTCCTTACTCTAAGATTTTTACATCATTTTTATAATATAAGCTCTAGCTTTCTGTTCAGAGAAGGAATTATATTATAGCTTCATCTATTTAATTATAAGTAATATCAGATCCTGTCATAGGCTATTTATAGAATTTTGCCGAGATTCAGCTTATAAGTCTTGGGGCAGGATTTCACAGACTAGCAGGAAGATTTTATGTTCATACGCAATATAGATAAATGATGGTGCATTCCATTTTTTGAGATCCTACATATTAAAAATAACATTTAATAATTGACTCTCTCTCTGTTTTTTTTTTTTATAATTATTTATAAAAAGACAAACTTTACTAAACAAACAGTGGCTACATTACATTAAAAACAAAAGCAAACCAAGTAGCCCAAGACAACAAAGCAAAAAAACAAATAAACTATAACGAAAAACAATACACTAGAAAACATAGCAATAAACAGTGTCGGTATATCAGAAGGTTCAAAGCTTTCAAAAGAGAGACACCAAAGACTTCCAATAACGCAGATGAAGCCTAAAAGAGTTAAGCAAGAGCGGACAAGAGGGTGTTACAGCACGTCTCCCAGAGGATATGGGCCACCCAAGTGAACTATCTTAGTTCGAAGCTTCCCAAAGGAAGAGAGATGAGGCAAATGGATGGGTGCGAATGCTAGAAGCAAAGAGAAGCGAACAACCCCAAACTCTAAGTGACGCAAATGGAAAAGTTAAGGCCTCAAGCAATAAACTTGCAAAACAAGGAATGCATTACTAATATCAGTGTTCTAGCTACAGCTTCTAATATGTTTGGATGTACGGGCTCTTTATATGTATCTAAAGACAAATTTGTTCTTTATTTGGCAAGCGAGTATTTGCATACTTGATTATTTCTCTCTTCAAAGTCTTTTATGATAAAACTGTTATACTAGCTAGTTCCACGGGAAGTGAAAGGTCTTGGTATCTCGCTAACTTGATTATTCTACAAATATTTTTATTTGAATGTGCATGCTTCAGTTCATACGCAATATTCGTAACTTTTCTAGTGAATTTGAGGTTCCTTCTGGATGAACAAAGTAAGCTACTCAAAACTTTCATAATATAGAGATAATATGATTTACTGTAAGTTTTATGAATATATTGATGAATTTTTATTATCTCTTTCATAATATTATATACCCGGCTTTTTGACCAAAATAATGTTAGAAAAAAATATATTTACTACATTAAAGCGATTGGAAACATTTTACCAAAATAATGCGGTTAATCGCAGCGCATAGATGAACTCACGAAACTAACTTAAGTGAGGTTAAACGCCATCGAAATTACAAAATTTGTGTCGGTAACACTAAAATCACGCCACGTGGCGTGGATAACAGTGGCGTGGATGATTAAATGGGAATCGGACCCACTTTATTTAAAGTGGGTCGATTCCATATTTTTTTAAAAAAAAAATTAAATATAATATAAAAAATTAATATTAATATAATGATAAATGATAAAAAAAAATGAAATAATTTAAAAAGCTCTACTTCATTTAATTTGAAGTCGAAAAGAAAACGTCTTTCTAAAAATAACTCATTAAGAACATCTTTTAAAATGCGATTGAGCCTTTCAAGCTTACCTAATTGATTTTATTCCCTTTGAAACTCTTATTTTGAGCCTAATTGAAAAACCTATTAAAGATTCTTTTTCAAAAACCTAACAACTACCTATTCGAGCCAATGTGAAAAAAATCTTGATTCATTTGCTTTGAGATAGATAATAATTGATTGGGTTGTGGAATGTGGTGAAGTGTAGAGTTTCGAATTTTGTTTAAGATAATTTTTCGCCAAGTTCGAAGAATTTGACTAAAATATTCTCATGCTTAAAGCTCGAACTTATTGCATAAGTTTAAACTTAATCCTATTTTCTTGCATTATAGAAAATATATTTTATGAGGGGTAAATATGTCTAAAAGTGTTACTATTTACATGGGAACTTGAGATCATATTTTGGTTGGATCTTATCTTTCCACATATAAGGGAAGATTGGTGGGTTTGGCATGGGCCTGGGAACTTGAGTTCCAAAAAGATTTTACACAAAAAGCATACAAAACAAGGGAATTTGCTAATCTTCATTTCCCTTCCCACTAAAATCCGTGTACCAAACAAGCTTAGGTGTGTTTGGTTTGATGCTGTGTTACAGTTTGGTTTGTTAGAGGGAAATGGAGGGGAAAAGATCATTTGTTTGGTTTAAGAGGGGAGGAGGAGGGCGGTAATAACTACTTGTATAATAAGTTATACAAATCCCAGAAACACTTTTACGCGATATACTTTTTTATACGGATCCCAAAATCAACACCGTTGTTATAACCAAATCAGTAGGTGTATAACAAATATTAGATTCCCCGTATTGGGATCTGTTGTTATAATCAAATTGTACCACGTAATCTTTTAAAAGACGTTTAATGAGTTATTTTAATTCAAATACGCTTTTCTTTTCTTTTGACTTCAAATTAAATGAAATAGAGCTTTTTTAAATTATTTCACCTTTTTTATCATTATATTAATATTAATTTTTTATATTTAATATTATATTTATTTATTTTTTTTTTAAAATATGCAATCGAGACCCACTTTAAATAAAGTGGGTCGATTCCCATTTAATCATCCACGCCACGTGGCGTGGATGTTATCCACGCCACCTAGTGGCGTGGTGGCGTGATTTTTCGCGCCACCGACACAAATTTTGTCAAGATGTGTCGGTGCGTGAACCTCTTTTTGCATTTAGGGCCTGTGAAACGTAAATGCGCCACTAACCGCATTATTTTGATAAAATGTTTCAAATCTGCTTTAATGTGGTAAATATTTTTTTTCCTAACATTATTTTGGTCAAAAAGCCCTATATACCCTGTGGAACTTCGATTCACGCCCTTGACTTTTGTGTGAGGGCCTATTTCCATATGTCTTGCATGCAGGAAGGCTCTCAGATCATGATCATTCATACGTGACGTAGCTGTTCTACTATGCCTCAAACTTCCTCGTACTACTCGAACCACACAAAAAAAGAAAGCAATACTTTCACTTTTTAAAAAAGTACTAACTCTGCTCCCAAAAAAAAAATTACCAACTCTTGCGCTCTTTTTTTTCCAACCTTGAACTAATAATTGTTGCTAAACCTTATCAATTAAATAAAGGCAAAAATATATCACTGGTCATGTAACTATATATAACACTTCAAATTAATTAGTCTCTTACATATCTTTGCAGTATCTCACCCGAATTTCATTAATTTTGAATAATAATTTTAATTAGTCCCTTACATATCAGTGCCTCGGTACTCAGACAAAGTTGAAGATAAGCATCCAACTTGTCCCTGCCGAAGCTTCCAATAAATCCCATTCCAATCTCAATAAATTTCATATATGATACTCCCTCCCTCCCATTTTAAATATAAGACATAGTTGATTTTTTTAAGAGATTGAGGAAGGTAATTAAATTATTTTAGAGTATTTTTATTTTTATTTTTTCCTCCAAACTAATTAATTTAACTAATAAATTGATATATAATTTAAGAATACACAACATATGATATGATTAAGTCACTTATTTAGCTTCTTTAACTTTTCCAAAAAAATCATTTTTTTTTATAGGAGAAAGTTTTGGAGGGGTTCGACATCGTGATCCCCACCAAGGCCGTAGATTAGATCCCCGAGCCTATGAAGACTTACATCGTGACTTACGAGATCGCCTTCCAAAGCGAGCCCCAATGAGGATCGAACCCACGACCCAGCGCCTAATCCTGGATCCCTTACCATATATGCCAACTCACATTGGCAAAAAAATCAATTATGTCTTATTTAAGGTCGGTATTTCCAAATTGGGGTTGGCTACGGTCCTCTTCCCTTCCCATCCACTTCCCATCCTCTTCCTCATCTTAAATTTGGATTGGATTGAAATCTTAACCGCTTAGATTTCATATTATACAAAAGTATTTTTTTTCAATAATTTAATATTTTTTAATATAAAAATAATATTTTTATAAAATATTAAATGCAACTGCTCGATTTCAATCCAACAAAATGAGATCGGAAGAGGATGAGAATGGATGGGAGGAGAAGTGATTGAGCCACTCCCTTCCAAATTGGAGCTCCAATCCGATTCCCCATGTGCAGTACAAGTTTGAGTGACTCTTGCCGTCAGGTACGAAAATGTTGAAAAAATAAGCGAATGAGCATGGTGCCATATTTTCTAACATTTACAATTATAATATTGATATTTTTGTTAATAAAATTAACTGTAATAAAGTTAGAAATTAACAGAAATAACAATTAATATATACTTTTATCATTAAATAACGAGTATTCGTGACGGGACGAATCATAATTGCTTCTTTGGAGATTCATCAAACTTAAAAAAGTTATCTCTCTGGTCTTGGAAGTTCGGTCTTAAAATGGACATACTGAGAGCATTAGGAAAACAATTTAAGAATTTAAAATTAAACGTTTATTCTGGCAATGCCACGTTGACTACATTGGTGAGGTGGCATTATGGGATTGGTGGTGTGACGACTGGGAGAAACCTTCAGCGTCGCCGTTACGTCATATAAGAGAAGGGCGCACACCGTGGAAGGCTCAGCGGAACACTGCCATGGCTCCTCGGAAGAGACTTTCAAGTGACGCCTCCGCCGAACCATCTGTGAAGGAAAATACGCCGAGAAAACCCCAAGAGCCCTCCATTTCTGAATCTCCAATTGCACCCCCGAAATGGGGCCTCATTTTCAAGCTCTCTCTGTTCCTCATCCCTTACTTGTACCTCATCTTCTACCATTACAACATTGAGAATGAGCTCAGGAGATCCATCCTCATCAATGCCGTGATGAGCATTGCTGGGTTCTTTGTGACCGTCAAAATAATCCCCGTGGCGTCCAGATATGTTCTCAGGCGAAATCTGTTTGGCTATGATATCAATAAGAAGGGCACCGATCAGGGCACTGTCAAAGTGTGAGATTTCATTTCATTTTAATTTCCGCGTAGATTAATGAAGGAGCTACTTGGTGGATTTTGGTTCTCGATGCGTTTTCTGTATAATTAAGCTCCGGTTTAACTTTTCTAGCTTTTTAGTCAAATTTGTGCACTAATGATCTTCTAGATTTGAGTTCAGGTGTAATTCAATTTTGGATCCACTTTCTAATTGGATTTTGTTTGATATCTTTCATTCCGGTAGAGTATGCTTTTCCTACGCGTTATGATTTTTACCTCAGTTTGAATATATATATAATTGGAATAATATCAGGAGTTGATCAATAATTGATTGTAGGGAAATGTTAACCTTTCTAATACTCTAGCAGGGTTAGGATTTCTAAATTAAATTTCATAGAAGTATGAAATTGTCAGTTTTTGAATAAAACAGCTATCCTTCATTATTATCGATAAAAAGGATATTGTGAGCTTCTAATAAATTTGTGATTTTTATCAATTTTTCTTCTTGTGCAGCATAGTTACTGCTTCTATTTTATTTTCTTTATTTAGAATGTGAAGTTATATAGATTATGGGAATACTTCTTTACTAATATGGATTTCCGTGATGTCAAGATGTTTTCCTGAAATACTTCTGTACTGGTATGGAAATTCATCACATGAATCAATAATGTCTACGGTTAGTTTTTTCCCCATAAGTTTTTCATTGAAGTTCTTGGAATTTGGACTCGCTCTTTTTCAAAGGGAACTTCTATTTCAATTGTATACTTCCAATTGTGTAACTTTCTAGTTTAAGACATTAGATGAGGTCTGTAAGGCTAGTAGAAAATGAAGAAATAGCTGGATGAGTTTTCAGAATTCCCATGGGTTGGAAAGGATAGTGACTATCGTCTCACCTAGTTAACTGATTCATTTGAATAAGTGAGGGAAAGAAATTATTGAGGATGTTTTGAATGGATGGCACATAGAGATTTATGTGTTCCTGTGTGGAAGGGTGAGGGAATGCAAGAACGGTTATTGAAAATGGATGAGATTGAGATTTATATTGAATAATGGTGCTAGTCATTAAAAACATTAGATGCAAAGGGTTTGGCAGGGCCTTAGTTGGAATTTATTAGGAAATATGCGTGCAAGTGTTTGTGCATGTGAAGATTTCTATCAGCAGTCCAGACTAGGGACTTATAGTTAACTCTTGCATCATAAGTTGATTTAGTAACCATTTGACCTAGTGCTTCCCAAGCTTGGTGTGGTAAAGTCAAATCCAATTGGACATAGCACTGTTAGCGCCCTATATGCAACCTATATTTTCGTTTCAGTTGACAATGTCACTATTTTCTGTGTAGGCCTGAGTCATTGGGCATAGTTGTTGGTATAGTCTTCTTGGTCGTAGCAATCTTATTTCAATACTTCAACTTCACAGCAGATTCAAATGTAAGTATTCTTTCTTATTTCTGAGTAAGATAATCTGACTATTTAGTTTAGCTCCAACATCTTGTGACTGGTATAAGTTCATGATTGATGATTTGATTTACAAACTATTTTAATAATGCAGTGGCTTGTGGAGTACAATGCAGCATTAGCATGCATCTGCTTCATGACATTGCTTGGATTTGTTGACGATGTTCTTGATGTCCCATGGAGAGTGTGAGTATATGATCTTTTAGTATTTTTCCCAGGGTTTGTGTCTGTCTGCCAGGACACACACGCACACATTTTTATTGATTTTGTTATGTAATGTTGTTGGGATGAGCAGGAAATTACTACTCCCATCAATTGCCGCACTTCCTTTGTTAATGGCTTATGCTGGTCACACAACTATAGTTATACCAAAGCCACTTGCCCCACATATTGGGATAGAAATTTTGGATCTTGGTAAGCTTCCCTTACCTTCCAAAGGACACTTGAAAGAAATACTAATTGCTTCATAGTTTCACTATGCTGACCACTTATTCTCGAGGCAGGATGGATATATAAACTATATATGGGGCTCTTGGCTGTTTTTTGCACAAATTCCATCAATATTCATGCTGGGATAAATGGGCTTGAAGTTGGGCAGACAGTGGTTATTGCTTCAGCTGTAAGCATAAAAGCATGTTAGATTAAATCAAATCTATTTTGGCTGTGGAATATGATAGTTACTGTGGGTTTGCAGATCGTGATACACAATATTATGCAAATAGGGGGATCAACAGATCCTGAATATAAGCAAGCACATGCATTCTCTATCTACCTAGTTCAACCCTTACTAGCTACCTCTTTGGCTCTGCTTTCTTACAACTGGTATCTAATAATGTATCTGTATCATTTTGTTTTCTCCTTCTTAATAAAAGAGTAATTTGCTGATTCAGTCAGTTGCTTTGCTCATTATAGGTATCCTTCTGCAGTTTTTGTTGGAGACACTTATACATACTTTGCTGGAATGACCATGGCTGTAGTTGGGATCTTAGGCCATTATAGGTATAACCACTTTTATTCTTCTCAAGAAGAACCAATTTCTTACTCTCCCCGTGAGTGTGTAAGGCTACCTTGGTATGATAAGTATGACTAAACTATACTGGGAACGTAATAAAATTTGTAATTGTTCAAACTTAGACACTTCCTTTTTATGCTGGTCTGACTTGTATAAACTCTTCACTCAAAACTCATTGTCACCCTAGCTTCCAAGGGTGCTCTCATCTCTGAGGGATATAAGACATTTACTGAGGGCACGAAGATTCAGTCAAGAAGTGGAATTTTGGTATGCTAATCACAAAATACCAAAATAGGAAAGCATGTTTCGTGTAATCATAAACTTCCTAGTAAACTTGACTTAATTGTTTATTTTGTTAGAAACAGGAACAGAGCTAAACAATTAAGTTCTAAGCATTCATATCAAGTCCATTCTACTCAGATTTATCATCTTGTATCACTGGTTATTAATTACCTTATAATTAACTTAACTTTGATTTTTGTTTCAGTGAAACGTTGTTGATTTTCTTCCTGCCTCAAGTTTTGAACTTTCTCTTGTCACTGCCCCAGGTTATTACACAATCTCTCTCTCTCTCTCTGAGTGTGTGTACAAAAAATTTGTTATAATTTAGAATTGCCCTAAATGTGTATGACATATAACATGCTTTTCTCCAGCTCTCTGGCTATATTCCATGTCCCCGGCATCGCCTACCAAGGTAGGCTTTGACAGCCTCTTCCTATTTTTATTGTGGGAACTTCTTTTAGACATCTTGCCTATATTTATTTGGTTGAAATTTGTGCATCTTCTGTCTAGGTTTGACCCTCAAACTGGGCTGCTGACTGGGACAAATGACGGGACACTCGTTAATTTTTTCTTGAGACAACTTGGCCGGAAGTCTGAAAAGTCACTTTGTATTTATCTTCTTCTTTTCCAGGTGGGTGTCATCTTTATTTCTTCACCCCTAGCTGGCCCCAACTCCACGGCTCCCTCCCTTCTCCCTCCCCTTTTTTCGTTTTAGTCTTCCAAGTTAAATTTCTGTAAAGTACCACAATAAACTTTGGGATTTAAGCAAAACTAGTGCTTCATTGGTCTTGACTGGAAGGCGTAATCCAGACACATTGACATCAGAAGTCTGTTGTTTCCCAGAAATGTTTAAGCAATTGATTTAGAAATGACACTTAGGTTTCAAAAGATTAATCTAATGACAGGTCCCAAAAAATTTGTTAAAAAGTACTCCTCCTATACTTAATGTAAGATATATTTAGGGAGTTGATCTTAGTTTTAAATATAAGACATGATTTTCATGTCTTATATTTGTTGATATTTTTCTAATTTACCCCTATTGATACTCCCTTAACAGTAATCAAGGAAGAGAGGGAAAGAAGGAATTAAAGAAGATGATTATAGTATTTTAGCAAATACACGTCATATTAACTAACTCAACTACCTTCCTTAAATTTAATCAAATTAGGTAAACATGTTTTATATTAAGGACTAGAGGGAGTAAATTGCAAATATGCGGATTGAAAATGACATGTAAGACTTAGGTGCCAGATCCAGATTTGCATTTGATACTGTCATACATGCTACTATCTGAAGCAATATTTGTGACTTATTTTTTCGCCAAATTTTCTAAGACTCAACTGCTATTCAATTGATTTGTGACCTAATTGTCATTAATCCTAATTGATTCTTTTTATTTGTACATGATGCCTGCCTCAAATTAACTGTCAAATACCAATTAATGTCTATCATAATCATACTACAGTTAGATTTGCTTATTATGTGGCCTATAACTATGGTAGGGGTTTTACTTTTCATAAGTATGCAGATGACCCGTATGATGAAAATTTGAACCAGTTTCCATGGCTATGATGAATACTTGCATTTTATTTCAGCTTATAATCTGAATGCTGGTGCAATATGCATTAATTTTCACTTTTTTCATGCTTCAGTCAGAATTTTTGGATGGTATATTGCTCATATCTCCTGTAACCCTCTTATAAACAGGCTGTTGCATGCTGCTTCTGTTTCGTGCTGAGGTATTTCCTAGCTGGATGGTACAAATGAGGCACAACAAAGTTTTACTCATGGAAACCAACGTAGGTGCCTAGGTTGTTGTATAATCATTATTGTAGAAAAACTGTATCGAGGAATGTAGATTTTTTGAGATGAGGGAATTCCTTTTTTTCAATTTTTTTTGGGTTTCATTTAAGAGTTATGAACTTCGTATCCGCCTAATTCAATACACTAACAGAGCTATTTTCCGGAAATACCTTGAAGACCCAAAATTTTGTATATGCTCATTGAAATGAAGGGTTTGAGGAAAGAAAAGGTTGATTAGATTGTTGCACCATCCTATGTCTGTAGCAACGACAAAGCTCTTATTCGGAGATTGAAAATTGTTCTGAAGTATAGTCCTTTAAATTTCCCTGATTCTTTGGTGCCATCAACTTCTAAATCTTTTGAACCCAGCTCAGAGGAGCCAGAAATTATTTCCTCAAAATTTTAACTGTCTGCTTTAAATGTAGATATTTTCGTTCAATTTTGTAGCTTACAGGTCTAGATATTTGCGATTTCTAATCAACGGCGAAATTTATGCCAAATTTTCACAGTATATGCTTTTAATGAATTATATCTTCCAAGGGAACTAGGAATAGGAAGTCACGATTCCTGGAAATCAACATCAGTACTGAATCAAATTTCGTGTTTTTATCAAAATTTATGACTCATTAACTGCTGCTGTGAATAAATTAATTTCAACTCTCCCTCAGAAGACTGTTTTTATTTTGCCTATTATGGAAATAATTTGAGCATCATTATAATGCTAATTACCATATGTATAAAGTAATATATTAATATACCTCTATCATTAATCCGTTTTTTCACGGTAACATATCTCTATTATATTTCTTAGTTTATAGCCACTACCCAGACTATTTTCACCATTAAAAACTTTTTTAAATAGGGATACGGCGAAATTTTTGCCAGACCATTTTGACCATTATGTGAGTGCTAATGCATTAGACGAAAATATATGCTACTGGAGTATATAGTTTAGCAGAGAGAGATTCTGGCAAAAAAGAAAAAAGCAGAGAGAATAACCAGATCAGAAAGATCAGAATCAATGAGGCAGGAACGAACGATTTAGCTATACTAAATATATCAACGAACAATTCACCTATCAACAAAAGCTTTTTTTTCTTCTCTCCTTTTTTTTGGGATTTTTTTCTTTTTTTGGGCAATTGTCGAGCTATCGACAGGGGCTATGGATACTAACATAAAAACATTCGGGAATAAGAGCCCTCTATCTCTGAACATACCTAAGAACACGACTCTTTCAGCTCAAAGAAAAGGTCATGTTCATATCTTAAAAACGGCCACCTTCAGATATCATGTAAAAGTAAAACAGAAAATGAAAATGCTGACTCTCCGCAAAATCCTATCATATTTACCAAATATTCCCGAAACAGCAACTTATTAACTCAACCAGGCTCTTTCCAATTTAAATCCATGGGATTGCTTGCAGTCCAAGCTCTTTATTTGATCCTCACTTTGTCTTCAATTCCCACCTAGCAGTGGCCATGTTGTCCCCATAAGAACGGCCATAATCAAAACCACCTCTTTTTCTTCCCCTATTGTTTCTCCTTCCTCTACCACCCAACTGATTCTCATTACCATGATAAGCACTGGTCTGAAAGCCACTTTGTTGTCTGAAAGATACTTGTTCTCTCCTCTTGTTACTTGCATCAGAGCTTCCCCAATTCCCAATAATGCCTCTTCCTTTGCCAGTTTTCTGAAAGCCACTTTGTTGTCTTTCCTTCCATTGCCAGGAATCGTTCTCCTGGTTCACCCATTCAGATACTTTCACAGGGTCTTGAGGAACATGATAATGTTCCCAGGAGCCTTCACCTGTATCAGTAGCTTTTGGAAGGTTTATTTCAGCCTCTCCCCATCCAGTGCTGTAATTTACTCCACCATACGCATTCAGGTCTGGATCCCATCCTTGAGGAGGAAAATGGCAATCTTTAGGAGGATCTGTCTCAGGTTCTCCCCATCCAGTTATTCGGCTATTTACATTCAGGTTTGGGTACCCCCACTCTGTAGGAGGAGGAGGAACAGGAACATTATCCCCCCACCCGGTGCAGTTGTCTACCTGCTTATTTATATTCACACCAGAATCCCCCCAAACTGGAGGCTGCAGGGTGTCAGCTTCCGCCCTACCTACAGTTGGTGGGATTTCATCTTCCCCCCAACCTGTAGGCACTATGACTTCGGCTTCCCCCCATCCTGTGCAGAAAAATGACTGGTCCAAGAGGTGAGAACTATCGAGAATCACAACTTCATCACTAGCTTTTTCACTGGGAGCTGGTTCTCGTTCCAAGTCCAGAATTAGCTCATGGTCGACTGCCACATTCCAATCTACATGTTCAATGTGCAAGTCGGGGTCAGGCAAAGATACATCGCAGGGAAGCCCATTGATCTCTGCCCAAAACTTCTTCTTAGCATTGTCAAATGCCTCTTTACCAGCAGAATCATCCCACTTCACCACATTGTCATGTAGATAGATATACTTCTTGGTTTCTACCACCTTTGGCCACGGAACTGAGCCAATTACAGCACAAAATTCCTTTTCCCATGCAGGTACTCTGGCCTGCCACCTATCTGCTGCATATCAAGAAAAGTAGAGCTGTCAGTTCAATTCAACGCGTGAAAGAACCTATAATCATGGTAGAACAAGGCAGAAGAAAAGAATGTCTTACAGACTAAAACTACAACTATAATTAGCACAATGATTACTTCTTCAATATGGAAGAACAGAAAACACTTTCACGGGAAAAAAAGCATGTTTTGATATTATACTGAACAAGGATTACTTCTTCAACATCTGCTAATTGATTTAAACATTTCATAGAAGGATTCAACTAATATAAGTCTGCATAGACATTGCCTTGGTCATGACAGTTTGGTTTCATAACATGACAAAAAATTGTGTTCGAATGGGGTAGAGTCCACAAATAAAGGAAATTTAGTTATCGTACAGCTTTATCAAAAGATTCATTGATGCGCATTTTGTTCTCCACATGTAATCAAAAGATTTTTTTGATAGATACCTATTTAGATGTTACCGAAACGTGAGACGGTTTCTCCAACACGTGACACAAATCGACAAAGCCATGACAGAGAAACATCAACTAACACAAGGAAATTTTGTAATCTTAAAGTTTTTTCTATATCGATAGCTCAATGAGGCAGTGATTAATTTCTAACACATCATAGAAAGATTCAATCACTAGATAATTACTCTGACATTGCCAAAATCCAGAAGGTTTCAGTCTAAAATATGACATAAACCAACTTAAAAAACCAACAAAAATGGAAATTTATGTATCTATAAGCTTTGCCAATTTCAGGAAGTAGGGATCTCTTTTTTACAGGCAACTGAATGAATAAATTAGCAGAAATCAACATACAAAATGGTACAGTCAAGGTGATCAGTTTTTTATGTGCAACAGCATGAATCAATCGGCAGGAATCAACACACGAAGTGGCAAGACAAGAGCAAGGTAGCTCGAGTTCTAAAGAGAGAGCACCTTACTTGCAACAGGGCAGGACGTGCAGAAGATCAACTAAATGAAGGTAAATCAGTTATCTTAAAGCAACTCCAGAGCGATAAATCAATGAAGTAGGGGCCAATCAACCCAACGGACAAGCAAAGCATCCACTAGAAGAAATCAGAACCACCAACTTACCAACCAAAGCTATTACAGCACTTTAACACTTTAAAACCCTTTCTTCATTATTATTCAACCTCTTTTCTTAGAGGGGGGCCAAAACAAAACAAATTAAATTAAATCCCTCATCATAACCCCACAGGCCCTTTAGAACTTGAGAGCCACACCCAAGTATATTAGATTATAAAGCTCTGCCCCAAACAAACGCAATGGTTAGAGCCAATCTACAGAAACATATGGCACAGAAAAGCAACGAAACCATGATTGCCACTACAAAATAATGCTACAAATTTTGAGGGGAACCAAGCCTCTTGAGAACAACCCAATCCTAAATTTCAAAGCAGGGTTACCATTTGACCCGAACAAAAACCACGTAAAACAATTTCATCACTCACCCCACAATTCCGTACCTTGTAAAAACAAAAAAGTGTGAATGGGAACTACCAGATACTCATGCAACAACTCAAAAATAAAGACCAAATATAAATATATACTAACCCAGAGGAGGCTTTCTGCTGTATGATCCGTTCCACTGACCCACCTGATGACGCCTGGCCTCTTGTTGTTTTCTCCAATTGGCCATACCCAGAACCAAAAGAGAACACCCCCAGAAGAGGAAAATGGACAGCGAGAACAGAAAACAATAAGGAACAGAGACCCGAAAAGAGAAACAAAAAGGACAATCAAACAGGGATAACAGAATTCTGCAGAGAGAAGAAGAATAGGAGGAAATTAAGGAGTGTATAAAGAAGGGGGAGTGTAGGGACACCCCCGAGAGAGGAAACGCTCCGAGGAGTGAAGGAACGATTCCTCAGGGATGCACATGTATGAAGAGAAAGAAAGGGAAAAAAATATCAGTATTTATAGCCCATAGTATTGAGATTTTCTACTATATCGGTGCTTCCTTATTCTAATTTGGTTCCCCTCGGTGAGGGTGTGAGGACCAAGTCCCTAATTCGCTCTCTCAAAACTGCTTTTTTTTCGTGAAGGCGAGTACCAGACGCTGACGATGACGCACTATGTGCCAAAATCGAAACGGTGTGTCTCGCACAACCTCCTTCCTTCCCGAAACAAACTTCAATCAGTTACACACTCAACACCTCCGCTTTATTTTCTTTCCTTCTCTCTCTTTTTTCCCCTTTTGTTTCTGATTTTCATGAAACGCTTCTGCGTTTTTCTTGATTCAATCACTGACGGTGAAACTGATCAGTGATTTGAGGATTTGAGGCTGTTCAAACTGGCTAGGGATTCGTAAACTCTCGGAGATTAGGCGGATTAACATCGGGATACACATCAAAAGTCTGAAACTTAGGTTACAAGTTTCAAATTTTGAATAGAATCCAGCGTTTTTTTTTCCTCTCTCAAATTTGGGTTTCTGAGCTGTAATTTTGATCTCAAGACCAACGTGAAGTACGTGTGCTCCCTGGATTGTAAGATGATTAGCGCGGCTTTTTTAAAAGTATTTTGATCATTTGATGTGTTGAAAATTGTAGGACCTAATTTGTCACGTAAAGTTTTCTTGCGAAATATCCAACATCCGGAAGTTTTTTTTAGATCAAATTTGCCTTTAAAGTTTGTTTAGGAGCAAATTTTTATAAACTTTCGAAGAAAAAATGATATCAATCCAATGGTCAAGATTAACCATGGGCGTATTTATATTCGCCCATTTTGTAACTTCCCGAAAAATGATATCACAAAACCTCCGAATCTTTGGATCTTTCCTTAAGAAAACTTTCAAATGAATTAGTGACTTTAACCCAAAATTGTATATAAACAAGTCTTTTTGACCTCACTATACACGTTTTTTTATGTCCTGAAAATTAGTTAAATTAATTAATAATAAAATATGTGGCGATTTTTTATTTACTTAAAAAACTATCACTCTCATGAAAAAGCTCATTCAAATATCTTTAAACAAAAGAAATTAATTATAAACCACTCTTTATCGTGGGTTTCTAAGGAAGCAAATTTGGTGGCTGACTGTGCTAAAGCTCTAGTTAAAGGGCCGTCTTGAATTGGATTTAAAGATCTCTTAATTATTCGAGAAAGCTTATAGAGAAGAATGCTGGAGAAGTTTCTAATGACCATGGATAGTTCGTTGATGATACTCTCTCCGATCCTAATTATAAGATCACTTTTGTAGTGTTATTTACACTATAAAAATGATCTTATAATTATGATAGTAGATAGTATATGTTTATTTTACTTAGCATATTTCTGTTTTTCGTTTTCTGTGATGTACTGGAATAGTTATGTCTAAGTTTTATGATAGTACCATCTTTCCTGCAAAAAAGAAAAGCTCACTCAAATATATGAAATTGATATGAAAAATTCAGAAAATAAAAGTATAGGTTTAACAAACAAAGTATATTAACTAATAACATGTTGGTTGAGATGTTATAATCATTGTTGTCAAACTCATGAGTTATTTCTCAAGTTCTTTATCGCCTTTACGTTTAATGACCAAATTAAGTGAATCACTAAGAAACTCTTACTAACCGTTAAACTCGGTTAGACTCACGAGTTTATCGTTTTTACGTTTTTAATTTATAAAATCGTTAACTTACATTTAAACTCATACTAAACTTTTTTTATTTAATTATCTTTCAACGAACTTTATATATAAGTTTTATAGAAATTTCTCTATTAAATATGGTAAATTTTGAATGTTTATGAGTTTAATTTCAATTATTTGGATTTAAAATATTTTTAAATCAAATTGTTGTCATTTTTTATATTTTAATTATTTATTATACACAGTTAAGTACTTATTTAATAATGAAAGTAAACTCTTACGAGTTTACGATTCGAGTTAACAATACGAGTTTACATCACTATCATAAGTTTATTCAAACTAGCGAGTTTGACAACCTTGATTATAATCCACAAAGAGGAGAATATGAGTTAGAATCATGAGAAATACATTTGTTAAAGCTTAAGAGAGACCAAAAGATTATATTCTTGATCCAATTGAAAATCATTATTACTCGTAAGATTTATAAAACATTAAAACTACTAGCAAGTTGATCTCAAAATCATTCAAATACATACACATTACTCACTTTTATTCTAAATATAAGACCCTTCTAATTAATTCACATATATCAATAAAATAATTAAAGGAGTTAAATTTTTTATAAGATTCAAATGATTTTCAATATTACTTTTATTAGCTAACTAAACTATACTATCATAATAATTTTTTCGCTCTTACCATCCTTATTAGATATGAGGAAAATTAATACTCTTTGAAACTAACAAATACCTTATTTAGACCAAAACCACTTTCGAAAAGATGTCTTATAATAATGATTAGAGGGTGTATAATCCAATAATCCGTACTAAACTCCGGGCAAAAAAATAATGGAAAATGATTGAAAAAAAAAACTTTAAAATTATAAAATTTCAAAACAAATTTGTCACCAATAATTGATAAAGTAACGACGAGACTTAATTAGCAGTTTACAACTCATTTTACGAGAAATATCTAAGATTTTATAATTTCAAAATTCTTTTTTTATCATTTTTTAAAAATTCCGTACTAAATAATTATTACATTTCCAGTATTAATGATTATGACATTGATGTGAATGATAATGTAAATTGACATATTATCACGAAATTTACATGGGCAGGCGGTATAGAAGTATGACCTGACCCTGTGATGTTATATCCATACATTTAAAAAATAAAATAAAAAATGCTTGTCTGTAAAATCTGATTTTGGATCATTACTTATGTTAATTTGTAATGTTACATATCATATTATAGTAATACATGAATAATGCGTGTTATTACGAGTCTAATTATTATAAAGAAAAAATTGAGTCTGATCATGTTGCGCATCAGATCTGATATTGCATCTCTACGTAAATTATAGCACAATGATTGGATTTGAACTTAAGGGTAGCTAATGACTTGAAGTGGGGAGACAACTTTTCTCTCTTTCCCTGCTTCCTCTAGCTTTTGCTTCCTCTGTGCTCTGTTTCCTTGTTCGTGCTGCTGCTTTCAGCTCTGGTCTTCTTCTCTAGTCGCCATGTTTCTGTCGTCTGTGAGTTCCTAGCACTCAGGCTATTGTCGGCAACACTTTTTCTTTGCAGAAATTCTTTCTAACCGACCCATTCATGTTCATAAGCTGCGCAGGCGCTTATTGATTTGCACTGGTGCTTCCAAGATCGCGATTTGACTGTGCAACAGTTTCAGAATCGATTTGTTCTTCGCTTTCGAGATTCACGGGACTGTTCTTGCATCTTCTTCGTCAAGGTCTTTAATTTGTTGGCTGCTTCAAGGGCTCTCTATTGTTGTCATCTATATATGGTGTCTTTATCGAGATGCTTGATCTTCCCCTTGATTACTATATACGTTGTAGGTTACTCGTTGTATTGGTGATGCTTTTGGCACCTTCTTATTAGAGTTTGATCCTGCTCGATCTTTCTTGGCTCCATCTGCGTTTTTTGTGATTTTTGGTGGCTGTAAACCTTCTTGTCTGCGGACACTGTTTGTTGTTCTTGTTATTGTAATCATTTTTGTGTGTGTTTAATGAAGTCTGTCTTTATATCCACAAAAAAATTATAACACAAAATAACAATAATTTGCGCTTAACTCATACCATATCTTCCTAGTAAAGTTTCCTAATAATAAAAATAAATATTTAAGTTTAATTTGTTAAAAATTTTATCCGTCATTTTAATAATTATAGGTTACTATTGAAATATACATCTATTAAATATATTAATAATAATTTTATTTTTATCGTACTCATTATTTTGATTAAAACAGCTTATAGAAACAAAGACGGTTAAACTATATCTAGGTTTAATCTTTAAATTACATAATTATATTTTTTTTCCCGATAAATTACATAATTATATACTTGACATGTATATTCTCATACAGCTTTAACATATATCTGTATCCAAAGCAGATTTTATGCATCTACTTGCCTAATATATCGTCTAATACAAAATGGACACTGCTGCTATAAAAATGAAATTATTTGACAGTTATTTTGGTTATTAAGAATCGTCATAAAATGATTTATCAAGTATTGAGCCTTTCAATTTGATAGACGACTAAGATTACTCCGAAATCTGGAGTGTGTGCTTGGTTGTGTGTGCATTATTATTATTATTGGCTAACATGTATATTCATTAATTATTCACTTTAATTATTTCTTATTTTACTTTTCCTGAATTAGTCCCTTTTATATTGTCTCTCAACATGGTTCATATTCTATTAAATGCCCCATTTAAACTTTTACCTTGTAATAACGCGTTCAAATAAATAAATTAAAAAAAAAAGTATGATCCCTTACCATATAAATCAAGGTTAATTATCACTATTAGAATCACGAGTCTGCCGCGTATAATTTAGTAAAGCGCCATGTTTTACCAGTCGTCATGGCACTAAATTTAATATGATCTGAAGAACAATCAATTTCACATACAATAATTTGTTTGGGTCACTTTTAGGGTCTCAAAAGTGCTTAATTATTATGTAAATTGAGACAAAATTTATCTCACATATATTATAAATCACTATTAAAAAGTTGTTTTTGAAAGCTTCAATTGTCATTCCAAACAAACATGTCACTAGGGTCTTAATCGTAGCTAACATTCATGATACACATACATGTACGGGAGAATATCCATATTTTCCATTTTAAGTGCATGTCATGGGGTCCTAATCGTAATTAACATTCATGATTTGATAACCATCAACCTCAAAGATAGAAGCCTGGGCGACGTTTTGTTTGTGTTTTTAAAAATCTATGAATATGCCCCTTTTGCGTTGGCAAAAAGAAGAAGAAAAGAAAGCTGATTTTCTTCTAAATATGCCATAAATACAATATCTTTATCTTCTAAATTTATATAGTATTTTTTTCAAACTTTGTGCTAATGATTACACATATTACAGGCATGCTATATTAAAAGAGTAGTTTATAATACAAATAATTAATTAAAATGGGCATTTATAGAAATCAAGCCAAATTTTTATAAATAATTAACTACAATGGCGGAACATAGTGATGGAGGCCCATTGGCCTTTTACTGATCTTATAAAATTTGTTAGTATATATATGTATTTATTATATGATATTTTATTTGGCCAAATTTGTCCCAACTAATTTTTTCCTCCTACTTTGTAAGGATAATGTTTGTTTCATACTTATTGTTAGTTTGTGAGAGGAAAATAAAATTAACATTTTGAAATACCAAAAAGGTTAGTATCATACCCGGTGGGAGTTGGGCTCAGTGGAAGTGGAAGGGACTTGGTAAGCTTAAGAAGGATCTTGAGTTCAAGTCCTTGTGGATGCGAAAAACTCACTGGAGAGGTCCGCATATCTACCGTGACGCCGATCCAGACTTTATCGAGATTTCCAGTGAATCTAACCTGATAACAAAAAAAAAAAGAAAGGTTAGTATCATCTTATATATTGTTTTGATGTATAATTATCAGTTGTTATTTATTTGTATTTTCAAGGTTATTTGATACTATTTAGTAAATACTCTCTCTGGTCCTTATTTAAGGAATCAACTAACAATTATCACAGGTCAATAAAAACATTTAAAGTCATTAAATTTGTTCTAAAATTTAAGTAATTTTCAATATTAGATTATCATCCCTATTAAGTACACTAAACTCTAATATCATATTAATCATTATCTTTTTTTTTTGCTTAAAAAAAGTAATAATTAATTTTTATTAATTATTACTCTCACTCATTACCTTTTTAATTATGGGTATACATGGGAAAAAATATTTAATGCTATTTGGAAATAAGCAAGTGTCTTATAAAAAGGATCAAATATACTTGTTAGTTAATGTAATACCCGGATACTTATTTAATTTAAATATTATAAAAATAAGTGAATATGTGGTCTCAAATATTGAGCATAAATTATCTTATTTTCTAAGATAAATTACTTAAATTAAAAGAGATAAGGTGCTTAAAGAAAAGGGCCAAAAATACATTTTTAAGACATAAAATGGACTGAAAATATTATGATAAATCTTAAAGGGCAGTAAAATAATTATTGAAAATTAGGGAAAATATTGTCCCTAATTATAGCAATTTAATAAATTATTTCCTTGGAAATAATAAGGAAAAATTTAATATTAATATAAAAACCCTAAATTAGGCCCCAAGATTTTTAATATAATGCATGGGATATAAAATACAAAAGTCAGTCAAATAGTTGTGAGATAATAATTTATCCTAATTAAGAAAATTATCAACAATTAGTAAGTGGCTAATCTGGTATTTAATGAGATAATATAAGATGATTAAGATATTAAGTAAATTAATTAAAAAGAATTAATTAAATAATTAAGGGGGCGAAATTCATAATAAAAATAAATCAAAATATTAAATATGTGTGTGAAAAGGGTTGTGGTTATTTCAAATAATATCTAGATATTTAAATTTAATAATAATATATTTGGTAAAAAAGACGGAGAAATGAGAACCTAGGTAGAAGTAAAATCCTACCTCAAAATATATGAACTAAGTATTTAACATATGGACTTTTTATAAACCAGGTAGAATTTTATCCGGGTGGACTATCTCCGAAGTCATTTCTGGAACCAACAGTCATTAAGAGATTAGGATAAATAAGAAATAGAGCGAGATAGTAGAAATGAGAACCAATATAAAACAAGACCGTTGTGACAAACCAGAACTAAGTTTCTTGGTTAGGACATATTATAAACCAGTGAATTTTTGTCCGTGAAAGCTGGTACTTCCTAAGTTATTCCGTGATCGATGGCGTCTGTCCAAAAAATGTTCGATGAACAGAATACCCTTAATGGGATCAAAAATTTAGTTAACCCAAGTGGTTTTAAAGAGAAAAGAATAGAACTTGATGCCTTGTTCCTAGGATTTTTGGGATTAACAAGATTACGCGATTAGAACACTAAACTGGGAACTTTATCGGTGCAGGTGCATAAAGCACATGGGTGACATCATGGATGATGCAATCTTCTTCTAGAAGGATGTATCGGTGCAGGTGCATAAAGCACATGGGTGACATCATGGATGATGCAATCTTCTTCTAGAAGGATGACATGGGCATAAGGTCGACCAAGGCATTGGAAGGCCAAGATTGAGCCACGTGTCAAAGTGCGTCCGACGGGTGAAATCCGTCGATAAAGCATGAATAGTAACCTCCTTTTCTTATAAATAGAAGCCAACCCTCTTCTCATTTCTCACACCAAAACCGTGTTCTAGAGAGAGGTTAGAGAGAAGGAGGAGTCCGGAGAAAATCTAGCGGGCTTTCTGGTAAGTTCTTCTGGTCCCTAGTCTTAAGCTTTGGTAGTTCTTTCGGTAGATATAGTAGAAATCTTTAGATTTATCTTTAAATTTCCCAGATAGTTTAAATATCATGTTTAGGGGTAAATATGGTATTTATTTCGAAAATATATTGGGAAAAGAGATATGTCAAAATTGAAAGATAGGGTCAAAAAGTAATGAAGCTCGGCGAAATTTCACCGATTAGTCAAACTAGGGGCAAAATGGTAATTTGTCCTAAAATACCTATTATCTTTGCTAGATATTGATAAATATTATCCTTATAGGATATCCGAGATAATCGCATCGCCGTCGTATCTGCATTGTTGTCCGTTGTTTGCACCGTCAAGAATTATCGTTTTTAAGTAAACGCGTCTCCGAAATACCGTCAACGAAGGTACGTTCGCGACGTCTTTATAACACCGACTCGATGCTTGTGACATGCTTATATATGATTGTTGTGTTCCTATCTTTGAGACTCTGTCTTAGTTATTTTTGATACAATCATGAGTACACGCGCTTATGGTTTTAATAATCTAGTTGAGAGTTTTCAAAACGAGGACACGATAGGCCATGCCAAGACTGGATTTGATAGTGCGGTGAGAATAACAAATATCTTGCCGGGGGCATGTATTGTTATTGCCTTACATACATATATGTATTTCCTACATCTTATTATGGGCTTTTGTAGTGATGTTTGCTAAAATGACATGAATACCGTGAAACATATATTGTTTACGTAAGCGTGGGGTTAGCAATTCTTGGTCGATGGGCGTTGAACCTCGATCTTAATTAATAATTGGGAAGAATCATGAACCGGAGAAAGCGCACCGGTAGATGGAGCCGTAAAAGACGCCGATAACGGAGCATGATGGAAGGCACGATCAAAGTAAACGTTGAAAGAAAGATAACGAACCCACCTTACAAAGTAATCTAATAAGGTTCTTACATATTATTTGGTCTTAAAGCTTAAAAGGGTACGTCATGTGGTTTAGTCAATCGATCATAGTAAATACTCGGTGAGACTCCCACTGAACCTACCCGGCTGCCAAAATAGGATGATTTAACCGAGGTTAGGTTGTATCTTTTGCTCTTCGAGCTTGGTTGAAGAGGTATAGTTACGTAGAAGAATTGTAATTATAAAGTTTTGTATTCTTGTGTCACGAACATTCCTTCTAAAATTTTTAATATATCGATATCGTCCGACATCATCATATGTCCTACGAGTATTTTTTTTTATCGATTACTCATTGTCAAACTCATTGTTCATATTTTTAAAATCTTTCTTCGTTTTCTGCATTCGCTTTTATGAAGACTCAAAAACTACGACAAATTTTATAAAACCACATGTCACCTACGACGATTTATCTTTGAAAATTGGGGTGTTACAGTTAATGCCTTATAAAAACTAAAGAGAATAATTTAATATGTTTATTTTTTGGCCCGGGCTAAAAAAAAAATTCTGGTTCCGCCACTGATTAACTAACGTGATTGATTTTGAAATTTTGGAAAAGTGGAAACGTCGTGGTCGTCTTGCGTAGCAAAAGTACAAAAACAAGGTCGCAGTCAGGTTATCTTGTTCATAATAATTTTGATGACTATTAGTTGTTGTTGTTGTTTTGTATATGGTCTCTCTTATTACAAACTCTTGTGACGGACGGAAACATTTCTTCCACGTATGGATTAAGATGCACTCTTTTTGTCGTTAATATAAAGTATACTTGGTCTTGATAATAATAAATATATATAAGATATAATTTCTATATTTGTAAATCATTTTCTAATTTAGCCCTGTTGATATATACTCCCTCGCTCAACAATAATCAAAAGGAAAAATGTAGGAAAAGAGGAATTAATGAAGATAATTACAGTATTTTAAAAATACATATTATATAAATTTACTTAACTAACAAATAGAATTTAATCAAATTATGTAAATAAGTTTACAATATATTAAGGACCAGAGGGAATATTTGATTAAGGAGTAAGGTGCATTTGGCATTCTAAAGTATTTTATCATATGTATCTAGCATTTTAAAGTATTTTGTAGCATATTTAAAATATACTTTAATTTTTAGGTGTCCAATACTCTCAATTGTTTTTTCTGCCTTGGCAAGGGACGAACCAAAAATAAATTTTAGAATTCAGGGTGCATTTGAAAAATACTTTAAGATAATGGGCGTACTTAAAAAATACTCCTTCCAGTCCTAATTATAAGATCTAGTTGACTTGTTTTGGAAAGATTAAGGAAGCTAATTAAATTAGCTTAGAGTATTTTTATTTTTTTTTCTTCAAACTAAATATTTTGACCAATAAATTAATATATAATCTAAAAAACACAACATATGAAATAATTAAGTAACTTATTTAAACATTCCTTAATCTCTCCAAAAAAAAATTAATTAGATTTTATAATTAGGACCGGAGGTAGTACTTCAAAATCATGCATGCACATGCACATTAATCCTTAATTAATCATAGTGTCATCACCTGCTCTCTGTAATAATATAAAAATCTTGCCAAATCACATTGTTTATGAGTTTAAATAGTACCGTGTGATTTATTACTTAAACTTGATACCAAGCATGGGGTGGCCCACCTGAGTTTATATATACATATAAAAATGAAAGTGACGCATTATGATCGAATGAAGACAATAATGGGAGTAAAGGACAGCATAATGCACACAGGAAAATGCTTGAAGCGTTGACTGAAAATGAGGTGAAAGACTTTTTAAAGACTTACTGATAAGTACACACAGATACTTATGGGTGCAGTGTCTTAGAGCACAATATGATTGTGGTGATGATTGTGTACCGTGAGTGGAGAGAAAAAAGTATAATTCACTTACCTCTCGCATGCTATTACTGAAGTATGGGAGAAATTTTTACAAGGCATAGGTAGAAAGATAAATGATGGTAAAACCACTAGATTTTGGTGGGATTTGTGGACGCCTCTGGACAAACCGTTGATTGAGTATGTAGTTTCAAATGCCCATAACATTAACCCGGATGAAATGGTGAGTAGTTTTACTACCCCGAGCGGTGGTTGGGATGTCCTAAGGTGGAAGGAACATCTACCAGACTGGGTGATTAAGAAGATGGTTAGGTTACAGCCCCCTACTGGATCCCAATCAGATACAGTCATCTGGCGTAATTCACCTGATGGAACATTTTTAGTAAAATCAGCCTATAAATTCTTATCTAGACTAGACACCTATGGGTCAGTCTCTGGATCGTGGAGATTTTGGCATTGGAATGTGCCTGAAAAGATTAAGTTTTTTATTTGGCAAGTAACCCATGAGAGATTAATGACTAATTCTTTGAGAGCAAAAATTGGGCTTTCAAATATAAGGGAGTGTTTACTAGGTTGTTCGAGTGAGGAAATAATATTACATGTCTTGAGAGATTGTGAGAGAGCAAAAAATGTAAGGAGGGAATTTCTTAATCCTAACAAATATACTATATTTTTCTCATCTAATTTGCAGGTATGGCTTCGATGGAATGCAACAAGAAATCCTGCCAAGGATTGCTTCAAGAAGTGGACATGGAACAGAATATTTGCATATGTCTGTTGGTTGTTGTGGAAAGCAAGATGTATTCAGGTGTTTGAAGGCAAAGCAGTCACTCCAAATGAGGTGTTTCGTCAGTGTCAACACCATTTAATGGAAGAAGTTGTGGCTGGGAGATTAAAAAATCAATTGCTTGCAGAGATATCACAAATAGATGCCAGATGGAGGAAGCCAATTCCAAGATATATTCGTCTGGATGTGGACGCGTCAGTAAGAGAGTATAACCAAGCAGCAGTTGGAGGCTTGATTAGGGATGACAAGGGAAGATGGGTCACATGATTTATGAAGAGTATTGGAACCTTTCCTTTGGTGATTGCAAAGGTGTTAACCATTAAAATAGGGCTTTAGGTTTGCCAATTTTACAAGTTCCAAAGAATACAAGTTTTCTCTAATTCTTTGGAAGCACTAAATGTTTTGTTCAGAGATAGCGTGTTGGATCATCCTTTTAAAGCTGAAATAGAGGCAACACGTCAGTTATTGTACAAAGATTGATAGGTTGTTCTGTTCCATTCGAATAGGGAAGCTATTGAATGTGCAGATATTTTGGCAAAAGATGTACATGTAGATGATATACGATTCTGAGATAGTTTATACTCGACAAAATGCTTGAGGGGATGAAATTAGTTCTTAGTCTTACGTAGTGCGTGTTTTGTATTTCAAACTTATGCTTGCCACTTGTACATAGGGGTGGAAGCCAGGCCAGATGTAGGAAGCTCGGTTCATCTTTATTTTAGACCGAGCCTGGCCCGTTAAGCACAAATGCTTGTCGGGGATGAAATTAGTTCTTAGTCTTACATAGTGTGTATTTTTGTATTTCAAACTTATGCTTGCCACTTGTACACCAAAAAAAAAAAGGGAGGGGGGATTCATTGCCTATCCAAATTTGCCTTGATCTCGATGATTTAAATTTGATTTTTTTTTTTACTTTTTTTTTTTTAAAAAAAATACTTTAATGAATAGAAAATCTAAAATAAAAATAATCTTTTAAATGATAACTTTTTTAATATTTTTTTGATTTAAAAATCACCAATTTTAAAAAAATCAAATCTCTTGTGCACCATCCGATCTCATTTGAACGGTCCAAATGGAATAGGCGTAGGGGAGAGATTTGGTAAGTGTCGGTCCAAAAAAAAGAGCTCATGTGTCACTTTTGTTACAAGCATCCAATGTCATAGATTACGGGGTGATAACAATTCCGATTTTTGTTGGAAAATTAATGTAAAATAAGGATTTGTGTACAACAGAAAATTTTGAGTTTTCCCAATTTAATATCCCTATTTCACATTAATCATTTTTATAAGGTGGTTTTAATTTTCATAGATTCTATGAATTTTTATGTTCTTTTACAACAACAATAAAACATTTATCTCATTTAATGATAATGTTGATCAAATTTACTTATTTGGATTAAAAATCAAATCTATAAGATGAATTGAATTTCTTAACGGTGTGTAGTGACGGTAGAATATGATGCCTAACTCCTTTCATGGGGGACCTCTTTTGTTGGCTTGCAATAATGGTGAGCCAACCATCTGATTGATTAAAATAAAATTGATAACCGCAGTTATTATACCTATATGCAATTCTTTATAAGTAGTCTCATTTGCATATGTGTTCACCATCAATCTAATTAAAATAACAACCTCCTAATTATTTTCAACTCCAAAACTCCACCAATTCAAATTCTCATCCTCAACCTTTGATTCCATTTAATGATAATACTCTCTGAATCCTTTTTTACATTTTATTTAGATAAACCTTTTACTATCTTTAGATGTATTAAAAAAAATACTTTAAATTTAATATTTTATGAAACTATTATAATACTATTTTATAAAGAAATTAAACCTTTTTTTTAGCGGCGTTTTTAAGTTTTTACCAAAAGAAAAGAAAAGAAATTAAACCTTTTAATTTTGTCTGAATTGAAGCTGTGAATTGTGTATCCCAGATTTTACCATTTCAAATTTAATTATTTATGGTTGAAATAATAATTTCATAAGAGTTTAATTCAGAACCATCTATTTCTCTAATCTAAGGGTAGGTATAAGATTCTCGGAACAAAAGGAAAAAGAAGAAAGGTAGAGAATCTATACCCGAGTGATATGATTAGATTAAATTAAATGCACATAATATACCACTTTGATCCTATTTATAAGTCCATTTTAACTAAATCTCACATATCAGGAGAGGTAGTTGACACAATCATTATGGGGGTAAATTTTTAACTTTGCCCTTATTTATGATTGAATATTTTTTAACTGTTTCTTCTTTCTCTATTTTTATGAGTACAATTAATATGGGTAAAATTGTCACAATCTCATTTATTACATGAAATTGACTTATAAATAGGACCAATTTTTTTTATCAAAGTGAACTTTATAAATAAAACCAAATGATACCTTTCTAGATTCAGTAACTCTTTCAATACAAACATTTATAGTAACAATTAACGTTGCCGTGACCAAAAACAACACTATACATGCCACACACAGGGGGTTACAGATAATACTTCATCTTCGTATTTCAATAAAATTAAAGCCTCACATAGTATGTTTCAAAATACCTTAACTCTTTCAATAATGATAGTTTTAAATGTTTTAATGTAGATTAAAGTCACAATTAAGAAACAAAGAGCTCAAAAAGACTATCAGTGTGAAACAGTATATACTTAATGAAATTAGTAAAGCTATGATAGGTCAGGTTAAGCATGATTATCGCATTCACATTGATGCACACATGTCTAATAAACATTGTTGTCAAACTTCGCGAGAGTTAACTTTTTGAGTTCTGCTTTTACATTTCTAACTTTCAAAAACGAAAACGATCATGGTAAACTTCGTCTTAGTTATAAACTTCGGTTAAACTCACGAGTTTATATACCAAATTTACCAAATTTACGTTTTTCTAGCTTACAAAACCGTATTAACTTACTCTTAAACTCGTGTTAACTTTTTTGATTTGATCATCACGCCAAGACTTTATATAGAAATTTTATAAAAAAATTCTTTATTAAATATGATAAATGATGAATGTTAATAGATTTAACTTCAATTATTTGGATTTAAAACATATTTAAATCAAATTGTTGTCATTTTTGTATTTTAATTATTTAATTATACAATAGTAATACCTATTTAATAATAAAAATAAACTTTTATGAGTTTACGATACAAGTTTATATTAGTATCACGAGTTTGCTTAAACTCGTATGTTTGACAACTTAACTAATAAGAAAAGAATCCTTGTCATGAGATATTTGACATCAGGGGCAATCGCGACAAATGCGTGCTTAATTTCCATAAATTCTCCAACAACTTGAACTCTATTCCTAAATGTAGAAATCCCAACAAAGCAACACCTCACAAAATTCAGCTTCATAAATTTCCGGCAATGCTGTCTTAATTTCCATCTTCTAACACATACAAGTGATCTAACATCTCTTCAAAAACACGAACACCATACAGTATCCACTGGCTTGTGCATCCAACGGGAGAAAATACCCCGTCGTTAATTAAAAGATCTCGCTCAATAACTTATTGTGCGTTCTCTTTGGTCTTCCTCTGTCCCTCTATAAATTTTTTTTGTTCTTTTACAACAACAACAAAATCTTTATCTCATTGGGTGAGATCAACTATATAGATCAAACGACGTCAATGAGCTTAGTCAAAAATCAAATTTCAAGATAAATTGTTAACTAAAAAATCTCGCTCAATAACATTTTCTTCGTTCTTCCTTTGTTGATCTTTATTGGGCTCCAACCAACTTAATCTATCATCCTAATTGATACATCCAATAGTCTTCTCTTTACGTGTTTTAATCACATCAAACGATTTTTTTACTGTTTTTGTAATAGGTGCCACTCCAACCCTTCAATCTTAATGACAGTGCCAAAAAAATGTTAATAGTGGAATGTTAGACGATGACCAAATACACTCGTATAAAATTTAATATTTATATATCAATAATTGTTTGAAAAAATCATTACTAGAGATTAATAGTGTTAGGGTTTCTTTATACACATTACAGTGCAAGGGTTATATAACTGAAAAAAATGTTTTCTCTTTAAAAAAATATATTAAATGATTAAACTGAAGCCTTAAATAAAGTTAAAGAAGTAAACAAGCACGTCTATAATCGTATAAGCAGAGTTCAAAGTTTATATCGCGCTCACTCCGTTCTTGATTATAAAATCTCATTTTCTTAAATAGAATTGTCCCTTTTTTATAAGGCACTCTTTGAATTTGCCTAACAAATAAATACATTTTTATCCATTTTATCCTCAATTAATTTTATACATTACATTAATTAAAATGTTGATTCATTCTCACTCACCAACTTTTCTCCATATATTACCTTTTATTACTTCCGGTCCTAATTATAAGAATACTTTTATAGTATAATTTATACTACAAAACTATTCCTATAATTATGAACGGAGGGAGTATCATTTTTCTCATTATTATTCTTTTTTTTACTCATTAATAAATAGGGGGATGTTTGGGAGAAATTTATTATTTTTAACTGATTTTACCTTTTTTTAACAATACAATTTTTTTTCTTTGCTGAGCACATGTATCCTCCTCCTGAAGACAATCACTTTTGAGGCTCGGCATAATCGATCTTATATGTGGGCACTTCTCCCATCAAGAATTCAAACCTTGACTCACTAAGTTGTGAGGAACTAACCTTTTATGCTAGACCTAACCTCTTTGATTTTAACAATACAATTTGATTTAAAAGACATCATATAGAGTAAGGACCTGGTTTCCTTGCTTGTCCTTTGGACGAGAAGGAATATATCGATCGTACGGGTGAGCTTTAGACCACTGTCTAGATCTTCTTCTTTTTTTTTCATAGAAAATAATTTTAATAGGTAGAGAATTAAAATAAAGATAATGTTTAAACAATCATTTTTTTTAAAAAAAAGATCTAAACTGATAATATCTGAACTGTTCAGAATTTGTCCGTACAGACAAACTCTCCACGGTACCAGTTCCTATATAGTAACAGAGGGGTTAATGACGAGAGGGCTGTGAAGATAAAGGATCTGGCCCAGTACATGGAGTGCAACACTCCAACCTGACACTGCCACCACCAATGCTGCCTGCTTCTCAAAGTAGAAACAACTGGTCAATACTCACACTCAGTTATTAAGCTGACCCCTCACCCGACCCACACACATGGTGTAAGCAAAATCACACTTTACTTTTCACTTTTTCACTTTGGCCTCCATGCCATCACTTGTGGTGTGTACTTGCTTCTTGCCTGAAGCTGTGGCACATGCCCGTTTGATCCTAATCCTCAATCGGCTTATTTCTCGGATGCTTAACCTATTAGAATATAATCATGTTTTTCAAATGAAATGAGATAATATTATTAATGGGTTGGGTCTAATAGAAGGGACTATTCTCTCACAACGTAGCGAACCAATATTCCAATCCCTACTAAAAGATGTGTTTACATTTAGTAATTGATAATGCATCGAACAAGATTGTCTCCAATATTTAAAATTACGGCTTACGTTTTTAACAAATTATCATTCAGGCTAAGAGGCTTAATTGGGAATTTTTAAATCGTGTGAATTTTGCATCGATACCCATTTTTGTTTAATACTCTTCCTTCCTAATTATAGGAGTAAATTTTGGAGTTGATTTTGGTCACAATTATAAGAGTAAGTTTTAACTTTTGTCAATCTTTTTCTATAATACCCCTATTTATACTTTCTCAATAATAATTAAAGACAACAATAATTTAATAATACCTATATATTTTATAAAGTAAATAATATTTGCAACTCATTAATGTCATATACACCTAAACTATACTTTTTTATATAAAATAATTTTGAGCAATTTTTGTCATATTTTTCCCATATCACCCATACTAATACTTCTTCCACAATAATTAATTTAACAACACACTTATATTCTATCAAGTGAGATATTATACTTTTTTCAAAGATATTTTATCCAACGTATAATTCCACGTTGCTCGGCGCACCAGCCCAAATGAATTGTTCACCTCTCATATTATTAAAACCCAGGTGACGATGATTGGTTTTGGTCCCTCTGAGTCCCACATATGATTAGATATTTTGTAAGTGAAATAATTAATTAACGTCATTTTAAATCTAAAGGGTATTTTAGAAAAATATACATAATTAATTAATTTAACTTCATTCCTTAATCCCTCCAAATTCTGGTAATTTGCTCCTATAATTAGACCGGAGGGAGTAATACTTTTCCTCTTTCCTCAACCGTAAATTCCTTTTTCTCTCCGTCTTTTTCACCCTTTCCCTAATAAACTGGATTTAATTGAAATTCTTTTTAGAATTAATAAGCGTAAATTAAAATAAAATTAAGTAGAAGCAATTCTATAAAATAAATAAAATTTTATTCTAAAAAAATTAAACTTTATTCCACATACATGTAATGAACTCTAATGATTTTTTTTTCTCCAAAAAATAATTAATTTAACATTTTGTAAGATGAGAAGGAAAAGAAAGAAATAGCCCAGCCTGACCCTAAACCCCATGGGCTTAGGCCCATAAACCTTTTAATTTTTTTGTAACCAATAATTAATGGGCTTAGGCCCATAAAACCTTTTTTAAAAATTTTTTTTTGTAACCAATAATTAAAACAAGCCCTTAAAAACAAGGAAAATTTCAAAACAAAATACAATTAAAAATTGGAAAATACAAATAAATGCTGCAAATTTATCAATTTCTAAGTCAGAATTGAAGTAGGAATCGAAGTTTTCAATTCTAACCAAATGGCTAAAATGCCTTGAATTGAGGGTATAAGTTTTAGCGGTCAATAACAACATCTATATTTATATTTTACATTAACGACTTTATTTTCATGTTTGACAATTTCATATCCAAAAAATTAGGGATAATTTTGAGAACACAAGTTTCAGGGATCAATAATAACATCTGTATCTATATTAATATCGGATTTTACATTAACAACTTCATTTTCATGTTTCACAACTTAACTTAGGGTACTTTAGTCATTTGGTTAGAACTAGAAATCCTAGATTCTTACTTTAGTTTAGACCTGTGATTTAATAAATTTGCAATGCTAATTTGTCTTCTCATTCTTAATTGTGTTTTTCTAAAATTTTCCCTAAAAATACAACGTGATATAGCTTAGCTAGTTTTCTTTTGTGTTTTTCCCCCGCAACTCTAGTTTCAAGGCTAAATGCGATTTGAAGAATATAAAACACAAAAGCAAGCGCACCGATACTCTAGTTACTAATACTATTTTATATATATATGACTAAACATTTTTTATATATATATATATATATATATATATATATATATTTATTTATTTATTGCTTATTAGTATCCCGGTTCAAATACAGACCGTTATGAAAACGAGGGGAGAGATTATGACTAAACATTTTTTATATAAATTCAAGATCTCTTTAGAGGGATTTAATTCAAGTTTTGATTTACAGATTAGATCAACTCTATGTTGATGAATTCGACATAATTTTACCCCTTAATAATGTCTTGTAACAAAAATATAATAAGGGTTTAATGTTTCTGCAGCACTCACATAAAAGTAAGTGGGTCCCATTGTAGAAAGATGAGAGAGAAAATATTAGTAGGACTTACTCACTTTTATGTGAGTCTTTGAAAAAAGTTTATCTACGCGAAAACATTAAACTCATATAATAATGTATATATTTTTGTGAATTCCACGTAAGAGCATCTTAGGATAAAAAAAAGAAAGAAATAAGAGCATCGTCCGGGTATTTAGATTTTACTTTTTCAAAAAAAATGGAATTTTAATTATTACAAAAAGCATTTGTTTGAATGCATAAAAAGTTATTCCCTCCCATCCTAATTATAAGACCTAGTTGACTTTTTTGGAGAGATTAAGAAAGTTTATTAAATTAGCTTAGAATATATTTTTTTTCAAACTAAATAGTTTGACTAATAAACTAATAGATAATATAAAAAAACACAACATATAAAATGAATAAGTAATTTATTTAGCTTCCTTAATCTCTCCAAAAAAAAGTCAACTAGATCTTATAATTAGGACTAAAGGTTGAGTTGGTAATTAATTGTGTTTTAACTTAATTTTTTTTTTTTTTGAATAATGTGATTTGTTATAAATTCTGTTTTCAATCGATAGCCTCATGTGAAAGTAGGCCATTTCACCTAACACGACAATATTAATAAAGGCAACAGGAAGTTTGGAACATTGAACAAAACCTAAAGCTGCGTCTCATAATATCAACTTCAGAAAGTGATAAAGAACGATCCTTCAATTCTTTTATTAGGTCAAACGAAATAACAAATCAAGGCTCAATCAATCTTCCCTAAAACAAAATTCTTTTACCGGGCTTCCACAAAGGTTGATGGGCTCGAAAAATCAAGAAAAAACTATAATGAAAATTGTTATAAATATATGTATTATGTGGATGTCGGTTTCGATAAGTAACTTCGGCGAAGGTGCATAAATGAAACATTCTTGTGTAAGCGTTGATTCTTGAAATGAGAATTCCTCCATCTCTAGAATTTCTCTCACGACTTCTACTTTTTCTATACATCGTTTTAACTTGGTTTTATAACACGTTATCGATGCGAGACTCTAATCAATGGCTCCTAACACCGATCATCATCATCGTTCACCTTCCCGGAAGAGGAAGAAGTTTTTTTCAAATCGCTTCAAAGGAGGCGTTTCGGTGAAAATTGATTTACGTCGGTTGTAATGTGATCTCTCTGCTCGGGTATGTTTTATGAAATTTTGTTGGTTGATTTTAGAAATATATGCACATGTGTGTCGTGAGGAAAGAAGAAAGTCGAAGGCGCGAGAGACGGGCGGAGGAAGAAGAGGAGAAAGAAAAAAAAAAAAAAAAAAAAAAGAAAAAAAGTCACAGACGGTAGGTTTGAAAAAATTGTCCGTGGGTCCTACATGTTTTTAATATTTTATTATTACTATTACTATTTGCATAGTAAATTCCAAAAAAAAAAAAAAAAAAAAAAAAAAAAAAAAAAAAAAAAAAAAAAAAAACTGTCGGTACGTTTGAAAAATTTGGCGCGGACCCCACATGTTTTTATTATTTTATTAATATTACTATTTGCAAAAAAAAAAAAAAAAAAAAAAAAAAAAAAATGAACGATAAAGTCGGCAGATTTTAGAAAATTACTATTTGCACATTTTATAATATTTTAATTTTATTATGAATAGTAAAATACTATTCACGAAAATAAAAATTTGATATTTTTTTATTTAAATTTAAGTTTTAATATTTTATTTTTATTGTTGTTAATATATTTATGTTTAATCATTTATTGTTTTAATATAATATTTTATTTTATTTAATCTTTTTAACATATTTATATTCAGCATTTTATTTTTATTATTGCTAACATATTTATATTTAATTATTTATTTTTATGTTAGCATTTATTTATATTTATTTATTTATATTTTATAATTATTATTAATTTAACACCTACTTTTTTGGGGTTAAACCTCCTAACAAGTCTTGATTTAATATTCAGCATTTACCTTTATGTTATTTATTTATATATTTATATTTTAATTTAAACACCTCTTTTGGGGTTAAACCTCTCCTAACCTAAGTCTTGATTTAATATTTAGTATTTATCTTTATGCTATTTAATTTAAGCATTTACTTTTATGTTAACTAACATAACATTTACTTTTATGTTATCTAACATAACATTTACTTTTATGTTTGCTAACATAACATTTACTTTTATGTTATCTAATATAACATTTACTTTTATGTTTGCTAACATAACATTTACATTTATGTTATTGTTTCTAACATAACATTTATTGTTTATGTTTAATTTATTATTTGTCATTTTATTATTATTATTTTCATTATTATTATTATTAGTATATTTTTATTATATGATCAGACGTCATATATAATGGCGAAAACCATATATATAAGTTTATCGCGAAGATAAGCAGTTTAAAGCCATATTGTGATATGAATAAAAGTTGTGAAGCGGAAGAGATAATTTAGGCAATGTAATAGAAGGCGTAAATTGTCAAGAAGCGAGAAGAGGCATAATTTGGCGCGAAGCCAAATGATAATTTGGCCGATCTTGAGAGATATATTGGCACGAAGCAAAGAGATAAATTTGCGCGAAGTTATGAGACATGGCACGATCCATAATTTTTGTATGGTATCGTTTGTATGAAAGTCTCAGTTGTATATTTGGTATTTGAAGATTCTTTTGTTCTTTAGAACAAATTAATGGGAATGTATGACCACCGAGAAGATGGTTGTTCTTCAAAAATTTATTATAAATGGGAATATTTAATTTGCTCAAGGTAGAAGCAATATTGAGAAAGAGTCAAGAAATATTTTGAATCAATTTCTTGTATTTATATGATCAAACAAAACAATGAGTTTTTGTTTTAAGGATCATGAATTTCCTCCAACATAATCAACTACATTCCCGAAGTGAATGTAGTAATGAATGAATTTAATTATGGTTGTGGATATGTGTGTAAATTTGTTTACATTTGGACATAGTTGTAATTATAATGGTTCAAATTCTCACGGAAGTGAGGAAAGATTATTGATAAGATCCATAGAATGAGATCTTGGGTAAAATAAACATGATAGAAATTAATGTTAATTGTTGTGGTGGCAAGGTCATTAGTTTTGTATTTATTGTATGCCATAATATATTTGTTAAAGGTCAAATATTTGATATACATTATCTGATAAGATAAGTATTATATGTAAATCACCTCAAAATCAATTTCAAAAGTATGAGGCGTTGATTTTAGAAAATGAGACCAATTTGGAATTTTAAATTATTAGGGTATTATTTTATAATTTTACGTGGTAGTAAAATAACATTCATAGAATTTGGGGTCAAGTTATGTAATTTTTCCCAAGCAAATTTTTCAATGGTTCCACGTGAAGGCTGGAGAAAATTTTGGCTGTGGTCACATTTTTATATTATTTTTATTTTATTATTTTATGAATAGTATTTACTATTCACGAAAAAAAAAATCAAAATAAAAAAAAATTGATATTTTTGAATGGTAGGTAGCCATAATATTATGTTTTTATGGCAAAAGTAGTCATAATATTGTGATTTTATGACAAGGAAATTTATCATTTTTATTGCCATAAACTTATTATTTGATGTTTAAGAAATTTATCAATTTCTATAATTGTTCTTTTATAAAAGAACAATATTGGTTTAAAGAAATGGCATGGCAAGAAAATTTTATAAATTATTATATAAAGACCACGAAAGTATATGTATCAAATATTGAATGATCTGAGAGAGTTTTAAGTTATTGTCTTAAAGACAAATATTTTGCATAGAAATTATGCCACATGAGTAATAAATTTAAAGGCTAATAGTCTTGGAGACTAATTAAGCATAGTTTACCCACTTCATTTGAAAGACCAATGTTCAAACTATATTTGGTAGTATAAATTTATTTTAAGGCTCAGGAAGAGCTATGAAAGTATAAATTTATTTTAAGGCTCTGAAGAGCTAATGTATTGTTTCTTGAAGGAACAAAATTATGCATTAAATATGCATTTTATTCTACCAAATATGAAAGAAATTTGTTGAGTCTCAAAGATATCTACGTAAAATTGATATCATATAGAAAAGAATTGAACCACATGCTCATTGTAAACCGAAGTTTACAATATGACCGATGAGGTCATAAGTGATTAATAAAGATATGAAAAATTATTGAGAATTCATATCTTGATGTGTAAACAAATATTACAATTCATGACCAAGGAAAATTGAAAGTGAAAACCTACATTTGGATTGAAATCCATGAATGTTTGTGAAGTATTTTTAAAGGACTCACACTTGAGGGGGAGATTTCTAGAATACAAGTGTGAGTGAAATTTTGAAGAGTTATATACTTCCTACATTAAGCCTCTTTTATGAAGAATAAAGTCCTTGAATTTTAAGGTGAAAGTTCTGTCTCCACTTGAGGGGAGATTGTTAGTATGCAAGTGTGAGCTAATTTGTAGAAAGTCATACTCATACTTCCCACATAATGACAAATATGATCTCCGAAAATGAATGATAAATTATGATTGTGGATCATAATGTTACGATTAAGAAACCAAAAGTTTACTAAGATGAGATATATGTTACGATGCGAACGAAGTTTACTGATCAAAACATATTTATTGTTGGCATGACTTGTTTGATCATCCAAGTCATATATATATATTACAAATAAGATATTGTATTAACATCCATTGAAGAATCAGAAAATTCTTCATGAATAAAACGTTCTCAAATATAAATGACTATGAAAATGTCATAGGTCATAATTGGTAATAATGGATCTCGGAAATATATCAAACAGATTTATATGGGCCCATTGAAATAGCATGTAAACCATACAATGATATGATAAATTTGATAGATCATCTATAAGATGGTTACATGTGAGATTATTTGCTTGCAACATGATGTTTGTAGAAATAATTGCAACATGAAGTTTGCAAAAGAGATTGCAATATGAAGTTTGCAATAATGTTTGATGTTTGAATAAATTAAGCGCCAATTTTCCGGATGATATGATTTAAGAATCATAATTAAAGCCTCCATAAATAAGCTGGATGAATGCTTATGAGAACAAAATTTTATGTTAGTATATTTGATGTTATATAGCGTACTTATATAAGCCAAATGAAATTCTCCCTAAAAATGATTTTTGGTCGGAAGATAGACAAATTCCATCTTAAAAGGGTTGAATGTGCAATGATTATAAATCCACCACAATGCACATAGATGGATATAGAAAGAAATTTTAGATAAATGTTGTATAAGTACCTTCTATTTCTTGTTTGTCTCTATATGAAACAATAAGATGTTTCTAAAGGAAACAAATGGATATAGGAGACTTATCTTTGCGTGATTAGTCAATTGTCGTTTGACATTGTTTTCTTACCATGAGGGGAGAAATTGGATAGCTGGAAAAGTGAATACATGAAATGCATTATAGCATTGTATACATCCTCGAATAAGTAGTATGAACCAGGAAGTTCATCGATTATGCATTCATGAATTATTTGCCGAGATAATATTCTTGACCCAAATGAGATTTATTAAATCTTATACTCCAAATTTGAAAATGCTCCAATCAGTATAAATATGAATGTGACATGCTTTCGAAGCATGAGAAATTATTCGGTTCCAATTATAAATGTTATGGATAAATTGGAGCAATAATTATGATGATCATATTAAGGAGGTAGATACTCCCGGAAGAGTATCGAGACATAACTAATTGTAAAAACCTCAAAGAGAGGTTCGGTAGCTGAATTATATTGATTTTGATAAGTTATGTCGAATTGGAAAAATGGAACCGAAAAGATAAAGTTGTCGACAACAATTTTGAAAGATGATATCACGTGATCAAATGAAGATATTATATAAAGATATGTCACAAGAAGTTGACATAAAGATGATTGGCCAAGAGGATAAGTGAAATTGAATATGACGCAAATATAATCATATTATGACGCTTATGGACCAAGTCCAAATTGAGATATATGAATGTTTATATGAAAATAAAGATTTTCACAAAGTCTAAATATGATTATGATGTGATATATGATTTTGTGGTGGATACAATAATTTTGTATATATATTGTTAATCCTGCAATTTATGAAAGAAAGAGAAATTATGCGTCTATTAGATATTGTTATATAGCCTATGATAAGACTTACTAAATTATGAAGATTACGGAAGAATCTTCAAAGGATCAAAAAGTGCTAGTAGCACATGTTCTTAAAAGGACTCGATGTGGTAAGGAAGGACTTAAGGTGTCGAAAGACATGTCCTAAAGACTTAATGTGCGAAAGCACATGTCCCCCGAATGATTTAAGGTGCCGAAGCATCAAAGGATTTAATGTGCCGGAAGCACGAGTCCTGAAGGACTTAGGATGCTAAAAGCATCTAATTCAAGATATTGAGAACAATAAAGGGGAAAAAGTTTATGTATGACTTAAATCAATTAGGGCACGGTGGTATAATCTTCTCGAGAAATATATGTTGAAAGAAGGGTATAAAGAAAGTAAATCATTATGCCCATGCATCTTTATGAAAAGATCTAGATGTGAATGTTTTAATTGCAAGTCATGTTGATGATATCAACATTATTGAAACGCTTTGAAAAGCTTCAATAAAGCAATTAATTGTTTAAAGAAAGAATTAGAAATAATTCATGACTTGAGAAGAACGAAATTATGTATTGGATTACGATTTAATACCTAAAGAATGAGATCTTTTGTTTATACAAAAGGAGATCCTAGATTGATTTTATATGGATAAGTAATATCCATTATATATTTTAAAGTATTTGCGGTGGATAAAGAACAATTTCAACCTCAAGCAAAGAAGTTGAAGAATGACATTTATGTATCATGCTTAGCATGAGATAATTCTTCACCAACACAAAGACATTAGAAGTAATGTAGTCATCGGGGAGTAAATCTAATGTATTTTAGTAGAGCAATTGATGTACGCGCTCTTTTTTTCTTATCTAGGTTTTGTCCCACTGGGTTTTCCTAGAAAGGTTTTTAATGAGGCGGCATTATAATATCGATGTAATTAAGAGGGGAGCGTATACACGTTGTACTTTCTTTTTCCCTTATCTAGATTTTTGTCCCATTTTCAGGTTTTTCTAGAAAGGTTTTTAATGAGGCAACATAAGAAAGTGTATCGATGGATAATGTACTTTTCTTTTCTTTAGCTAGGTTTTATCCCACTGGGTTTTCCTAGTTAAAGTTTTTAATGAGATATTCATAATGGACATCCAAGGGGGAGTGTTATAAATATACGTATTATGTAGATGTCCATTGCATAGTAACCCCTGAAAGTCTATAAATAGAGGTCTTGTGTAAACATTCAGGGGTTACTTGAAATGAGAATTCCTCCATCTCTAGAATTTCTCTCTGACTTCTCTCTACTTTTCTATACATTTTCTTCAGTTTTATAACAAAAATCATTATCTCTTTACAATGTAACAAATTAAAGTTTAAAACTTTGTTAAAAGAGAAGTCTACATTTAGTGCCTGACGAGATATCGAATATGATTGTTTCCAATACAAAGATATTTGTACTTTACCAAAAAAAAAAGAAAAGGTTAAGGTGCAAATTGCCCAACGACGTATTACGCTAGGAGCATCTAGCATAAAAATGTATTGAGGGTACCAAAACTACCAATGAACAATTGGAAATACGCAAAAATACCAATGAAGAATTTAAAACTTCAGCGAATAGACCAAAATGGGGATTGTGCTACTTTCACCATAATTAGTTTCTTCATTGGTATTTTTGCGTATTTTCAATTGTTCATTGATATTTTTGGTACCTTCAAAATATTTTTGTGCCTGGTACTCCTAGCGTAAAACTTTGTTGGCCAATCTGCACCTTAACCTAAAAAAAAAAAGAAATAATAATAGAGTAGGAGTAAATTCAAATATTAGCTAACAAATAGTGTGAGCTTTCATTTATTTTATGTCAATTAATCTAGCAAGTGTTTATGATTTTCTTCACATAAAAAATTATTCTAATGAAGTAAAATTATTGATACATTAAATTAAAATACTTTATATATTAGAAAATTATATTAGATTAAAAAAAAAGTGATCTTTCAGAATTAAATACTTGATTTACTAAAAAGAAAAGCAATGCATCTACTTTATCGAACCAGGGCTGTGTGTTAAAATATTCATGCATGCTTAAGGTTCAAGTTTGTTTTTGACTCAAGATGATCATTGGTTGACCCACGTACACACTTTGAAGCCTGCTTTCATTAAATTATCCTTAAGAAAAGGGTGATTATACCATAATCTAATGATTTGCACTTAATTATCACATCAGGCTCAAGACCAAAAGGCATGCAAAACAAGTGTTTTTCATGTTATCAATATTTTTTGGGCAAAAAAAAAAATGTTATCAATATTTAGAAAAGAAGATTGTAAATGCGTGTTACATTAATAATATACTATATCTATGATTTTTAATATAAGGCTTAGTTGACTAATTCGGGGAGATTAAGGAAATTAAATAAATTATTCTAAAGAATTTAAATTTAGGGTAAAAGTGCAAAAATAATAATAATGTTTTACACTTTGAGCAACTAACATAATTAACATTTGATGGGTGCAAAAGTAGCAATAAACAATTTTTAAAGTAGCTAAATTGAGAACGCCGTTAAGTTTGATCACATTAACCGTTTTAAACAGTGGGCCCCACTTAACAGAAGTTACCTACAATTAACGGTTAACATGATCAAACTTAATGTGGGAATTTTATGCATTTATTATGGATTATTTATTAAGTCATTATCTTATTATTATATTAGATATAGATATATTATATCATATCTTAGGATATTATATTTTAACCATTTTGATTTTATTAGATTTTAGGGTTAGCTTTAGGTTTGCCTATATAAAGCCCCGTATGTATTCTCTTTGATTCACAGATTAAGATTAATGAATTCAGATTAATTTTCTCTCTCCCAAATTTATCCACTGGTATCAGAGCTAGGTTAAAAATATTCAAAAAATATTCAACCCTAGTAACGTTTTCGGCACAGTTCTTCATCAACATCATCATTGGTGGTAGTTCCTCTGTCAAAGTCTGGACCAAGCTTCGACCAGTTCGTCTAGAGGTATCTGGCGATTCACCCAGTCTCGTCCGACTGTTTTGTCCGACGATCCTCTCCGTCACCCAGTCTCATCTTCGACTAGTCTCACATCGTCCTCTGCAAGTTCTGTCAACGATTCGAATGACTGCTCACTAATTCTAGTCCTTTGTCACATTGACTACTCTTGCTCCGTTGTTGCCAATCCTCCGTCATGTCGACTACTCTTGCTCACTCGTCGCAAGTTCTTCCAATGAACCCAGTGTCAAAGTGCTCTCAGTCTCCTGTGTGAATTTAGGATCATGATTCTGCCCTCTTTTTGTAGCAAGCTATCGGGCTATTCAAGACCATATGTCACTCGATGATTATTATCTGAAAAAATCAGCTTTGTGGCAAGAGTTTGATGCCCTAACAAATAAAACTCATCATTGCGGGGCTGATGCTAAAGAGGACCGTAAAGAGAAAGAAGAGGCAAGAGTCTACGAGTTGTTGGCCGGTCTTAATGTAATTTATGATGATTTTCGGGCACGGATTCTCAGTCAAGAGCCCTTGCCTTTTGTGCGTGAAGTCTATACCACTTTGCGCGATGAAGAGGATAGGCGCAAATCAATGCTTTAGAATTAAAATAATTCTGATGCTACTTATGTACCTTCCGAGGCCTCAGCACTTGCGGTTCAATTCAAAGGTTCTAAAGGTCGACCACTATGTGATCATTGTAAGAAATTGGGACACACAAAGGATAACTGCTGGGACCTTCATGGTAAACCTACAGACTGGAAGCCAAGGAAAGGAAAAGAAAGAGATGATGTAGCTGAAGCCTCCAAAGAATCATCCCAAAATGACTAGTTAAACAAAATCATGGAAATGCTAGCCGCACTTCAGACTACGAACCAACCAATTGCTAGCTCGACCATGGCCGCCACGGTTGTCAGAAGAGAATCTGCTAACATGGACGACGATTAGGTGTGCTAAGGAAGTTGAGAGTTGTATAAGCAAGTTGGACATTATTTACATTCATGATCCAACTTGAGGGGGAGTGTGGGAATTTTATGCATTTATTATGAATTATTTATTAAGTCATTACCTTATTATTATATTAGATATAGATATATTATATCATATCTTAGGATTAGATATATTATATCTTAGGATATTATATCTTAACCGTTTTGATTTATTTTGATTTTATTAGATTCTAGGGTTAGCTTTGGGTTTGCCTATATAAAGACCTGTATGTATTCTCTTTGATTCAGAGATTAAGATTAATGAATTCAAATTAATTTTTCTCTCCCAAATTTATCCACACTTAACAACGTTCTCACTTTATATACCTTAAAAATTGTTTATTATTACTTTTACACCCATGAAATGTTAATTTTCTAAGTGCCAAAAAGAGCAAAACATTATTACAATTTTTGCACTTTTACCCTTAAATTTATCATTTTTTTTTTCCAAATTAAGTCATCTAGGTTATAAACTTATATATAATCTAATTTTACATGCAAGTATTTTGGAGAAATCATGTAGCATATGTTATAATTAAGTTATTTATTTAACTTCATTAATTTCTTTAAAATAGTTAATTAGATCTTATATTAAGCATGAAGCATTTAGGTAGCAAAGGTACCATTTAGATAGAGTTCAATGAACCTCACTAAAATAATAGCCTACCTACTAGTCACAGAAGTTACTAGAAATAAGGATTTCTGGATTAAGAAAAAGTCGTGGGAAAGTGCTTTTTCCATATGTTTGGTTTTATCAATTTAATGAACATGCATGTATGTTTGAGACAGCTCAGCGACTTTATCAAGCAGGTATAAAGCAAAGTTTTTTTGGACTACATATATAAACCCCACAATCAATATCTTGTTGGGTCATTGAGACAGCACACGAAAACTACTTTTTTTCCCTGGTCCTTCCTCTGTTAATTAAGCAACCCATGCAAAAGAAAGAGAATCTAATAAAATTCTGTGCGTTGATAATATGACTTTTCTTACTCTTGTTCTGTTTTTGGACCACACTAGGAAGGCCCTGGGCTCTGCACGCTTATTATATATTCATGGCCATGGACCACTCTTGAAGGTCTCGAACTTGTGTTTTTCTATTGGGAGAAGTCAGAAACGTGCTCACATCAAGTACCATCGAGGGACACTGGGACCATATTTCAGATATTTGAATAACCTACCAAAAAAACCAAAAGAGACAGATAAAAGAAAGAACCTCTTCTAACTCTATGAGCATTTCTGCTCTGTTTCAGAACGATAATATTCTCTCTGATACTTGTAAGGGTTAGAAAACATCCAGATAATATATATGAAACATGCCGATCTTGGTCCCCTCCAACAGTAAATTTAGTGATTTACAGTTTCAAGGTTAAGTTCTGATATTTATAAACATTATGACTTAGTAGCTAGCAATGATTTAGGTAAAACTGTCTTGAGTGGATAGTGTATATTTCTACAGAGGAACAAGTGCTATATGCATCTTTGACCAAAAAGAGCTCCAAGTTTTGGTTTCTCCCAAATAGTAAAATTCATGTGGTGATAGTTGAATAGTGCAAGAGGCTTAGCTTAATACGAATATGAATTGGAAAAACAAAATTAATATGCTAGGATTGACGTATGGAACAGTAAAGAAGAAAATATTCTTTAATTTGGTAGCTGTATATTTTACTGAGTTTGATGAAAGCAGACATTTGAAATGGACCCAAGTTGTAAAATTGACGGCTGGGGAAGAGAGAGAGAGAGAGAAGAGGGACCCCCCTGAAGTTGAATGAACTTGCTATAAAGCTATCATTCATCTAAGCCTAAAAGCATAGGCCACATCATTTGGAATAGTCATCGATCGGCTTGCTTTTCCCAAAGCAGTTCTTGGCTACTTGCATTCTTGCATTTTGAGCATATTGATGTTCCTCGAAGTGATACCAAAGATAAAAATAGGAAGAAAGTGGTGTTTTTCCACATCCATATAAGAGAAACTCATTTGGAATTTACCAGAAAAAAATCTAGCATAAATGGATTTGAAGGCTTGCTGCATGATAAGAGTAAGGATTTCTGAGTTTCATATGTTTTCATTTATTGTAGTCTTTCTTTAGCGTCAACATGCTTCTCCATGAAACAATGACCATTATCCAACTTGTTTGATTCAAAGCTTCAGTTGTTCAGGTTACTAAATATAAAGTTGTGATTTTTCTTTTTGCACTTAATGTTGTAGGATATCTTTATGTTTGACAAATTGGTGAACATCTAAGATGAGCTATTAGAGAAGAATAAAGAGGACTCAAACATCTTAATCACCACTTGCAATTATAAAGTCTTTGTCTATTCAGCACCTGAATTTTACTGTTGGGTTTGGCCCCCGCTGATTCTTCAATATCAAATGCATAGGAAGTGAATGAGGAATAGATAACGGTGTAAGAGGAAGAAATTGCTTTATATGATGTCATAAATTTCCATGGCAAAGTGGAAGTGCTGGTTCGGATGGGTGAAAAGGCTCTTCACTCCCGAGTCAAAGGACAAAGTAAGTCATAGCTTGGAACCTTTTTATACAGTAGCAAATATGTATCTAACATACCTGTTTTGTTGGTGTGTGCGTATATATATATTTTCTAATCTGTAATATCATCAGAAGCCAAAGATATGGGGATGGAATCTTGGAAGGTTTAGGCTGAAACAATGTCCCACACTTACTGAACCAAATAGAGCACTTACCAAAGCAAGAGAAGAGCAGAGAAAGCATGCTTTGTCTGTGGCTATTGCAACAGCAGCTGCTGCAGAAGCTGCTGTTGCTGCTGCCCATGCTGCTGCTGAGGTTGTCCGGCTAACCAGTTCCTCCCGTTCCTATTCTTATCTGTCCAAATGCGACTGGAGCTTGGCTGCCATTAAAATTCAAAGCGCATACCGCGGACATCTTGTAAGCTTCCGAGAACTTTGTTTCAAAAATGAAAATGTGAAGTTAGCTCTATGCAGAGTTCCACCTTAAGTAACTTGAATTTGAAATTGGAAATTAGGCTAGGAAAGCATTAAGAGCATTGAAGGGAGTTGTGAGACTTCAAGCTATAGTTCGTGGTCAAGCTGTGAGACGTCAAGTGTTCAGAACTTTGAAGCATTTGCCTTCCAGTGCAAGAGAGCTGGCAGAAATTCATGAAAGAAACAGTCTTGCTGCAGAAAAAAGCTACAAGAATGACAAGAGCAATCAGTTTCCATGGCAGAAAAAGAAGTTGGAAGAGAGGGAGATTAAGGTAGGCATATGAAACTGTTTTCCAGTGAATATGGGTTATTAGACATGGAAGAGTACAACCCAAAAAGATTCAGTCATTCGTTTGCCAATACAGAAAATTTTCAAATACAGTTAATCTATAATATATTTATAGACCAAACTAATCATAGGTAAAACGTATCTCTGACATGTTTATATGTCCAACTGTAGAGCAAAAAGTTAATAAAAACACTGATTTTTCAACATTTTCTGTCCTCTTACTGCTTCAACTTACTAACTCCATGTTTAATGAAATTCCCTAATCCGTGCATTTAAGCTTCAGGAACTCCATTCTAGGACTAGGTCCATGTCTGGATAATTTTGACGCCATAAACCAGTAAATCAAACCTACATTGATCTTACAAATCCCTTGTTCTAATAATCCAACAGGAGACATTCCATGCTGATTGCCATGGTCAAAGGACTTGGGATTGCAGCTCGCATTTAAAAGAAGACATAGAAGCCATATGGTTGAGAAAACAAGAGGCCACTATCAAAAGAGAACGCATGAAACAGTATTCCTTCTCACACAGGGTAATCTCATTTGACTTCATCTTACTTATGACTCAGTTATGTTACTTCCGAGTCCTCTTTTTCATGACAATGATTCAGAATCATCACATCACTGAGAATTTCCATGTCATTATCTTTTGTAGGAGAGAAAAAATTCCCACGTGATAGAAGAACATGGGCCTGGTAAGGATTTTGGAAGAGAGAGCTGCCGTACACTGCGACAATGGCTGCAGGAAGAAACAATGAACAAGGATGTGTTTCACAAACCAGATCTTCTCGCAAAATCAAGAGACTCGCATGGTTCGACACAAGTCTCACTGAAGAGCGTGAAAAGAGAAGAGTCACAGGAAAGATTGATTTCACAGATTTCACTTCCAAGAAAATCATTTTCTCACATAAAGAAAGTGTCACTTTCAGATGATATTTCCATGCCAAATTCTCCAGTTTTCCCAACTTACATGGCTGTGACGGAATCTGCCAAGGCAAAGGCAAGATCTATAAGCACACCAAGGCAAAGAACAAAGTTTCTGGAATTATTCCCCAATCAGAGTGAGCCTCACAAGGAAGGCATATCTTTTTGGTCTTCTAGTTACGGTGCGCCTGCCAGCACCAATACAAACAATGAAACCTTTTGGCAGAGATGTTAGAGTGCAGATCACCATCATTATCATTTGAATGTGTGGCTGAAATCGTCAGAAGGATGCGGAGGCAAACTTGCAAGGTTTTGATTCATGCTTGGTTGTGCCACTGGTATACTAGAGATTGAGAGAGGCAATGTGAACCTTGAACTTGCTCAACATTCTGACGAAATCTTCACAGATGTATATGCTTTTTTTGTGGGTTGCTGTGTTGAATCTTCTCATTATGGTTTCTTGAAGGATTCTTCCTGGTTTTGAGGATTGGGAATGTTACTGCTGGGTACATAATACATGTCTAAATTGGTTTTTGGATTTTATCCTTCTTCTTTATACCACTGGATTGTTAATTAATTTGGTTTTTCTGCGTTTCTTTGGAAAGGTTTTCAGCAGATATTCTGCTCTAAAAATTATGGATTGTAATGAAGCAACTTGAATGGAAATATTCCGTCATATATATTTTGAAAATCTTAATTCAAATAAATGGAAAGTGAGAATATTGATAACTATACATCTTTAATTGAATCAATTCAAGTGTCCTATTTAATCAGTAAGCTTGCAGCAGCAGTGAACTAACGTTATCAATAAAAGGTTCAATTTCTTGTCACCACACAATACACACCTATAACTTACAAACGCCCTTCTGCTCTCCTCTATTTGATGATGGAAGCTCATTGAGGGCAGTTCTGACGTCTTGAGCACACTTGCAAAGCTCGAGGTTCACAGCCGAGTATGGAAATGTGCATGCTTGTGAGAAGTCAGTCATTTTGAAAGTGAATCACATCCTTTAAAACAAAACTTGCCTCAAGTCCGCGACCAATTTATCAAGAATCCCATCATTTTCAGCCAAATAACGTTCAGCTGCAAGTTTACTATCAAAAAACAAACCTTCAATAAGGTAACCATCTCCTTGTTTCACAATCGCTCCATGCTCACAAGCCAATTCTAAGACCTCAGTTTCAAGGCAAAATCCTCTTCCAAACTTGATCCCCAGTTCAGCCTTTTTCATTGCAGGTGCCAGTTTATTTTTTACCACCTGCACGCAGACTGCAAGACCCTCTGGCTGAAGATGTCAAGAGGGAGAAGAAAACAATCAAAACAGGTATCTTGATGAGTAGAGAAGAAATATATTTAGTGCCATTCGATATAGTCCTGGAAAAGGCTGAAGAAAATAGACGAGTTTGGGGAAAGAGAATTTCCAAAAGTTTTACGAATAACATTGATACTAATAGTGATTCAGTTGGCAGGAACGACAAGTCTCAGTCAATCCCACTTTAAAATCAAAGACACCAACAGAAATTACCTGATCCTCAGTTTTCAACAACCCTATTCTTGAAAGTCTCAAGCGTACAGCTGCATAGAATCCTAAGGCATTTCCACCACAAGTAACCTCTTCAACAGGTCCATATGCCTGGCCTGATTTTGGACTTAATCTAACCTGTATATGAAAGAAATGAACTTTAAATCCATATAATGTTTCCCAGACATAATTTAACATATATTCAGACTTTGGCTATGACCTGATTAATGAAAATGATAAGAGTTCGAGAGTGAGACAGCGAATAATGAATTTTCCGTAGTGCTTGAGTCATTAATTGCTTCAGAAAATCTCGTTTATAGACAACTCCTAATTGATCAAGTTCACGTTGTGGGACAAGGGCAGCAACCTGAAATGATAAAACCTTCTAAGTGAAGTGCGGAAAAATAAATGTCATTGATACAAACAACAAATCTATCATCCTCAAACCAACTGATTCATTCGATGAGCTCAATTGAACATCTTTTAAGCTCCTGAACTAAGAGTGTGTTATAAGTATGGCTTTTCTGAGTTGCAAATGGGACTGAATGAAGAATAAAATAAAATTCCTTTGGAATCTAGGGTCTTTCCTGATCATAACAAAGCATGGATACCAAGTTTTCTTTTTTTTTTTTTTTTTGGGGGGGTGTCACTGAATGCACACCTAGTTCTGTAGTATATTTGCTTTCAAAAATCAGAATACAGGTAATCATGAGATTTAAGTAACAGATTTAAAGACCTTAACACTAGAGCGTTAGGATTTTTTATTTTTTTTTAAGTGATGATGCAGCTAGTGCTGATAAAAAAAAAACTAGGACACAGATTCAAATTTATAAGATCAGAGTAGCTCAACACCAGGTAAGTTATCATCATGCTAGAAGGTTTGCATGCGTAGCAGTGGGAAGGCAAATTCTCAAATGCATGGAGATGAGAAAATTCATACAGGAGACCTTAAGGGGACAAGAACGAATCCCAAGATAAAATGGTTGAAAGCAATGTCTGATGTATAGCTTGAGTAAGCATGAAGGACAGTATCGCCCATTAAATGAGTAATCATTTGGAATGATGGTCCATTACTATGCAGACACTTCTATAAGGCTGTTATCTTAACAGCCAGACACTGCTTTTAAGTCTCATAAAGGACTAACAGACTGTAAATGGACCGAGTATGCAAAAATTTTACCAAGATCAGGATTTCTCATCAAATGGAGCAATTAATTGACGTCTCACAAGAGTTTTCTTCTCCATTTTATAAAATGGCATAGGCTGAGCCAAGCTTCTCAAAGTTCAGAATTCAACACTTAACCACCCTGGTATTGAGTAAAAGCCACTCCACTCATCCAAATCCCCAAATGATTCAGAGGTTAACACTGAAAATTAATCGCTTACACTGTCAATTACAATCACATCCACAGCTCCACTTTTCGTCAATGTATCCACCATGCTCAACAAGTTTTCAGCACAATCAGGATGTGAGACAAGAAGTTTTTCAGTATTTACACCAATTGATTCTACAAGTGAAAGGTCCAATGCATTTTCTACGTCAAGATATGCACAATATCCTGCCAGCAGAACAAATAGAAGTTCATTTAGTAATGAAAGGATACAGTATCCACAGCAACACGTTTGCAACAGATACAGGAAAAGAAGAGAATTAACCATCTCATGTGTCAGTTGACGAGCTGAAAATTAAAACTCCATTTAATTTTCTTACTAGTGTAAGATTTTAACACAAGTTTACAGTTCCTCAGTAGAAAAATGGCATTCGATACTCAACTGGGATATGTCAAACATGCTCAGTATTCAAGTCACTGGAACAGAGTAGTTTCATACTGATGATAATTGAAGTTATGACTCAAAGAACAATTTAGCAGCTTAATTCACACAAAAAGGGGAAAAAAACCAAGTCAATTATCAACATGAAAAGGATTTAGAGAAAATGAAGTAGGAATGGCCAACAGGTACCTCCAAGCCTCTGAGCTTCTTTTATAACTTGAAGTGCAAGTGTTGTCTTGCCAGCTGCTTCTCGTCCATAAATTTCCACAATTCTACCCTGAAATTTTCAATAGGATTTTTGCTAACGGTACTTATGATAGAAATTTAATCTTTAACTAGCTCCAGCTAAATGAATCAAGTTCTACCATCTGAAGAAAGTTGACTATTCAAAAACCAGACTACTTATAGTTGCTTTAGCCATGAAGTTGTACCTTCCAATCTCTAAACTATCACTAATTGTTAGAAGACCTATTTTCACATCGTAAATTGAATCTTATTTTAAGATTATATTAAGAAACTGACAAAATAGTTTAAAATATACACAACAGGATATACATACATCAGCATGATCGTCCATATATAAATTACATGCATTTAACCTGCATGCAAGGCTGCAGTATGGCAGTCCTTTGCATGGATAGAAAACAGTCGTTAGAAGACAACAAGCACACAAAAAAAAAAAAAAAGATGTCATAGAAATTGTTGAAAACTAAAAGGTTCAAGTCACATGATTAAAAAAAATTATACTCAACATTTATAAATTATAGTGTATGTAAAAGAATCTGTTCTTAGCTTACGTATCCCACTTTCAGATGGACAATTGGATGGATATTTTATTTTTATTTTTTTTTGGGGGGGGGGGGGGAATTGTAAATGACAGCGAAGAAAGGCCAAATTAAGTATCCCACATCCCTTCCCTGAATAACTCAACAAAGTTTTACTAAATTCTGTAATCTTTTTGGGCAGCCAAACTCAACCTTAATTTCTTAGATCTTAAACACCAAATTACAGTTAAAACGCCTTTTTAAGGCCTGCTCCAGACCAATGAAGGCCAATCAAGCCAGAACACTTGTGGCCATCTCACCCTCAAAGGCATAGCAAGTATATGTGCTGTGCTGTGCCACTTATGTCACCCATCGGCAACCTGCAAACATGTGATCCATAGTCTAATAGGTATGAATGTGTGATGCATTCATACACCATGTATTTGTCTGATTGATTATTGTGCTAGTTTTATAATACCTTTGGTAACCCTCCAACTCCAAGAGCTAGGTCCAGCTTCAGGGAGCCTGTAGAAATCACATGTGCACGACGTGTACAAAAAAATTTCCGCAAAGATAACATTGACTCTCTGGTAAACTCATTAGCAAGTTGTGAAACAGCTAAGCGTAGTGCAGAATCTTTCTCTGTTGCCTTTACATCCTCAACGATCTGGTCGCATTCTAAATCTGAAGCTTCAACTGAAAATAGGAAAACAGAAGATTGGAAAATCTCCTCTAAGTCAATTTAAATATGAAAAGACAAAAAACTTTTGCATGGTTCTGTTAAATAGAGGCATAATGAAGCTACCAGTTAAACAAACATATATATCCAGTAATTTTTCTATATCATTTATGATTGTAAGCAATAAGAACTTTGTGTTCTCATACAGTGAAGAGACAAAAATAATAACTTGGTGTGTCATATCTAACAAAATAGGCAAAGAGGCAGCAGCAGGAGTTCTTGCCAACATAAGGATAACATGGAGAAAAAGGTACAGACAGAGAAATGGGAGCTAATACCTACAGAAGAAAGTGAGCGCGTTTTCATGCCCATCCTGGTTATTGTACCTCTACTTCCATGCTGAGAGAACCCATAATTCAAATAAAACAAAACAAAATGTCAATTGGTGACCAAAGTAAACAAAACATAATAAATGAATTTGTAAAAATAAATAATAACAAGCAAATAGCTCAAGCAATAATTCTCTAATCTCCACTGCCAGCATAAAATACAGTTAAAAACCAAACATGAACTAATAGTGGCCGCACCCACTTTGTTGTCATGCTATCATTTAACCGAACCAACAGGAAATTAAACACTGAAACAATCAAGACCATCAAAGAATTCACGGGGTTAAGATTCCGACACAGGACATCCAATTTAATAAATTATCAAGCATAGGATGTCCAGATATTAAAAAAATCAGAGTAAAACAAGTAAATAAAGTCATAACGCTAAACATGAAACATGGGAAAGCTGAGAAACATAGAAAATCCTATTGGAGGTCGTCAAATTTCTATTCCACACAAAACATGGAATGCACTGTGAATAGAGTAAGTTCTTTACGATGGGGGGGGGAACAGCTGCTCTAGACAATTCATTGATGAGAGAAGACTAAGAAAAAGAAACCACAAAAACTCCAGGAAGAAAATGAAGGAAATTGACTATCTGTAGAGACAAAAATAATGAAAAAGAAGGAAAGATATAAAAGTCAATACATAAACAGCCATCTATCTGTGGACTGAATATACTTCGGACATTAAAAACACACACACACGAAGGCGCCACAACCAAAAGAACACCAAAGAGTAAGCTGCAACCTTCACGAGTTTGAAAACTAAGTAGTCTATCAGTCACAAGGGAGAAAAAGAAACTGTTTTGAGAAGAACCTGGAGTGAGGTGCAGAAGAGAGAGGAGGAGGAGAGAGTTCTTGCGCAAGTGTTGAGGCGAGTCAAGAATGACATTTTGATTTTCAGAGCTTCCGGCACCACCCTCACGGCGCCACGCCTCCGACGGCTAACCCAGTTGAACAACAGTGAACAGGGCTCCGATTGTAAAGGGTGGGCAAGCCCTATATATGCCGATGAACTGAACTGGACTTGGCAGTCACAGAGCAGGAACGAGCCGCTCGTAAGAGGGAAACGGGACCTCTTGGAGTCTGGGTAAACTTTGGCGGGTTGCTTCACTTGCTTGCGGCTATACAATATTACCAGGCATGGCCGAATCATTTTTATTTTTCCCAATTATTCATTTTTATCAAATAACGGGCTTGTAAGACAAATTAGATGGTTCATATTTAAAATAAATAAATGACACGTTTTATATACATAAGACTAGTTGAGGCGAGAAGATGTCCTAACAAGATGTTAACTTAAAGTTCAAAAAATAAAAGGAAAAAAGAAAAAAACTTAAATTTTAAAATTTTAGGTCAATGATTTTTTATGAAAATAATTTGAAATTTTTGTGATATTTTCTTATTTTTCTCCTATATTAAAATGAATCCAAAAGAATTCAAAATTAAAATTAAAATGAATAAAACCAAAAGAATTCAAAATTAAAATTATCTAAGAATTTCCAACGTTCAACATATATTTATAACACTCCCCTCGTCCATTATGAATGTCTTTTCATTAAAAACTTTAACTATGAAAACCCAAAAATGATAAAACCTAGCTAAAGAAAAGAGACATCATCCATCGATACACTTTCTTATTTTTACATCGAGATATTCTAATGCCGATTATTAAAAACCTTTCTAGGAAAACCCAAAACGATAAAACCTAGATAAGGGAAAAAGAGTACAATGAAAATAAAGAATTATTTCATGTTAATAAACATGATAATGCCCTTCTTCAACTTCTTTGCTTGAGGTTGAAAATGAAAAATAATTTAAGTATATAATAGATTTGACTTATCCATATAAAATCAATCAAGGACCTACTTTTGTATAAACAAAAGATCTCTCATATATTTCATTTATTTCAAATCTTAATTTTTCTTTACTTCAAGATCTTTTCATAAAGATTAGATATTGATCTACTTTCTTTAAAAGATTTACTTCACAACTTTTTTCGGTAAAGATGTATAGCGACACGCTGCTATTGATTCAGCTGAAATTCCAAAAGATTTAAATATAAATCTTCAGAATTCAAAATTAAAAATTATCTAATATATATCTAGTGTACGACATTTATTTTTCTTCCTTTCCTTTAAGGACATTGCATAAATTTTTGATTCTTTTTTGAAGATTCTTACGTAATATGATTTAGTAAGCCTTATGCATAGGCTATATAATAATATCTAGTAAACGCATAATTTTTTCTTCCTTTCATAAATTGCCACAAAATCAAAATTATTGTATCACATCATATATCACATCATAATCATATTAGACTTTGAAAATCTTTATTTTCACATAAATATTCATATATCTCAATTTGGACTTCTACGTCCATAACTATCATAATATGATTATAATTGCGTCATTTTCAATTTCACTTATCCTCTTGGCGATAATCTATATGTCAACTTCTTGTGACATATCTTTATATAATATCCTCATTTGATCACGTGATATCATCATCAAAAATTGTTGTCGACAATTTCATCTTTTCGGTTCAATTTTCCAATTCGACATAACTTATCAATATCAATATAATTCGTGTCATTTAACCTCTCTTGAGGTTTTTACAATTAGTTATGTCTCGATACTCTTCCTGGAGTATCTAGTTCCTTTCGGCATGTCCATCTATACTTCATGTATTCTGCTACACCCAAGAGTACACTGTTTTCCCATATTTCAGTGATAGAGTTGTACAACAAAGTATAACTCTAAGACATAGTATTAGATGACATCCTACTTTAATATGATCATCTAAATTATTGCTCCAATTTATTCATAATATTGAACCGAATAGTTACTCATGCTTCGGCATGTCACAAATTGGAGCATTTTTTATCTTTGGAATATGAGATTTAATAAATCTCATTTAGGTCAAGAATTTATCCGGCAAAAATAACATGAATGCATTACCTGATGAACTTCCGGTTCATACTTTTTATTTGAGGATATATACTTTGCTATAATGCATTCCATATATTGTCTTTTCCAACCTATCCAATTTCTCCCCTCATGGTAAAAACAATGTCAAACGACAATTGATTAATCACGCAAAGATAAGTCTCCTAAATCCATTTGTTTCCTTTAGAAACATCTTTCTCGTTTCATATAGAGACAAACAAGAAATAGAAGGTACTTATACAACATTTATCTCAAATATCTTTCTATATCCATCTATGTGCATTGTGGTGAGTTTATAATCATTGCACATTCAACCTTTTTTAAGATAGAAATTTGTCTAGCTTCACCAAAAGCTAATTTTACCGGGAGAATTTTGTTGGCTTATATAAATGCCTATATAATATCAAACATATCAACATAAAATTTTGTTCTCATAAGCATTCATCCAAATTATTTATGGAGGCTTTAATTATGATTCTTAAATCATATCATCTGAAATTGCGCTTAATTTATTCAAACATCAAACATTATTGCAAACATCATATTGCAATCTCATTTGCAAACTTCATGTTGCAATTTATTTCTGCAACTCCATTTGCAAGCAAATAATCTCACATGTAACCATCTTATAGATGATCTTTCAAATTTCTCATATCTTTGTATGGTTTACATGCTATTTCAATGGGCCCATATAAATCTGTTTGATATATTTCCCGAGATCCATTATTACCAATTATGACCTATGACATTTTCATAGTCATCTATATTTGAGAACAAGCGGTATTCATGAAGAATTTTCTCGATTCTTCAATGGATGTCAATACAAATTCTTATTTGTATTATATATGACTTGGATGATCAAACAAGTCATGCCAACAAATAGTAAACTTCTAGTTTATCGAACATATATCTCATCTCAAGAACTTCTGGTTCATCGTAACATTATGATCCACAATCATAATTTATCATTCATTTTCGGGAGATCATATTTGTCATTATGTGGGAAGTATGAGTATGACTTTCTACAAATTAGCTCACACTCGCATACTAACAATCTCCCCCGAGTGTGAGGCGAACATTCCCTTAAAACTCAAGGATTTTGTTCTTCATAAAAGAGGCTTAATATAGGAAGTATATCACTCATGGCTTAATATAGGAAGTATATCACTCTTCAAAATTGACTCACACTTGCATTATAGCAATCTCCCCCTCGAGTGTGAGTCCTTTAAAAATACTTCACATCTATTCATTAAGTGGATTTCAATCCAATGTGGGTTATCACTTACAAATCCTTTAATTTATTATCAAAAGATTTTTACACCCAACATATATTCTCATTCCCCATTGAGGACCATATTAGTGCATTATAATAGTGCTACATGTATTACGTACACCCAATGGAAAATATCTCAAATATCTCCTCCTTATATTTGCTATAGAAAAATGAAGACTCATTTTCTATTTTTCCCTTGGTCATGAATTTACAATATTTGTTTACACATCAAGATATGAATTCTCAATAATTTTTCATATCTTTATTAATCACATATGACCTCACCGGTCATATTGTAAACTTCCTCGGTTTACATATACAAACTTTGCATTATTATTTTGTAAACTTCGTTTACAATTGCATATGGTTCAATACTTTTCTATATGATATCTATTTCGTAGATATATCTTTGAAACTCAACAAGTTTCTTTCATACTTGGTAGAATAAAATGCATATTTAATGCATAATTTTGTTCCTTCAAGAAACAATACATTAGGCTCTTCGAGCCTTAAAACAAATTTATACTACCAAATTTAGTCCTAACATTGGCATTTCAAATTAAGTAGGTAAACTATGCTAATTAGTCTTTCAAGACTATTAGCGTTTAAATTATTACTCATATTGGCGTAATTTCTACGCAAGTTATTTGTCTTTAAGACAATAACTTAAAACTCTTTGTATCATACAATATTTGATACATATACCTTTCAGGGTCTTTATATATAATAATTTATAAAACTTTCATACCATGCCATTTCTTTAAACCAATATTTTTCTTTTATAAAAGAACAATTAAGAAATTTGATAAACTTCTTAATATCAAATAATAATTTTTATGGCAATAAAAATGATAAATTTTCTAGTCATAAAATCATAATATTATGAGTACTTCTTACCATAAAAACATAATATTATAGCTACATGCCATTCAAAAATAGCAATCTTTTTTTTTTTTTTTTTTTTTTTTTTTGTGAATAGTATTTTACTATTCATAATAATAAAATATTAAAAACACGTGGCCCACAAATTAAATTTTTCTTCACCCTCAGCTGCCTTCACGTGGGAGGTTTGAAAAAAAAATTGGGGAAAATTACATAACATGACCCCAAAATTCATAAATATCATTTTAGTACCATATAAAATTACAAAATAATACCCAAATTATTTAAAATTCCAAATTGGTCCCATTTTCCGAAAATCAACGCCTCAAACTTTTGAAATTGATTTTGAGGGCTGATTTACATATAATACTTATCTTATCGTAGATAGTTTTATATCAAATATTTGACCTTTAACAAATATATTATGGCATTCAATAAATACAAAACTAATGACCTTCTTTACAACAATAACATGAATTTCTATCATGTTTATTATACCCAAGATTTCATTCTGTGGTTTTTATCAATAATCTTTTCTCACTTCTCATGAGAATTTGAACCATCATAATTACAACCATGTCCATATATGTAAACAAATTTACACACATATCCACAACCACAATTAAATTTATTCATTACTACATTCACTTCGGGAATGTAGTTCATTTTGTTGGAGGAAATTTATGATTCTTAAAACAAAACTCATCATTTTTGTTTGATCAAGAAATTAATTCAAAATATTTCTTGATTCCATCACAATATTCTTCTACTTCAAGCAAATTGATTATTCCCATTTATAATAAACTTATAGAAGAACAATCATCTTCTCGTGGTCATACAATCATTAATTTGTTCTAAAGAACAAAAAGAATCTATTAATGATAAATATTCAATTTTGAGACATTTATACAACTGATGGCATACAAAAATCATAGATCATGCCTTGTCTCATATCTTCGAAATATGTCTTTGGCTTCAAAGCCACATTATCATTTGAATGGCTTTCCAGGCCAAATTATGCCTTCTCTTGCTTTCTTGCGCCAATTTACTTATTTGCTTAATTATGCTCTTCTACGCTATTTCGACACTTTATATCTTTATTTGGCTTTCGGCGATTTTTGTCATATATCTCAATGCCATTTTTTCTCTTCAAGAGAAATACAATCAAAATGGCTTCCAACGAACTGCTTATCTTCGGATAAACAAAGGATCCCGACCATTATATATGACGTCGATCATATAATAAGAAATATAATAATGATAATAATAATAATAATAATAAATAAAAGTAAATACTTAAATTTAAATAGCATAAAAGTAAATGCTTAATATTAAATCATGACTTCCTTAGGTTAGGAGGTTTAACCCCAAAGAGGTGTCGAAATTAATAACAATTATAAGATATAAATAAAAGTAAATGTTATGTTAATAACATAAAAGTAAAAGTTATGTTAGTAACATAAAAGTAAATTGTCAAATCATAAATATGTTAGTAACATAAAGTAAATTGCTGAATCATAAATATGTTAGTATAAAATAAATGTTATGTTAGTAACATAAAGTAAATTATTTGAATTATAAATATTAGCAATGAATAAAAATAAATGCTTGAATCATAAATATGTTAGCAGAATAAAAATAAAATATTAAATTAAAACAATAAAACATTAATATATATATATACTTTAACGCAATCATTGTATAATCAATGTGCAATTTAAATAGTAAAAACATTGCATCATCATTGTGCAATCATTGCGAATCAATATTTTGTTTTAAATTTCTGCCGACAGGGTTTTTTTTTTTGAAATTTACTATTCAAATAGTAATTATAATAATAAAATATTTAAAACATATGGGTCCCGCTGTCAAATTTTTCAAACCATCAGACGTTTTTTTTGAATTTACTATTTAAATAGTAATAATAATAATTAAATATTAAAATACGTGGGACCCACATAAAATTTTCTCTCCTTCTTCCTCCTCTGCTCTGCGCCTCGTCTCTCTCTCTCTCTCTCTCTCTGCAACTCTTCTTCCTCTTTCATTCACAAAGATCATATTACTTAAATCAACAATTTAAACTTCATAAAAACATACCCGAATGAAGAGATCGCATAATCACCGATCGAAAATCAATTTTTCAAACGGCTTGAAACGCTTCCTACGGAGAAATTTGAAAAACTTCTTCTTCCGGGGAAGGTGAACGATCGAAATGAAGAGATTACATAACTACCGATCCAAAATCATCTTTTCAAATTAAAAACTCCTCCTTTTGAATGATTTAAAAATCTCGAAAATCTTCTACGGTGCAAAGAGGTGCAAAAAGGAAGGAAAAGGATGATGGTGATGAAGAACAACACTAAGCTCAATTAGTTAGAGCCCGTCTTGATGCGTGTATAAAACCTGAAGAAAATGTAAAGAAAAGTAGAGAGAAGTCGAGAGAGAATTCAGAGATGGAGGAATTCTCATTTCAAGTAACTTACGAATGTTTACACAAGCACTTATTTAGACCTTCAAGGGTTATTACGAATGGACATCCACATAATACATATATTTATAACAATCTAATATATATAGTGTATTTACATTTTGCCCAAAATTTGGGGACCATAGTTGAAAGTGAAAGACATGCCCTTCTTCCAACATTTTTCTAAAATTTCTTCTATTAATAAAAGATGTGTGCATTTTAACATTAAAAAGAGAACAATAAATTTGTTTTTATTTCATTTTCATACAATAAAAATATCGAAAAACCCATATAAATACCTTATGAATTTTAAAATCCTCAGGAGCCCCGAATTTGTTAAAGGACTTAAAGATCCGGGATCAAATGGAGATTTACAAATTCAAGTGAAATTACCTTTTTACCTTTAATTTTAAATAAATTTTAAAAAATAAAAATGACCCTCCCCAGAGGACCGTCAGCGGCTGGGGAGCCGCCACCGGCTGGACACACTATATTGAAAGTGTATCGAGCCCACCTCCCACACTTTCAATAAATTTTTTTTTTTAAAAAAAAAAAAAAAAAAAAAAAAAACCCCACCTACCCCCAACCCATCGCCGGTGGCCGGCGACTCTCCGGTGTGGGTTATTTTTATTTTATTTAAAATTAAGGGTAAAAAAGAAAGTAATTTCACTCAAAGTAGTAAATCCTCATATGGTCTTTATTATCTTTAAGTCCTTTAATAAATTTCGAGTGTTTTTTACAAATTCATAAGGTATTTATATGGCATTTTACCCCTAAAAATATTTCATAAAATATTGAAGTTCAACTCGGAACGGAAGCTCTTCGGTTTTTTTTTTTTTGTTTAAAAATTATTTCTGTCTCCTTGATTTGGAGATCTGCAATAAAATCCGCAGCGACGCCATAATCGAAGACTGAGCCTTTGTCTTGAATCCTGACTATACCGCGATGGCTGCCACAATCTCTCAGCTTTCGTGCTTCCCCGCCATTGGTCGCAGCCTGCAGCTGCGAAAACTTTCGCTTCAATGTCCACCACTTCGCTCTAAGGTACATCCCATCTCGGAGTTTCGATTCTCAGTTTTCTTCTTCAATTCCGTCGTTAAGGTCTTCTTTCATTGAAATGAAAGAAAAATAATTTAACGTTTGTAAAAGTATGAATTTTGTTGTTTGTCAGCGAGTTTGGAATAGCTGACTTTCAATTGAGTGGGTCGCGGGAATGATTCAAATGTAAATAAAAACTATTGAGATGGATCATTTTGTTCTTGCAATTGGTTTTCTTAATTTTATGCTTCTGGTCATGGCTGCACTGGACAAACATGCTTGACTGCCTGTACATGTAACTGTAATGAGATTGCTGAAGAGAGTATTAGAAATTTGTGTGAACATGATATATATGAATGATTCGTGACATGCACCCTTGCTTACCGTATCTTTGAAACTAGTACTGCGTCAAGAACGAGATCTTATATTAAGGAGCGGAGATAGTATTGAGATTAGCTTATTTATTTCAAGTGATTTTGTATTTTAGGGGATAAATACATGGGAAGAGTTTTGTCTTGTAGAGTGCTAAACAGAGTAATAAGAATTTACATGAAAAGGCTTGCAGAGTGAATTATTATGTTAAATGCAAGTTTGCCAGAGCAATTATTTGATCCTGATTCTAATATCTGATATAGTTATCAGTTGTTATGAGTCTGGAGGGGAACGGCACAGATCCTACTGGTGCTGATACCAAAAATACACTTAGATATACATCTGATGTTCCCAAATTGCATGTTGAAGAAAAGCAAGAGTCATACTCAACTATAGAAAAGCAGGATGCTGAAAACACAGGGGTTCAAGAGGCAAAGCCAGAACAAGGTGTCAATCTGCAGAAAAAGACTGCAAAGATTCATGATTTTTGTTTAGGCATCCCCTTTGGTAAGTGTTCCTTGGCTGATTATTTGCATGTCGAGTGATTTTTAGAGATAGTGCATGTTACATGATTCTTTGTTGGTGTTGATTTGATCAATAAAAGGTTATTATTTGAGTCGTGCTTTTTGTTGTCTATTAATTCGAATGGACAAAAGAATGTTTGTGTGCTGGGTGTGTCCCTAGTTCCATTAGAACTGAAGCCCACAAATTGACATTTTTTTCTTGCACACCTCTCTGAATTAATGTGTTTGTCTGAGCACATGGCTTCCCCTCATCCCCCCCGCCCCCAGACTTAGTCAGACCACCCAATAACTTACAGCAGTCTTTGAATAATGTTATCATTATTGGCTATTTAATATTTAATTCGTGTTGATAGAAGATTTGGAGTTTTGGGAATTATTGCAAGACCCTTGGAAACTGAAGTAAATAGCTTGACTTAGATCATTCTGGAAAGAAAATTATCTCACTTTCTGCTCTAAGGTTGTTAAGTGAGAAATCTTTGAAGGTTTGATTGATTCAATGCATTGATTTACCTCAAGAATGGGTTAATAAAGGGTCAGGGTATTGTCTTAAAGAATATGGTTTATTAAAACTTAATATTCGAAAGTAATTTAAGATGGAATTTCTTGTCCAACGGAGTGTTGAATTTTCATTGGTGTCTGGGTGACCTTAGTGTAATGTCATTAATGCAAACACAGAACGCATTACCCTATTGCATTTATTAAACAAATATGTGATGCAATATCTAATATGTATTTCCTGTTGCAGGTGGAATTGTGCTTAGTGGGGGAATTATTGGATTTCTTTTCACACGGAGTACTGCAACACTGAGCAATGGTGTGCTCTTTGGAGGGGCTTTATTGTTCCTCAGCACCTTTAGCTTGAAGGTTTGGAGGAATGGAAAATCTAGTTTGCCATTTATTCTAGGGCAAGCAGGTATATGATGTCATTGTGTTAAAGCACCCTAACTTGGTCATTAAGTTTGTTACAATTTCATCTCACCTCTTGTTGTTGAATTTTGCAGCGTTGGCAGGGGTTCTTATCTGGAAAAATTTTCAGGCCTACTCATTGGTAATACATCTATCTATTTAGACAAAAACAGCTTTCATCTTTTGCCAGTATCATTTTACAATATTTTTTATTTTCAATCCAGGCAAATAAATTATTTCCAACTGGCTTCATGGCTATTATAAGGTACGGCACTACTTGGCTTCCAAGTTCCAACCTTACTAATTTTATTTTTGTGGTTTAAAACTGTCACTAGTTTTTCAGGCCTTTTGTTTGCTAGCATGCACTGATTTGAATCCCATTTGCTTGATAAAAATTTTTGTTTTTCAGTTCTGCAATGCTGTGCTTTTATTTGTATGTGCTTCTCTCTGGAGGAAACCCCCCGCCTAAGAAATTGAAGACTGCCAGCATGGCATCATGATAAGAAAACAAAGGTTATCCAGTCCTATAATTACTGGTAGATATGATTTCTTGTTCTGCTTTGATTGGAAGGTTAGGCTATTGCAATTCAAGTCACTTCCGAGGCTGTGTTATTGAAGAGGTAATTATATGATATTGCTTTGAGTGTTCTGTGTACTGCGAGTTATTACAAAAATTGTCTTATTTGTAGTTGTAACTATTTAGTATCGACATTGACTTGTTAAGTTAGATTTTGAAATGAACATCTGGACCAATAAATAAAATGCCAGCATTGCATCATGATAAGAAAACATAGGTTATACAAGCTTATGATTTCTGTTAGAAACTATTATTTGTGCTGGTCTGAATTCAAGATGAAGTGGTTCTGGTCACTTGCAAAGAGTGGATTAGCAAAGAGGTAAATGACTTGATTATTGCTTCAGAATCAAGTCATCAAGTATACTCTATCTTGTGAAGAATGATGAAAAGGCTCATGTGTGACTATGAGTATGTATGTATACAGACTGCATAAATTTATATTATGTAGTGAACTTTTGGACCAAAAAGGGGAATGCTTGATACATGGGATGCTTTTGGAGACCTATCTTGAAGTCCTAATTTGTTTAGTCTTCTACACTCAGCTGATCAAACCCTGACATATATGACCAGGTGGGAAAACTTGGCTGATATCTAAGATAGCATTGCAACAAACATAACTTGTTTTGGGATTTAAAGTCACAGCCTTATGATGACTATGAGCCATAACAATTAGACCAACTTTTATTGGTTGTGTTTTTTAAAAGTAACCAACTTTTATTTTTGGGAGAATCAATCGACTTATACTTTTATTAAAAAAATACAGAGCAGAAAAATGTAAATACTGACGCTTTGGGTTGGGATTTTGGGTCAACATATGAGTTCTGGGCATTGTATGTCTTGGGTCACAAAAAACTAATTTTGTAACTTGGGCCCAAAAGCAAATAAAAAATAACAAACTTTGTTTTTTGGTACAATTGAGGGTTAAAGCCCAGTTAAAAAGAAGACAATCTTTTTCTCACAGGTGCTTCACATGATGAGGAGCAAAAAAAAACTTCAAACGGAGAAGATCTTGAAAGGCCTCCTTAGCGATGGCATCCGCGACACAGTTCTGCTCTCTTGAAACATGAGTAACATGAATATCCCAATTATACTTCATGCCTGTTTAGGTTAGCAAAAAAACTATTTTTTTTAACGTGATTTATAGTGTAAGAGGTAAGTATGTAAGAGGGTTTTGTCTCGATTTACGTGAACATACTTTTTAAACGCTAACTCAGCAGACACTTCATTATATCTAGTATCTGAGTGAGAATCTGTAACAAAATTATCCTCATGTAAACTCGACTACTTGAGTCCACGAATTAAGTATATGTCCATGCTTGATTAGTTTTCACACTTCCCCTTGCGAATAAGCCATACTCATACTATGATTTTGGCATTTCGCAGAAAACAGGTCTAATTTTAACTAAAAAATTGAGAAAAGTGAGGAGAGGCAGCCTAGTTGCAAATTCATATTTTCTTTATTTTTTATATTAAAAATAAATTTAAATATAACACATACACTTATATTATTATAATTTAGTAGTAGTTACTATTTATTTTAATCATGGGCATGGTGAATTGCGATGTCTCCCAGAATGTTATATATTAATCGGGTTTGATGTCAATTAAATCTTAAATATCAGTTACTATTACTATTTACTGTCGCTGTCATGAATCCTGACGGGGAAAGAGTCAAGAAAGCGAGGTAATTCCTCAGTGAAGCATAACCCTCAAAGGTGGGAAACAATAATCATTAATAACCAGGAACTATTCTTTAACTTTATATAAATGCTATGATTTATATTTTGTGCCTTTGTGGTGAGTCAACTGTGGAAAGGTCAAGCTGCAAAGAAAAAGGCATGCAGCAGAATTGCCTAACTCGAGAAAGCACTGTTTCCACGAATCATTATCTCCATTTAATTTTTCTAGCATTAATTGTTATCTCAACCATTAAAAGTCAATCCAATAATAGCAAAATTGAGTGAAGAGGAAGTAGGGAGAGGGGTTCATGGAGACCCTCTTTTCCCATCTAACCCATGATCACTTGGCACATTGAGAGTTGATTGTGAATATTGGTCAACGTTTTCATTCATGCTTGTCCATATGATACGAGAGAATCCATTTTTTGTCTAAGGAAGCAAGAGATTCTAAAAAAGTAATATAATCACACACAAAATCTATATAATTAAGTGAACATCAGGTAATGACAATGTATGAACTCAAAAATAACAAAAGGGTTTATAGTGCTGACTTGTTATTAAGACTTTCTAATAATTACTACCTCTAGTCTTAAATATAAGATAAAATTTATAGTACAATTTACACTATAAAGTACAACCTTTGTCCTATATATATTTAGGACTAGAGGAGTATTTTTAGGACTTTATTGTGATTTCCCCCCTTTTTTCTCTTGGGAGTACTAATATACTCTTCTAGTCTTTAATATAAAATATAGTTGATTTTTTTAGAAAAATTGAGGAAACTAAATAAATTACTTTAAAGTATTGATATTTATCTTTTTTATATTAAATTAATTTTTCTGACTTATAAATGGATATATAACCAAATGATACACGACATATATTATGATTAACTTATTTATCTAGTTTTCTTAATCTCTCCAAAAAAAGTCAATTATGTCTTATATCAAAGAGTGGAGGAGTACATAAATTTTTATTTCCTTAAAACAAATTTGGCTTTATTTACGGTGAAAATGAACAAGACGTAGTGGTAATAGTGGAATTGTTGCTATTGATATAGGGTATATTTGAGTTTGTGTTGCATAAGTATATTCACGTAAGTTGAGATAAAACTCTTCTCATATACTTATCTCGTATACTATAAATCACTTTAGAAAAGCAGCTTAAACAGACGCTAGTCATACAAATCCTATTGTGACAAATTACAGTGAGTCGTAGCCACAGTGTAATCGAAACGTGACTGATCATGAGGACCCATATATGAATATGAACAAGTACGTAAATAGAGAAAGTGCACGACGAGGCTTTCATGGTCTGTAAAAGCTGATCCATGAGACATGACGACGACCAACCATAGTTTATTTGCTTGTATATGTATAGACACAGCCAAATATATATATATATATATATATATCAAATTAAATGACGCTTTCTCTATATACATTCACTTCAACCTCCTTCTTTCGACCTAATATAATTAAACACAAGCTTAATTAATAAGATGTAAGGTCCAGAAAATACTCATGCACATGCACAGTTCAATTAATATGTATGGTTTAGTTTTGTGCTTAATAAATACTACCTCCAGTCCTATATATATAGGACCGGAGGGAGGATATAAATGGGGGCGTATATATATAAATTAGTCGTAGGTGTGAAGTGATCAGGTATATACAGTCGTTTTCAGAGAGAGATATATATATATACCCGCGCGCGGGGTCGGGGGAAAAGACTAAACAATTGGAAGTGTGTGAAGTGTTTGATTGGAATAACAATTAGAACTTTCAAATGCAGTTTTCTAATCATGATTTACGGTATACGAGATAAATAAGTAAGATGAGTTTTGTCTCAATTTACACGAATAAACAATTTTAGGGTACGAAACGTAATCTCAAACAAACATTCTTCAAAGGTTTTCACCTCAGAAAGTGAACCTCAGAAAGTGATTGTAACATCCCATTTGAAAACGGTGGAATTTTTTTTTTTTTTTAACGTTTCCAAATATTTCAAGCAGAGTAATCAGAGTAGAGCATTGGAGCGAAAGAGTAACTGATTCATAACAAACATCAACCACAGAATAACATTGTAATGATTACATTAATCCTAGAGTTTGAAAGTGAATAACCGAAAGCGGTAAAGATAGATAAGTCTCCGGGCCGCACGTCTATCGTCGCTTGCCTCGATCTTCGATCCGTATTTCTCCGGATCCACGAAGCTATAGGCGAGATTCAATTCACCGCATTGAATCTCGGTGTAACGGTTAATCTCAAACCCAAACAATACAAAGATACGATAATGATATTCTAGACAATACAACAGTATATCACTACATAAGCATACAGCAGATGCATGATCATTATGCCGACAAAACATAAGCATTATGCACTATGTAAAGCCCCACAATGGAAAACAACAATAACAGCTTGCACTATTCACCAGTGCCACGATACCACTCGTGTTCTCAGCGCTAGAAAAACATACGGCGTTATCATGACTATAACCCGTGTAAAACTGTTTGTATATCGGTCTACGAACGTATCTATCACATATATATGCATTTTTAGTCATTCTGTTCATCAGATTTTCCTGTAACTTTTTCAACAATTTACTCTATAATTATAACAATTTTCTATAACAGTTTTATCTCATGAATTTACTTCATTAAAATATTCAATAATTTTCCCTTATCTTAGAAATTCCGTTTTGCTAAAATTTATTTATTCTCACGGTCAAGATTATATTATACTTTATTTCTCATCTCCCCAGGTATCTTAAACAAAATTTGATGGGTGTGGCGCCCTCGAAATTTAATCTATACTCAATAATATATACTAGACTACGGCACAAATATATAAATATATATGCTAGTCAATTCACTTTGTAAGCTCGACATCAGACCCATATATTCTGCTCCTTCATTTAGAAATCACTCTCGGTTTCCCAAGTTGCCTCGTTTGATGACAAACCCTTCCCAAGTTGCCCACCTTCACTATCGGTATAGTTTTAGTCCTAAGCCGTTTCTCCCGGCGTTCGAGAATTTGCTCCGCTCGACTACAAAGGTGTTATCATGCTGTACTTCAACATCATCGTACTCCATGACATGATCTCGCTCTGGAAGGTATTTCTTTAGCTGTGACACGTGAAAAACATCGTGGAGATTACTCAGGTTTGGGGGTAACGCTAGTTGATACGCAACTGGTCCTCGCTCGGCTAACACTTCAATTGGTCCAACGTAACGCGGACTAAGCTTCTTTCTCTTCGGTGTTCCGCGACGACACCGGTTCGGAGATAATTTCGAAACACATGGTCTCCGACTTCAAACTTCAACGGTCTTCTCCTCTTATCTCGCATAGCTCTTCGTCTACGTGTGCGGCAAGGAGTCTCTTCTTGATCGAGCGATCTGCTCGGAGGTCTCTTTTAGCATATCCGGTCCAAGCAACGCTTTTCGAGACGCATCCGTCCCCGATAAAGGCGATTGGCACTTTCGCCCATACAAAGCCTCGAACGGGGCCATTTGTATGCTTGAATGATAACTATTGTTATACGCGAATTACGCTAGTGAGAGGTGTTCGTCCCAATTTCCTTTGAAATCCAAGGCACATGCTCGCAAAGATATCCTCCAAATACGTCGTATCGTCCTCTCGATTGACCGTCGGTTTGAGGGTGATAAGCCGAACCGAACTTCGAACTTGGTACCCATTCCTTCATGTAGTGCTTGCCAAAAGCGGGATTGGAATCGAGTATCCCGATCGAGATAATACTCTTAGGGACTCCGTGCGGTCTCACGATCTCTTTGATGTAGATTGCGGCCAATCGTTCGAGAGTAGTGGATGCTAATGGGTATGAAATGTGCCGACTTGGTTAATCGGTCGACGATCACCCAAATGGTATCGTGATGCCGATCTTAGGTAGACCTACCACAAGATCCATGGTCACATTCTCCCATTTCTACTCCGGCGGTTCTAGTCCTTGCGAGAAGACCGGGGGTCGCCGGTGCTCAATCTTTACTTTACGGCAAGTTAGACACCCACTACGTCGAGTTACGTCTCTTTTCATTCCAGGCCACCAAACTTCGGCCTTCAAGTTCTGGTACATCTTGACCATTCCCTGGATGCGAGTGTACTTACTCTTATGAGCCTCATCCAAGATCTTCCGCTTCGGTTCATCAACGGCGGTATGTAAATGCGCCCTTGTGTCGACCAATCCACTCGATGAAAGGTCGTGGTCTTGGGTTTCACCTTGAGAGATCTTCTCCCGCATGGAGATTGCCCAATCATCTTGTCTCTGAGCTTCATCAACTTCATCTCTCAGGTCGTACTCCCCTTGACTCACAAAAAGATTTGCAAGGTAGGCGTCACTTGGTGCGTTGAAATTCATGCGATTTGGTTTGAAAGATTCGGTCTCGAAATCTTCAAGTAATTTCTGCTCTTGTATCATCATGTATGATACTTGCACCTTCTTCCCCGCTTAGAGCATCTGCAACGACGTTTGCTTTCCCGGGTGATACTTGATCTCCAGGTTGTAATCTTTCAAAGAATTCCATCCAACGACGTTGCCTCATATTTTAGTTCCCTTTGATCAAAAAGATACTTCGTGCTCTTGTGGTCGCAATATAGTTCTACGGTCGTACCGTACGGATAATGCCTCCATATCTTCAAAGCGAACACGATGGCGGCAAGCTCCAAATCGTGTGTAGGATAGTTCGACTCGTGCGGCTTCGGACGACGAGAGGCATAAGCCACCACTCGCCCAATTGCATTAGGACACAACCCAATCCTTGCCCACCGGCATCACCGTAGACAACATATGTCTCATCGATCTGGGATTATCAATACGGTGCTATAGTCAACCTCTCCCTCGATCTCTCGAAAGCTCTCCTCACATCGTCTCCCCATATGAAGGGTTGATTCTTCCTCGTAAGCTTTGTCAATGGTAGGGCAAGACGCGAGAAATCTCGTATAAATCTGCGGTAATATCCCGCCAGACCTAGAAAACTACGTATCTCCGTCACTGTTTATGGCCTCTTCCACCCCGTAACGCTTCCTGTGTCAACAAGAACTCCGCCGCTAGATATCACATGGCCCGAAAATCTCACTTCCTAGGCGCCAAAATTCATATTTGCTAAACTTTGCGTAGAGTGCTTCTCTCTTAGTATGTTCAATACTAGGCGTAGATGTTCTTCATGCTCTTTTTCGCTTTTGGAATAGACGAGTATATCGTCAATGAACACCACCACAAACTGGTCTAGGTGTTGTCGGAAGATACGGTTCATGTAATCCATGAATACCGCAGTGCATTTGTTAATCCGAAGGGCATCACAAGGAATTCATAATGCCCATATCTCGGTTCTCGAAAGCCGTTTTGGAAATATCATCGTCTTTGACTCGCAACCGATGATATCCCGAACGCAAATCAATCTTTGAAAAGACAAATGGAATCGATAACTGATCCAAAAGATCATCAATCCGGGGAAGTGGATATTTGTTTTTGACATCACTTTATTTAGTTCACGATAATCGATGCAGAGTCGAAAACTTCCATATTTCTTTTTCACAAACAGCACTGGGGCTCCCCAGGGTGATACACTGGGTCGAATGAACCCCTTCTTCAGAAGTTCTTCCAGCTGTTTCTTCAACTCTTGCATTTCATTTGGAGCCATACGATACGGCGCCTTTGATATTGATCTTGTGCCAGGCATCAATTCAATATTGAACTCCACCTCTCGGATAGGAGGTAACTCAGTGAGATCCTCCGGAAATACATCGGGAAAATCATTCACCACAGGGATATCCTGGAGTGAAAGTTCGGCTTCGCTTTAACCGAAAAGAATACCATGTAGGCATGGCATCCCCGTTTCACGCATCGATCAACTTCGTAGCGGAGAGAAAGCTCGGGCTCACATCAACCTTGTCTCCGGGAAATGATATCTTCTTCTTGCCACAATCGATCATTACACCGTTGGCTGTTAGCCAATTCAGACCGAAAATGACGTCGATGCCGTGAAGAGGTAGACGAATGAGATCTACCTTTGACACTCGTCCATCCACGTTAACAATACAGTTCATACACGCGTCAGAAGCTAAAGACTTTACACCCAGCGGTGTAGACACTACCAGATCAAAAGGTAAACTACAGGTATACATTCCTAAACGATTTGCACATTCATAAGATATAAACGAATGACTGGCACCCGAATCATATAATGCTTGCAATTTATTCCCATTAAGATAGATGGTACCTTGGACCATTTCTGGAGACTGTCTGGCCTCGGTGTTTGTCAACGCAAAGATCCGGCCAGCGCTCGAGGTCTCGCCTCTGCGCAGCCTTCTCGGGCAATCCCGGCTAATGTGTCCAGGCTTCTGGCACCTGAAACAGACTTGTTTCCCATCACAGTTGGCTCCTGGATGGTACTTCTTGCATTTTGGACATGTCTGGGATCCCGGCTGTTTGGGGTAATTCAATTGTCCAGTTTGATAGGGTCTCCTGTTCCCGCCTCGGTTATCGCTCCAAGGCGCCTTCCTCTTCTGTGAGGAGCCTCCGCGGTTAGACCCACTGCGGGTTGCATTGTTTCCTTCTTGGCCTCGGAATTTGCGTAGTTCTTTCAAATTGCGCTCAGTCAATTTGCAGGATTCCACAGATTGGGCCATCTTCGGAAATTGTTGCGATACTAGCCTCGCCCTTATGTCATATTTCAATCCGGTCACTAGTCGATTCGCCTTCCAGCTCTCATTTTTGTGGCTGTTCAGATATGACGAATAACGAGACAGGTTGGTGAAACGAGCGAAGTAGTCGTCGAATGATTCTTCATTTCCCTGCTGGATGTGAAGAAATTTTTCTTCCTTAATCACCTGTACCGAGGGAGGAAAATACTATTCGTTGAACTGTTCCTGGAATGCTTCCCAAGTAACAGGGCCTTGAAGGGTTGTGGAAACACTCTTCCACCACCTGTGGGCATCGCCCTCTAGCTTGTAGATTGCCACCGAGCCTTCCGGTTTCCGGGCACTCAATGACTTCGAATATCTTCTCCGGACTCGAAGCCAATCCTCGGCCAATTCACTCTTTCCCCGGAAAACCGGGTGGTTTAAGCTTGCGTAACCGGTTGACCCGGCTTTTCCGTGGTTCTTTCTCTTCTTCCTTGTCGTGGAGGTGATCGGGATCGATCGATTCATTTTCCTCATCGTTATTTTCATCGTTGTCCTCCTCTTCATTGTCATTGTCATTGTCACTTTCCTTATCACGTTCTTCCTCGTGTTGTCGTGCTTCCAGCTGTCTTTGGGCTTCTTCATCCTGTTGATGTTGCCTTGCCAAGAGTGCATCTATGAGAGCTCTCGCTCTTCGAGAGTTCTTCTCGGTTCTTGCACTTCATTTTGGTCCGGCTAATTTGGTATATTTTGTTCGGGTATTTCGTCCGGTTGAGGTTGTCTCGCCTCCGCGTCTACCACGACCTCGACCTCGGCCTCGGCCCCTTTGTACACCTACCTCTCATAATGGCCATGTCTTATTCTTTTTCCTTTATTTATTTAACAAATATGTAAATATTAGAAATGACACAATGATTTTTACATTGAAACATATATATTCACATATATTCATTTCATAACATTTTACATATTAGTCGGTCTAGTCCTAGTACAAGTCATATATTACAACAAGTTACAACCCCTCTTTATTCAAACATATTTTACAATCTCCCAGGGGTGCTTGGAGATGCAAACTAAACTTTGGACTATACGCTCTGGAACTTTACTCTATCCGTCAGCCGCTCTTCTTGGTGATCGAGAATTCGCTCTGGTTTGACCACAAAGATCTTGTCATGTCGTACTTTGATATATAGTGTTTCCCGTGGCACCCATATACCGATCAACACTAGATATCAAAATGTCTCCATGGCGCCCATACACCATGGTAACACAAGATACCTTAAATGTTTCCATGGCACCCATACACCATGACAACACAAGATACCTCCTACTTAATGTCATGGTCGCGGTCCGGTTGTAGTAACCAAGAGATATGCATCGGAAACTAAAATTTTCGCGACAAGTAAGATAACTATTTATCAAACCATAGGGGAAAACGTTAGATTTAGGAAGACAATGATTAGTCTATCGCAAACTTTATCACACTAATACTACAAACGAACGGATACTCGTACTATTTCCCCTCGTTCAGGATTTCGTTGATTCGGTCTACTTAGAAACGGGTACGGAATTTCGTATCGGGAGTTCCTCTACATGAGTCAAATCGCATGTATCTATCCCCGTTGGTCTCGAGTTTCATCCGGCGTGGCCTAGCTCCACATATAAGCTCTGCGCTAGGGCGGATAATAGTCGTCCCAAGACAAACGACGATTATCGAATTATCGAAACGATATCAAATATGAATATGGACGATGGATTTACTCGATTGGGTTAGAATGATGCACCAACGGAGGTGGTACACGGTTCGTAATGGTATACCGGTTCAGACCGAACACCTACTTAGGGCTATCTCGCACTCATTTTCAAAAATGTGCTCACAATTTAAAAGGCTTTTTGAACATAACTCCGTTATCCGAATGTAATGGCCAAATAAGTGTCTATCATGGGGACCTCACCAACTCTATGGCGACGATTGGCCACACCCACATAGACTAGCCTTAACGTCCTACCATACTATCCGTAATAACATAGTCATATCAATGCCAGGACTACGCTTCCGATACCATAAATGTAACATCCCATTTGAAAACGGCGGAATATTTTTTTTTTTTTAACGTTTCCAAATATTTCAAGCAGAGTAATCAGAGTAGAGCATTGGAGCGAAAGAGTAACGATTCATAACAAACATCAACCACGGTGTAACATTGTAATGATTACATTAATCCTAGAGTTTGAAAGTGAATAACGAAAGCGGTAAAGATAGATAAGTCTCTGTCGCACGTCTATCGCGCTTGCCTCGATCTTCGATCCGTATTTCTCCGGATCCCGAAGCTATAGCGAGATTCAATTCACCGCATTGAATCTCGGGTAACTGATAATCTCAAACCCAAACAATACAAAATACGATAACGATATTCTAGACAATACAACAAGATATCACTACATAAGCATACAGATTTGCATGATCATTATGCCGACAAAACATAAGCATTATGCACTATGTAAAGCCCCACAATGGAAAACAACAATAACAACTTGCACTATTCACCAAGAGTCACGATACCACTCGTGTTCTCGCTAGAAAAACATACGGCGTTATCATGACTATAACCCGTGTAAAACTGTTTGTATATCGGTCTACGAACGTATCTATCACATATATATGCATTTTTAGTCATTCTGTTCATCAGATTTTCCTGTAACTTTTTCAACAATTTACTCTATAATTATAACAATTTTCTATAACAGTTTTATCTCATGAATTTACTTCATTAAAATATTCAATAATTTTCCCTTATCTCAGAAATTCCAGATTTGCTAAAATCCGGGTATTACAGTGATGGACAGAACATAACCCTATAACATAATAACCTTGTAGGCAGGTCAAGAACCTGGGGCTTTATTTATTCTCACGGTCAAGATTATATTATACTTTATTTCGAAATCATCGTATATATCTGTGTGTGTTGTGTGTTTTTAAGTTGGAGAAATAATGGGGACCACTATCCAGGTATCTGCACTGGAAAACTTGATGGTGATGGGTGTGGCTCTCGTGCTCGTGCTTACTTAGCTTCCTTCAACTCCTCCTTCTGTTATCTCATAATAAACTCTTTGAATAATATATACTTGAATGCAGTTTGATTTTTTAGCTAGGCACAAATATATATATATATATATATGCTAGTCAATTCACTTTGAAAGCTCGACATCAGACCCATATATTCTGCGAATCTTTACACACACCTTTCATTAGAGAGAAAGCAAGTCTTTTGTTTTACTAAACCCTATATATGAGCAGAAAGTATAATGCAACTTTTGACTGCAAGAGAAAATGACATTATTATTGAAAGAGATGGCAGAGAAGATAATTAGTACAACATAGCATGTGATGTAAGGATTATATGCATTAATTGTTGATTCAGTTCGTAGTATTGATTCAATATCTAGCTAGTACAGATAAGATAAAAGATGAATGATGATATAAAGCTGTGGATTATCATATGTTTGTGTGTGTGTAACCCCCTAATTAACTTCACATGCTATCTTATCCTCTTCAAATAACCTAACGTACCATGTAGCTCTAGCTAGCTTTCCTGATCTGATGCCCCATTTTCCCCACCTCCCATGTGTTACCACTTACCACTATGTATTGTTCACTAGATAGCTAGCCGGTTGCACTTCATCAAATATTGCACGTATAAATATATATATTCACTAATAACCGATGGATGCAATACTGCATCAGGATGTTCCTAATTGTTCTAAAACAATTTAGGAAAACTGAGAGAAAAATATCACTTGCACTTCAAAATCTTATTAACAATAACAGTAATGAGATTAACTATAACAATAAAGCAATTAACAACTCATTTTGTTAGAAAATCATCATCTATTTGATATTTTAAAATTCAAATGGTATTTTCTTGAGATTTTTCCAAGAACTTATCTACTTATCTTATGGGGGAGAAAGGGTTGATATATATATATATATATATATATATATATATATATAAAAGTTGTTTTTTTAGTGCATATTGATGGATGATATATAATATGAATATGAAGCGTGAGAGAAGAAATAAAAGTTGTTTTTTTAGTGCATATTGATGGATGATATATAATATGAATATGAAGCTAAAAGTTGTTTTTTTAGTGCATATTGATGGATGATATATAATATGAATATGAAGCGTGAGAGAAGAAAAGTCACATGTTGAAACTCGAAAGTGAAGAAATTGGTAAAGCTAGTGTTTGTATCTGTTGGAAAACAAATAGGTGGAAGTGACTGAGTGAAGAAGGGGTGAGTGCTTGTACTTGGAGAGACGCACAAAAATGAAAAGATGCAGAGCACCCAGAAAACTAAGTGGCTAATCACAGACTAGTAGGTTCAGGTATATCGCTGCAGATGATTATCCTCAGTCCTGAATCCATCATGTGTGTGTGTTTAAATTTATACCTACCAATACTTACTTTGAGCCAAACAAACTCATCTTCACTCAAACCATCCTCCTTCATCCTTCAAAATATATCTTCCATTCCCTTCTTTTTCCTCCTCTAAAAATTCCTTCCCATCTTCGAATCCTTCACTAAATATCTACCTAGCTACTAACTACTTTCTTCTTGGGACCTGCTTTTATACTTATCCACATATAAAAACACGCTATAATAATATAAAAATATAATGCTGCTTATATTCATATGAAAAAGTAATATGTTAATCCTTGTGCAAATATATATGTACATACATGCCTCAGAATCTTTTAATATAACACATTTTTCTCTTTTCTTTTGGGTTCTTTCTTTCTTTTCGGGTTTTGCCATATGCATGGCTGCAGACATTTGGCGCACACAGAGAGAGATAGTGTGGGGAAACAGTATACATATAGAGACATGAGACATGATTTAAAACAGAGATGGGAAACAAGATTAGGTTACAGAGTCCGTGTTGGGGACCCCACACCCGAATCCTTTTTATGATATGGTCCTCTTCATGGGACACCACGTGGCACCATTCTATTCATATCATCTCATGTCGTGTCTTCATTTAGTTGGTTTACACTCATGAACTTGGTCAATTTTCTCCTAATGAAATGTTGGAAAATTTCACCTAACCTTCACTATAGTTAAATAATTTTCAAAAGCGCCCACCACATTCTGAAACATCAATGTACCCTTGTCATTTAAATTATTAGTCTTGAAAATTATCTTATTTATCTTGTAAATACATACGATTATCTTATAAATAGGCACATTTGTCTTGTAATATACTCCCTCCGGTCCTAATTATAAGATATATTTAACCGATTTTGGAGAGATTAAGGAGAGGAGTTAAATTAGTTAATTTTACTTATTTTCCAAAAATGCCCTTATATAAATTTAAAATGACATAAGTAAAAATGAATCAACAACCCCACCACATATCTCTCCGACTAATTTTCCTTTCCACACGCTTTCTAATTGAAATAATAGTCTTGCTATATATACATATGTGTGTGTGAGTATGTATACATATAGATCTATCTACATACATATATATATAGACACACACCCATATATCTACACACACAGAGATAAATATATATATATATATCTTGTGTGTGTGTTTTTGTGTTTGTACCCACACATATATATATATATCTACACATATATATATATATTGACACACACAAACACAAATATACATATATATGTACACACATATATATACATATGTATATACACAGACACATATATATATATAGACACACACGTATACATACATACATATATATATATATATGTTTATAGACACACACATATGTGTGCGTGTATTGCAACTCACATACATATACTCACCAAAAATCAAACACACTTAAGAAAATTAAATAGGGGTATTTTAGGAAGAAATTGACAAAAACTAAAAAGTTGTCTTATAATTAGGACCAAAACCAACCCCAAATGTTGTCTTATAATTAGGACCGGAGGGAGTACAATTTTTACATTGTAATGAGGCTTTTGGGAGGGTTATTTTTGTCATTCACTTTTCAAATTAATTTTATTTTTCCCAAATTACTGTAGTGATATTTTATACTGTTACGGGGCTTTTTAAAAAAAAATAGTTACAGTGGGGTTGGGTGAAATTTTTCCTGAAATCTTAGTCTTATCATGATTAACAAAATTTGTTAGGATATCGATGTTAGAGCCTCCGAGTCTGAATCTATTTTAGTTCAAAGAATTTTTTTTTTTTTAACGTGATTGAAGGCAATATATTTCAGAGTAGATGGCGGGACTTGATATTATAATATTGTGATGATATTATAATTGTATTATTAACTAAATATGGTAAATATTAGTATGCAGTATTTTCCACTAGGGCACCTACCTACTAGCGTGTATATATATGATTATATGCCTCTAGGCTCTAAACAATCAATGAAAGAAAAACAATTCATTCTCCTTTCAATATTTCAGAATGGTTTGAGATAATTCTCAAGTTAGTTCTTTTAAAATAAAACAATATTCAGAATCATTTAGCAAATTACTCTCTTTGATATATCCTAAATGTAAGAGCTGATTTAAGATTTTTTTTTAATTCATAATGCAAGACCTCAATTCACTTTGTTTCTTTTAAATTTATAATTCTTTTCCAACCTATCCCTATATTAATTATATACATATGAGGGGGGTTTTATCAAACTGATAATTTCAATGCAAATGACTGATAGAGGGTATTTTGAAGAAGCTAACACATAATTTTTTACAAATAACTAATATTTTTAATTAATATCTCCCAACTACATCTCTAACTCGTGTTTAATTAGAATTGGAGGAAGTGGTACCAAAATGTGTTGATTGTAATTGACGGGCCGAGGCTTGATTGATTAAATACGATATTTCGAATTTAAGTCCACCTAAATGCATGTACTTATAAAACTTCCACTTATACTGCATAGGCGGATTCTTTTTATATATATATATATAAATGTATAAAAAGAGGATATCTTTCTTTTTCTACTGTTTATTTTAATATTTGGAGTACACACAAACTAATCCACACGCGAGAGGAACTTATTATATATAACTTACTTATCTTTTCATCTCAATATATAGTAGTATCGCATAATCGTTTGTGTTTGGTCCTTAACTTTTAAATTTGAAATTGGCGTACGTTAACAAAATATAAGGAGATATCTTTATGAATATACAAGCTTAATAAGCTAAGCTTAATTATTTGATTCTATTGTATTTCATCATTTGTATTTTAAAAATCTAGTTAACACTCCTCCGGTCCAAAATATAAGATATATTTACCTAATTTAAATAAATTAAGAAAGTTGGTTTAATAAGTTAATTTGACATATATTTTTTAAAACACCTTCGTCATCATCTTCCCAAATTTTTTTATTCACTATCTTCCTTAATCATTGTTAATGAATATATAAACTATATCTTATATTTATAACAAAAATCAACTCCATAAATATGTTTTTGATTATGCATTGGAGAGAGTAATTTGTTAGAATATAATATATATAGTTCATTCTTGATGGATCAAGCGCCCATACTCAATGCAAGTAGGGTTATCATGTGATAGATTTCTTTCAATTTTTGTATATTAGGTTTGTTTTGTATTTCAAGTACTTTTATTTATGATATAATATTTTTTATTTTCACCGCTTGTCTATAAAATTCCTGGCTCCGCCACTCTTATAGAGAAGTTATCGTGTCATTGGCTGAGTGCTCACTGATATCTTTAAGTTTACTATTATATATGGTTTGTGGTGGAATTTTGAGTCCAAATCATTTAAGGTAAAAAGAAGTAACCTTATTCTTCCCAACTTTACTTAAACAAAATGTTGGTCTGGCATGAAGTAACACCGTGAGATATGAGTGAGAGAGAGTGTGTGTGTGTGGGGAAACCAAGGTAATTAAACCCGGACCGATAGATCAGTGTAAAAATTTCGGTGGCTTTTAAGGTTAAAAATTAGATGGGTGAAATCAACCCGGATAAGAAAAATTAAAAAATGAGAAATAACTTAATTTCTTATCACATAATCCATAATAATTCCAAATACTATATATTATTTCAAGACTTTAAATCAATAGCCAAATAATTATATACTTTTAAATATTGTTTACAATTTTCTTTTACAAGATTGATATCAAAGCATCATATACCAACTTTTTCCAATTTGTAATGGAATCACAAACATTCAACATAAAAAAATATCAAAAACCAAGTATATGATAACAAAATATTCCCACCTACATCATAACAAAATATTCTCACCTTCAATCACTAAGCTAATAATCATCATTAAGATCAATCAACTCCCTAGGTAAAATCGAGAATATGAAGGACATACGTTGATAATAAGTTTGACTTTATAAAGATGTAAAATATCGCGTAAGTTTAAAGGCCGAATCAGATCGTTTAATTTGTATATGTAATTAATTTATCTTGTTACAAAAATAGAGGAAAAATAGAATAAGGGAAGGAATTAAGATTAACTTTGCGTGGGACAAAACATTAGAAAAATGGTTTTTGGATTGTAGCCATTCTTTAAAAAAATAAATAAACTCCTGGTTTAGACCAGTCAAAACCGTAGTTAAACAGATTCGATTAAGTCACACCGCCAATTTTCACAGTGTGTGTCCGTCCGGTTTTGACAACCATGGGAAACAGTATACATATAGAGACATGAGACATGATTTAAAACAGAGATAGGAAACAAGATTAGGTTACAGAGTCCGTGTTGGGGACCCCACACCCGAATCCTTTTTATGATATAGTCCTCTTCATGGGACGCCACGTGGCACCATTCTATTCATATCATCTCATGTCGTGTCTTCATTTAGTTGGTTTACACTCATGAACTTGGTCAATTTTCTCCTAATGAAATGTTGGAAAATTTCACCTAACCTTCACTATAATTAAATAATTTTCAAAAACATTCTGAAACATCAATGTACCCTTGTCATTTAAATTATTAGTCTTAAAAATTATCTTATCTATCTTATAAATACGAGTATCTTTAAATAGGCACATTTATCTTGTAATATAATACACAATTTTTACATTGTAATGGGGCTTTTGGGAGGGTTATTTTTGTCATTCACTTTTCAAATTAATTTTATTTTTCCCAAATTACTATAGTGATATTTTATATTGTTACGGGGCTTTTAAAAATTATTTAGTTACAGTGGGGTTGGATGAAATTTTTCCTGAAATCTTAGTCTTATCATGATTAACAAATTTTGTTAGGATATCGATGTTAGAGCCTCCGAGTATAAATCTATTTTAGTTCAAAGTAGTTTTTTTTAACGTGATATTGAAGGCAATATATTTTAGAGTATATGGCGGGACTTGATATTATAATATTGTGATAATATTATTATCGTATTATTAACTAAATATGATAAATATTAGTATGCAGTATTCTCCACTAGGGCACCTACCTACCAGCTTGTGTGTGTGTGTGTGTGTGTATATATGCCTCTAATCAATCCATGAAATACAAACAATTCATTCTCCTTTCAAGGTTTGATATAATTCTCAAGTTAGTTTTTTTAAAATAAAATAATATTCAGAATCATTTAGCAAATTACTCTCTTTGATATATCCTAAATGTAAGAGCTGATTTAAGAATTTTTTTAATTCATAATGCAAGAACTCAATTCACTTTGTATCTTTTATATTTATAATTCTTTTCCAACCTATCCCTATATTAATTATATAAATATGATCGGGGGGTTTTACCAAAGTGAAAATTTCAATGCAAATGACTGATAGAGGGTATTTTGAAGAAGCTAACACATATTTTTTTACAAATAACTAATATTTTTAATTAATATCTCCCAACTACATCTCTATCTCGTGTTTAATTAGAATTGGAGGAAGTGGTACCAAAATGTGTTGATTGTAATTGACGGGCCGGGGCTTGATTGATTAAATACGTAATTTCGAATTTAAGTCCACCTAAATGCATGTACCTATAAAACTTCCACTTATACTGCATAGGCGGATTTTTTTTTTATTTTTTTGGGTGTTTAGGGGTGGCCCCCAATTTTTTTTAAAATATATAGTATATATATATAGGATATCTTTCTTTTTCTACAGTTTATTTTAATATTTGGACTACACATAAACAAACCCACGTGCAAGAAAAACTTATTATATATAATTTGCTTATCTTTTGATCTCAATATATATAGTATCCCATAATCGCTTGTGTTTGGTTCTTAACTTTTGAGTTTGAAATTGGTGTAAATTAACAAAATATAAGAAGATATCTACATGAATATACAAGCTTAATAAGCTAAGCTTATTTGATTATATTGTATTTCATCATTTGTATTTTAAAAACCTAGTTAATACTTCTCCGGTCCAAAATATAAGATATATTTACCTAATTTAGATAGATTAAGGAAGTTGATTTAGTAAGTTAATGTGATATGTATTTTCTAAAACACCATCTTCATCTTCTTCCCAAATTTTTTTATCCACTATCTTCCTTAATCATTGTTAACGAATATGTAAACTATGTCTTATATTTAAGATAAACATCAACTCTCTAAATATATCTTAGATTATGCATCAGAGAGAGTAATTTGTTGGAATATATATAGTCCATTTTTTATGGATCAGGCGCCCAAGTCGCCAATCAATGCAAGAGCATTATTATATATATATTTCTTTCAATTTTTATATATTAAGTCTATATTATAATTCAAGTACTTTTATTTATGATATAGTATTTTTTATTTTCGTCCCCCCGTCCATAAAATTCCTAGCTCCACCATTCTTATTGGGAAGTTATCGTGTCATTGGCTGAGTGCTCACTGTTATCTTTAAGTTTACTATATATTATGGTTTGTGGTGGAATTTTGAGACCAAATCATTTAAGGTAAAAAGATGTAACCTTATTCTTCCCAACTTTACTTAAACAAAATGTTGGTCTGGCATGAAGTAACACCGTGATTGCGACTCTGCATATACTTCGCTAGCTATACCTGTGAACAAAAAATCAAAAATCAAAAATCAAAATGGAAAACGACTAGAACGATACATCTATCTAGCTCTATCATAATTATTAATCAATCAATATTCTTCTCATAAATCATAATCAGGCCCACAAACGTCAATGTTTTTTAGTTTTAGGATTCAACGCGCTTGAATACATATAGGTGCCATGTTTGGTTAGGGATGACACGCACAGAACTATTGACTGACTTGATCATCAGTATGATATTAAGATTATTCTAATCAACATAAAATAATTGTGTATGAGACATGAGACAACAAAAACGAATGATTTTTCCTTAAAAAGAAGTGGGAAAATGATTGCGAAACACAAGGAGGACGAACATGTATATAATTATGTGAATCAATCAGCTCTTAATTAACTCTCTGTATCACTGTATTATATACAGTGCTTCTCTGATTCAAAATAGGATCAATAATGACGCGCACAAATTAAAGCAGAATAACGATCATTTGAACGATAGTAAGTTACGTTATTGATTTAGTTACAGAAGCATTAGACCTATATATATCCATCACAATATTAATTAGCCCAAAGATTCATTTATAGTACTTTTGTGCTCATTTTGTAAGAAAGAATATATACACAGATGGTCTATATATTATCTCAGACACAACCCTAAAAGTAAAACCTAACACAATCACTGTTTAAAAGATACATATCCTGTAATTGAATCTCTTAATCATTTTCAGTATATTCTATATAACCTGATAAGGGGAAAAATCATAGCTGCGTTTCCTCTATTCTGGTAAATCGATAGGTCTTCCAAAGATAGAAAAAGGAACGGTTTAGAAGAGTAAGTTAAGAAACTGAGTAATTGATGCCAAATTAACACAATCACAGTGTCCCACACACACACACACATATGGAAATGAACAGATGCACGTCAAGTAGTAACTTTATTTTTATATCGACACATTGAGCACAATGTAATAATAATATTAGTAGTGAATTGTTCAAAATAATAATATTAGTATTGATAATGTGGAATTGGCTTCTCTCCGCTGGCATTTGGGTCCAGTGCCCTCCTTTTCTCAAAATTATACCGTTTTGGGTGTAAATTAATAATGGGGCTGACTATTTTTTTTAAAAAAAGAAAATGATGTCTAGTATTTTAAAGTATTTTTTTAAAAGCATCTAGTGTCTTAAAATATTTTTCTAGTAGCATACAGTATCCTAACATAATTTTTGGTACTTTTAACTCTTTAAAATATTTTTTCAGTTGTACTTAGTGTCTTAGGAGACTGATTGCAATTTTACCCTTAATGTATTTTTTGTCCGCTCCAAAAACTTCTTTAAAATATTGGGTGCTATTAAAAAAAATATTCTAGAATGGGTGGAAATCAACATATCAGTATCCTAAGTTTTCGGTACTTGTTACTATTGAGAAAAAAAATAGTCCTACCCCATCATTTTATAGCCAAAACGGTGTAGTTTTGAAAAAAGGGAGGACAGTAAGACCTAATGGAGAGTCCGGTTTCTCTCATTGGCTCTCTCCTCATCATCCCAATCTGGACCGTCAAATTTTTAATCCAACGATCCAGAGGGATCTTTTAAAAAACCGCGCGCGGTTCAAAATATCGCGTGCGGGTTTTTGAAAGGCCTCTCTGGATCGTTGAATAAAAAATTGGACGGTTCAGATTGGGATGATGAGGGGAGAGTATCTTCTCCCAAATCGAGGTCCTATGATGTGTGGGTAAAAGATAGAGTTCTGTTGAGACACGTTGTCCAATCGAAGATCGAAAGATGGCAGGGGGTGAATGATGAAGTATGAAGATGAAAATGAAAAAGCAGCACCAAGTACAATGATTAGGAGGCCATATATGTGGACGCTTACCATGACGAAAAGAAAACAACAACAATATAATGTACCTCTCTCGCTCGCTAGTATGTCCAAAGAATATCCCAATAGCAAACCCTGCGGCCGACAGAATCAATGTACGTAGAGCCCGTTTGTGAGACTGTCTGGTTCAAAGAAAGAGTTGTAAAAGAATGAACTATTAGTCCAGGAGCGTCCAACACAATTAACTATTAAGTGGATCAAAAATACCAAAAAAAAATTACTCAGGAGTGTCCAACACAACACCGTTAGACAAAAGTTAACGTTCGTTATCTAAGGTGCAGATTGGCCAATGAACTTTTACTCCAGGAGCGCCCGACACAAAATTCTAAATTTTACTAAATTAAATAATTTTTTTCTCAATTGTCATTATTCAAAACTACTTGTATTATCTATGGACAAAAATTACTTATTCTTCAATTTTTTCAAAATTATAATTTTCTAAAATAAACAAATTTTTTAATTAAAAATATAATTATATGATTTAAATAAAACTCAAATTTTTTTAGTTTAGTTTATTATAAATCAAAACTATTTTAGTTAAACAAAAAAAATGATTTATTTTTATTTTTTGAGAAGAAAAAAAATTTATGTGATTTAAAAAAATTCATTTAATGTTAATAAAATTTTTTTAAAAAGTTTGTTGTGATGGGCCCAAGTTGCTAATTGTGCTTTTTAACCTATTAAAATTACTTAAACAAAAAAAAATTTTAACTTATTATTAAATTTTAATGTCCTTCATTAAAATTGCAACTTATTATTAAATTGCTTCTCTTAAGTTATCTTCTTCTTTTTTGTCAACAAGTCACAAATAATCAATAAATCATTTAATCAACAAATATATCATCAAGTTGCAGATTTATATTATTAAGTATGAATATTGATATCAATTAAAAATAAATCATATATATATATATATATATATATATATATTTGTTTAACATATAAATTAAACTATAAAACACTTTGAGTTTTATTTAAATCATATAATTAAATTTTTTTAATTAAAAATTTTGTTTATTTTAACAAATTATTATTTTGAAAAAATTGAAGAATGAATAATTTTTGTCCATATATATCTATACAAGTAGTTTTCAATAATGACAATTGAGGAAAAAAATTATTTAATTTAGTAAGATTTAGAATTTTGTGTTGGGCGCTCCTGAGTAAAACTTTTTTGTGCCGGGCGCTCCTGGGGTAAAAGTTCGTTGGCCAATCTGCACCTTAGATAACAGACGTTAACTTTTGTTTAACGGCATTGTCTTTGAACGCCTCACGAAAAAACTTTTTTTGGTATTTTTGGTCCACTTAATAATTAATTGTGTTGGACGCTCCTGGACCAATAGTTCATTGGTAAAATTACACCTTAACCCTTTTCATCCTCACTTGAAAATTGGTTCAACACATTTTAAATTATATTACTGAAAATTGGTGGGCGAAAAAGAATTTTCCCACATAAAAATGTAAACAAATGCCCGCTCTTACTTAGAAATCTCAATTTTCTATTTCTCTCCCCCAATTTTCTTACAACCAAACGGGTTCTCAATGAACTCAATACTACCTCTAGTCCTAATTATAAGACCCAGTTGACTTTTTTTGGAAAGATTAAAGAAGCTAAATAAGTTACTTAATCATTTCATATGTTGTGTTTTCTTAGATTATATATTAGTTTATTAGTCAAACTATTTAGTTTGAAGCAAAAAATAAAAATAAAAATGATTTAAGCTAATTTAATTAACTTTCTTAATCTCTCCAAAAAAATCAACTAGGTCTTATAATTAGGACCGGATGGAGTATTGTTTTTTCTGTATATGTGTGTGGTTCAAGCCAACACCTGCTCTCTACGTTTCAAAGGTACGTCTCAGTTCTTCGCAAGATTTTTATTTCATGGTTTCCATATATATCTGCAGAATAAAACAATTATACCGCAAGAACGCGAAACAAAACGATTCACCATCAAGCTTGTCAAGGGACAAATAGTGTGTTTGGAAACTAGGAAAGCATGAGAATAATAAGTACTGGAAGAGTATATTTACACACACACAAGCCTTAAGCCTGTAATTATCATATAGGGTTAAGCCGTTAAGGTATAAATTTATAAGGAAAGTTTTTACTAAGGAGCAATGTTACTTTGAATTTTTTTTTAAGTTCAATGTCACTTTGGAAGTTGCGTCATACCGTTAAAAAACTAATGACAGTTAAAAATTAAAATTGATGTTAACAATAAAGAACAATAATGCTTCATTTTAATACTTTCATGACAATATTAAACTAAGAAAAACCTTCAGGTAACATTCTTTATCAAGCAAAAACTTTCGGAGCAAATATACATTTTAACTCTATCATATATTCATGAAGCAAGATGGTTCAATATTCAACACTATCTCCGATCTTTAATATAAGATTTCGCTTGTAGTATAATTGCCCTATAAATAATATCTTATATTAAGAATTGGAGATAATAACTTCAACTTTAGGTATCTGCATTCACACTTAAAGGGATGAGGGTATGACAAGGCGTATGACAGTCAATTCAAGAATTGAAGGAGCGAGTATATATCCATGCATATACGTATACACATATATGTATATACGAATACATGGCAAGCAATATATTAATTAATCTACGTACTACTGCTTTGATTTCTCTCTTTATGCAAGATTACAGACACACACAGGAACAAAACAAATCGCATTACACGGAGAAGATATGTGATTCTGTTAAGTGAAATATATTATCCTTGTCATGTCATGTTAGGATTTGGGGACTACAAGTATATTGTAGGATCAAGAGTAGTCAAGGAGTAATTAATTAAACAAGCTATCTTTCAGTAGTACTGCTGATCTGAGTGCATCTAAGTTGAAGATAATTAATCACGTGTACTGATCCCTACATTATCCCACTTACTTATGTAAATGCCTGCCCCAGTCATACCTCGAATCATCAACTGTCGGATCGGCATACTGATGGAAACATGACATCCTAAGACTAAAACAAATATATCGTTTTCAACAATGAATGTTCCCACCTAATTTTCCAGCACACGTCACCTAATAATTAAGTGCTTTAATTCATCCTATAATATAATGTTGTTATTGTCAAAAGAACACAAAGTTAAAATTATGATTGGTTGACTGTGTCACAGCTCTTTGAACATACTGGAAGGATACAAACAAACTGAGATATATACTGCCAAAGGACTTGTTAGCTCAATCAAGTATATAATTAATGCCTAGCTCGGTAAATATTCTCGCACTCTAGCTAGTAATGTAGATTCAATATAATTTCTCTTATGAGTACACTAAGTTTATGTAAAGGACTATGCTTTCCGATAAAGGGATCTAAGATGAACAAGTTCAAGAATGTTTTTACCAAAGGCACCCATTTCCTAATAACTTAAATAGATTCTTTGGATTCTTCAGACATGCTCTATATATGTCAGCTGTGCTCCTGCATCAAATAATTAACGACAATAACAACATATATGTATATATGGCGGACGTATAGGTAGCTCACTAGTAATAAAACGCATATTATATATTTTGAATATAAAGTCTAAATAAACAGTTCCACATACACACTAAAAAGGATAATTTTTAAAATAATAAAGAGTTAAGCTACAATTTTAGTTCGGAAGCAACCATTTTAAAGTGTTGAGTATCCAGAAGTGTTTTTAAGAAGCAATTTTGTCATAATCGCAAAAAAACTAACATTGACTATTAAGAAATTGATATTGACTGTAAAAATTGTTTACGGAGGCAAAATTATTACGTTTTGATTACTTTCTGTTTCTCAAACAAATTTTAGGCAATATTATTACGTTTTGATTACTTTCTGTTTCTCAAACAAATTTTAGGCACCTAGCTCTTGAGTGGTTATTTCCAAAACAAAATTGTACTTTATCCCAAAAATAAATATAAACAATGATTCATATAAATAATATTTTGAACTTTAAAAGGTAAGATGGTTGCTGAATTCATATTGTTTACCTTTTCTTTAGAACCTAATAATAACGATTTCTCTCGGATATCATGTCAAAAATCAAAAATAATCTTCCCAACTTCAGCATTTAAGAATACATATTTGAGCTACTCATTCCCATTCTTGTAAATCCCACCTCATTGTTGACAATAGTTGAGCGTGAAACCTGTGTCAAGTCACACGTCTGAGAACCATTAGTTCCACAGAGAGATTCATGTCCTTGAAATCCACCAAAAACGTTGAACACGCTGTTGACAAAAGAAAAAAGAAAACGTTGAACACGCCTTCTTCCCAAAAAAAAAAAAAAACTACACCCTTGACAAAGTGTTATAAAAGGAGTCACCCCTTTGATCTGTGACTCTGCAACTCCAACACCAGCCCCTCCTAAAAACCCTCTTTCGTTTGGCCACGCTCTCATTATGCTCCATCCTACTGTGAAAAAATTCAGAGAAAATATGGGGTTCTTACCTTCTTACTGTTTTGAAAATAGCAAGTTCTTATTTTTTATATTCTTCGTAGTTGTGAACTTGGACTGTTTACCAATCAAAGCTAACCTATGCAGCAATAACTCTGTTGCTACCCCAAGAAATATTGCTGCCTATGATATTCTTTCATCATTGCAAACACTAGCTCTTGATGGTTACTTCAATTTGGAAGACAATGGACATGCAGCCAAAGACTTTGGTAACATATACCATTGTCCTCCTCTCGCAATTCTGCATCCAAAAGCAGTTTCTGATATCTCACGCACAATAAAGCATATTTATGAAACAGATTCTGCTGCAGAACTAAAGATTGCAGCTAGAGGCCACGGTCACTCTCTTCAAGGTCAGGCACAAGCATATCAAGGCCTAGTCGTGAACATGGAGTCACTGGAGGGACCAGAAATGACTGTTGATGCTGGAGAATTCCCTTACGTGGATGTTTCCGCCGGTGAGTTATGGATAAACATTCTGCATGAGACTCTTAAGCATGGATTAGCACCTAAATCTTGGACAGATTATCTTCATCTTACTGTTGGGGGAACCCTATCAAATGCTGGAATAAGCGGACAAGCCTTCAGGCATGGACCCCAGATCGATAACATCTTCCAGCTTGAAGTAGTCACAGGTATTACATTATATTATATTATGGTTCTAGCCAAATCTTAGAGCATATCAAATCTCATATGAGGAGAAGATTATTTTAGTAGCTTAATGACAATAGTACCCTCTTTTAACGTGACAATCACTTCGAACTTTTAGCACTAATCTGGTACGCAAAACATGTTTGTTGTAGGAAAAGGAGAGGTGCTTACCTGCTCAGAGAACCAGAATGCTGACCTCTTTTATGGTGTTCTTGGTGGGCTTGGTCAATTTGGCATCATAACCAGGGCTAGAATTTCTCTTGAACCAGCACCAACGAAGGTGACTGTACATTCATGTTTCCAGATATTAATACAAGCTCACTCCTAACAAATATCTTACTTAGCTTGTGACATAAATCCGTGACTTCTGTCAGGTGAAATGGATTAGGGTGTTGTACTCAGAATTCTCAGTATTTGCAATGGATCAAGAGTACTTAATATCACTTGAAAATACATTTGATTATGTTGAAGGGTTCGTGATCAAAAACAGAACGGGCATTCTTAATAACTGGAGGTCATCCTTTAATCCCAAAGATCCACTTCAAGCCAGCCAATTCAATTCAGATGGCAGGACCTTCTACTGTCTTGAGGTGGCAAAATACTTCTACATAGACGAAAATGAAGCCATGAATCAGGTTAGGAATTCAGTACTTAGATCTTTTAACATTAGCAAATTGCTATTAACCAGAGAGAGTCTTCACTGAGAATTCGATAGTTAGATCTCATTTATACATCTTGAAATGCAGGAAGTTGAGCGGCTGTTATCAGAACTGAGCTATATTCCATCGACACTATTCCAATCAGAAGTTTCTTACGTGGATTTCCTGGACAGAGTACATGTTTCTGAGATGAAGCTAAGAGCCAAGGGCTTGTGGGAAGTTCCGCATCCATGGCTCAATCTTCTGATCCCAAGAAGCAGAATTCACGAGTTTGTACATGAGGTGTTTGAGAAAATTCTCGTGGATACAAGCAACGGTCTCATTCTCATATACCCCGTAAATCAATCAAGGTACGTACAATTGTCTTGTCAACCATTAATCGGACCAAAATAATAATAAGTCTCTTTTTCTCGTAACAGATGGAACAATAGAACATCATTGGTTACACCAGAGGAAGAAGTTTTCTACCTGGTGGCATTTCTTTCTTCCGCAGTACCATTTTCGAAAGGGAAAGACAGTTTAGAATACATTCAAAGCCAAAACGAAAGGATCAAAGAGTTCTGCGAGCGAGCTCAGGTAGGAGCGAAGCAATATCTTGCACATTACAGAACAGGAGAAGAATGGGAAGGGCATTTTGGGAAAAGATGGCAAGTGATGAGACAAAGAAAATCAGAGTATGACCCATTGGCACTTCTTGGCCCTGGCCACAGAATCTTTCAAAAGCCAATATTTTCCACCTCCTTTTGACTTATGTTTGTGAATTATTTGGCAATTAATTAATTATATGCATTTTCGCCTTTCACTAACTGGGAGCACGAAGCCACGAACCTTGTTGTATGCATTTCATTTCATGGACCTTATTTAAATGGAGAATTAGGGAGAAAGACTAAGGAAATGAAATGTTTACAAGAAAATGAACCGAATAATTATTTAAAAAATAATAATAAATAGAGAAGAAAAAGAAAAGTAGTTGATCGTGGCATGAAAAAAGAGGAAGCTCCTTTCATGGAGATTCCTATTTCTGCTTTCTTTTTTCTTTCATTTTTAGAGCACCTAGAATTTCACAACTTCTCAACCCATTTAGGCGTACGCAGATACAACCTACACTATTGTATTCCCAAATGATCGAGCTCATGACCTTCAGTTAAGATAGAACAACGCTCAATGATTCCATTTTCACTTTTTTTGGTAACGTTGGACTTGGATACAAGTAACAGTAAGCATCTTTCAACTCGTTTTCCCTCCTTGTCCCCCGACCCAAGGATCTTGTCAACTTTTTCTGGTTTGAGCTAGTATGTGCTCCACAGTATTTACACTCATTTGTCATCTTATTAACTCAAAAATATGAATATGGGCGATCGTTACATTTTGCCTAATTAAACACAATAAGAAACATCCAAATGACAAAGTGATTCCAATGTTATGATTTTTGCGGTGGCTTACTTCAAATTCAATGTATTGCCACCTCGTTTCCTTTTTCAGGAATGGGATTTTAAAAGCTGGATCTACACTTATTCCCTTTTAAATTTAATAAAAATATTCCTTTTTCATGTTATGGAAGCAATATGTAATACCTTTAATATCTTCATTGTTCGGCAAAAATCCCTTTTTAATCTGGAGACCGAGACAACCAATATTTTTACGCAGTGGACGCTTGAGTTTTATACTTGTATCTAAGATCCATTCCCCAAGTCTCCTCCAAACTGAAGATTGATCCTCACTTGAGTTAAAACTACTCTGTAGTGGTTAGTAAATTTGTGACAAAAACCATAGCTTGCCTCTCTTTTTTAGCCATAATAGTCACATGCTTGCCTACCATAAAAATTTGTAAAATAAATAGCTTATGTTGAACCATACAAAATTATCGTTACAAGAAATAAAAATTAACATGATTCCCTTCCGGGAGGTAAAATAAGTCACTAATACTAAATGAGCTTAGTTGCTTGGAACAGAGGTGAATGCAAAGGGAAAAACAAAGGTGAATTCTCTACTACAGTTTTGATTCCTGCTCTTGACAACGGGAGGTGCCTTAAGCCATATGCTCGAGGCACTAAAGCCCCTCAATTTGATCGCAATTATAAATGAAAAACAAAATCGAGGTATCCAAGAAAAAAACATAAGCAAATAATCTCCACACAGCTCGTGAGCCATATTCATCGAGCCACCTGTCCTTGTGCATGCTCCAAAAGTTGGCTGAATAACTTGTAAGTACGCCCTGACATTGCCTTTGCATGGTCAATAAGTTGCTCATGTCTGTAGCAGTGAATTTCCAATGAATAAGGATCAAGAATGACAAAAAAAGATTACGGTTGGTATATTGGTAAAAGTAGGCTAGGCAACATGGAAAAGTCACGACGAGAACCACAAAAGGCAATATCAATCAATTCAGTACTTGACATTTGATCACTTACATATTAGGATGATTGGGTTCCATAATAACAGTCCCAGTTTCGGTGTCAATTTTGGCATCAAGCTTTGAGCTACGAATGAGATTCACAATCCATCTCTCAGCCTCCTCATAATTCAAATTTAACTTCTCAGCAAGAACTCTGTCATAAACATCAGCAATTGGTGAAACCGATCTTAAAATTCATGTGTATACTTAGTTATGAAGGCCAACAAATTATCTGTTTGGGGGGGGGGGACAGAAGGAGGAACTGTTTCCTTCCATGAATGATTGAAAGTAAGTCCATTCGAGAAGTAAAATAGAAGGAATTACAGAATCAGTTATCAGAAAGCAGGTTCATACCCCATGCGAATCCGTATGTGTATTCTGCAGTATGTCTCAAAGATAAATAGCCTGGCATTTTCAAGGAACTCATCCCTCAATGGTACAGTAGAAAAGTTGGCATCTTCAACTTGTTTACCAAGGAAGGGATCATTGAGTATTAACTGGCATCATTGCAAGTGGTATGCATGAGATAAGCTCCTTAAGTAATAATGTAGGTATATAAAGACAAATTATAAGCAAGAAAGATGTGAAATGCCTAGCACTTAAAACGGTATACATGATGTTCTCAAAGGGTTATATTGGGTAGTCAGTAGAAAGGTCACTTACTTCTTCACACTCCCTCATCTTCTTTTGTGCCCCATCAAAGTCATAGTTGACATAAACACAAGCCAAAAATTCAGTGATGGGATCTTTATACGAATGCTGCTCTTGCTGAATAACTTTCATGAAATCTTTGAATTGAGGCCTCCTGCGCTTGTTGACAATGAATGCTGTGGCCAAGTATCGTAAAAGGTGAGGAGCACTAGTTTGAATAGCATTCAAATACCTGGTAAAAAGGTACCATTTAAGATGTCAGATTGTAAACATTGCAAATACTATGCAACAAAGGAAGAAAGTATCCATTTTAATTGGCAATGAAAATGAGATGTGTGAAATGTCTATGAACAAATGAAGACAGAGAAGAAAGCAGGTTCAGTCCAGAAGGTATACTTGTCCTGATTAAACAGATCAATAATCTGCGTTCTTCCATTTTCATTGTTGAAAAAGATGAAGAGACTCCAATGCATTAACCATATTCTGCTTTGCACCTGATTTGCAGGTGATGCAAAACTCTGCAATGGAGGTCAGCAAAGATAAGGCTTTGTCTACTTGGTAGCTTCAATAAATAAATAAAATTCCTGATGCCACCATTCAAACATCTAACAAACCTTTGAATCAATTATTTCCTTCAAACGATTCAGCTCTTCAAGAGCAATGTCCCAGTTTTGCATCAATATCTCAGCTGCGAGCTTCCCCCATAAAGCACTCAGACTCCTTTCACTATTTGTGCATAAAGCCCTGTACTGATAGAGATAGTCAGCAGCGCCAGAGTAGTTTCCACACTCAAACTGAAATTTGGCATATTGATACAATGCTTCTATTTGCTCAGGACCAATCTGTTAAAAAGAAATCATTTGAAGAGTCAGAACTCGATCAAACAATTTAATCAATCAACATCAAAATTCGGAGGCGGCAAAATAAGCAGCAATAATGTCAAAGTACATTGTCAAGGCCTATTATATTGGATTCTCAGTTGAAATTGGGAGTATACTGAATCAAACATGTAAGCATGCCATGACACCCTCGGGAAAAATAATCAGTTCAATATCGCCTAGGTAAGCATGTGCAATTGATCACCAAAGCAAAATCTGACGGGCTTTTAGGGAAATATGCTCTGCTATGTATTGATCGATATACCATTCATTTAGGTCCTAAAATAGAGTCATGTGACAAGATTCTATAAAAGCATGGCACCACTCATTATACAGAACACATTTCAAATGAGTGTATATTCTGGCCATCCAACTGCCAATATTTACAAAATTCCTTAAACTCGATCCGCAAACACCAAAACTACATCTTATGAACCCACTAACGATTCCATAAATTTGGTAAGCAATCCGCTAATGAACACAACAATTTAAAAATAGGGGAAGTTTGAGGTGGGGAGATTCTTTAAATAGAGATCAAATGTTCGGGTCCAAATTAATTTCCTGGGCTGGCAATATTAAGTCTAGCAGTAAAATCAAAACTCAATCCCCAAGATCATAAATAAACGTTAGTTAATAAACCTGGTATCTCTCGCTGAGCATCTGAAGATTATACTGTTTGTCGGCCTTCAAATCCTGGACGGCGTTAGCGTTCTGCAAAAAGGAAACAAGCGGTGCGGCGGCTTCCTCCTGTGCCTTAAGCCTGGCCACCACCTCTGCCCTCATATCCACCATCTCTGACCAAAATACCGAATTTACAGTCAGAGTATAGCGAAAATCAAAACAAACACCAAATCACAAAGAAAAGTAAATACCTTGGGGAACATCCTCGGTGTGGTAGAGGCTCTTGTGGATGTCCATGGCATAGTCGACCATGTTGGTCTTGTTAAGGAGCTCAATCTTGGCCTTGAGAATATGTCCATCCTCGTAGATCTGGCGTTCCTGAAGGAACTCGAGAAGAGGAAAAACGAGATGCCTATCCAAGTTCGGCACGATCCGAGGGGTGAGGTCATAGTTCGCCATCAACAACCAGAGTGTTACCCGTCCTAAACCCTAGACGCAGAGACACGGTGATAAGAGTATGCAACTGCAACCTTGCTCTATTATTTAACGCTCCGTAACAGTGCTCTGAAAATATTGTAATTTAACGATTAAGGAAGGTTATTATTTAGATATCAAAGTTATTATTTCTTAATTTATAAATCAACTGTTATATTCGAGCAAAAAAAAAAAATCAACTGTTATATAATAAAATAAATGCAAATATATCCAGAATTTTGTATTAATTTGTATTTTTTTATTTAAATTATATTGAAATTGAAAATAATAAGAAAGTTACATCTTAATTCTACGTAAAATCAAATTTAATTTATTATAAAAGATAAATTTCTTAACAAATTTTGATCATACTTCTTGAGTCGCCATCAAGAAAATCAGAAGATAAAATGATGCAAAATAAAGTAGCGAAATAAAAAGCAAAGGAGTAGAAAATAAAAACCTAATAGAGTCAACCTAATAATATGTTGATTAGGTTGCATATCCAAAGAAATTTGGGACGACGGGAGGAGATACTTTAGGCAGCAGTGGCGATCACATAGACAGACAGGAAGAGGGGAGGGGAAGCAAACAACGGCGTGTGAGAGAAAGACGGCGAATTTGAATGCAGAGTTTACAAGGTTGTCAAACTCACAAGTTAAAGCAAATTCGTGATAGTGAGGTAAACTCGTATTGTGCATTCGAATCGTAAACTCGTAAGAATTTACTTTTACCATTAAATAGATATTAATAGTGTATAGTTAAATAATTAAAACATAATAAATAAAATAACAACAATTTGACTTAAATATTTTTTAAATCTTGAAATTAAATCCATCAACATTCATAATTTATTACATTTAACAAAGAAAATTTTATAGAATTTATATCTAAAGCCGCTAATCATGATCAAATCGAAAAAATTAACATGGTTTTGTAAGCTATAAATGTAAAAACTGTAAATTCGGAATATAAACTCGTGAATTTAACCGAGTTTATAACGATCACGAATTTATCAGTGACTCCACTCGATTTTATAAGCAAGAAACGTAAAAACGTTAAACTCTGAGAGTTAACAATAGTATTTTTTTAAAAAAAATAGTATTTTGGTAAGATAGGATTTAATTAGATAGATTTGATTAGATATATATTCTGGGTTTTATAATCAAAGGGTAAACTTAGGATAATGAAAAATTAGCATGGGTATTTTAGTCAGAATGAGATATAATGAAAACTCTAAATTTGGAGTGGCGCATAAGGAGGAGGGGGGTGCTTCCTTGGGCTTCGAATGGCTTGGGAGATGGGGTGCAGGAAAGTCTGGATTGAGACGGACTCCACGGAACGCAGGGATTTGATTCTTCAGGAACCTGTGCACAACCATAGGGACGTTGATCTACTTACGCAGGTCAGAGCCATGCTTGGCAGAGACTGGATGACGAAGCTTACCTATGTGCCTCGCACGTGTAACAGTGTTGCAGATTTCTTGGCTAAGAAAGGACTGGATGGCGTTCAGGGTTATCAGGAAATCTATCTTCCGTCGGATACCCTTTAGGGTTTGATTTCTAAGGATTGGAATGGTTGTAATGTTGATCTAGGTATTTGTTGAGGTTTCTCTTTGTATCCAAAAAAAAAAAAAAGGAGGAGAAGGGAGCACTAACCCTCTACTGGCATGGGAAAAAAGGTTGGATGGAAAGAAAATTTACCCTCGTCCCTTTAATAAAACAACTATATTTAAAATTAAATTAAATATCATAATGCAAGAATCATTTTAATATTAACATCATCAAATTATTTAAAATGATAAATATATATTTTACAATAAAATATCCAAAAGAAAATATTATTTAAGGTAAGAAATAAAAAAATTGGATAATTATTTTTAAAATTAAACATAATAAAATAAATAAATTATACATTACCCATCATTATTGATATATAATAAAAATGAAAATAATAAAGTATAAAAAAGTAAACATATTTATTTTAAAAAATAAATATACAAAAATTAATAACAATTTTTTTTCAATATTATTTATTTATTTTTTAAAAATACAGCTATGCAGGAAAGGACTCGATATTATTGAGTAAGGGGGAAAAAAAACGAACTAAGGGTCATTGCATCAGAAAAAATGAAATGACAGAAGGCATGTGGTAGGACTGTAGCGATAACCTGGACAAGACAATTTTTATCCCCAAGTCTCTTCATCGTTGGAGAGAAATTTTGGGAGGAAAATGGGATGTGGGACCTGCCTAGGGGTGGAAATAGGTCGGGCGTATGGCACCTACTGTTAAAAAACTGATCAAATATGGCACGGTTAAAAAGGCCGTCGAAGGCCATTTTGTCTTAACGCGCCAGCCTGCCTCCAAATAGGTTTGTTAAGAGTTAAAAAAAAAATCAATAAAAAACATTAATTAATATCCCCTGCCCCTCTCTTACTCAGAGCCTCCTGATCACCTTTCAAGTTTTAAACTAAGAACTCTAAGTCCCTAAATCAATTTCCCTCACTCAGAGCCTCTCGTTCGTCACTCTCAGCTTCTTACCGTCGGCCGTCGCACATCTCAGGCTCTCAGCGTTGAGTCGTTGTTCTCACTCTCAGCCTCTCAGAGTCTCAACCTCGGCCGGCTGCTTGTGGTGGTTCAGTCAATCACGCGAGACACGACAATCTCAATCACGCGAGATCACAATTGGACAATCTCAATCACGCGACAATCTCAATCTCAATCACGCGATCTCAACGATTTTGACAATCTCAACTGCAATTTTATAAGTTACTTGTGGTGGTTTCATCTGTCCTCCTCCTCCTCCTCTGTTTAGTGAGTGTGACTGCTCTAATTCTCAATTCAGTGCTTGCTGAATACGTCGCTTATTACTTGCTGGTCTTTTTAAATATCGCCGACTATATATTTTGGAAGGGGTGACCTGTTCATTTTGGCAACCCAAGATTGAAGAAGAAACACGATAACCACAATTTTCTTTATTTTATTATTAATTGATCATTTTATTTTATTTTAAAAAAAAAAGTAGGTGACCACATTTGTATCAAGTACAACTCAAATTCCTTTACGTGTGATCTGTTCTCGATGGCCAACCACAAAAACTTGGAGAAGAATTTGGAAAATCATTCTTGTCCAGTTGTTCTCCAGCAAACAAAAAGCTCAGACCCTTGGCAACAGGGCTAGATGCCATACAAAGAATACAAAAACAAAATCAATCTTAACTTTTAGAGAGACTACATAATAGAACTAATTTCATTTAAAGATTAAAGCAGAGCTGATTTATTTCTGTGCTTCTCGTCTCCAGCTTTATTTTTGTTTGCACTATGTTCTGTGTAGCTGCCTGTGTTTATTTTCTTGGTGTTATTCTGTGGCCTGTGCGTGATGTAGGAGAGAAGATGAAAATTTAGACAAACTGAAGTTGAAGTTTTGGGAGCTTATTTGGATAGGAAATTTTGTTCAAATTGTTTTGGTTGTTGTAATAGGGAAGATTGATTTAGGTTCCGTTTTCTTGGATTTGAACTGAATCTTGGTGATTAATTAAATTTGGAAAGGATAGTAATTCCTTTTTTTTAATTAGGAAAGCATAGTAATTCCATGCATTGTTAAAATAATATCATTTGTTATACACATTAATTGTTCAATTATGTTATGCTCTAATTCTATATATTTGATTGATTTTTTTCAAGGTTTTTGAAGCCGAAGAAGAAATCACATTGAAAATTTGATGTGAACGTCTAGTGGCTTTTCATCGGCTTCATCGATGGCTGAATATTGGATGTTGTATGTTGGCTAAATATTTTAAACTTGTATGTTTTCATATTCAGTATATCCTCTTTAATTCTCTGAAGCCACCTCTGTATTAATGAAACTTTGCTTGAAGGAGTGCTTAAATGAAGTAATCATTTCATCTCATTGACAAGTTCTTATAACAACTTTGTGATGGAATTATTTGAAGTGCACATAATGCTTTATTGGTAGCATTGTCACTTGCCTTTTCATGTTTTGTCTACTTTTATATTAATTTCATGGCTGAAAGTTCCTACTTGTTGAAATCTTTATGGTGAAATTTTTAATTTTTGTTGTTGTTTTCCATATCCGGCTATAATTTCCTCAATGGATTATTTATTTTTTTCCAAATCAATCTTCAGGGTCTTGAATACTTTGTGAAACAAATGTTGTCGCTTTAAAGTAGGTATATTTTTTGCCTGTTTACATTAAGCCTGTTGTCGGCCTGTATATTATAGCGCCCATTTACGATCCGCTTACATTCTACTCGTAAAAATACGCGCCTTTAACAAGCCTCTTACTAAATGCTTATCTTTTATACAAAGCCAAAAATTTTAGCGCAGAATATGGTTACGCGCCAGCCAGCCACTTTTTCGCATAACTCACCTTACCTATTGAGGGTGAGTCGACCGACTTTCTACTGCTTTCCACCCCTAAGCCTGCAATTGAGAATAACCACGTGATGAGTTTGTAAGATTTTTTTGTTAAGTCAAATATTAATGGGCTCTAATTTGCCACGTGAAGCCTCTCTCCCACATTTCTAATGATAAAGCCCACATGGATGACCTGAAGCCCATGTGCTTGACCCAAACATTTAACCAGTACCATTAGCGATCGCAACTACAGGCCCAACATCTCTGACCAGCGCCAAGTCATCGCTTGCATGTTGTGAAGCATCGTAAACCCATTACCATGTGCATGAAGTCCAGCCAAATCCCCCCCCCCCCTTTAGAAAGACATACTGAACTATATATGCCTAAATACTAACAGAGGTTGGGCCAGTGGTAAGAGAGGCCATGTCCGCAAGAAGCGCCTCGCTCGGGTTCGAGCGCACTTGTGAATCGCAAAAACCCCTCATTTGGAGATTCTTCCACTATAGCTTTAAGGCGACGCGGCGGATCCGGATTAGTCGGAAATAAGTCCGAAACCTTTAACCAAAAAAAAAAACTATGTATGCCTAGTAAAAAAATTAAAGCAATTGTGGCTATTTAAATTTCAAACGAGTCAATATAGTGTTAAATGACAGCTTCCTTATCTTGCAATACTTTCTATTAAACAATAAACACGTGAACTCTATAGGGGGGAGACGACAACAACAAACTTTATTCAACTATATGGAGTTGGCTATCAATAACTAAATATTTAGATAGACTATTGATTAAGAGGTCTCGCTTAGTAATCTAATTGGATATTCTCTATGGTCTTTATGTCTCTTTTCATACAAATCCCTCGATCCATCCTCCCTAACAACGTATCTAATGGCATTCTCTATACGCGGGTCAATAGGAAATGAAAATATTAAACTTTGGTGAAGAAATATGATATGCATGCATTTTTTGGTCATGTGATGTGCATGTATTGTACGTATATATTAAGTGACCTCTTTTGGGAAATGGTATAGATAGATATTGAGAGGGACCACATGTTTGGATGAGTTAGCTATTTATAGATGCTAGCTAAAGTAATGGCGTCCTTAATTAAGGGCACCATATATACCAACACTTGGATTTCTCTCAAAATGAAAACAGACACATGCATGCAACACTAAAATGCATGCGTGTCTATAAATCAGGTCAGGAGGATAGTACTCTAGTGCGAAATGCGAAATATAATACATGCATGCTCCATTATATTATTATTTTTCTCTGTTTTATTGGATTAATATAATTCCCATATATAGTAGCTACTGGCCATTCACTAGCCCCACTATTTTTTAATATTTTTTTTTTCAGTAAGATTGAGATTGGGAGAGAGAAGAGCTGAACTGTAATATCCAAAATATCTATGTCATTTTCTGTAATTTTGTTCAGATCTTTAATATTAATTTAGCATTTAAATTTAAATTTAGCCATCATCCGTCCGTCTTAAAAATACAAAAAAATCACACAAATAGTCAATGGGTATTTTTGCTCAACTTTTGTAACCATATAGTCACTTTTACACACACAAAAATACTTGATGTTAGATACACTTTTAGAAAATTCATGTGTATTTTTACACCTTAACCTGAAAAAAAGATATAAGCACACATTTGTATGGGAGTCTTTGGGGTTAATGATACTCACAAAAGCTTCCTGAATTTCACTACAAAGGAAAGAATAATTCGCCAACAGGATTGTGATGTAAAGGACACATATACAAACCATAAAATATACCTAGCTTCTTCCTTTATATCAAAGGATAATTTTTATATATATTTTTTTTTAAAAAAAACATTTGCAGGTGTCACACCAAGAAATTAAAGGCACGAAACGTACCTGAAAAAGAGACACTATTATTCTGTTTTCCCTGTTAATGCCGTGACGATCAATTATCTGCACCTAATATATTATCTTCTTTCCTTTGTCAAGAAGCACCAAATCTTCATCCTTATCCCGCATTTATTTTGTTGGGATTTTGGGAAGGCCGGGAATGCTGAACGCTTAATACTCCTTATAGTATTTATTATAAGGCATCAATTATCAATAATTTTTTGTCCTTATTATAATGCACCAACTACCTCTAACTAACTAATTTATTGGGGTTTTTTTTTTTTTCACCATTATGCTCTAATTTATTATACTAATATTTTTTTATTGACTATTACATTCACAATTCATTCAACATGTTTCTCTCTCTCCCTTTATTGAGTTTGTATATTTTCAATCCAATCAGTATGTTATTCTCTCTCTCCCCATTAAGTTTATATTTTCAATTTAATCAGCATATATGTTTCTCTCTCCTCCCAATAAAAGAGGGGTAAAGTTGAAAATATTTATAATAAGAAGCGAGGGAGTACAACCAGGGACCGTATTAAATTTTAGGACTGAGTTCATGCCACGTTAGGCTACGACTCTTGGGTGTACATCGTGACTAGGCATGCCACGTACGTTAGGCTACGACTCTTGGGTGTACATCGTGACTAGTAACTGTAATCTATTATTTTCTGAAAAATTGAACCAAGAGTTAGAGACAAATTAAAGCTTACGTTTTGAATTATTTATTCTGAGTACGTAACATCCTACCGTAGTCAATTTGCACCTGTTAACGCATTTTCTATTGAATCTCTGTAAAAGGTATAATACTTTATTATTTAATCATTTGTCTGATATTTTTTCCTTTTGGGGAATGAATACTCTCATTATTCAACTTTCTTTTCATCCCTCCTTATTCTTTAAAACTAAATCTACATCATTTATTTCACCTAATCTTGACCATTCATTTTTTTAATATTTTAAGACTGATGGGTGCTGAAAAAATACTTTAGGATCTTAAAAAAAATATTCTGAAATATATTTTTAGTACCAATCAGTACCATAAAATATTTTTTAAAGATCCTAAAATGATTTTTCAAGATCATGAAGTATTTTTTCAATATATTGGAGTATCTTTTAGTATTTTTTCAAGACTGCAAGAAGTATCCTTTTAAGATCAACAAGACTAAATATTTTTTCAAGACCATAAAATAATTTTTCAAGATAATGAAGTATTTTTCAAGATGCAAGACTTAAAAAGATCCTTTTAATAAAGATTGGTGCCTTGAAATATTATTAAGAAAAGGTCTAAGCATTTTTAGGATATTGATTGATCAAAAAAATACTTAATGATATTGAAAAAATATTTTAGGATCTTGAAAAAACATTTCGGCAGACGACCAGACTAAAAATATATTTCAAGATATTTTTTTTAAGATCATAAAATATTTTTTCAAGATTTCGCCAAGATCCCAAGATATTTAAGTACCCGTCAAGTCAAGTTAATACCTTAAAATATTTATAAAAAAAATGAATAACCAAGATTGAGTGAAATTAATGGTGTTGATTTATTTTTGAGGGATGAGGAGAAAGTTTGATAACGAGAGGATCTGGATGCTTTTCTTTTCTTTGACATATTTTAGGTTGTTGACTCGTCGCCTAGAAAACTGCGCGCAATGAAACAAAACACTATGTTTACGTGATTTTGGAAGCTAAACCACGAAGCTCATGTAAAATTATATTTCATTTTTTCTCTGATATAAGATTCAATATATTTCTAGTTTAATTAGAACTAAAAACTAGATCCAAGAGCTGGACGTACTATATAGCAATAAAACTGATAATAAAATATAGAAAACACGAACACCAGATACGAAAAACTTCTATAAAAATAATAATATTTCCTTGCCCTATAAAATTTAGTAAAAAGAATCAGGAAAATCTTTTAAAGTTCTGAAGGGACGGGAAAAAAAAAAAGTCAAAAAAGTTATAAAAAATTCTATTGTTAAAAAGGTCTAATTGACACCTCATTCTGTAAGAGACTAACAACTCAATCTATAGATTTTAACAACTTTTTAAATTTTATAATTTCTCTTTTGATTATTTTAATATTTTTTTTATCCAAAAACATTAAATAGATTTTCCCAAAAGAATCAGCGTTGACGTGGCATATATATTGTGAGGAAATATAGTTACATTTGTTAATTTTATTGACCGTAATTAGAGGGACGCAGATTCGGTACCTAACCCCTATAAAAACACACACGATCCTCACAATATCTCTGCCTCTTCACATTCATCGCGCAGTTAGTAACAATAATCATGATCTCTCTTTCTCTCTCCAAGTCCCTCTCCTTTCTCCTACTTCTCATTCTCTGTTCTTCTCCTATTCTACATGCAGATGACCCCAAGGAAGAAGTTGGTATGATCTCCCTCTCACTACATTCTCTGTCTTTTATGTGTATATGAAATTTAGATTCAAAATAATCGCATTCACGTTATGCGGAGTCAGGTCGATCTTCTCACAGAGCTTAGACAGCCAAAAATTCGATCGCTTGATCGTACTGGTTACTTTTTCTTTAATGCTTAAAGACGAGGCAGTTATTATTATGCCTGGACAATGGAGATGAATGCCTTTGTCGTGAAATTTTGTGCTGGTTCCTTTCTGGTTTGTTTTATTTTGTGAATGGAATGGAGTTTTATTTGATTTTGGTGTTTGGACAGAGGATGAACACCCATTCATGTACGAAGAGGAATCTGGGAAAGGACCAAAAAGCTGGGGGAAGCTGAAGGCAGAATGGAAAGTCTGTAACACAGGGAAATTGCAATCTCCTATTGATCTTCTAAACGAAAGGGTCCAAGTTCTTCCAGACTTGGGTAAACTTAAGAGAGATTACAAACCAGCTCCTGCTACCATCAAGAACAGGGGCCATGACATCAGGGTAAGCCGCATTTTCATTTCATTCATGCGTAATTATTCCATCGAGAATAACTCTTGGACAGCTTCAGAATTTTTTTGAATAGAATTATGAGTGTTTGTGTTGTTGTGTTGTTTGGCAGGTCCATTGGAAGGGGTATGCAGGGCAGATCAACATAAACGGGACTTATTACAAACTATTACAGTGCCATTGGCATTCACCCTCGGAGCACACGATCAATGAGAAAAGGTCAGTTTGGGGCACAAGATCCATAAGAATAGTCTCGTCAGGGTTCTTAATTATGTGGCTCTGTTAAATTTGATTGATTTGCAGGTTCGACCTGGAGCTCCATGCAGTTCATGAAGCACATGATGGAAGGGTGGCTGTTATTGGAATTTTATATAAACATGGCCGCCCAGATCCCTTGCTTTCAAAGGTTTTGACATGTTTCTTGTTTCTGTATCTACTCCAAAATTTAACAGCCCATAAAATCTAACATGTGTAGACACAAAGATGATGATTCTTTTGTCAAGTCATTCATTCCTTAAACAGATTGCGTATGGCCGTGAATGAGTAGTTAATTTGCGATTCGTTTTTTCTTTTTCTTTTTCTTTTGCAGCTGCTTCCCCTCATAAAGTCAGTCGGTGAAGAAGAGAGGGATTTGGGAATCTTAAACCCAGGAGACATTAAATTTGGAAGCAGAAAGTATTATAGATACATTGGCTCTCTTACGGTTCCACCTTGCACTGAAGGTGTCACCTGGACTATAGTGAAGAAGGTTCGTTACTTTCACACCATCCTTTCTTGGTTTTAACTTTTAACCTTTTAATTATTATCCATTCCGTTGTTGTATATTCATACGTTGTCTTCGTCCATTATAGGTGAGGACAGTCTCAAGGGAGCAGGTCAAAGCATTAAAAGATGCTGTTCATGATGTAAGCAAATCAAGCACTTGTCTCTATTTTTATTTTTTGTTTTTGCCAGACACAAGCATTTTCCTATTTATAGGTGATCATATGTTTTTTCGATTCGGTTTTCGGTAAAAACCAATATAACTGAAAAACCGAATAGAGCTAATTTTCGCTAGACCCAACTCAATTTCTTCTCTATTTACTATTATTGTTAAAAGAGTTATTTTCACTAAATTTGAAGATTAAGCGTTGATTTATGTTCGGAATTTAAAAAAAAAAAAAAAAAGCTTATTTGGATGCTGAGGGATTAAAAAATGAAATGCTGCTAAAAATTCTGGCAATTAAAAATTGTTTTTTTAATTTTGGTTGTGGAACAGGGATTCGAGGAAAATTCAAGGCCTACGCAGGAACTAGACGGAAGACCAGTCTGGTTGTACACTAAGAGACCGTAAAAATACATGGAGAGGGGGAAGTGGACTTCCTTGGATGGCCGTTGCCGTTGTGCAGATCAAACGTACATGTATTGTTTGGATGGAATAATTTTTAAAAATAGCTTTCATTAATTTATTGAATTTGGGGAAAATTTGGCATCATTGATTTATTTAGTGAGTATTTTATTGTTTTTCCCGCAAATCAAGACAAAACTCGTCTCACATTTTCCTAAATCGTAAAAACTAATCCAAACATACATTTAGATTGTTCTGGCAATGCTAAACATAGAGAATGTAAATTGTACAAAACAAAGTAGTACTAAGATAATATCACTATCTCAGAACTCATTTATTTACAACATTAAAACACGAGGAAAGGAGTACACGCAGTTTCAAAAGCCAGTAACTAGTAATCAAAAAGGCAAACCCAACACTTTCTAAGCGACGAGGAATGGCAGAACAGTGAGCATAAACGACTCATAGGTAAAGGTTGCAGAACCAGAGTAATTGGTATCCTTCTCCTTGAATTTTTCGGTCAGTCCCTGCAAGTCACATGATTCAAAGTAAGACCCTTTTGAACTCTCCATCAGTATCAAAAATCAAAATGCATAATATTTTCGGAAGCCGACGACCATTAATTGGCAGAGTGTGCATCATTCCTTAACAGCAAGATGAATATAGAAACAAACTTGGGCAGAAAATATTAAACATTAGATAACTAATTAAACATTCAAGATGAATGTATTAACAACAACAAAAGGAGCTTTTGCAAGAAATCTGACAAGCTTAAAATTAAGCGTGATCTTGGAGCTCACCTTAACTGTAAGACAGCACCTGCATTAGCAAACAGGGGAAACGGGAAAAAATCAGTCCAAAAGGGTGTCGTAAATACAAAATTTAAATGGTATATGTAGCAAAATCATGCTCAATGAAAAGGACAAGTAGCAAAACCGTACTCAATGAAATTGTCATATTCAATAGCCCTGCTTTTTCCACCAGTTTTGTCAAACTTGGAGACAAGCAAATCCAACACCGTGGGCGAAACAGCGAACCCCATGCTCAGGAGCGCCTCTCTCAACTCAGATGAATCAATTTTGCCACTCCTGTCCCTATCAAATCTCTCAAAAGTGGACTGAAATGACCAAGAATTCAAAATGTGAGTAAAATAAACACAGAAAATTTTGATTTGAGATTGACAGAGAAGAAAGTACCCTCCAGCTCTGAAGATTGTAATACAAAGAAGTGAATTCTTTCGGCCCTGCATTAAAATGACCAGAAAACAAAGAAAATGTAAGACTGAGTCTCAAATTCATGACGTGCATGCAAAACAAGGGCTAAGGCCATGTGCTAGTCAGTCAGCTCACTCCATTTTCAGGGTTGGGTTTTAGCTAAGTCAGTTTGTCTTAGTTTGGTACAAAGCCAAGCATGTTTTCACATCCTTATAAATATTTATCAAGTGTAAGTATTCAACAGCTGGTCAGCTGCCAATATTTATTTTCTCAAAGAGACAATAAGAACTGAGCCCCTAAGCCGAAATCCACATTAATTTTTTACCATAGCCCACTTCACAGTTCACAGCCAGATTTGACTCAACTTATATCAGAACAATCATGACCATTATTCAATTAAAATATCTAAAAAACGATAATCAAGTGATAAAATAGCATATTTATAAGGAAAAATCTACGAAGGGGCTGTCAAGCCAAACATATGCCTTAACTCTTAAGTTTTAAGCCCAACGCCTGGATTCTATTCCGCCCATAATAATGGGGCCCACATAAATAAACCCCATTAAAGTCAATACATCCATATCCACATCTATATACTGAAACGCTACTTACATGCAATTTTTTTTGGGCCAGCAAAGCTACATGCGATTAATATTACAACTTGGTATAAATTTTATATTATATAAATAGATATATATGAATAATATTATAAAGGGCAGACGTTCAGTTGAAATAAACAAAACCGGGAGGTTTAGTTGACCAACCCATTGGGAAAAAAAAACAGTTCGCCAAACGAAATCCGCGTAATTTATGCAGGGTGGCCCAATACAAACACTGGGGCCTTCTGAACCAGTGGATCCTATTTTCACGGCGGTGAAAAAACCGATAACGCGCTAAGTATTACTCAAAAGGCACAAAAAATTAAAAAAGATAACGCGCAAAGCAGGGGCATTTTTAACATTTTACAAGAGGAATCGTGCTGACGACACCCACGTGAGAAGCCATCTCACTGGCGCAAAAAAAAAAAAAACCCCATCTCGCAGCCGCGTGTCCAAACGGAGACCCGCCGCATCCACCGGGGATCTTCTATACAGACGATCCCCGGTAGGCGAGGCCGCGAAATTGAGCACCACATGCCGGAGAATATTATCCCCCAGCTTAATTTTTCAGAACATTTAATATTCCCTAATCAATTGAAGAAAAAAGGAGGTAAGATAAAATGTCACAGCGTACCAATTTTCCTGACGTTGGTGTTGGTAAAGTGATACATAAGAAGATGCACAGTCCTCAAACTGAAGCTCTGATTGTAGGAGGAAAGCGCCATCTGCAGTTCCTTGTCGTCGATCAATCCACTGCCGTCTTGATCTGCAATTTGGAAGCAGGCAATCACACTAGGGTCTGTGCCAGGAGGGAACGCCGACGGGACCAGCGCCGAGAAGGGACTTGAGTACGAAGGAGCCGACGACGGCGGGTAGCCTCCGCTGCTGCCGCCGTGGCTTTGGAAATTATCTTTTGGGGGTTTCTGACCAGGTGGCGCGTAGGGTGCAGCGTAAGGAGCGGCGGCCGGAGCATAAGGGTTACCTTGGCCATGTGGTTGCGGGGATGCGCCGTAGGGGTTGGCGGAATAGGGTGGCGCCGAGCCATAGGGTTGGCCTGATGGCGGTGCACCGTAACCGTATCCGTAACCGGGCTTGTTTGGATATTCAGACATAATGAAACGGTGATGAAAGATTGAAAGAGCCGGAGGGCCTTTGCTTGTATTGATAGTTGACCAAAACTGCAAGTTCTTCTGTCTTAGCATTTATAGTGGGATTGGATTGTATCCCGTCACCCCAAAAAGGAGCGGTTGTTTTGAGTGATTTCAGCTATGAATTAAACAAAAATGGAAACACGTTTTCAAGCGATTTTGTCGACTTAAATTTGAGCGTTAAATACAAAAAAAAATAAAAAATAAAAACTATATCACCCCTTAACAACAATTTTTTAACAACTAAAAAAAATTTTTAACAACTTTATCACTACCCTTAACTTTAACAAAAAATCTCAAAAAACACGATTAAGGAAAAAGGCTCTGAAAATACCTAAATTTTTCTAAAACGCGATTTTTGATGTTGCCTTTTTTAATACTTTTACCACCATCAATCCAAACACAAATCATTATCTATAATCCCGACACACCAAACAAGAGGCGGTTTTTTGTTTGATTGCAGCTATAATTTAAAAAAAATGGAAACACGTTTTCAAGCGATTTTAGATGCATTATTTTATTTAGAGGGTGTTTGAATGGGGTTTTTGAAAGTGATTTTGAATATGATCCGAATGAAAGCAATTTTTTTCAAGTGCTTGTAGAAAATATCACAAGTAAAATGGGTTTATAAAGTGCTTTGGCTCAGCCTATTATAGAGAAAATCTTCTAACTTCTGTGAGTAGCTCATTCTTAATAAAAGAGCCAGGATAACATAGTGATGATCACAAAGCTAGATAGAGAGCCCATTTTGAAAGATTAGATTATTAGGAAAGAGCCCTCAAATTTATAAACCTTATTTCACTTCAGATTTGGTGGCACTTATAACGTAATTAGAAAATTAATTATTCCATTTTATGTGAACTAGATAACTGTGTATGAAAAATTGTGAGTGATGGCCGTTGATAAAGATAAAATTAAATCTAAAGAATAGGTCAATCTCGTGTGAGATTTTTAAAAAGTTAATTTCCTTTTATGAGCGAAATATACGTTTGAAGTGTTCTTCGCCATAGGCCCCGAATATTACACGACAGTACTGGATTTATCACCTAGCTATGATGCGAGTTGTGTTATCTGCACAAAATTTTAAATATACCAGTTGATTGTTGATAATATAGCCTGATCAATCCTTTTTTAAAAAAATTCACTTACAGTGTTTACTGTATTTAAAACAAAATAATTAGACCACGGGAAAATTCAAAATTGGATCAGTTTAAACTATCTCAACTGTCATATTAAAAACAATACTGCAATATCGTAGCATGTAAGAAATTTAATTTACTGGTTGAGCAGCATGAACTTTAATCGGATATTATTTTTTTTGTGTGCAAATATATGAATTGCAAAATAAATGTAGTAATATCTTCAAAATATTATAAAAAATAGAATAAAGAGAGAGAGAGAGACAATCCCATTGTTATTTCAGTCTAACTCTTAATTCTCTTATTTCTGTTTGGAATAAAATTAAAATATACAAAAAGCGAGATGAGCGAGAGCGTGCGAACGGCTGCCAACAGCGGCAAGGAGGGGTCAAGTGGAGGAGTCGGTGATGAGGGAGGAGGAACTGACAAAGGGACGGCCGGCCAGGCAGATGGCGGCAAGGGTTTCGTGTTTGGAGGGACGACTGAGAAGAAGAAAGTGGGTGCCCTTCCCAGGGGACCTAACACCAACCTGAGGAGTGGTGAAGCACAGGTGTCCTATCGAGATAAATTACTATCGCCAGGTTGTGCTGGGTTTCTAGTGCAACACTCAGAGGAAGATGTTGAGCATGAACTTTAATCAGAGAAAATATATGAATTGCAAAATAAATCTAGTAACATCATCAAAATAGAAGGATTAAGGTGCATTTTACCAACAAATTATTACTGTATGAGAAAGATAAATCAAAATTACCAATAAACAATTAAAAAGTGAAAAAAACACAATTAAGCTAGTAATATCATAATACTATATAATAGTTTGATCAATGACTTAATAATGCTTCATCATTTACCAAAATATACAAATTAAATCAGAGTATGCAGAATGAACTTTAATAATCGGAGATTTTTTGTGTGTGTGCAATATATTACCCAAAATCAATCCAACTCAAAATACTAACACGTGTTAGTGAGGTGCCATGTGGAACAATTTGTATAAAAAATATTAATAAGATATAATTCACCAATATCCACATTATAAAATTTCATATCATAAATTATGTATCACAATTTTCATTAATACAATTCTCAAATTACCTCCCACCAATCCAACCGAACCGCCTTATTTCCTCCAACTAATCACCCGGTACATCCACGTTACTCAAAAGCTCACCGGTCACGCACGTGATTTGAGACAAGTTATCCAAAACAAACATTTATTTTGAAAGTTATGTTTTAACAATTTACGTACTATTTTAAAGACTGCATAAAAATTCAAACTCTAATTTAAAATTCATAACATCAACTCCAAATGGAGTAATACTCAAACCTTGATAAGTCATTTTCATAAATTAAAGTCACCAAGGTGCGTTGATTTATAGAAAAATTCTCAACTTCCGAAAAACATAAACAATGTCCGGAATTTCTCAGGTTTCTTGACCAATGTTTGAAGAACCATAACTCCTTCAATACTTATCGGAATTCGAAAAATTACCTATCAAATTAAACCTCTATGTGTATACTATTTAACTGAAATTTTCATGTAAAAATTCAAAGGTTTACTTGCGAAGTCCAACGCCATTTCCTCCAGATCATACTAAAACTTTTCAGTTTTTTAGCTCAACTTCCAAAAATTATATCTCGAGCATAAGACCTCCGTTTTAGGTGTTCTTTGACAAAAGATGTCTACTATAAAAAATTTCAAGAAAAACTCAAAGTTTTGCCATTTCAAAATCAATAAACAATTAAAAGTGAAAAACACGTTCCAGATTTTTACTAAACTGAAAAAACATCCGTTTTTGGCGAATCATAAAATTATCAATAAAAAATATATATTTTTTTTAAAAAACGTGATGTAAAACGCAATTAAGGTGTGGACTTGAGGGATGTTTCCGCCAAGGAGAGGAACAGTACCCTGTTTTGGCTCGTTTTAAAGATTAGGGTGTGTACTATATGTCCATAAAATTTCAGGTTCAAAAGAGTTTGTTTGCCCAGGTTTTACCTTGCTTAGAGATCACTGTTCCAGCACCAGTTCAGTTTTTCAGCAACGTAACAGCAGCATATTATTCACATGGTTCAGCAAAGGCCATTCAGAACACATGCATGCAACTTGAACTTCAAACGTTATCTGTTTTAGCACACAAAGACAGATAACACATGCAGATGCCAAACCACGTTACTTTAGCTCCAAACGCAGAAAACAAGGTTGGAGGCTTACCTTGTTATAAACTCAAGCTTGCATGCAAAGCTTAAACTCCTTCTTTCCAACTGTGCCTCTCGTTCTTGGCTTCATCTCCCTCTCTCTTTATCTTTCTCTTCAGTCATGCAGACCGAATGGAGTGTAATGTGTGAGTGCACTCCTTTTCTCTTCTCCTTGACAGCCCGAACACCACCTTGTTTTCATTCTCAGTCTCTCCTCTCTATCCTTCTCTTTGTTTCAGCTTTCTTTCTTACTCTAACTCCATGCGTTTTAGTGCTCCCTCTTTCTCTTGCTGTAACCGTCGTGCAAGAGCTTAATGAATCAGAATAGGAAATGAAGTGGAATAGGTCCTGACCGAGAAGGAATAACGAACAGAGGGAGTATGGGCTGCTGAAAACGCGAGAATGCAGACGACAGTGGAGTGTGGATTCTGTCACGCTGAGTTTCAAGAGAAATGGTGGTGCATGAATAATGAAAGCATGAAGCTGTGGTTTAATAGAGAACTAAGGGTCCAATCCGAGATGGCAGATCAGTCCAATGAGTATAGACTGCTGAGTATAAGCGTGGAGCTCAAGAGGTATGGCGTTGCTTCTGCATTCCGTGATCCACGCTGTGTGAATCTTTACTTTTCTGCGTTTTCACTAATCTAATGTTATCTCACAACCCCTGTTTATCGTGTTGCAGTCGGACAAGTGAGATTTGCTGATCTACTTTTTTTTTTTTTTTTTCCTTCCTTCTAACGTCATGCAGGCCGAGAGGAATTTAAGTGAATTGGATGATGAATATATGAGCTGAAAGTATGATTAATATAAGGCAAAGTCTGGTTCGATTTTGTCAACATATGAGCCAAATGAAATAATGAATTGAAGCATGCTAATTGACAGTGGGTTGGTTTAACTGAAGAAAATGAATTGGTTTGGTATTTCATGAGCTTTTGGGCCATGAGTGCAGCACGTATGGCTATGACTATTGGATCCAATGAATTACTTAATTATTTGTAACCTTAATAAATATTATATACATGCTACAAATAAAACCTTCCCTCCATCTTTCGTAGTCATGCCAGCGCCCACACCCCTTTCGACCACAATCTCGTAAGTCCCCAAATAGACCATGGGAAATGTCGGGCAATTTCTATTGACGACAATGTCGAACCCTCCAAAACTTTTTTTATCAAAAAAAAAACCCTTAATTCCATGTAAGGGTTCTTCTTTCCCAATTAATTTTTCTAAGCCATAAAATATTAATTCTTATACTTTTTTTAAGGCCTACATTATTCTTCACTTGAATTTATTCTTTTCCAAATAAATTAAGGGAAAATTAAGCTCAAGTTTCAAATAATTATTCTCATAATTATTTTAAACCAAAATTGCTTTCAAATCCTAAAATTTGGGATGTTACCACAACACTGCTCGCCGTTTCGGTCCATCTTCATTGTTCCCGGGTGTTCACCCTCTTGAACTCATAAAGGTCCATATCCAATGCAGAAGTCCAAATCCAAGCTTTCGACCGTTTGCGCTGGTTTCATCCTATCCAACAAGACTTTTTCCAACACGTCTTTCCACCGTCCACGCCAAATGTCTCATATTTTAACGTATTTGTGATAATTGTTTTCTTAATAATTATTTGGTATTTTTTTCACTTTTTAATTGTTTATTGGTAATTTTGACACCCTCAATTGTTTTTGTCTTGAGATCTTTCCTCGAGTAATAGTTTGTTGGCAAAAAGTCCCACCTTTAACCCAAAATAATAGAGAGAGAGAGAGAGAGAGAGAGAGAGAGAGAAAGTCCCATTGTTATTTCAGTCTAACTCTTAACTCTCTTATTCTGTTTGGAATAAAATTAAAATATACGGTGGTTAGAAATTAAAGGATTATAGTATAGAGGAAACAATAACCTCTTAATATTATTAAATCATTAATATTTAATTCTTAAAACAAGCAACAGAGCAAAAACCTTTATATAAGCAAACCTAGCTAGCTAGACCAATCCTAAAATCTAATCTAATATAATATAAATAAATGTAATCAAATATTAATATCAAATATCAATATGGGATATATAATATCTCAAAGTGAGAATATATCAAATATTAATATAAGATATAATAATATCTTAACACCCCATCAAACTTTGGATGAAACATAAACGATGTCGAGTTGATATGGACGGAACTATACGGTCTTCAAGTCTAGGTGGAACCAGATGGTCAAAAGATATCGGCTGAACCAAATGGTCAAAAGATTCTGACAGAGCTTTGGAATGATACACTTTTGAGCTGATCTGGACGGAACTAGACAGTCTTCGATTATGGGCAGAACCATACGGTCTAAAGATCTGGGCAAAACTAGACGGTTAAAAGATTTGGGCGGGATTAAATGGTCAAAAGATTTTGACAGAGCTCTGAGATAGAACCATACATTCTCCAGGAAATGGGTCTACGGATCTGGACAGAGCTCTGGGATTAAACCATACACTCTCCAAGAAATGGGTATGCGAATCTGGAGGAACCTCTGGGACGAAACTAGACACTCTAAGAACAAATTTGTGATAGAACTAGATAGGTCGAGACGACCGAGAGAGTGATCAACAAATAATTTTTGGGCTAAGGATAAGCCAATCTCGCCAATAAGAGGAAGGTTCATGAGTATTCTATCTTGTGGGGATGAGTTTGCTTCAAGTGAGGCTTTAGATGGCCACATGAGAAGGCACAAAGAAGGAATGACAACAAGATTAGGTCCTCCTCCTCCCCTTCTTCTTCCATGACAAGAGTAATTAATTAATTTTATTTAGAGGAAACAAGAGCCTCTAAATATTATTAAAAACTTAATACTCAATCTTAATACAAGTGACTAAGCATGAGTCTTTATATAGGCAAACCTAACTAGAGTAATCGTAAAATCTAATCTAAATAAATCTAATAAAATATTAACATCAACCTAGGATAAATAATATCTCAAAATATTAATCTAAGATATAATAATATCCTAACAATGACAAATTTAGCAAATTATTTCCTTGGCTGAAAAGAGAAATCCTATCAAATTTTGCATGGAATGGTGGATTTTTTTAAAAAACCGATATATAAGTTAAATGATAGTCTTACTCTCACAGTACTGAGTTTGCTCTGCATTTATAATGAAAATCTAGCTGATCATCAATTAATTACTCTTATCATTATCAATTACTAGTATTTCCTTTTTGTCCGAGTGTGGGTAATAGCCCTGCGTTAAGTAAACTAGTATCTTGGGGAATTTAATCCCATACATTCCTTGTCAACCAAAGTCCGCAAGCATCAAGAATGGATGATCTGAATAAACCACACCATACTGCACCCTGCTAATATGTTTGATGTCCAATTCCCAACTGCGTGTCAGCATGTTCTGTATCTCTAAATGCACCAGGCGACATGCTTCTGTTTTTTATTTGCCCTCTAGAATCTGATTCAAGTATGATTTTCTTAAATCCCATATCCGATACCAGTTGAAGCCCTTTCAATGCAAGAGTCAGTGAAAAAATTTATTGCTTGACCGTTTCTAATTTGCCATTTGTCTTTTGCTGACATATGAATTTCCGAAGAGGTGAGTCACCAGGAAAAGATGTCAACATATCTTCCTCATTCCTCATAATGTATAGGGAAAATCCCTCTCAGGGCCCAAGTGACAAAGATATTGTAAAAAAAGGCCAAAAGAAAAGTCACATGTTAAAAAAAGCCTTAGTTGTAACGTATACTGATTTAATTATTAATGTTGTACTGATATAGATGTTAATGTTTACTGATTTAGTTGTTAAGATATAGTTATTAACGTGTACTGATTTAGTTGTTAATGTTGTATCGATATAATTGTTAGCATTTCTGAAATAATATCCAAAAAGACCCTAGAGCCTTTTTTGACATGTGACTTTTATTTTGACATTTTTTTATAATATCTTAGTTATTTGGGCCTGGGAGGATTTTCCCAAATGTATTTACAGCTTAGCACCTCAGCCCATATAGTCCTTTTGACCCCACAATCAAATTTCAAGCTAGTTTAACACCACAAACTTGATTAAAAGATGAGAGGCGTTTGAAACCAAGACCTCTATATATGCCTTCGATAGTGTTAGCCTTTCCCAGCTAATACCATGAAACCCATGTCAATTTTGTTGGCTGCCCCAAATGAAGTTTCTTTGAAGCTTCTCAACTTCATTACATATCTTAATGGAATCTTTGAGACTTGCATTGGATAAACCGGAACAGAGCTCAAGACATATTTTGTCAAGGTAATCCTTCCAACCATAGAGAGACAATTAGCTTTCCAAGAAGCTAACTTAGATTTAACTCAATCACAAGTATTAATTTAAGGTCTAACTTCTTAAAGTTAACACTGGGCCCTTTCTGTTACCAAATATATTGGGCTTCTAATTTTTGGCCTTTTTGAGAAAAGCCCAACTAATCTATTGAGGTCGGCGGGACAAAAAACAGTCACATGACGGTCTCCACGTGTCTATCGCCGTCGGCTCCCGCTCAATACCGTTTATGTTGAACTGGAAGCGCAAATTCCTGCGCCTGTGGACTGTAACTTCGGAGTTTCGGACACACCAGTCGTAGCGCACGTTAAGAAAATGTCACCCTTCCGGTGTACGTTAGCACACTTTGATGATACGTGCACCGCCTGCGTCGTCGACTCTTCTCTTCCTCTTGCTACCCACCTTATCCTACGCACCACTCCATTTCCTTGTCTTCCACCATACTCCTTTTAGGGCTATTGAGGAAGTTCCTTTCTCCTTCTACCGATCTCTTCCTTCATGACTTTCTAGAGAATTAGGGTTTCTCCGGTTAAGGTTACCCTCACATTGTAATATCGTCATACCCCATGGATCACAGAAGGCAATCCAATGACTCGCTCTCGTACTCGAGTCTTTTCAATCTCGAGGTTTGTCGCTTTGGCCTTCCCCATTCTCTTGTAGCTTTCATATTTTATACCAAGTTAGTATATCTTACGCTTCTTTTTCATCGACTGCCTTCTTAAAACTAGAGGTTTTATGTTCATGCATCATTTCTCCAATTTTTTTTTTTTTTTAAATTCTATCGCTTTTGGTGGGTTACTAGAGTGTTGCATAGTTGATTCTAATTGTTGTTAGCTTTTTATATTTCCTAAAGGTTATTTTCCCGCGAAATATTATTACGGCTCTTTACTTTTTTTTTTTTTTTTTGTCTTTCTTGTTTCATTGTTTTGTAGTCTTTGATGAATTTTCAACTTCCACAAGAAGATGATGATTTTGATTATTATGGGAATAGTAGTCAGGATGAGAGCAGAGATAGCCAAGGTAGGCATTACAATTCCCCCCCCCCCTTCTGTTGTTGGTCTTCAAAGATTCTTTACCTACTTGGATTTTATGCACTTAAATGATAGTTCTATCCTACAAGTTTTCTCCACTGTATAGCCGGATGAATTTTGGAGAACCTGAGCTTTAACTCATGTATATTTTCACCGTGCATTTTTGGAATACTTCCGTGAATAGGTGGGGCAATAGCAATCCACAGCAATGGGAGTATGCGTGGAAGGGAGGTAAAATTACTGAAGAAGAGGAAGTGGTATCAAAACAGTGACGACGAGGACAAGGGTGATTTTTCTGGAACGCACATGACTGAGGAGCGATACCGATCAATGCTTGGGGAACATATTCAAAAATACAAGAGGAGGTATAAAGATACCTCATCTAGTCCTGCCCAAAATCGTGTCAGTGCTCAACTTCTTAAAAGCAACATAGGTTCGAAAGTGTCAAAGTTAGCGAATGAGCACCGAGGAGGAATACATGCTCTGGAGACTACATCTGAGTGGCCTAATGATATTAATCCTCAGAAACCTGTAAACTACCGTGATGCAGAATTCAGACAGCAATATGGATCTGATAGGTTTAATTTTTCTTCCCTGTTGCCTCGATAGTGTTGGAGCATTTGGAATATGCAATGTTATTTATGACTTAATGTTGTATATCATCACCACCACCACTCTCGTTTTCTTTTACTTGCAGAACCATCTACGAACCAGCTTCTTTAGGTATTGGAGATGGCGTTACTTACAAAATTCCTCCTACTTATGATAAGTTAGCAGCAATGCTGAACCTTCCGAGTTTCTTGGATATCCGAGTTGAGGAATTTTACTTAAAAGGCACCTTGGATTTGGGATCCTTGGCTGCAATGATGGCTTCTGATAAGAGGGGTGGGACTAGAAACCGAGTAGGCATGGGGGAAACCCTACCTCAATATGATTCTCTTCAGGCACGATTGAAGGCCATATCAGCTTCTAATTCACCTCATCAATTTAGTCTGAAAGTATCTGATGTTGGTCTGAATTCTTCCATCCCAGAGGGAGCTGCTGGAAATATTAAGCGATCTATTTTGTCTGAGGGTGGTGTATTGCAGGTTTATTATGTGAAGGTTTTAGAGAAAGGGGACACATATGAGGTATGCGTGGGTATTATGATACTATGGAAGACTTTTCTTTTCGACCCTCTTTTGTTTATCCTTATTTCTTCACTGCTGCAGATCATTGAAAGAAGCCTACCTAAGAAGCAAAAGGTAAAGAAAGACCCTTCTTTGATTGAGAAGGAGGAGATGGAAAGAATTGGAAAAGTCTGGGCAAATATTGTAAGAAGAGACTTACCAAAGCATCTTAAGTTTTTTACTGGTCTCCATCGAAAGCAACTTGTTGATGCCAAGAGGTTCGCAGAGAACTGTCAAAGAGAGGTATGCCCTGGTTCCTACCATTCACACATCTTTCATCTGTTTTACTATGATTAGTTTCTGATATATATCATCAATCGATCAATCATCATTGAGATTTAACTCTAAATCCCGTGATCTGATATTTTACTTCTATGGATATCCTTTTCTTTCAGGTCAGAATGAAAGTGAGTAGATCACTTAAATTCATGAGGAGCGCACCCATTCGCACCCGAAAACTAGCTAGAGATGTCTTGCTGTTCTGGAAACGAGCAGATAAGGAAATGGTACTATTAATTTCCTTTCTGAATATATTATAATGGCTATTGTTATCAAAAACCTAAAAAAAAAAAAAAAAAAAAAAGGGTTTAAGAAGCTTCTTTTTGTGTGATAATGTTGCATGTTCAGTTGAAAATAGTCATACCTGCAATTCTTTGGATCCTTCCTGTTGAAACAAAAATTGTATATTTTAATCGGTAATGTCGTGCACCCTAGTTGTGAATTTTGTGTGGTGCCTGAACCATTTGACGAAGTGGATGTTGAGACTCAGATAAGAATTATTGGACTTTGTTTATTTGTTATCGCACTGTGTTATGTCTGAAAAAATGGTTTATTTGGTGGGAACTGATCTGGTAATTGGAATTGTAACTTGAAATTGAAGATTGTGGTGCTTTTGTAAATTTTACTGTACATTGGATTGGACTTGGATGCACTTTGAATTTCTGTTTTCATACATTATAGGCAGAATTGAGGAGAAAAGAGGAGAAAGAAGCTGCAGAAGCTTTGAGGCGTGAACAGGAGCTTCGAGAAGCAAAGAGGCAGCAGCAAAGGCTGAATTTCCTTATACAGCAAACTGAGCTATACAGTCACTTTATGCAGAACAAGTCGAACCTACTGTCTTCTGATGCTTTACCTACAGTAGATGCAAAAGCAGATGATCAAGATGCAGAACTTGGCTCTTCGGATGCTGGGCCTAGTGAGGAGGAAGATCCTGAAGAGACTGAGCTGAAGAAGGAAGCTTTGAAGGCTGCTCAAGAAGCTGTCTCTAAGCAGAGAAAGTTGACGAGTGCTTTTGATAGTGAATGCTTGAGGCTGCGTCAGGCTGGTGAAACTGATGCACTTTCACAGGAAGTTGCAGGAGCAAGTAACATTGATTTGCAAACCCCGTGAGTTCTCTTTGTCATCTTCACTTTTTGGCGCACAGGAAAATACATGTACACAGTACACCCATATAGACTGTATATGTATTTGCATGTTTCTGTGTTAATTTTTTATCCAGATGGCTTTGGTGATTATGATATTAAGCAATAATGTTGTGTTTTAAGTGAATTTGTTTGATGTTCTGTTGCAGCTCAACCATGCCTGTGGCATCAACAGTTCGGACACCAGAAATGTTTAGAGGCTCTCTTAAAGAATATCAGCTAAAAGGTCTTCAGTGGCTAGTTAATTGTTATGAGCAGGGTCTGAATGGTATACTTGCTGATGAAATGGGACTTGGAAAGACCATTCAAGCCATGGTCTTCTTAGCCCATTTAGCTGAGGTAACTAGTCAACCTTGTGTTTTTTAACGTTTTGATGACTTTAATTTAACAATTTTTCCCATGCAGGAGAAAAATATATGGGGACCATTTTTGATTGTTGCACCTGCATCAGTGTTGAACAATTGGAATGAAGAACTTGAGCGCTTCTGCCCTGAAATGAAAGCTCTTCCTTACTGGGGTGGGCTTCATGAGCGGACAGTGCTTAGGAAAAGTATTAACCCAAAGGATCTTTATCGTAGGTAATCTTCATTTCATGCCTTGTACATTCACAAGTTATTTAAACTGGTTACTTGATTTCCTTTCTACACTGCCTGCCCTACGGTGGGATGTTTCTGTGGCTCAGTGACTGTAAGATAGATTGTTTGTGATAAGATAAGCTCCTTAGAGACTCAGTTGATTTGCTTCATAAAGGAAGAATATATAAACTAAGCAAAGGTTTTGTCTCCTCTTAGAAGAATTATATCTGCATTCAGCTTCACAATGTCTCTTGTTTATTATGTATATGTGAGTAAATTTTCCAAATGGCACAGACGGCATATTTTGAGAAAACTTCAACAAGATTTTAATTGGTCTGAATTTTTTAGGTCAGTTGTTTGGCCTTATTTCGTCATTCAGTTTCACTAAATCTCTTTTGTTTAATATCTTATGAGAGTGATTTTTCGAAATCGCACAAATGACCATAACTAAATCTCAGACAAGAGGATTTTAATTTTTCTGAATTTTTTATTGGAGTAACCTGGAGAATGCTGAAGTTTGGCATTAAATAATTCTTAGTCCAAGCTGTAGGGGAAGTGAAATGTTTTTTTTAAAATGTCTTCAAGTGCTTTTTCTTGTTTTGTTGAAGATGTGGAAGATAAGTAGTTGACATGCCCAATTACATGGTGGGGTGAGTGTGGCTTCCAGAAGGAAGAGAGGATGACTCTGTTGTGCGTTGTTAATTGGGTAGCAATGCATTGTTCATGTGCATAGAGTGGCATCTTCTTAGCTTTTTTTTTTTTTTTTTTAATGTTTGGGAGTTGTGAAGTGAGGTTAACTGGTTAAAACAATATTCTGATCCCTGTCATATATCTTATTCTCTTTGTAACTCATCTTTCTTGTCTTTTTATCTCTCAGATGACTATAGCTAATATTCATTTCTTGTTTACCAGGGAAGCAAAATTCCACATTCTCATTACAAGCTACCAGCTGCTAGTATCTGATGAGAAGTTTTTTCGGCGTGTGAAATGGCAGTACATGGTATTAGATGAAGCCCAGGCAATTAAAAGTTCAAACAGGTTCTAATTATATTATGAATTCGTGGTGCTTGAGTGAGTGACATATATATCATCATTGTTTCTGCTGAATATTTTGTTACAGAATAGACGTGGGAGTGAGAGAGAAAGAAGGAGAATGAGAGAAAAAAGATAGAACAGAGAGGGAGACGAGAGAATTAGGAGAGAAGTTTTATTCCTCTCAACCTGTTATTATTCTCATAATCTAATTACAATCTTCCCGAGACCTCATATTTGTAAGCCTGGGGGTTAACTAACTCTACTAATCCATTAACTAACTAATTTCAACTGTCACTGTCATCATTATGATTACATAACATATTTCCTTAATAGAACACTGTGATTAGTTGTTTATTAGGATTGCATTGCGGAATGTATATAATTTATTTTATATTAGTTTGCTTGTGATGAATAAGATATTTGACGTTGTATTGTCATGTGTGGTGATTAGATTATTGCCCTTAAAATTCTATTTAATAATATTCTCATATGTAAATAATTCAATATCTGTGATCTGACAGTATAAGATGGAAGACACTCCTCAGTTTTAATTGTCGGAATCGCCTGCTGCTGACTGGTACACCAATTCAAAATAATATGGCAGAATTGTGGGCTCTTCTGCACTTCATTATGCCAACTTTATTTGATAGCCATGAACAGTTTAATGAATGGTTTTCAAAAGGGTAATTTCTGTTCATTTTAGTTGGGCTTTTTTGACAGTGTAACTATGGTCTAACAGTCTTGTATGACCACTTGCTAGAATTGAGAACCATGCAGAACATGGAGGTACTTTGAATGAACATCAACTTAACAGATTGGTAAGTTTGTATTTATTGTCTACTGTCTGTAGTAAGCTGATGTTTGAAATTTATTATTGTATCTTGCACTATTGTGGAAAAGTAGTAATTGAGCAAAGATTTTTTTCTATATTATTGAGTTTCATCTGTAATTACTGCTTTGTTCTTCGCCTGTGAGTTGTTTATTGTTTATGCTTTTATTAGCCTTTTTTTTAAACCCTTTGACTTATCTTTTGGTTTTTTTATCTTGACAGCATTCTATTATAAAGCCTTTCATGCTGCGACGAGTTAAGAAAGATGTAATATCCGAACTGACGAAGAAAATAGAGGTTACAGTGCACTGCAAGTTGAGTTCTCGGCAGCAAGCCTTCTATCAAGCAATCAAGAATAAGATATCTCTTGCTGAGTTGTTTGATCGTAATCGTGGGCAGTTCAATGATAAGAGAATTCTGAATTTAATGAATATTGTAATTCAACTAAGAAAGGTAGACAGTTCATTCATTGGAGGTTCTCTTTCTCTCATAAATTTTGCATTGATCAGTACATTAATAAAGACCAGATACTTAGTTTTTAGCATCTGAGGTTCCTTTTTTCTTTCTATTTCCTATTATAAATAATGATAAAACATGACAGGTTTGCAACCATCCAGAGTTGTTTGAGAGGAGTGAGGGAACCACATTCTATAATTTTGCAGAGATTCCAAATGCCCTTCTGCCTCCTCCATTTGGGGAGTTGGAGGATGTATACTATTCTGGGGGTCACAATCCAATATCATACAAGGTACAGCATAAAAACCTTTCTATTGTTCTGAGGAATTTATTCTCTTCATTCTTTCTTCTTCATCCCCCTCCCCCCTTTTCATTTTGCCTTTTCTGCCTGTCTCTGCTCTCTTAAATTTTAAAATGCAAGCAAGATACTATTTGGTATGTTTGGCGCTATCAAGCTTGTGTTGTGTAAACAGTTCCAAATGATTTTTGTATGTTTAACTTCAGAATCGTGACATGAATTCCATTCTTATTGAAATGTTATTGTTACAATAAAAATGTGGTACCTTAGTTAACTTAGCATTATGTGTACAACTGAAATTTGCACTGCATGCCCATTGCGAAGCAAGATTATTCTGTGAATTAGGAATCTTCTCATAGAAAGAAAATCAAATTCATTCAGGTCCTTGTTGTGGTGTAACTCAATTTTTTTTTTTAAAAAAAAACTTTTGGAGACTAGTACATGTAGTTTAATTTCTTAAGAAAGTTTTATTTGTAAAGTTGACTGCAGTCAGCTTGAGGTTAAGAGGAATTGAAGTAGGAGGAAGAAAAGTGATGAGAGAGTAAATAAATGCTGTCACTAAGTTTTGATTCTAATAGAGGTTTTTTTTTTTTTTTTTTTTGAATTTGGTTCTTGATCCATTTTTTTCTTTGAAGGATTAAGTACATTTTGAATCTGATCTGAAAGCTAATTTTAAATTACAGCTTACATTTGTGGGCCCTTCTTGATTCTAATTCTATATCCAAGTTACTGGTAAAATGTGAATCACTTGCCACGTCTATATACCATTTTTAATGTTAGCCTTTTCCTCATCTTCTTAGGTGCCAAAACTTGTCTTTCAAGAAATCATGCGAGGTTCTGAATTGCTCAATTCAACAATTGCTCATGGTGCGAGCAGAAATTTTTTTCAAAGGCATTTTAATATTTATAGCCCAGAGAATATTTTTCAATCTATCTTCTCCGAAGGAAATAAATCAAATGTGTCATTTATTAAAAGTGAAACTTTTGGTTTTACCCATTTGATGGATTTGTCCCCGCAAGAAGTGATGTTTTCAGCTACTGGTTCTTTTATGGAGCAAGTACTGTTTTCTATGGTGAGATGGGAACAGAAATTTATCAATGAAGTTGTGGACTTCACAACGGAGACTATAGATAATGATCCTGAATACAGTTACCTTGAAAGAGGAAAAGTGAGGGCTGTTACACGAATGTTATTGGTGCCAATAAAATCTGAGAGACAGATTTTTCAAAGAAGATTTGCTACTGGTCCCAGCCATGCCCCTTTTGAGGCATTGGTTGTCCCATATCAAGATAGGATTATATCCAATGCAAGGCTTATTCACTCAGCATACACATATATCCCTCGGTCTAGAGCTCCCCCAGTATGTTATGCTTCCTTACTATCTAATCCTCTCAAGCTTGATTTTGCGAAATGATCATTAGTTGATGTCTGTATTTCTTTTCTTCTTTTTAGATTGTTGCCCACTGCTCAGACCGAAGCTTCTCTTATAAAACTCTTGAAGAGTTGCATGACCCTTGGGTTAAGAGATTGCTTGTGGGATTTGCACGTACATCTGAGTTTAATGGACCCAGAAAGCCAGATGGTCCTCCCCATCATTTAATTCAAGAGATTGATTCTGAACTACCAGTTGCACAGCCTGCTCTTCAGTTAACCTACAAAATTTTAGGTTCTTCTCCCCCTATGCAAAATTTTGACCCAGCAAAATTGCTCACTGTAAGTGCTGTATCTTCATTTTTTATTGAGCGACCCCCTTTCTCACTTCACCCTCCCTGTCCTTCAACTTTCTTATTAAATGTTTTGCTGAGGCATAGTTTTCATATAGGACTCTGGGAAGCTTCAAACGCTTGACATATTATTAAAACGCTTGCGGGCTGAAAATCATCGTGTTCTCTTATTTGCTCAGATGACTAAGATGCTGAATATTCTTGAGGTATTGCTACATCTATTACAATGTTAAACTTTTTGACGTAATCATATCTAGAAGTCTTTAGTCTTATGTTCTTGTCGCATGGGCCGCTCGATGTATGAGTTCTTTATTGTAAGGGTTATGTAAAATAGCTTAGGATGATGATATCTATGAGTTGCAAGTCTTTTACTCTAAAGCAATAAAAAGAGTTGAATAATGTATTTAGGGGGAGTGAGTAAAGTCGGTGATTTGAAACTGGAAATCTTCCCTCAAGGTTTGAGGATGACTTTTATGGTAGCATAGTATTGTACTTGTCCTGGTGCTTACTGTTTAGCTTTGTTTCATGCTGGCTACTTTTCAACTTGCAGGACTACATGAACTATAGAAAATATAGATATTTTAGACTTGATGGATCGTCGTCTATTCAGGACCGCAGAGACATGGTTAGAGACTTCCAGCAGAGGTAACGTCTTGCAATCTTGCAGGGATACCCTATCCTAGTGAGGTTATTAAAGGTTACTTTTATTCAGTTGCTTGTTGAAGCATAGCCGCGGAGTGGATATAATAGAAAAAGAAAATGGAATTCACGTTAAACATAATCGTGAAAGCCAAAGATAGGATAGATGGTTCAAGAAGAATCACATTTGATGCCACCAATTTAGCAACAGATACCTCGGACATCTATCTCTCCAACCAGCTCCAAAATAATAACACAATTCATAAAGTTGATTGAGACAAATAACTTATTCTAACATTCTAAATGAAATTAAATCATGTGCACTCTTAACTTAACACTTGCGATATATGTGATTTTATGGTTGCAGGAATGATGTTTTTGTGTTCTTACTTAGTACAAGAGCTGGTGGATTGGGTATCAACTTGACGGCTGCCGACACAGTAATCTTTTACGAGAATGATTGGAATCCCACATTGGATCAGCAGGCAATGGATAGAGCTCATCGGTTGGGTCAAACAAAAGATGTGAGCTTTCTCTTCCTCATCCCCCTCCATGATTAAATGAGTGTTACTCTAATGTTTGAGACCAATCGATATGAGTGCTCCATGTCGAAGAAGGAAAATTCAACCTTTTCCCTTCTTTTTTGCTAATGTAGAAAGAGACTGTGCTAACTTCTTAGTTTAAACCATGTTAGTGGTTCTGGATTAATAAATTAATTGGCTGGATCATGCACCTTTCCTAGAGGGTGATCCTTGGAGTAATAGTAAGGTTGTTGCCATGTGACATGAAGGTCACAGGTTCAAATTCTGGAAAAGCCTTCTCCGTTTGCTGGGGTAAGGCTACGTACATCTATCTTTCCTTAGACCCCGCATGTTGGAAGTCTTGTGCACCGACGCAGCCTTTTATGCACCTTTCCTAATTACAAAGAAAAGAACAACCTGCATGCTCCCTTTACAAAATAATTAAATCAATGTACCAGGAAAATGCTCTTTCTTTGCTTGCATAAATGCCACAGTTGCTCTTTCACCTTGCTTCACCTCCTGTGATCTTGCCTCTCTTTCTGCAAACACAAAAGCAAAATTTTTCTAGAGTGTGGTAATACTCAGTTTATTCTGGTCTCAACTGATTTTATTTCATTTTAAACCTTGTAGGTCACTGTTTATAGACTTATATGTAAAGAGACAGTTGAAGAGAAAATTCTTCTTAGAGCAAGTCAAAAAAGCACTGTACAGAACCTCGTCATGACCGGTGGTTCTACTGATGATGTTATAGCTCCTGAGGATGTTGTATCTTTGCTTCTGGATGATGTGCAGTTGGAGCAGAAATTCAAGGAAATCCCTCTTCAGGTTGGTTGTGAATCTGATCCCTAGAAAACATTGACACAAAATGTTAATTATTGTTGACCACTGGTATGGGAAGGCAAAAGACGAGTGTTCAAACCAATTTTGAGAGATTATATTTCACCTCGTTTTATACTTCCAGGTAAAGGACAAGCAGAAGAGGAAACAGACTGTGAAGGGTATACGGGTTAATGAAGATGGTGATGCGTCCCTGGAAGATCTAACAAACTCTGGAGCGCAGGGCCCAGATAATGATACTTCTCTTGACCCAGAGGGATCAAAGCCAAGTAATAAAAAGGTAACCTGATAACTTGAGTCTTGATGCCCTGTACGGTTATCCTCAATATAAAATTGGAATAAGAGTAATAAATTCCGTGCAGCCTTATTGACTAAATATTTTAGCGGTCTTGATTTATGACCTGGCATATCTGATATCCATTTTGGAAAAGCTTTATCGTTTTGGTGGGTCCTAGTTATGTGGGCGATACAGGACAATGTCTGACTAATGCAAATTTAGTTTATATAATCTTAGGGGAGGTAAATGGATGTGAGTTTACCATGAATTTGTGCTGTAAACTTGCAGAGAAAAGCTGGGTCTGACAAGCAAACCGCATCAAGGGCAAGGAATTTTCAAAAGATGAATGAGTTAAATAGTAGTTCAATGCCGGAGTACGAGCTGTATGATGCTACTCAAACTACTGATCCAGTGGTTCAGAAACCCAAAAGACCAAAGAAGGCAAAGAAAGTTGGGAACGAGTTTGACGACTCTCCTGCCGGCACAGTGAATATATTCCCAGAGCAGACCCGATAGCCACTACTTCCACGTGATTGTAATAATGGAGGTTCAAATGTGTCGTATCAACTTTTAGATGGGGAGTTGTAGGTTCTGTATATCCTTTACTTTGTGCATAGTTAATAGTGATAGTTTAGATATATGATATTCTAGATCCGCCCCGCTTAAACATTCTCGGGGCTCTGTACAGATTAGAATATCCTTTTTGTTGTATTATTATTTTTAATCATAACTGTTAAGAAGCTCAAAAGCATTTATAGTTCAGTTTTACTTCCTAACCTGGGTGCTAAAGTATGGGAAGTCAGTGAGTCAAATATTACTCCCTCCATTCTAAATATATGACAAAATTTGTAGTGCAGTATTATAAACTTTATTTTATATTTAGGATTGGAGGTAGTACAACAGATATTTTGTTATCTTCGGGCATAGAATGGTGGCATTCAGAATAAAATATATAACCCCTTGATATCCTATTTTAATAACTTTTCCTTTATTTTAAAAATCCATCCATGCTTCTTTTTTGGGCCAGAACATGCATGCCTTCTTCCAAGATATATTATGTACATACATAGTCTTATTTCCATTTACCCAACTATTAATTTAATATCACCCCGTTGTAAATGTAAGAGTCAGGTGACATTTTTTCCAAGAAATGAAGTTAGTTAATCGTGATATATGTTGTGTATTATTAGATTATAAATTATCAGTAAGTAAATTAGTTTGGAAGAAAACAATGAATTCAAACACTTCAATGAAACTTACTTTACTTCCTTAATTTTTTTTTTAAAAGTCAATTGGTTTTTATATTTAGGACAAGGAAAGTGTTAGCTTACTAAATTTGAGGTCTTACTAAAATATCCTTCCTTAATTCACATATTAGTGAAAAAATGCGATAGGTTAATTATACACTTGTTTAAGATTCTAACATCCGAGTGAGGTTCAGGACAAGACCATCAAGAAAGCTTCCGTATCAAAATTTGTGTCTTCATAGTATAAACTAAATCTCGAATTATAATACATCTGATTTAAATAGACTAAATTCAAACCTTATATATAAAGTTAGTGGATTAAAAGTTCACCTTTACCTAAAAATAATTACATCAAAAGGAATGAAAGGGGGGGGGAAACCCAGACCGCACTGTAAGAGCGTGTTGGACCAAATTCCACATAACCAGCGGCCTGTGACACTGAAAATGATTGCTTGCACCTTGGCTGTTTTACTTGCATTTTCGTCAGTAAAAAGTGAATACCAGACACAGGTTCAGGTATTCCATGATATCACAGGCAAGCCAGCAACAAAGAAGACACATCTATACCTCCTATTGTTTGCACACTACTATAGCCTGTGTTTTATCCTAACACGTAGTCCTTTTGGGTTCCCTTGAGTAGCATATGTAATTAAGAAGTGGATCCCCTTATGATCCATTTTTCTCATTATCCCTCATGAGCTTATCTGAACTATTGATTAGATAGACATGATTTAGGGATTATGAGAAAAGAACGATAAGAGTAACTGACCCGTGTAATTACCTAAAATCCTATGCATAGTAGAAATGGGTTATCAACCGTTAACATCAAAGTTTCAACCAAAAGTAATTTCACCAGCCACCGATTATCTGAGTTAATTGTTCCAACAAAGGTCCCTTTGCCATTCTGTAATATTTTTTCACGTTGTACTGCTTTGCAATGGCCCTCAAATTGATCAATGTCAAGTTTTTCAAGTTCACAGGCACCAAAGCTGAGGTCTTATTTTGAGCTTCGACTTCATGGTTTCCATTGTCCATTGCAACTGGATTCAGTTTTGATAAATCAACGGCAACAAGTGAATTTTGTATTCCTGCAGTGACCGGCAACTTGCAAGCATTTCTTTTCTTTTGCAACTCTGAAAATTTGCTGTCATAAGGAACTATAGCATATTCAAATTCATGCTGTTCCGGCCGAATTGTCTTGCCGCTAAGCGAATAAACTAAATTGGCACCATCATTGCTGGTTCTTGACCTTCGTGGCCTCTTGTGTGTAACTTTCGAGGATGTATTTGAAATAAGTTCCACAGGATTTTCACCCGGTCCCCTAGCAGAAAATGCATCCGATCCCAGTTTCCTCTTTCTCTGGTTTTTTAGCTTACCGGGCTCACTCACAATGGACGGCCAGAGATTAACAGTAGGTTCAGGGTTAAGGTCCCGCACTTGTGATTTCCCTTTGTCAGTTTTAGGAGCAAAATCACATAGGTTTTGTTCGAAGTTAGAATTTTCATGTTTCACTTGTCGTGAGGCACATAAATTGGAATCAAGACGCTCATTTGTAGTGACATTTTTTACAGTTTCACGTTCTTGCTGCAAAAATGTAAGAAAAACTGGACTATAAAACCTGATGAAAATATAACTCAAATAGACTGCCACCGATCTAACAAGTTAAAATTGATTAAAAGAGAAACAAGAGGGCTCTTTGTACCTTGACTTCTTTCAGAACATTTTCCTTGCCCTTGGAAGAAACAGAATTCAAGATTTGACCTTCGTCTGCAGTAACGAGTTGGCTTCTTCTGCCTTCATCATTCACTAAAACTTTTAAATCCGATTTTCCCAGTAAATTCATTCCATCAGAAGGACCAATTACACTCCTAATAGCCCCAAGAGCAGCACTTCTCGGAAAAGTTTTGGCAAGCCGACCCTTAAAAGAATAACCAATTATGGCAGGTCCACTGAGTGAGAAATACAAGTAAAATCCAGACACAGATTAAACGCACCAAAACCAAAACAGAATTACAGAACCCTGCATAAAATAGATAAACACCATGGAGGTTTGCTCCAGAATTATAATGGAGCCTACATAATTGGCAAATCTAGGCCTCCATAGAAAAAGTAAGGTAAAAATAAAAATAAAACACGACTGGCATTGCAAAACTAAAAGAGACAAACAGTAAAAGGTTGACTTTTCTATTAACTCTGAATGCATCGCCATGTTAGGAATACTCGACTGTTTCTTTTTATTGGACAAATTAATATTATTGTTCAATAGCGAAGGGGGAGTGCTCAATATCAACATTTGGCATCTGGTAATTGTTAAATATAATAGGGCTCAACTTCAAATCATTAGTTGCTATCATGACCTAAATGACAGTGGGATTGAACACTAGTATTAAAATATTGAAAAAACAAAAACAAAAATGGTTTTAATTCAGTTTTTTTAAAAAAAAATTATGATTCACAATTCTTGTTATTTTCCAAAATGAAGAAATTTCATGATTCAAACCTGGCGACAATTATCTTGAGAGGAGTCTGCAAGTGCAGCCTTCAATATTTCATCTAGTGTCCCAGCAGGTCCTTTACGCAATAGTAGCTGAATTCTATCATTATCAGCACGATCATTCTTCAAACTCCTTATTGAGACTTCAAGCCAGTTGATTTTCTCAGTCAAAGCATTACAACATATTTCAGGCCAATTTTGATGTTCATTCTGCAGCGATAAGAGATCCTTTTCAAGTTCTTCAATTTCAGCATCTTCCTTTGTTATCAATTTTTTTAAAACCTGACTGCAAGATTTCTCATTCAAGGCATCTTCTTCCATTATATCTGAAAGGAAAAACACAACTCAGTGAATAGAGGCATATGATTTATATATGTGTGTGTGTGTGTAGGTATGTATGTATGTATGTATGTATGTATGTATGCAAGGGCAAAGACATACAGGGTAAAGGAATAAGAATATACCATGCCCGCAATCGAAGTAAGTGTCATATTGCCTTCCAAGACTCTCAGAGTTATCACTGTTGAACACAGCTGAGAACAGAACAAATGCACGCAGACTATTATGAAATAGAAGACTTACGTGCAACCCAGAAAACGGGTATTACATATTGAACATTGATCGTATAAAAAGAGGGAGACAAGATATAAAGAAATAGGAAACCTTCATCACACGTTGAACTCCAAAGATCCCACGCCATGGATTGTGATTATATCCTGAAGTGAAACTAATTAAGAACAACAAAGCATGTCTCAATTCCATGCAACTTAACAATTCGTCAACAATAGATGCCAACGTAGTAACTATGTATACTGAAAGGGAAAAAAATGCAATGCAAGTAACTATATTAGAAAAGCCGCCCTAAACTCCTAAAGAGCGAGCAATAATAAATAAATAACGAACATTTTAAAAATATCGGAATCTCTCTGGAAAATAGACGGATAAAGGGATAAATATATATGGAATAGATAATTCAATGTCTTCGGTAGAGAGCAGTATCACATCCCTCCCCCAAACCACCTCTAGCAAGAACCCAGGAAAGGTAACGAGGATAGCAACCATATATAGCAAATGGTGAAGAAGAAGGCTTGGATTAGCATGTTTCAGGAAATCACAAGGAACCGCCCAAGAATGCTACCAATAAGACAATATCACAGTATAACAATATCAAGAACAAGAAGAGAGAGAGTTTTAAAAAGCTTAAGTGACTTACAGTTACTGTGTTCACCAACCCACGCTTACTGACATTAATTAATGAAGTATTAAGAACTGTTTTCATTATACCGACCACAAGTACTTGAAACAATAAATGAACATTCGAGGCAAGTTCTAAAGGAGATCAAGAAGAGAAGATAGCTGACCGAACTTCAGCACCAAGTAGACATGGCGAAACTGAAATTCTTTTAAAAAAATAGTGTCTTCAAGAACAACATTTCATTTCCGGAAACCAAGAAGAGCCAACAATAATTCTCCAGCATTTCAACAATTAGTCGGGAGAGTCGACTGCAAATGGCAGAGTAGATGAGGAGGTATTGCGAGCTACACCAATGAATTGCAGCACCTGAGAAACTAAAGAGAATGTGAGTGTCTAGGGTTTCGAGTTTCTCGAAATTCAGAGCCGAAGAGAGAAAATGAAGAAAGAGTCTACTTCCAGCGGAAGGAGAAGCAGAGCTTTGACAGAAAAAGCTGTTCGGGAGAGTGACCGGCGCGCTGGGCAAATTAGTAATAAGAAGGTTACAGTCAGGGCAAAATGGTAAAATGAGTAAGGATGACGCGAGCCCAGCGGAGATTGCGTTTGCTTGGATATGGGCCCGGATAAACCGGGTGATCTGATTCTGGGCTGCTTTTAAATTCTGTTTCTTTCCGGCAAAAGTTGTCCTTGACTTTAGACACACAGAATATGAATCTAGCTCATGCCGAAGTGAATATTCTTTCAAATATTATGAATAAGAAAAATCATGGTGAGAGGATCATAAAAAATAAACTCAATAATTTTAAGGGAAAAAGATAGAAAAAGAACCTTAAATTGAAAAATCCGAAATCAGATTTGTTACCAAGAGTTGATAAAAGAATGACAAAATTTAATAAGTAGTTTACAACTCATTTTTAAGAAAATCTCTGATTTAAAATTTTGCAATTTAAAGTTTTTTTTTTCCTGTTTTTCCCCTGATTATAAATCAAAATATGATTATTGAAAAATAAATAACGAGGAAATATTGTCAGAGATAGCAGCAAATTTAGCCCCAAAGAGATCTAATAATTTTTTATTTATTTAGAGAGATAAATACACCTAACCTGAAGTTATAAATAAGATCTAACTCGTAATGAGTACTTTGTTTTAATGGTAACATCCTATATCCTACTACTCATAAGAACTTGAAGATGAGTACATATTGCATACAAATAATATACAGTGAGAAGGTCCATTGCATGTGGACACAGAAGAGAGACTGAAAAGTGAAAACTGAGAGAGCCTTCAGGAATATAAGTTAATATGGTAAGAGATCTCATCTTGTGTACTTAAGAACAGTACTAAAAGATATTTGTGGAAATCAACCAGCGGTTAGTTGATATGGTAAGAGGTCTCATCTTTATAACGAAAAGAATATAAGTTGAATCCCCGAAATCCCAATTGTGAGAAGATGTAATAATAATAACTCTTTACTTTTTAAGTCTTAAAATGCTAGTTAGATTTGGTTGAAATACCCAAATCTATATTTAGGCTCACATTTTTAACAAATTCCTAATAAGAATTTCTGAATAACATTGAAAGACTATAACGCTCTTCTGCTTAATAAGGCCCCCTCGACTGATTCTACCAGAGGCCAACGATAGACAATAACTCCCCCGAACACAGCTTACAACTTTCATCGTACTGTGCTCTCCAAAATCCACCTCATATCAAGAACCATAAGTGAAAAAACGAAAATGGTTGTGTCAAATTCAATTAGGGTTATGGGCTATAGAACGAAAGAAAAGAGGAAATAGTGTTATGTCAACTTTTTTTTTTTTTGGAATTAAAATAAAGTGTAATGACATGATGAACTTCATTATTGTAGGTTGAAATTTACTCACAAGTATACTAAGATTGGAATAAATTTCATATTAAAGGTCACCAGTACATTGTTGTTGCCGTCGTTTTCATTTTCCAGTATCGACTCAATTCAGAGATGGACTAAACCAAGCTTTGAACCAGGAAGGAAAGGTTATTTTATTACACGGAACTAAATCTCCTGACGTTTCAATGCTTTTAAGTTTTTCTGGAAATGGAACATTTCAATGTAGAGCAGACCCATTTTACACTATATGTGAAAACGCATAGAACTTTGCTTGCTCTTTGTTGAAATTCACGAGCTTTTGGTGTAGATACAGAGAATCCTATCCTATTAAAGGATGGAACCATTGTAGACAGGCTCGGAGCCAGGTTGGGGCAGGTGACCGCATGTGCGTTCACAAATTTTGAGTTTTTTTTTTTTTTTTTTTTTTTTTAATAAATGAAAAAAAGGGCACAACCATTGACCAAGAAATGAAGAGTCAAACTCTAGAGGAAGTACAACTCAACTCTTCGAATATGCACTCTGGATATTTCTTTTATAAGGCTGTAAGCTTTGGATTTTTTTTTTTTAATAAATGAAAAAAAAGGGCACAACCATTTATCTATCCCATTGTTTCTCTCCCATTCCTAATTCTAATCATTCACTGTTTTTCAAGGAATGAAGAATCGAAGAATGCTTTTGTAATCGTTTTGATGTAAAGGTTAGTTGACTCTTGATTATTATTTTTCTATGTTAAGTTGAAATTTTCTTTTCTTTTATTGTTTATATTATTTTCTTTTTAAATGCGTTTAAAATTTTCCTTTAAAAAAATTTTCGAAGGCGCTGCCCTTGAACCTCCGAATCTCACTACTAATTGTGCACCCACAAACCTAAAATCCTGGGTCCGCTACTGATTGTAGGCTGTGATTAAGTACATTGAATGTATGGGTGAGAGATGTACAACATGACAAGTGGGATAAGGAATATTAATATGCTTTATACGTTATATTTATATATACCATTTATAACATATATTTTAGGTTGGACAATAATAGAAAGTATCAAATACTTACACCCTCCGGTCCTAATTATAGGAACACATTTTAGAATTGGTCTTGATCCTAATTATAGGACCAAGTTTTAATTTTTGTCAATTTCTTCCTAAAATACCCTTATTGATACTTTTCTTAATAATTTAATAAAACACCTATATATTCTATGAAGTAAGTAATGTTTACAACTCATTAATGTCATATACACCTCAATTATACTGTCTTTTTTAATTGGAAGCGAGATGATAAAATTAATTACCTCAAAATTTATATGATTAAGATCGGAGGGAGTATCAACTACCTAATCAAGAAGCAACAAATATTTTTTACAATGAAGTACTATTGTCTATTCTCTTATGTTGACGTGTTTATTACGGATTTTTTTTACAGTGAAGTACTATTGACTATTCTCGTATGTTGACAGGTCTATTACAGTGCCGCCTAAGAAGATGTGGGATGATCATCCTGAATTCGATACACGTAAACAACTCGACTCTGCAGAGCGGTAAATTAGGGTGACAAACAAGGGTATTTTTGGAAAATTATTATAATTAACTAATTTAACTTCTCTCCTTAATCTCTCTAAATTTTGGTAAAATGTTCTTATAATTAGGACCGAGGGAATATTAAGTATCCTAGTCTATCTAGTGATATCAAACAAATACAGATCATTATTAATGTAATGCTTCAGTGTTCATTGGATATCAAACTTTCCCTTATAGAGCTATCTCTTTACGCCAACTGCATGATCTTATAAGCTATTCATAAGGAAGGAGCTGATTGTTTGTTAGATTATTTGTATTAAGTACTCACAGACAAATAAAAGAATAGGTCTAATAATAGCCAAGAACTTATATTTATTTCACATATTTAGTTTTTCCATGTTTAAATTTATAGGAGAGTTACTTTTGAACAGCTAAATGCTAGAATATAATTATCTCTTATTCTTCCCTGTAACAACAGCAGTAAGCCTTATTTTAGTAGGTGAAGTCGGCTACATAGATTGTAGGACATCATTAAGATCTATCAACAATTAAATATTTGGATAAACTGATTTATAGAGGGGGGGAATTGAAGAAAACCATAAATTATATTGTCCACGTGCATGCTATGCAAGCTGATGGGGATCAGAAGGAGGCAATTCATCGTAACCGTCATGATGACGACGACGATGTTGGAATATTATTGTGTCTCTTTCAACTGGGATGCACTTGACAATAGCAGATATTGGCATGCTCATTGCTCCAATCACAATACTGAGTAACCAGAGTTTCCAGTTCAGAGGCACTGTGCTTGCAAATTTCCCCAGAAACTCAACTATTATCACTTGAAATCCCACTGTTATGAACATTATGCCTAAAAATGTCCAGCTCTTCGTTATGCCTCTCAACACGTTTATCTTCTCTATATCTCGGCTGTTTATCTCATTGAACACCTGCCACAACAAAGCACCACAGAGAACACCAAATAACATCCTCTATATATTATCATTCTATATATTAAGAACTTGGGATTTTTCAAAACTGAGCATGAGTTTATTTAATGAAACACAAATTAAGAACCTGGCAAAAAACAAAGGAGTTGAAGATCAAAGTGTTGAGGACAATGGTTGCATCTGAACCGGTGATTCTGAGGAGCCTCTTGCCTTCAAAATTGAGAATGGCAAGGACTATTAACTGATATATGCTTTGTCCAATGATATTCCTCCACATGGTTTTGGTGATAAAACTTGCCCCCTTTGTAACTGGGGGTCTTTTCATAAGTCCATCATGAGGATGCTCAGTGGCTAGGGCTAGAGCCCCTAGTGTGTCCATAATCATGTTTACCCATAGTAATTGCAGAGCTGTTAACGGTGTAGATCCTGAAGTAAAGCAGAAAAAAAGGCATTGATTAATAATGAAAATAAAAAAGGGCGGCCAGTGAGTTTCCAAGATTCACAGGCAACAACTTGACCGTTGTTCTGGGCTCACCCTTTAAATAATGGAAATCAAAGTTTCTATGGAAAAAAACAGCAAACCTGTGACGCATGCAGAAACAAAGTTCATCACTAGAGCAACAACATTTACTGTTAACTGAAACTGCACAAATTTTTGAATGTTCCTGTATACTGCCCGTCCCCAACTGGCCACTCTCACAATTGTCTTGAAGTTATCATCCATTATGATCACATCTGCATTTTGTTTGGCAACCTGCAAAAAAGAGAAACAAATTCCATTAATAAAACCCATTGGCATGAGCACATATGTATTGGATAAATACAATAAGTCAGCAACCTAGAACCCTAGCTGATAGTACAGAGAAGAAAATAGAAGAGAAACAGAGATAATTCATTCACAAAAAAGGCAGTTGGTAGGGTACAACGTATATATTCCTATTGCCTATCCACTATCTGCTATTTCTTTCTCTCTCATCTAACAAACTCTGCTATTATTTACTAAAAAGCCCTTACTATAGGATATTCATATATCAATTACTCCTCCCCTTAAAAAGAATCCCTGTCCACAAGGATTTCAGTTGTAGGAACTGCAACAGTAGGGAAGTGAGGGAACTGGGTCTGTATGACCGACAGGTCCTCCCAAGTAGCATCTTCTGGTTGAGACAGCTTCCACTGGACCAGCACCTGAGTAACAGGAAGGTTGTGGCGGCAAATGATCTTACGACTTAAGATTGCTTCAGGTTCAAGTGTAAATTGGCCATGGTCATCTGTCGGGGGCAGCGACTAAACAATAGGACCAACGCGCTTCTTAAGGAGAGAAACATGAAATACTGGGTGCACTCTAGTTGTAGGAGGAAGTTCCAACTCATAGGCCACAACTCCAATCCTTTTTAAGACTCGAAAGGGACCAAAATACCTGGCAACAAGCTCGTGAAGGGAAGAATTATTCAATAAATTCTTTCGGAAAGGATGGAGCTTAAGATAAACCATATCTCCTATAACAAGTTGACGTTCGGAGTGATGCTTGTTAGCTTGCTGCACCATCCGATGTTGTGCTTTCAGCAAGTGTGTTTTAAGAAGTTGCAGGACCATTTCACGAGATAAGCAAGTACAATCCACCAAATCATTAGAAGAGTCCCCGGCGATATAATGAAGGTGTACAGGTGGAGCTACACCATAAACAACCTCAAATGGAGTCATGCCAATAGCAGAGTGATAGGTGCTATTATACCACAATTTTGCCAGTGATAACCATTTCACCCATTGTTTAGGAAATTCTCCAGTCATGCAACAGAGATAGCACTCCAAACATCGATTAAGAACTTCTGTTTGCCCATCCGTTTGAGGGTGATAAGCAGAGGAATAGTGCAGATTGACACCATACAAGCGAAACAATTCCTTCCAAAATTTGCCACAAAAAATAGGGTCCCTATCGGTAACAATAGATTTAGGGAAACCATGCAGTTTAACAACGTTATCCATAAAATAGTAGCCACATCCATCGATGTAAAAGGATGTTTTAATGCCATGAAATGAGAAGCTTTAGATAATTTGTCAACTACAACTAAGATGGTAGTTTTAGCATATGATTTTGGAAGACCGCTAATAAAATCCATGGATAATTCAGAGCAAACATGATCTGGAATAGGTAGGGATGAAGAAGACCAAGAGAAGCTACCAACTTAGGTTTAAACCGTTGGCAAATAGTGCATTCACGCACAAAATTTCGGACATCTTTTTCCATACCATTGCAATAGAAAAAAGACAAGATCTGTTTAAAGGTAGAATTGATACCTGAATGTCCTCCAATGCCATCAGCATGAAAGAAAGATAGCAAATCTATGCGAAGGCCGCGATCAGCTGCAACTACAAGCTTGCCTTTGCGTTTCAGTAAGTGGTGTTGCTAAGTGAACTTGGAATGAGATGTTGGGTCCAGTTTTAGGGCCTTAATTAGGGACTGTAGCTTATCATCAATCAACCAAGAGTCGCGAACACGATCATAAAGAGGCGAAATAGGAGCAGAAAGAGCTTAAATAGAACCCTCAGCCCATCTAGAAAGAGCATCCGCAACCACATTATCACTACCTTTCTTGTACACAATCTCATAATGTAATCCCAACAACTTATGCAGCCATTTAAATTTCTCTTGGCTGAGATCCCACTGTTCCAATAAGTGTTTAAAGGGCAAATGATAAGTACGAATAATAAATTTGTGACCCCACAGATAAGAGTGCCACTATTTCACAGAAAAAAGAATAGCAAGGACTTCTCTCTCATAGGTCGATAAATGTCGCTTAGAAGAAGCAAGGCCCTTACTAGCATAAGCCAAAGGATGGTCATTCTGAGACAAAACATCCCTTAAACCAGAACCCGAAGCATCGATCTTAATAACAAAAGTTTTATTAAAATTCGGTAAAGCAAGAATCGAAGGAGACATCATAACCTCTTTAAGAGTTTGAAAAGCTATGGTAGCCTCAGGAGTCCAAAGAAACTTCTTAGTCTTTTTCAACAAATTAGTTAAGGGTCTACTAATAGAGCCAAAATTCCGAATGACACTACGGTAATAACCGGTATGGCCGAGGAAGCCACGCAATTCACGAAGAAAAGAAGGTATGGGCCATGAAGATATGGCTTCTAGCTTCCGAGGGTTAGCCTGAACTCCCTAGGTAGAAATGAGATGCCCCAAGTAATCAATTTGTGTTGCTGCAAATGTACACTTAGAAGCCTTAGCAAAGAACTGTTGCTGTTGCAGAACAGACAAGGTGGTTTCTAAGTGTTGCAAGTGAGAATGCCAATCCCTGCTATACACCAAGATGTTATCAAAGAAAACCAAGATAAATTTGCGCAAGAAGGGTTTAAAAACAGAGTTCATGAGCCCTTGGAAGGTGATCGGAGCGTTAGTGAGGCCAAAAGGCATAACTAAGAACTCATATAACCCCTCGTTAGTTCGGAAGGCTGTTTTAGCAATATCATCTTCCTTCATTCTAATCTGATGATACCCAGCTCGCAAATCAAGTTTAGAAAAGAAAGTAGCTCCGGTGAGTTCATTAAGTAATTCAATAATTACCGGAATTGGGAACTTATTCTTTATCGTGGCCTCATTCAATCTACGATAGTCGACACAAAACCTCCAAGTACCTTCCTTCTTCTGTACCAAAACTACAAGGACAACAAAATCACTGGAGCTCTCATGGATAATACCGTTATTAAGCATCTGGAGAATCTTATTTTCAATTTCGGTTTTTTGTACAGGGCCATATCTGTATGGTCGACAGCTGATGGGTCTGTCTTGTTGAAGAGGGATGGAATGATCAAACCACCTATAGGGAGGGAGACCTACAGGCTCAGCAAAAACATCACTGAATTTTTGTAAGAGTGACTGTAATTCTACCCCTGTTGTTCTTCAGACAAATCAGAATTAGATTCTAAGCCCAAAAGCAATTGAGAAGGGCAATGAATTATAATATAATTCATTGGCTACAACAAAATATCTAATAGCTAACACCTCCTCAGATTGGTGTTTCATGTTAGCCCCAAGCCCTTTCAACTCAACTAATTGGCCGTGTAAGTGAAACTCAAAGGTTTTTAATTCCATGTCCATGGCAAAACGACCCAGAGTCTTCAGCCATTGGATTCCCAGAATAGCATCATAACCATTAATCTTCATAATTAAGAAGTCCGAAGAGAAATACGAACCTCCCATTTCCCAATTTAAGCCAAGGCAGTGTTTAGTGACGCAAACCTGCCGAGAATCCGCTACTGTAAGGCAAATTGGTTGTCGTTCCTAAGTTTTCAAGCTGAGACGCTTAGCTACTGAGGCATCTAGTATATTGTGGGTACTTCCAGTGTCGATGAGAATAACGACTTTCTGATTTTTTATATGGCCACATAATTTCAGGGTGGATGTGTTTGCAGAACCTTCAACGGCATTGATATTGTCGTTAGCATCGCCCTGGGTGTCTCCGATGGCATCCCCAAATTGCTCTTCGTCTTCATCTATTACTAGGGTGAAGAGATGAGATACTTTACAACGGTGGCCAGAGCTAAACTTCTCCGGGCACCAGTAACACAACCCCTTCCGGCGACGATCATCCATCTCCTTCTTGGAGAGTTACCGGATGGGCTTCGACGGAGGTGAACTAGCTGACGAGAATGTGGATGGCGAAGGAACGATGGTAGTAAGTTTGGACGAGAACGGTGAGACTGGAGATGATAAGGGTGAGTTGTGGGTCGGATTTAGAGCCCAAAGGAAACTTGTTCTTTGTGATAACGAGGCGGAAGATGATCATGAAGAGCACACACGGTGGCTTCCTGTAATCGCGCCGAACTCATCGCAGCGGCCAGTGTAAATGGTGCCAAGTTGAGAACCGATTGCTGGATATCAGTCCTTAGGCCTCCGATGAAGAGATTAATAGCAACTTCTTCAGCAACGTCGACCTCGAACAACAGCTCATCGAATTTCTTTTCATAATCTGCAACAATTTCATCAGCTTGTTGCAACTTCTTAAGTGCAATCAGAGGCTTCTCATCCCGAATCTCCATAAATTTCACCTCCATTTCACGGAAATAGTCCTCCCATTTGACGTCCGAGAAGAAACAGTGTCGCATGAAGGTTTGATGCCCACGAGTGCATGGCCTTCCAGGTGAATACTGAGCAGCTTAATACGGTGCTCCAGCGGCGTTGCATCAACCTCAAAAAATTGACGACAACGGTTTGCCCATCCTCGAAAATCAGAGCCATTAAAACAAGGGAACTCCACACGACTCTGCTTAGTCAAAATATTGTAATGCAAAGGAGTCTGTTGCAGCTCATGAAAAGACCCAAATGGAGGAATACGGGAGACGATGGTTGATGCGGAGCTATCGTCTTGGCCTCCGTTGCCAACGACGGGCTGTTTTCCAACAACCAAGCTGAAAGAAGCGAAACGAGCCTCCATTGATTTCATACCTCCTCGAGTCTAATCGCCATTTGCTTAAGGTCGTTCATATCCTGAGAACTCTGATCCAGTCGATTATGCACCGTAGTTTGGAACATCTCCAAACGGTTTTCCAAGTCACCGAGACGCTCCTAGGACCATGTGTCCGGCGGCGGTGCCATGTGTCGAACAGAGGTTCTGATACCTTTGATAGTACAGAGAAGAAAATAAAAGAGAAACAAAGATAATTCATTCACGAAAAAGGAAGTTGGCAAGGTACATCGTATATATTCCTATTGCCTATCCACTATCTGCTATTTCTTTCTCTCTCATCTAACAAACACTACTATTATTTACTAAAAAGCCCTTACTATAGGATATTCACATATCACTAGCAAAAATGTCTAGAGACGCAAACCTCTGTTCCAACAATGCCCATGGCAAGTCCAATGTCTGCTTCATGCAATGCAGGAGCATCGTTGGTTCCATCACCGGTAACAGCAACAACTTCACCAAATGTATTCCTCAAATGGGACACCAACTTATGCTTATCAAGTGGCAAGGATCGTGCCATGACCTATAAAACCATAAGTAAACTCAGGGGCGGATCCAGAAAATTACAGAAGGAGGGGCATAATTGGTGGGGATATTCGGGGGTTCGAGGGCAGCGCCCCATTTTTTTTTTTTAAGGAAAGTTTTAAATGTATTAAAAAACAAAAGAATATAAACAAGAAAAAAAATATCAAAAAAATATTTATGAAATCAAATGAATATTGATAATGTAATAAGAGAGATAATTATTTTACAAACCTTATTTAAAAAAGTAAGGCTAAGTACTGTTAGAAATAAATGCAGCTACATAAATTACAATGAAGGGTAGGCACTCAATAAGTTCAAGACATATATTTTAATAACAAAAGTATATTACAATAAAAATAATTACAATGTCATTCTTTTAGGTCTTATTTTTTGGAATTCTATCATAATTGTCTTATTATCAATATTATCAAATACATCTTTTTCAATATAAGCGCACTAAACAATCATTCAACCATTCATCCGACTCCGAAGTACAATCTTGATGTATTAAAGGTGAACACTTAATTTAAGGGTGAGCAATCATTCAAACATGTATTATTATTATTATTTTTAAATAAATATTTTAAAAAACACTCAAATTCAAAGGGGGCACTTGCCCCCCAACCCAACACTTGGGTCCGCCAATGAGCAAGCTTGTAAGACAGATCATCAGATGAGCAATATCTCAAACAAGACATATAACAAAAATCTCAAAATAATGGAATCATCAGAACCTGGACTCTTGGTATCAAATCCTTTATTTGTTCATGCGACAAGTTGCGAAATTCTGGTCCTTCTATGACTATACCATCCTCAGTAAGGATGCCACATTCTTTAGCTATAGCCTTAGCTGTATGTATGTTATCACCGGTGACCATACGAACTGTTATTCCGGCTGCCAAACAAGTTTTAACGGCGTTCTTGACCTCAGGGCGAACAGGATCCTTGATTCCTACAATGCCTATAAGTGTGTAGCCATTATCAGGGATGACACTCATTTTATCTTGGTTTTCATTCATATCTTTGACAGCCAAACAAAGAGTTCTTAAAGCTTCAGAGGCAAAGTTGGTTATAACATCAGAAATATTCTTTATTCGTTCTTCAAGAAGATCAATGGTTTCTCCATTGGAATCAATAAATTTATCACACATTTTTAGTATTATCTCTGATGCACCTTTGCAGAAAGCTCGTGTCCCTCTTCCTTCAGGAAGACCTACAAGAACAGACATCTTCTTTCGAACCGAATTAAAAGGCTCAATCTCAAGTATTCTATAATCTCGGCGCTGAGCATCAAAATCACCACCCAAAAGCAAGCCAAATTCCAATAATGCAGATTCTGTTGGTGTTCCCAGTATTGAGTTATTCCCATCTCTGTCTTTAACTACTTCAGAAGAAGTATTTTGAAATATAGCTTGCAAAAGGATGTCTAAAACTCCTTCAGATATCTCTTGTTTCAGTTTCTCTCCACTTTCATAATTATTGCCTTTGATTTCCATGGCCTTGTCACATATCCATATTTTAGCAACTGCCATATGGTTAGTGGTTAATGTACCTGTCTTATCTGTGCAAATAGAACTAGCTGAACCCATTGTCTCACATGCTGAAAGATGCCTCACAAGTGCTCTTTCATTCATTAATTCTTTCATTGCAAAAGCAAGACTAAGTGTCACAGCCAAAGGCAATCCTTCTGGAACAGCAACAACAATAATTGTAACAGAAATAGCAAAAAAATTTAGCAACTTTGTTGCATCATTTGAAGACCAATGAGTAATATCACCTCCATTATGAATTGCTTTTTCCACCACAAATCTTATTGTTAGCACCAAAAATGTCATCAAAGCAAAAGCCAAACCAATCTTACCAATAATTGTGGCAACCCCATTAAGTTTCACTTGCAATGGGGTCTCATCATTCTCTTCCCCTCCTTCGTTTAAAGTTTCCATTAGTTTTCCCCATTCAGTCCTCATTCCAACGCTTGTAACTAACATTTTGCCTTGACCATCTTGCACTTTGGTCCCTGAAAGAAGAAATGGCTTGTTTTGTTCATGAACATCTACTGGTTCACTCTCACCTGTTAAACTTGACTCATCAACCAACAAATTGTATCCTGATATGTAAATCCCATCAGCTGGAACTTGATCCCCTGTTGCCAAATAAACAATATCCCCCACAACAACGTCAAAAATTGAAATCTTTTGTCTAGTTCCATTTCTAATGACTTGAATCATTATCTTCTTCTTCTCTTTGTCTAAAGCTCTGAACTGTAAGGATTGTTGGTAGTCACTAACAGCAGTAACAATGACCACCAAAAAAACACTAAGTATGATTCCCAAACCATCATACATACTCTCAGGCCATTGTTCAGTGGCAATCCCTACACCCATAGATACTAAAGCACAAACCATGAGAATAATTAAAGTTAAATCCTGTAGGGCTTCCCATACAAACATGAGGAAGCTTCTGGAAGGTTTTTCTGTGTAACGGTTGAGCCCATAAACTTGTTGTCTTTTATGTACACTGTCTTCGTTAATACCTTTGTCCAGTGAGGTAGAGAGTTTGGTTGAGATTTCTTTGACCCCACCGTATTTTTTGAGTGCTTCATGATCGTGGCCACGAACAATAGATGAAATTACGTCAGGTTCAATGCCAAAACCAGCTTCTCTCACATCTTCTGATAGTTGGCGTCCAGCTGAACAAACAGATAATAAATGAAATTGATGTGAAGAACAAGTAATTAGTTAGTTCTGGTATCTGAAAAGGTTCGTGTGAACTTTTGTCATACCACGAATGAAGTGAAGTGCTGCCTTTTGAACATAGAGAGCAACTCGAATTTTATCCTGATTGAGTAAATTAAATAAGAATAAGAATTATATGATAAAAGTTGTGAATACGATAAACTCACTTTATTAGGAGGCAAAAGTCTTCATAACTCATTTCACCAGAAAAGACTTCATAAGATAATAGAGTTGATAGAATATAGAGATATTTCATATCATTAATATTTCTAAAAGAACTGGTGAAAATGATCACAGTCCAGATAAATATATACACATGCATGTGTGAATTTTATTATCTCTTTCTTAATTATACTACTGGGAATTCTTATGAACACAAGCACTGGTATTCTTTCCATACACTAGACTTAACAGCATTTTAGAGGATGTAAGAATTTTATTATCATCCTTTTTTTTATTTCCTTTTCCTCGAAAATATAGCTATATTCTGTCTGTAGATCAGAGTATCAGACTAGCTAACATCAACCACATTTTAAGATGAGTGCTACATTTTAACTCAAAAATTTGAAGCTCAGATTATTTTTTTTTTTTTTTTGGTTATTTCACTTTGTTATATATATATATATATATATATATATATATAAGGTAAAGGATTTCTCCAGTCATTGGAGATAAGTTATCTCCAGTGACCCCCAAAACTACGTGGTTTTGAATTAATGAAGGGTGTTTCTGTAATTTTGTTTACTTTTTTATTATATAAATTTTACCGAAACACCCTTCATTAATTCATCCTAAAATTACAAACACACCCTTCATTAATTTAAAACGATAGTTTTAGGGATCAATTAAATAAACTTATCTCCAATTATATATATTAGTTATGGATAAAACTTGGCTCTTATATAGTTATATCACATCTTCAAAACTTCATAATTCGACCTTATGTAGTTACACTACTCAGATCGATCTATATAGTATATTGTGAAAGGAATGCCTGTCAATTTCCTTTCCATTAATGTATTTACTATTAAATATAGTTTTAATGATTAGGATTTATTTTGTTCATCATGGTAAATTTCTATCATATTTAACGTTATAATAATATTTTTATGTAATATCAAATCTCAACCATTGAAATTTGATCTAATAAAATAGAAAGAAAATTGAACGAAAGATTAGTTCTCACTGTCTAGCGTGAGAGTACTCAACTCAAGTCCCATCACACAACATTCTAACAATAGCTTGAATTTTTTATGCAACTAATTTCAACCTTTAATTCAGGTCAAAAAAAATAAATCAACCTTTAATTGATTATCATCACGTTTAATAAGAATATGTATATAAATTATTTTAACACACTTTTTTAATTGAAATAATGATCTTATTATATATACATATGTGTGTACATATAGACAGTGGCGGATCTTGGAGAAAATGTTTGGGGGGCCAAATGTATACTTATTAATTAATTAAAAAAATTTATGATTATATAACATTTTTAAAATATTATATTAAATTTTACATTATATTATATTTTTAAAAAAAATTATAAAGTTTGTCATGATTTCTTGGACTTTTGATATTAGGAGTAAAATGATGATAATTTGTTACTTATTCATACAAATTATTTCTTGGACTTTTGATACTATTTGTTCTTAATTTTACATTGTAGGTGTTTAAGAAGAAAATTTGAGATTTTGGAAGGTCAGAATGAATGTTTTGAGGACTGAGAAAAGTTATAGAAAAGTCCCCAAAATTTCTGAAAATTGTAATCAATGAAGAAAAGGGACTAAGGAAAATTACAGAAAAATATCCATAATTTTCAGAAATTATAGCACTCTCTACAAAATTTTTAAAGATTTATACTTTAGTCCCTTTTTTAAAAAAACATTTTTTTTATAAAAAAAACTAAACATTTTTTTTTGGGGGCCATCATGAAGATCCGCCTCTGCATATAGATACATATATATATATATATGTTTGTGTGTACACATATAGAAACATACACACACAAACGACACGCACGCGTGCCCACACACATATGTCTATATATATTTGTGTGTAAACACACATACACGCATATATATATATATATATATATATATATATATATGTGTGTGTGTATATATGTGTGTCTACACACACATACATATTGATAAATTAATGACAATTGATCGATAAATAAATTAAAATCTTAGAAGTTTGATTGATTGGAAGAGTCTACACACCCACATACATATATTCACTAAAAACTAAACACACGAATAAAATAAGGGTATTTTAAAAAGAAATTGATAAAAATTAAAATGTTATCCTATAATTAGAACCGGAGGGAGTAGTTTGTAGTACAAATTTCACTACAAACTATGTCTTATATTTAGAAAAGAATGTAGTAACTTTTAACCCTCAAAACGATGGTTTGAGGTAAGCTATCCAAACTCTATAGTACCATGGTTTGAGGATTTTTTTTTTTTTTTTTTTACTTTTTCATAAGCTGTTCACTAAAATCTATAATCACAACAAGCAATTCTGTTTTTTTTTTTTTTTTGGGGGGGGGGAGGCGTTAGACGACCACTTGTAATAGTTATCTTGACTCAAAGGAGGTTGGTGCAATGCTGAGGTGGCATTGCCGCATTCAACACGGACAATACGCGTCAAAAACGTGTACGTACAAGTCAACTATGAATGGTAAACTAATGGGGCAAAAACGTGGGTGTCCTTCTACTTTAAGTTTTATGGAAGCGTCCTCTGCCTTAGCGGCTACTTAAGCTTATACGTTAACGGATAAATCGAAGTGGACGTAATGATCGTTTTTTTGCATGTTTTTTTTTTAAAAAAAAAGGGACCAATGCGTCCACTTCGGCTTATCCGTTTACGTATAAACTTAAGTGAACGCTAAGGGCAAAAGACAGTAGTCACTTTCAAGCTTTATACTCTGATTCTATGAAAGTTATGTATTTTGCTCTTAATTAATCATGGGTAGTTATATTTTATTTAGGATGAGATTCAAGAAGTAAGATTCTTTATCTTGAGATCATTCATTTATGTGTATAGGAAAAAACTAAAATATGCAAACTATTGACTCAGAAAAACAAAAAGGATTTTAGTACGTATTTTAATATAAAATCTCATTTATAGTGTAAAACTACATTACAAACGGGATCTGATAATACTAAGAAGCAAAGAGATTCTCCAATGCTACAATTATTGGATAAACTCTGATAGATAGCTACTGCCACTCTCATAAAGAACTTGTTGTCCCAAACGCTAACGCAAAAAACAAAGCACGATACGTCCTAATATTTTATGTCCGTTTTGCGTAATCAATACATGTTATTTTTCTCTTACTTTTACATCCGTTACGCAATCGATATCATCAATACATGCTCTAGTTATTAGCTAGAATGCTAATATGCTACTACATCTGGTCTTAATTATAAAAGTTAGTTAACTTTTTTGGAGAGATTAAGGAAAAATTTAACTAAGTTCTTAATTATTTCATATGTTATATTTTTTTAGATTATATATTAGTTTATTAGTCAAATTATTAAGTTTGAAGAAAAAAATAAAAATAAAAATACTCTAAACTAATTTAATTAAATTCCTTAATCTCTAAAAAAGTCAACTAACTCTTATAATTAGACCGGAGGAGTACTATTTTCATTCTAGCTAAAATAAATTATTAACTAACTTTACTATATAAATAAAGTTAAAATTTTCAGAGAATGAGTATCATTCAACCCTGTCACGTATTTTTATAGAGAAAGTATTTTCCTAAATATATAAAATGCTACAATATTTTACTATATTAAATATATTGCTTTATAAAACTTAAATCATAAAATGTTTGAAATAATAATAATAATAAAAAAAGTCAATATCAGCTTCAAACAGATTCGAGGACCACCGGCCGAGAGAAATTTAAGAAAAAACTTGAAGTTCACGGAAGTTACAGCTGCAAACGCTGATGCCAATTTTGAAAGATCAATATTTCTCTAGTTTCCCGAGACTCAAAAAATGTTTATATGACGATATTATATTTGAAACTCGTTGCAAAACAAGTTCATTTCATATCAACAAATACTTTCTAGAAGCTAAGGATGAGCACAAAAGTCAATGGAGTTTTTTTTTTTTTTTTTTCCCGTGTTAATAGAATATTTTGGTTTTGGAAAACGAGAACCGTTATCACACTTAAAACCCAACTTATATCGGTGGAGAAACGCATGTTCAGCGTGGAAGCAAGAAAAGGAACATGCCGTTCCTTTTAATAAAATCAATTTATAAACGCATATATGTAAATATGTAAATAGATAAAACAGAGGGAATTTAATTAATTATATTAATGGAGGAATTGAACCTGAATTTGCTTCCTTGTTTGTTCAACTTCGGAGCGTTTCTGGAGATCCGGGACCATGCGGAACCGTCTGCGGTGGTTCTTTACCAGCGCGACGGCGGATCTCCATCGCTTTGAAGCTTCAATAGACGGTCTCTTGTGCTCGATAACGAAGTCTTTCAACAGCCTCTCCATTATTTTGTGGACTCTCACGACACAGCTTTTGGAGACTACGAAGTCAGTCCGTATAATGCCCGAGTACGTTTATATATTGTATTGCAAAAGCAAACGGGCCCCACGCATTGCAATAACATCGTGTTTATTTGAGCTTTGTTTAATTTGGAGCTGTTTATTGCTTATTGAAAGCAAATTACAAAACTTATTTTATATATTTACACATGCACATAAATTATGATTGAATTGTTATTTTTGAAGGTTCAATCATTATTTCAAATAAATTTACCAACAACTACCATAAAAATAAAATAAAATAATTGCTATTAAATTGTTCCATAATGTAGGTGATGCATAGCTTGATATGTTCATTAGATTGGAGTTAATTCATTTTTTTTTTAAAAATCATGCATCTATTATAAAAAAGTGTATAATTAGAAAGAAATAAACAAATGAATATAATTATAAGAGGTTAATTTCATTCTTTTTTTGCCCACACTATGCTAAATTCATTGAGGTATAATAATGAGGGAAGTCTCATGTACAATTAATTAATTTTTCATATATCATTCTACCAAGTATAAATTGGCCAAAAAAAATACTCTTTTCATTCATAAATATAAGACATAGTTAACTTTTGTGGATATATTAAGAAAGCTAATTAAATTACTATAAAATATCTATTTATAGTTTTTCCTTCAAATTATTGCTTAACTTATAAATTGATATAAAATATAATAATATATTATATGATTAAATAACTTATTTAACATTCTTAATCTCTAAAAAAAGTCAATTTTATCTTATTTTTAAAAACCAAATGGAGTATATCAACCAAAAGTAAGAGTGAATGATGATAAAAAATTGCACGAATTAAAGGAATTTAATTTCTTAAGTTTTTTTATAGTGTAAGTTTATTAGTTGACTGACTTGATAAAATCTCAAGTCTTTTACGGTCAATCGCTTTTTCTTTTCTAAAGGAGAGATAAAACAGGAATGAGATTCCTTATCTATCTTTTAGATAGGTAGGGAGAGCTCCTTTCTTCTAGACTGTTCAGATCAAATCTAGACAGTCCAGATTTTATTTTATTTTACTTTCTGTTTTTATTTTTTAAAAAAATTATTTTAGTGGATCAAAATCTAACATAAATATAATATCTCAATTAATATTTTTTTAAAAAACAATTTTTTATTCAAAAAAAAAAAATAAAAATAAAATCCGGATCCGTCCCAGATCGGATGGGAAAATGGTGACTATCAAAGGATAGACACCAAAACCGTTCCAAACAAAACACGACTTAAAGGGCCTGACCTGATCAGCACGCAAACTGAAAGGTCGAGGCGGGAAGTTCAAAGGAAAATGAAAAAAAAAAAACCCCGCCTATCACTCCAAGACCCCACTCCGGAGTCGGTCTTCTGGCTCACTTTGGCGCCTTTGCCCTCATTACTAACTCCTGATTTCTTTTCTATTTTTCCGATTTCTAAATTTGACTTCCCGAAAAGTTACTGGTTCTTTCAGCACACTAATGGTATCGCGCTTTTTTTTTTTTTTTTTTTCAGAACGCTGCAATTCATCTACGGACGGTGAGATGCGGGAACGTTCTTCAAGATATGACAGCGATGAAGAAGAACGTCACTTTTCGATCGTCTAATTCCAAGCCCAAGTTGCAGCTTAGGTAAAGGATTTTGAGTGAATTAATTAGTTGCTTAGGACGGGTTTATATTTTTTGAAAACAATTAATCGGGTACTCTTTTTCCGCATTTTGGTTTTTAGGTCGGTGAAATCCAAGGCTGATTGGAGTGACGAAATGGGAATGTGCGTAACAGCTGGAATGATTCGCAAGGACAGGAGTTATTGTTCAATCGAGGAGAGTTTGTAGGTGGAATTCCCATCTTATTGCTTATTGCCTCTTTTGTGAGATAGAAAGGGAGGAATATGTGGGAATGGCTCTAATCAATGTTTATAAATAGTATTATGTTACAGCTGAATAATGCTTGAAGCCATAGCATTCTTTGAATTAAAATTTGAATTAGAAACAATGGGTATGCATGCGAAGTACTGTTCGGTCTCAGCATTGTGTTAAGAGGAAAAATTGTTTGAAGAGTTATGGATTAGATTTGTTTCTCGGGGAAATAAGATATTTCAGAATCTGTCTTGGCTATGTGAAGTCTGGTTTGGCGGGTATTTGATGGAATTAGGAGCATTGTACCTCTTGGACAATTGTGATATATGCATATCTCTATTAGACATGTACGGGGGTCGCTGGCAGGAAGGTTGGATGCTGTTGAGCTGTTTGATATTTACAAGCTCCTTAAGGCTCTTGGCCTCATAGTTGGAGTATGAATGAAGTGTTGGAATTATGGTTTTATTATTGTAATAATTCATTAAATATGGTTCACAATCCCACTCAGACGCACTACTGCATATTTCTCATTATCTGCCTTTACCTAATACTCCCACTGTCGCCCATTGTTAAGTTTTAAAAATGTTGTAGGTGGGATTCGAACCCACATTCTTTTGATCCAAAGCCTTAATTGGGCCCTTCAGACTATTAGGCCAAGTGACATTTACTGTTTTATTTGTAGATTACGAATTTACATATAAATTATGACTTTTTGGATTTAAATAAATCTGAAATTTTTTATTTAATTGGAATTTCATGCTATTATGAATTACATATTTTAGTTATGCATGTATTAATTATTATTTAATTATTCATGCACTATTATGTTAAATAATATGCAAAGCATGACATATCCAATTCTATTTTTAATATTGCTTATATTTCCATGCAATATTATATAGTAATGTTAAGTGATTTATATTTTTTAATTGATTAGAGAATAGCCACAAGATCTTTAATTAATTGAAAAATATATCTAGAGTTGCATGATCGCATAGTAACATTAGTTGTAATAAATCATATGTAATATAATAAAATTTTATCCCACGGGAATTTTTATTATATGTTTTTTGTATGATTAATTAGGATAAAATATCAAATTATATTCTTAACTTACCACGGAATTAAGAATAAGGAAATAATTTGATAGTTTTATCATCTGATTTTCTATAAATTTAATTGAATTAGAACTTTAGCCCAATGGCAAGTTGTATGTCGATAGATTTATGAATTTTATTATGATTTACATTGGTAAAACATGATGTAGTTTATTAGTCTCAATTCTTGATTTTTAAGCATGTATTTTTCTTAATTACGCAGTTCAACAACCTGTGAATTTCTCTGATATGAAAAATGATACTCCCGATTTAAAGGGTGATAACTATAAAGTTTGGAGAGAAAGAGTTCTTCTCCAATTGAGGTGGATGGATATTGATTATGCTATCGGGAAAGATGAACCACCCTCCAATTCTTTTGCAACCAAAGACACTCGAGATAAGGTTGATCTTTATGAAAAATGGGAGCGATCTAATCGTCTCTCGGTCATGTTCATAAAGACTCACATCTCTGGTATTCGTGGTTACCGTCGAACGCATGATAAAGTTAAGCCACTTCTGAAGGCGATCGATGATCAATTTCAGACTTCAGGAAAGGCACTTGCCAGCACCCTAATTATGAAGTTTTCATCTCTAAGACTTACTACAGTGAAAGGTGTGCATGAGCACATCATGCAAATGAGGGACGTTGCAGCTCAACTAAAGCAACTTGAGGTTGACATGTCTGACTCCTTTCTCGTACACTACATTATGAACACCTTTCCACAGCCATATGGACCTTTCAAGATATCCTACAACACACATAAGGATAAATGGTCAATTAATGAACTTTTGACCATGTGTGTTCAGGAAGAGGGAAGGTTGAAAATGGAAATGGGAGAGAGTTCCTTCATGACAACCGAGAAAAGGGTCGACTCAAGCCAAAAAGAAGGGGAAAGGAAAAACACCACCCCAAGATGGAATTAAGAAGGAATCCAAGTGTTTCTTACGTAAAAGAAGGGACACATGAAGAAGGATCGCTCTAAATTCCAAAGAATGGCTTGAGAAGAAAGATATGTCGATCTCACTTGTCTCGTTATGAATCTAATATGGTTGATGACATTAATGGCACTTGGTGGATTGACTCGGTTCTACAATCCATATTTCGAATACCTTGCGGGGGTATGCAAAACCTAAGGAAGCCGTTGGGAAGTGAACAATTCATCTACTCGGGTGGAAGGATTAGTTCGCATGTGGAGGCTGTAGGGACTTGCAGTTTAGTTCTAAGTAGTGGCCATGTTTTGAATTTGGAAAAGACTTTTTATGTTCCAAGTTTCACTAGGAACTTAATTTCTATTTCAAGACTTGTACGTTTGGATTATTCCTTTATGTTTTATGAGACATCTTTGGATCTGTTTTATAAATCAAATAAAGTTGGGAATGGTACATTGTCTAACGGTCTTTTTCTTATTTACTTACAACATGATACTACTTATGATGCCATGCATGTTTGTTGGTTCGAAACGTAGTGTTATGAATGAGGATTCCTCTATGTTGTGGCACGGAGATTGGGACATATCTCCATTCGGAGAATTGAAAGATTGGTGAAGGAAGGGGTACTTAGTACTGCGGTCTCTTTATCGATTTTGAGACTTGTGTAGACGCATAAAGGGAAAGCGGACTAACAAGTCAAAGAAAGGTGCTAAGAGAGAGTATCTTGAATTGTTAGAAATCATACATACAGACATTTGTAGTCCAGAAATGGACGTGTATGGTCAGAAATATTTCATCTCTTTTATTGATGATTACTCACGATACATGTATCTCTACATGCTTCATAACAAGCACGAAGCATTGGATGCCTTTAAGGTATTCAAATCTGAGGTAGAGAAACAATGTGATAAACAAATTAAGATCGTGAGATCAGATAGAGGTGGTGAATATTATGGTAGATACACTGAGGATGGACAAGCACCTGGTCCATTTGCGAAGTTTCTTCAAGAGCATGAGATTGTTGCCCAATACACCATGCCTGGTTCTCTAGACCAGAATGGCGTAGCAGAAAGAAGAAACCGAACATTATTGGACATGGTGAGAAGTATGCTTAGTAGTTCTAAGCTACCTAAATCCTTGTGGATTGATGCACTTAAGACGGCAGTGTACATATTAAACCGGGTTCCAACCAAGGTTGTCTCCAAGACGCCATTTGAGTCATTCAAGGGTTGGAAACCGAGTTTGCGACATGTACGCGTTTGGGGATGCCCGTCTGAAGTCAGAATTCATAACCCACAAGAAAAGAAGCTGGACCCAAGGACCATTAGCGGATATTTCGTTGGATATGCCAAAAGGTCTAATGGGTACAGGTTTTACTGTCCATCTCATACCACTAGGTTTGTGGAATCAAGGAATGCCAAATTTCTTGAAAATGACTTGATTAGTGAGAGCGATCGATTCAGAAACCTAGTTTCTGAAGAAGATCATTTAGATAGCCAACCCTCTACTTCGGTCCACATTGGTTGTTAACCATGCTCCTTCAGTTCAACAGAGTGTTGTACAACCAGTCATACAAGATTCACAACCGGTGACATTGATCTAGTAGATCAAGTTGTTGTTGAGGAACAACCAAAAATTGTTGAACAACCAGTTGAACAACAAGTTCCTCAAGAAGATGGTGAAACAACATTGAGGAGATCTACTAGACCAAGAAGATCAGCGATACCTAGTGAATACGTTGTGTATCTGCAAGAATCTGACTATAATATAGGAGTTGAAAATGATCCTGGAACGTTTTCACAAGCCATGAACAGTAGAGATTCAGTATCATGGCATGATGCTATGAAGGATGAGATGAATTCTATGGCATCCAATAGAGTCTGAGATCTTGTTGAGTTGCCTAATGGAGCGAAGGCCATTGGATGCAAATGGGTCTTCAAAACTAAGAGAGATTCATTAGGCAACCTTGACAAACATAAAGCAAGACTCGTAGCCAAAGGATTCACTCAGAGAGAAGGAATCGATTACAAGGAGACATTTTCTCCTGTATCTAAGAAAGATTCTCTTCGCATCATTTTAGCATTAGTTGCACATTTTGATTTTGAGTTGCAACAAATGGATGTGAAAACGGCTTTTCTCAATGGAGAACTAGAGGAAGAGGTTTACATGAAACAACCAGAAGGATTTTCCTCTAGTGATGGTGAGCATTTGGTGTGCAAGCTCAAGAAATCCATATATGGATTGAAACAAGCTTCCCGACAATGGTATTTAAAATTTCATGACGTTATCTCTTCATTTGGTTTTGGGAGAACGTTGTGGATGAATGTATATACAAGAAGGTCAGTGGGAGTAAGACTTGTTTTCTGGTTCTGTATGTGGATGATATTCTGCTTGCAACCAATGACAAAGGCTTATTGTATGAAGTAAAACAATTCCTCGCTAAAAACTTTGAAATGAAGGATATGGGAGATCATCTTATGTCATTGGCATTAAGATACAAAGAGACAGAACATAGAGGTGTTACGGTTTGTCTCAAGAGACCTATATCAACAAAGTTTTGGAAAGATTTCGGATGAGGAATTATTCACAAAGCCCAGCTCCCATTGTGAAATGTGACAGGTTAAATCTGAACCAGTGTCCAAAGAATGATTTTGAGAAGGAACAAATGAAAAACATCCCTTATGCTTCAGCTGTAGGAAGCCTTATGTATGCTCGTGCGCACGGACGACATAGCATTTGCTGTTGGAATGTTAGGAAGATATCAGAGTAATCCAGGTATGGACCACTGGAAGGCTGTGAAGAAGGTGTTGAGATACCTTCAAGGGACTAAGAATTACGTGCTAAAATACGAACGGACGGACAATCTAGAAGTGGTCGTTACTCGATTCGATTTTGTTGGTCGCATTGACTCAAGAAAATCCACTTCGGATACATTTTTATGCTAGCCGATGGAGCTGTGATGGGCCCGGCCCGTTTAAGCCCCGCCCCGGAGGGCTCGGGCTTGAAAAATATGCCGAGAAATTTGAATTTGGCCTGCGGGGCCGGCCCCGTAGGCTTCCGGGCTTTATCGGGCCAGCCTTGTAGGGCTTCCGGGCCGGCCTGTGCCCGTTTAATCGTAACTTTTTTTTTTAAAAGAAAATTAATTACTTAGACTTCCACTTAATGAATGTGTTTATATGTAATTACTTAGATTTTTATAGTTTAAACTATAACCCTTTTTTTATGTTTATTATTATTTTGTATTAAAACACATAATTAGTTATTATAAATTTTAAAGAAGGGATGTTTTCATATTGAATAAACATATAATTTGGTATTACAATATTATATAAGTAATAAATTATAAATATATTTTGTGTAAAATAAGTATAATTATTTTTACACATCGGTAAAATCATATATGAACCAGAAGGAATCTACGGACACACACAAAAATTACGAGAGGGAAAGACATTTTGTCGTGGGCATGCCATACATAAAGCAATTCTTTTATTTAATATTTTTTGAAAAAAAAAAAAAAAAACATATTCTTTGTGTTTATTTGTTTTTTATTACGAATTAATGAATATGTTTATTTGTTAAATGATTTATATTGTTTAGATATTAATATTGATAATATTTATTTGATAGATTAGAACTTTAATGATTGCAATTTACTAATTATATTTCTTTGAAAAAAAATCGAAGGAAAAATAATTAAAATTTGGAATAGTAATTTCCAGGCCGTGTAGGGCCGGCCCTGGCCCTGGTACTATCGGGTCGGGCTTTGAAAAACAGATGTTTTCCTTACCCCAGGCCCTGTAGGGCCGGCCCTGATTCCCAGCTCTAGCTGTATCATGGAGTAGCAAGAAGCAGTCTTTGATTGCTACTTCTACGATGGAAGCTGAGTTCGTGTCATGTTTTGAGGCTACCTCACATGGTGTATGGATGAAGGGGTTCATCCATGGGCTTAGAATCATGAATTCAATTGCTAGGCCAATGAAGATATATTGTGACAATTCAGCTGCTGTGTTTATGGCTAAAAACAACAGAAGTGGAAGTCGAAGCAAGCACATCGACATTAAGTATCTGGCCATAAAAGAACGTGTTAAGCATCAAATAGTGGTTGTCGAACACATTAGCACTGAGTTGATGATTGCTGATCCTTTAACTAAAGGCATGCCACCGATGAGGTTTATGGATCATGTGGAAAAAATGGGAATTAGTGCCCTTCTTTGAATTTCATTTTGAATTATTTTCTTTCGTTGTAGGAACGTTGTTATTTTATGGAACCCCATTTATGATGTTTTTCTCATTTCAGTTGTGTACACATTTATTTGTTTAATTTGAGGAACATCATTGAGTTTGGACCTAGAATAAACATAGGGTTTATTCATTAAGTTAATTATATGGACTTGGGAAACATAATGTATTGTGATACATGGAAGATAATACTCGTTTTAAGAGGACCTATCGCCATGATCCATGCATTTGTTATGGTAAATTATGAGATGTGTGTACCAAGTGGGAGAATGTTGGAATTATGGTTTTATTATTGTAATAATTCATTAAGTATGGTCCACAATCTCACTCAGACGCACTACTCTTGCATATTTCTCATTATCTCGCTTTACCTAATACTCCCACTTTTGTCGCCCATTGTTGTCTCGCAATCATGATAATAATCTCTTTGATGGGTGAGATGTTATCTGTTTGTGCTTATAAATACGGTCCCTGGGTCTGCTCTCTTATATGATTGAATACTCACCATCTGCAGTAGAGAGGGTGAAGACTCAGAAGACCCTATTTCTTCTTCTTGAATCAATGTCTGGAGGTATGTAGACCGTTCATATTAATTCTGCATTGATCTTATGCTATTTAGTTGTTTAGCATGATAAGATCGCCTATATATCTAACATGAAGGATACTAGTAAAAGTGCACATAAACCTTTTGCTCTTGAAGACAATAAAAAAGGAAAACTAATTTGTGGCTTTTAATTCGAGAGATGAGGGATCCATAAATAATTTGTTCAGTGAAATGCATACTAATGAATTGGCCAGATTTGATGTTTGTTTTCCAAATAACGGGTTTCGCAAGACATCTCTAGATAATTGAGTTTCCTGTGAGCCTGTGACTTGCATTTTGCACACACTTACACTTACACTTATATCTTCCATTCTTCTTTCGGGCTCTGTTTTTCTTTCAAGTATACTTCGTGCAAACACGTTTTTCTTTCGGGCTCTATTTCTTTATTTAGTTGTCTACTTGTGGACTTCCAAAATTATATATTTCCTCTTTAGGTCCTCACTATAGTTGAATATTTTCCATTCTGAACTCTGACATTTGATGTTGTCTCATCACAATATTGAAAGACAAAGGTTACTTAAACTGAACTCTTTGAGCCTGCTTGCTACGGTAACTGGTGTACCAATCTAAATTTAATGACCTCTTGTATCAAGGCTTCGATCCTTAGTTTTTATTTGCATTAACAATTAATCAGGTCGAAGAGAAATCACTGTTTACTGATGTTGTGTGTAATGTTGTCTGTAGTGTGAACTAATGTGACTAGACATCACTCACGTTAAGGGTTATAAAGGCTGAATGATTCAGAGGTAGATTTGGTGCACAAAAGTAGGCAGAGTAAGCCAATTATGGAGATGCCCGTAAGCATTTCAAAGGTGGGTTCGGTCTACCTATTGTTTACAGGCCATTTCATAAAAGATGGGGTAGTTCTATTCTTCAGAGGGTTCAGGGGTAAGATCATGCCTTGGAAATTTGTGAAACCTGAACGAGCGATGAATCTTCATAACATCCTTGATAGATTAGTTTATTGTCACGCTGTAGGAACAGCTTCATCTACTCTTCCTCTCTTTATCTCGCACGCATAAATTTTGAAATTGTTCATCTTTTCATTTGGAAGGGTTCGTCTGCCATCACGAGCAGAAATTTTAGTCCTTGAGAATTAATGCAGTGACATTCATCTAAAAGTTACTCTCGTTGAGGATGGACGAGTCAGTTTTTACTCCTTTGACAAGGTGGGGCTTCCTGTTCTACCCTGAATTGTATTTTATTTTTATTTTTTCCATTTATTTTTGCTTTGTCATTGGTGGCTGCACCAAACAAATATTAGTTGCTTATGATTTAGTTATGAAGCAGGACAATCATAGTTAAGAGTGAAAAGTCATTCTTGGTTCATTTTTTGTTGATAGTTAATAGTACGTACAGTAACGTTATCATCGTTTTAGTTGCGCCAGCTGGAGCTCTTGGTTAATTAGCCTTTGGCCACTTAAAATTAGAGGCTTCTTCAGTGAACAGGTTATAGTTAAATTTAAATTCATGTGAATGACGTGAGAAATATATGTTGAAACGTATAAATTATATTGCACGTCCATCGCCTCCTCAATAATTCTGTACAATTATTGAGCCTATGGCTTAGAATTCTTCCCCAGACAGAACATGTTATACTAGTGAAAAACAAAATTTTGTCCATTAAATTTTGAATGAAAAGTGTTTTTTTTTTTATTACATTAAACATTCTAGAAGACTCATTAAAAAAGAGAAAGAATGGAAAGAAAAAGTTTGAAATTTATGGATAGATAAAGTCACTTTAGCTTTAGCTTTAGGAGAGTTACCTCTAATTGGATCCATTATATCCAACTCGATTAGATTGTAAAGTTTTGAGTAGAGCTACGAAAAAGGGTCAACTCCGCCCTTCACCGGCTAGGACTTAGAAAGACGGGCTTTTTAGGTTTGATTAAAAAGAAACAGTTATTTTTGGAGGGCCGGCCCTATAGAGCTGAAATTATTTTAATAATCATTTACTATTTTTTTCTGTTTTTTATTTAAGAAATAAAATTAAAACAATGAAAGTCTTAATTTAACACATAAATATTGTAAAAATTAAGATGTAAATGATACGTATCATACAACAAACAAACGTCGTTATTAAGTTATAATCAAAGGTAAACTATTGTTCATATATCATAATTACAAATAATTAATGAGAAGGCGCTTAACAAAATTAAAAATACTTCTTATAAATATGTCTTGAAAAGTGTAAGTATTCACAAAAATAAACAACACAAGATATGAATAAAATAATCACTAGATAATAAGTCAAAAAATACAAACTTAGTAAAAATACTTACAAAATATCTTTTATAAGATTTTAATTTTTAGGATTCTTAAAATAAGATGTTCGTATGAAATTTAATTTTAAAAAAGATAATAACAATTAAATATTTGCAACATTATTAATAAAATATAAATAATTAGTAATATTATTATCAAATAAATAATTTTAAAAAAATATACGGGCCTAAAAAGATCAAACCTAGGGAGAGCCCAACACTTACAAATTCACTTAAAGCTCTAGTTTTAAGTGGCTACTAGAGGTGTGTATGAAGTCTAAGAGCCCAATACACTCATCCAAGTCCAATGAAAAGATCACCCAGCCCAACCCAAAAAGAATTAGTTCGGAAAAAATTAGTCATAATTGAAATTTGGGCATTTTTACTAGGGCGGTAGGCGATCGGATAAGACATACCGCCCTACCTAGTAAGTATATATATTATTATATTTGATATAAATATTTTTTTACCTAATAGTTTATATACTTATATTATATTATATATTTACTAATACGCTAATAAATCCATTGATCATTAGTTTTTAAGTAAGCTTTAATTCATATATTTACTATACAACAATTGCTTATATTATACTATATCATATATTTACTAATACTCTATTCTTACATTAGTTTTTTATATAATAGTTTACATACTTATATTACTAAGAGGGTACAATTACTTGTTACTTATACATGTAATCATAGGCTTCCTTTTTTGCAATTCCATAGGCTTAATCCTTTTGACAATTTGGGGCCTTGATGACATGATACAACCACTTGGAGTTTTGGATGACTACAAGATTTTGATTACAATTTTTTGATGTCTTATATTTAATGGATTATGGATGTTATTAATTCTTTACGTATGAGTATAGTCTTTCTAATTTCAAGACCCAAGTTGTAAACTTATTTTGGACTATTCTAAAATGTAGAATTATAGATTACATTTGTAGTTTATCAGGTATGAATGAAATTACATAGGGTGTGGTAGGGTATCACCATTGGGCAAGGAAGGCCGCCCTGCCCAACTCATTATTGCCCCACCCAAAAATGTTAGGGCTTCTATTGGGCAGGGCCAAACACCTGACTGCATTTTACTATCAAATACTCTTTCGGGCAGGGTATCGGGCAAGGACCTTGCCCTGCCCATGCTCACCTCTAGTGGCTATGGATTAGTTTTCCTGCTTCGCCTTTCTCACGGGCCAGTCCAGGATTTAATTTTTTAATGTTCTTTTTTAAAAAATATTTTAATAAGTGAATCATCTAAAAAATATATAATCTTCAAACTAATATTTTTTTAAAAAAATGCATTTTTATATTTAAAAATCACTAAATAAAAAAAAAAGACGATTAAAGCTCTCAATGCCAATCAAAGGATAGGCAAGAAACTGGATCTAGTAGCTATAGTTGTGTGTGATTGGAATCAATAGTGAGTACCGAATTTTTTGGGTAGAGGATCTGTGCACGTGCTTGCAATAAGTGTATGAAGGGGGAAAAAAACTCGTGTGTTATTCAGAGCAGCATCAAGTACGTGTGGTGGGTATGGAGGTGAATAGCGAAGATAATTACAAAGAAGTCACAGCAGGAAAGAAAACCTGACAAGTCTCATCAAACTTTTTAGGGAAAATGACCAACTCATAAGACTGTTATATCAAATCAGAACCTCATCACAACCTAAGTTCTCAAATTCAATACTCACTTTTCTATAGTTCGGTATTAACTTTTTGTTAAAAAAAATCTTGATTTGGTATCAAACTTCTTATAAGATTCTTAGTTGACATTCTCCATAATCGTTAGGACCTCATAAGAATGTCAATATCATGTTATACGTTTTTTCGGTTTTTTTAATCTGTGGCCAGAGCAAGAATCTTGATACTACATTTTTTGGGCCAGTAATCTCCCCCAATTCTCTGAAATGAAAATTGAGTTATTAATTAATGGATTCATAGAAGAACTTGTGAAAAAAAAATACAATAAAGAAATTTGTAAATTTCTCAATTTGATTCACAAATATCGAACGGGGGATTTGTGAAAGGAAAAAAAATAAATCATTTTTGGTGATTTACCAGTCCTCCTCCAATATTTTGTGAATCAAACTGATTTTTTTTTCAGCTTAATATGTGTTTTTTGTGCAAGTTTTTTTTTTTAAAAAAAAAAATCCATTAGTAATAACTCAATTTGAATTTAAAATGATTGGTAGAGCTTTCTAACCAAAAAAAAAAAAAATTGAGTATCAAGAGGTTGCTCTGTCCAAATTAAAAAACCTAGGAAAAACAGAGTATCATATGGATATAGGCTAGTAGGCTACCCTGCAAACGTTAACATCTTAACTTTTAAGGGGGCAGCAGCAGCACGGATTATTTTTCCCCCCTCATCGTTTCTGTGAAAACAATATATTCTCGTCGACCTAAAAGAATGGTCACCTGAGTATTTGTGGGAGTGAAATAGTGGAGAATGGCAACAAAACATAAAAATGAAAACAGTAAGAACAATGATAAGACTAATAATAAGTTAACATATCATTTGATCCTTTGTATACTGTCATATTCAGACGAATGACGTAAAGGCTTATATATATATATGCACTCACTTGATTAGTTAAGGGAAAATTCTCAAGATCTGGATTACTGGATAGGAGATGCAACAGAAAATAACAGTAGATACTCGTCGAGGACACACAGAGCAGAGCCTTTAGGTGCCAAGGCTATTCCGACCTTCTTCATACCTTCATATACAACGAAAGCTGCCGCACTCTATTCGATAAAATCATTTGGTGGGCAAGGCACAATTATTGGCGTAGTAAGTAGAAGACTATCTAGTAATTTGAGCAATGAAAGTATCCATTTCCAAACGTGAAGCTCCTCCTTCATCCATCGACCTTCGGACAGCATTTTTCAGGTTTATTGCCCTCTTTCTCATTTCATCACCTTCCTTAGTTGTCATCAATCTCCTTACAGCTTTCTCAATATCTGAGGCAGTAACAATCTCATCTCTGCGAGCCCAATCCTTCACAACCAAACCAACCTTGAGCACTTCTGTCATCAGAACTCTATTCCTTGGCTGGTCCGAATGCATAGGCCATGCTGCTATTGGCACCCCCATACTGATGCTCTCCATGCTTGAATTCCACCCACAATGACTCATAAACCCGCCCGTTGAAGGGTGGCTAAGAATTTCCAACTGGGGTGCCCAGTTTCGCACAACCAATCCAGAGCCTTCAGTTCTTTCTTCAAATCCCTTTGGAAGCTCAGCGGTTCTAACTTCTCCGTTAAAGATGTCACCTTTATCAGCTTCTCTTAGTACCCAGATGAACTTTTGCTCGCTTCGTTCCATTCCGATCGCAATCTGTTTGATTTGCTCCTCTTTGAAGACCGTTGTCGTCCCAAAAGATACATATATCACTGACTTTGATTTCTGTTTATCAAGCCACTCCAAGCTTAAGTGCCTTGCTTTATTACTTTTCTTCTCGATGGTTAAAGGGTTGAGCGGTCCTAGAGCCCAGTGCCTCTTGCCACCGCTCATTCGTTCTATTAACTCCATGTAGGGACCTTCTACTGCCCTGCTTGTGTTGTAAATGAACCCTTTATTGGATTTATGGAATATATACTGTGAAGCAATGAAATCTAGGAATTGGGTTGGGAAGCACCCTTCAAGAGAAGGAACTTCTTTGGGGATATGAGCGCTTTCTACCGAAGGTTTTCCCATTCCCTCCCAGAGATACAAGAACATGGTGAAGGCAGAGACGCTGTGGAAAGTGTAGTTCTCAGCATTTGCAATTTCAGTGGCATCTTGCACAACAGACGCCATAAGGGAGTCATGGATCACAATGACCCTTCTAGCTGCAGATGAAAGGGATCGCAGAAGTGCAGTCACTGGCTCACGTAAATGTGTGGAGGCCTCAAAGGAAGGAAGGAGATGAGAAGGAAACTGGGTTTCTGCATTGGGGTTGGGAAGAGGGGTAACAAAAGGAGGAACTTTCAAGTCATGGAAATGGATGTTTGAAATTGACTTGGGGTCCCAACCTTGAACCCGAACTGTAGCCTGGCGATTGTGGGTGGCTGTGCCAACATAATGAACAGGTATGTTGTGTGCCAAGATCAGGCGGGAGAGATGAAGAAGCTGATTAAGATGGCCTTGAGCAGGAAAAGGTACTACAACCACTACCACTTGGCTTTGATGAATGACATTTGAGCCATCGTTTTTATGGCTTTGGTAATTGGAAGACATTGGGGAACTTTGGCGGCTGGAAATCATTGATGAATTTTGGCTACAAAGAAGAAGATAACTACTGTGTTGCTTGGATGACAATTAGGTAAGCATGTTGGGTATTTATAGGATCAGACATTTAAAATTTACCGTACACAAAAAGATGATTTTTTTGGGTTATGACAATATAAAAATTGCTTTAGTGACAGAAAACTACATGGCATGATCTCTATTATAAGCTTTTAATGGTGACAGTGATCATTTGTCAAATTTACTTTAAATAACTAGAAAAGGATTGAAGATAATAGCCTTTATATGGTTATAGTGATTGTTTGCCAGCTGGTTTTAAATGAGAGCATGTATTTTGGAGTAACCCTACAAGTTTACGAGTTCACATTACATGCTCATTTGTTATATGCTTCTTATGAGGTATGATCAATTGAGCATTTTTTTTATATATATATTGTATTTATTTAGATTTAAATTATATGTTGTTTTACTCGCACCTCAAATTAAGTAGTTTTCAGGTTAATGCGTTTTATGCATGTAACACTTTAGTATTATATAAACTAATTAATTTGAGATCTTGAAGACAAAAAAACATCGAAAAGAACATATAATTTAAATCTAAATAAATACAAAATATATATATATATATATATATAAATGCCCATCATAATAAGCATATAACAAATAGGCACGTAATGTGAACTCACAGGTCTACAGAGTCTTCATAATTGGAGTACAACTATTGCAAATTACCTGTGAAACTAAATGGAGGTTAGGCATATGTTCTACACAGATATATATATATATATATAGGTTTAGAAGTGGGTTGTACGGTTGCATTAATGTCTCTCAAAATGTAATCAACAGGAGCCCCACCACCACAGTTAAATTAGTTTTCTTAGCATCGAGAATGATCATATGAAGAAGCACTTTCCATAAATGGAAAGGGATATGAAGTCCAGCGAAATGAAGGATTAAGATTTTTGGGGCTTCTAGCAAAACGAGAAAGACTTTGTTTTGGCTATCACCTCACTCTGTCATATAATGCATGATTATTTTAATGACGATGTTTACTTTGTTTTGCCTGCAATTGCAGCCTCATCCACCTTTTACATGTGCACGTGTCAAATTGTAATTATACTTCTCACAGGTCGCCCACGTGGACGAGGCAGTGAAACTTTCAGGTTAAGTTTGATTTGAGGGGAGGGGAGGGGAGGAAAAAAAAAAGAAGAAGAAAATTGTACCAAAATTTTGTAGTGGGACCCACAAATTTTTTCTCTCCATCACATTTTTTCTCTCCTCTTCCCTTCCCTCAAACCAAACTTACAAAGTTTCATATCTTTTCCAATGACTTGTGAGCTTTTACATTTTACTTTAACTTTTTCTGTCTTTTTTTTTTTACCCTGCTTGTAACTATGCGGGCGGACCTAGAAAATTATAGAAGGGGTACAATTAACGAGGAGATTCGGGGGTTCGGGAATTTTTTTTAAAGGAAAGTTTAAATGCATTAAAAAACAAAAAAATATAAACAATAAAAAATAATATCAAAAATATTTATGAAATCAAGTAAACAATGATGATGTAATAAGAGAGACAATTATTTTACAAACCTTTCATTTAGAAAAATAAGGCTAAATACTTGTTAGAAATAAATGCATTACATAAATTACAATGAAGGGTGGAGTCTTAATAAGTTCAAGACATATATTTTAATATTAAAAAAAGTATATTATAATAAAAATAATTATAATGTCATCCTTTTAAGCGCTTGTTTTTTAAATTCCATCATAATTATCTTATTATCAATCTTTATCAAATACATCTTTTTTCAATATAAAGCGACTAAACAATCATTCAATCATTCATCCTTCATCCGATTACTGAAGTGCGATCTTGATGTATTAAGGGTGAATATTTAATTTAAGGGTGGGCAATCATGTATTAATTTATTTAAAAACAAAAAACAAAAAACAAAATCCCAAATACTTAGGTCCGCCCATGACTATACATAGCATTAAATGACATGGAAAGCCGCCTTTACAGATGTTTATGATCCCTCCCTCATGTAGCAAGGCCAAAGCATATATCACTTGGTTATCATAGTTGCCACTCACTGTTTATGATGTATGACATTCTTTTAAGCTCGAAAGGTCATCTTTCTTTTGTCTTTTGTTCTGTTCTTCTAGTTAATTTTCTGGTTTCCAATCTTAGCAGAACCATGTCTATCCAGGAAAAGATAAGGCCCCATTTTTCTGAATCAGATTGCACCTAATTCTTAGAGTCATTGATTCGATTATTTCGATTTCAATTGCCAGCTGCACAAGCAGATGCCCCCGCGTGAGTATTCACTATTCACTGCATCTCCGTGCATTCACTAATCAATAGAGCTGCTGAGATAAGGATGAAACGACTGGGTCCTGCTAGAATTATATTTAATCCTAAAAGCTGAGAGTTTCAATCTGAGTTTTCTTCTCTCTTGCGTCAACTGGATCCCACCACTTCTGGATATGGTTCCGGCTTATGGGCCCTTTGCACGCCAATTATTATAAATTTCGGTACATCAATTTGCATGTTTCAACTCTTGCAAAATCTATCCTTGCCCTCTTATGCAATATTCAATTTTTTGCTGTTATTTGATGGCATTGCTGAAGGTTTCAATATCTCTGAGCCCTCATCATAGCGGTAGTTTCTGAATAATGTTAGCCAAAAAAAAATTGGGTTAAGGTGTAGATTGGCCAACAAAGTGTTACGCAAAGAGCACCTGACACAAAAATGTTTTAGAGGGACAAAAAATACAAACGAACAATTGAAAATAGAAAATTAACACAATGCCTTTAATTTCAACTTAACACCATTGGTCAATCTTTTGTTGGTCGATGGATTTGTCTTGAATTCAAGTTCATCCGCGATGGTCATGGAGGAGGAGGACGAATGAGCTGACGACGTTGTCGCGGGCGCCACCAACACAGCTTTCCTCGGTCGCATTGGGTAGAAAATCAAAGTGGAAGGGAAATAAAATTAAAAGACGAACGAGCTTGTGCGTTCCAAGGAAAAGGATGATGAATAGTGAAGTCGCTCTGTAGCTAGGATCTTTCCACCATTCCAGCGTTCAACGTATCTTCCAAAAAAACGCAGCGCATCTCTGTTCTACTTTCGCTCTCCCTCTCCAAAAAGATTAATGATGATGAATCGTGGCTCTGATTCTCACTCTTGATCTAAAGCACAATGGTGGAAAGGAGGAATTAAGAAGGGATGTCGCCGGCAACGATGGTGATGAAGGCAAAGTTGTTGACACGGAAGTAATACTTCGTTGCCAATTTGCACCTTCATTGGTGCTTTTTTCCATTTTCAATTCTTCATTTATATTTTTGGTCCATCTAAAACATTTTTGTGCCAGGTGCTCTTTGTATAACACTTCGTTGGCTAATTTACACCTTAACCAAAAAAAAATTAGAAGCATATAATCATATTGTCCTTAATAAAAGAGCTAGTTATGAGTTAGATTTAGTCCTAAATATAAGACCTCAATCCACTTTATCCTCATATTTATCATGTTTTTCTAAACCATCCCTATTAATTGCAAATGTAAGGGAGTTTGCATGAAGGGGTAATTTTATTGCAAATGTTTTAGGGTTTGTTTGGCAGGAGGGAAATAAAGTGGAAGGAAAATTGTTATGAGTTGGAATTGAAAAAATTGGAGAGGTGGAATTATAAAATTCTACTAAAAATAAGATGTTAACAAAAGAGTAAGAAACATTAATTAAAAACTTTCAACCTTACTTCTTTAATTTTTTTTTAAAATCCAAATCATAAAAATTTTCCAACCCTCCTCTCCAAATCCCTCATCCAAAATATACCCTTAAAATAGTTTTTTTTAAAAAAAATAAAATAAAATAATACATATTCTTTTACAAACAGCTAATTTTCTTAATCTACGAGCATATTTTATACAGTATTAAGGAGTAGATGAAGTAATTTAAAATCCAAAGTACACCCCAGTATGAAGAACCTTGTTGGGTGGGGAAATATAGGTGGCAGAAAGGGAGGGACCAATGAGATGAGAGGTAGCTTCAGCAATGGATCCATGGTGGAAAGTGTGGCCGACATTGAAGGAACAATGTCTGTTCTCACTCCAAAATTTTGGAATTCAAAGCCTTGTGATCCATGAGTTGTGAAGTATCCATGTCACCTGACCACGAAGATAGTGGCTTCTCTCCTTTTCCCTCCCTTACTTTCCTTTTCTCATTTTCATCATTGAATGAAAATTTAAATGGTTCAAATTTTATATCTTATAAAAATATTATTATAATTTTAATTAAAAATACATAAATAAATTTTATTGGTTAGAATTTGTTCTCAGCAGTTTACTTTTGTAGTGAAAAAATGCAAAGAAAATTTACTTTACAATAATTATATACATATTTTCTAATTAAATTTTAATAATATAAATTTATTTATGTATTTTTTAAGTAAAACTAATATATATTTTTAAGATTAAAATCTGAGCCATTGAAATTTTGATGAGAAAAGGAGAACAAAGGATAGAAAAATGAGGATAAAAGAAAAGGAGAGAAGTGATTCCCAACTACCAGTGACTAAATTCTTTTCATTATCTTTAAATCCTCCCTGTTGATTTGATTTGATTTGATGTCAAAAGTTTGTCTGTTTTCTCCTCGTTAAATGTTTTTGTTTAAAATTAAAGTTATCAAATATCTTTCCATTGCAAGTCTAATCCTCTAGGGTGTGAGAAGAAGACTCATCAAATTATATTTTATTTTATTTTTTAAAAAAAAAAACCTCAAATTGACCATGCATTTTTAATGGTTTGATTTTGTTACTATTGAATCACTATATTAGGAGAAATTTCTTCTATTTTTAGTTGTTATTTTTAATTTTTCTCGTTATAACTAATAAATTTAGTCATGAATCATGATACAGATTTAATACAACACATGTCAAATTAAGGCCAAAGTAAAGCTAATACCTAATCAAGTCTTGAGTTTCTGTCTCAAAGAAATCACTTGTATTGAGAGGGTAGTTACGAATCCCGAACCGGATATCAAATCATACTATTGAAAAAGCTAATACATGATTGGACGTGGCTAGTGTCCACTCCTTTTATTGTCCTCTGCTGTTCACTTCTCCCAAATTGCACCGTTTTGACACAAAATAGGTAAGGTGATGTCTTTTTCTTTTCTTTTCTTTTTTTAAAAAAAATATTTCAAGGTACTGACTGATACTAAAAAGATACTTCAGGATACTAACCGGTACTGAAAAAATATTTTAGGGTACTAATTGGTACTAAAAAAATACTTTATAATCTTGAAAAATTATTTTAGAGGGCACTAACTGTTACTAAAATATTTCAGGGATCTTGGAAAAATATTTCAAAGTAATTACTGGTACTAAAAAAATACTTCATGATCTCAAAAAAATATTTCGAGATCGACTTGATGTAAAAATATACTTCAGGATATTTTTTTAAGATCCTAAACTATTTTTTCAATATCATGAAGTAGTTTTAAATCTGCAATTCGAGATCCTAAAGATCTTTTTAAGTACGTGTAATCTAATATATATATATATATATATTAAAAAAAAGACATCACCTTACCTGCATCAAAACAGTACAGTTTAGGAGAAGTGAAGGGCAGAGTACGATAGAAGGAGTGGACGCTAACCACGCCCATTGAGATGGTTGTGGGCCTTTACATTAACATCAGATCCTTCCATGTGAGTTGAAAAAAGCTCACTGATAATTGGTTTCATCAAAGAACTTATTATCAGCTTTTGTTGGAAATAAGGCATTGTGAAGGGCATAGCGGAGGAGCTAACCAATGATTGAATCGAAAAATTATTGATGCTCTGCTATTTCATCAGTTGACAGTTCAACAACAGATTTCAACCACTCCTTCCCCCAACAATTATATCTGCTGCATCCCCCAAAAATCTCTCGGCACGTGCTATTTTCTTTTACCCCACCATGGAACATGATACAGTGAGCTTGCTTCCCTCTGAAGGTGAAGATGTTAACCCTTTTCTATGGCTAAAACAACATACCTCCTGATTTTTAATATAAAATTTATTTAACTAATTTGATTAGATTAAGAAAATTAGTTAAGGTGGTTAATTACAGCAAGTATGACTTTTTCCCCCTAAAACTACTTAATTATGTTCTTTTTTTATTCTCTCTCTCTCCAATATGAAGGAATATCATCAATAAGGGATAATTTTAAGAAAAATTCATAAATTTGTAAAATAAGTCTTACATCAAGAATTATATTCAATGTTAGTTTTAAGACTTAAAAAAAGACTTGTAACTTTTTAAAAGTCTAATGAATCTACACTTCTTACTCATCCAAAAGATGAGCGGGGAATGCTCATCTCCAGAAAGGAGGGGTTTTTTTTTAAAAAAAAAATCATTATTTTTGTATATTTAAATTAAATTGTATTTAGTATCTTGAAGTGTGTTTTTTTAGTAACACCTTTAGTTAAGATCTCAAATTAATTAATTCTTAATGATCCAACAATATAAAGTATTTTTTTAGTTAGTCAGTGCCACTAAAAAATATTTCATGGTACTGAATGCATTAAAAATCAACTAATTTGAGATACTGAGTGCTACTGAAAAAATATTCCAGGATATTAGGTACTACTGAAAAAATATTTCTGAATATTAAGTGATACTGAAAAAATATTTCTCTCGATACAGGGTAATACTAGAAATTGATTAATTTAGGATAATGAGTGTCAAAAATACTTCAAAGTGCAATATACAATTTAATCCAAATAAATAAAAAATTAAAACAAACAAACAAAAAAAAACGGGTTCCAAGTCTGATAAACATCAAATCCAAAACAAAACATAAATGCAGTGGGCAACTAAGCAGTTAAGAAAAAGAAAGTGGGCTGTGATTAAAATAGCAGACTGATTCCCTTATGAAAAATACAAAACATAAAGTAGGAAGTGGTTAAAAGCGTGCTTATAAAAGTAATGTGGGTTGATACCATCTTTTGTTGTTTTTTTTTTTTATTATTATGTTGACCTTCATCCTGATTTTTGTTCCTCGAAATTTAAATCATGAATTTTTTTTTCCTTATGAAAAATACAAAACATAAAGTAGGAAGTGGTTAAAAGCGTGCTTATAAAAGTAATGTGGGTTGATACCATCTTTTGTTGTTTTTTTTTTTTATTATTATGTTGACCTTCATCCTGATTTTTGTTCCTCGAAATTTAAATCATGAATTTTGATCCCTCATAATGGTCCATATTTTCATTAAAGTATAGGAACTAATGTTTTAAACTGAATAAAACTAAAATAAAGGTAAATTTAAAAGATTAAAGTTTGTATCAACCCAAATAAAATAGAATGAGTCAATGGCTTTATAGCCTAATAATAAGAGAGAGGTTGTGTACTCGTGGGCAATGCTGTCAAAATCGAGTTTCTATATAGACACGGAAGAGGGGAGTAGAAACGTAAATCGTACAAATGACACGAAACGTAAAATTTCTACTTTCTACTACTTAAAATCAGAGCTCAAAATTATACATATATACATATACATGAAAAAACAAATCATAAATCACTACTCAAAATTCAATGAATAACTTCATATTTAAAAGATATAAGTCATATAACTATATAAAACATTTTTAAGAAAAACTTATGTTAAAAAAACTTACGTTAAAAACTTACATTTATAACTATGGAAATACGTTAAAAACTATATATAACTATCGAGTTTCCACTCTCCAATAATCCTGAGTTTAAGATGCACGAAGGAAATAGAGTTTTTAACTTTTCATCCTTTTTTCGGGCAAAAAAAAAGAAGGGTTTTCAATGTAACCTTTTATAGTTTTTACGTGTTTGAACAGAATTTCTACCAGTTATTGCTTAGGACAATTTTTACTTACGTTTCAGTACGTATAATCCTAATAAAAACGTTTTTACTCTAGTTTTTGACAACACTGCTCATGAACATGATCCCACTTGTAGTTTCGAAGCCTAACACTTACCCATCAACACATTGTACCAACAACATAACCACTTAGCATCATGTAGGCATCATCTACACATCACCTTCTACTTTTCAGCACCCAACATTCAAGCTTTTTGCAAACGTACCAGCTTTATAGCTCTGTGGTGTTTGGTCACAGGTCCCCAACGTACATTCACAACTCTGATGTGAAATGTCTACAATTCCTCAGCTTTCTGTACATAGCTTCCCACCATTGTTTTTCACATTTCCCACTTTGTATATAGCTCTTTACCATATGTAGTTTTCTTTTTCACTATGTCCAGTACTTGTAGTTTTCAGTAGGAGGGAAATATTTGACATTGAGGATCAAATAAAAAGAGTGAATCATAACCTTCATGAGTATGGCTTCTTTTTGGGACATGAAACATGATTTCTAATTAAGCTCATTACGTTTAAATAATATGACCTGACATAAAAACCTAGTGGCTAATCTGATCATCTATCTAACTGCTTCTCAATAGCATTTAAGAAGCGCAATATTGCTTTCGTTTTATGCAAGACAAGATGATATCAAAATACAAAGTCAAGTTTACATATTACAAGCAGTACGAGAAGCGACATTTGAATTATAAGGCCTAAAAAACATGGTACTGAAATAGTGTTGGTGATAAGTGAGTAAGGCACAGGAATTGAAGCTTAAACTTCCTGTCGGCTTATGCTAAGACTGAAGTGAGTATCAGTAGGAACTTGGTACAATATTGCATTTAGCATCAGCTTGGACGAAGAGACAAGGACCAGCTTGCGAGGTCCAGTTTGGACAAGTTGGAAAGTGAATGGGGTGAGAATAGTAGGATGGACCTAACTTGGCGAATATTAAGTGTGGCCTGTCTACTGTAATTAATAGGTCAACATCATGAATACATCAACATGGCTCCCACAAAAGAAGTGCGGAATAGAAAACCCAAAGATGATGATGCCATACAAATCAGTTTAATTTATTCTCTACACTGCCAACCAGCGTTTACCCAAAGGCTAACTACTTGTTGAGAATCACAAACATATCTTGAGGGAGTTGGACCAAGGAATTGAATCCAAATCCTCCATCTTTCTCTGAGTGACTCCAAGCCACTTTACAAGTCTATTATGACTCCTAATTCAAATTTTAAGATACAAATTTAATCATTTATTTTCAATCATATTTCTCTTAAAAAACTGTGTCATTATATGAAACACAAAAACAAAAACAAACAAAAATTCAATTCTTAGGTTATACATATTCACTCCCTCCCTAGACAATTTCTTTTTATGACAACTTATAAATAAGAACAAAACAATAATTCAGAGTTAATAAAATTGGACTGCATCTCGGCCGTCCAAATTTGGATTGGACGGCTGAGATACAGCCGGGCAGAGATGGGGAGAGGGGGGACTATGAGAGGATCCCCTTCCTTACAATAGAGGATTTTAAGAGGCCCAAATATCCACAATACCGATCCAAACTCGATAAAAATATGTACTACCCAGCCTAAAAAACACAGCGTAAAAAAACAATTAGGCATTTTCGGGTTGGGCAGAATGTCAAGTAGGCGCAGGCATTAAGCCCTGCCTGAAGTATATGTATTATTGTAATTAAAATATATATAATGTACTAAGAGGTCGGCACAAGTGGTAAGCGGTTTGTATCGCTTAAGCAAGGTTTCGAATTCGAGTCTTATGAATGCAGAAACGCCCCGCTGAGAAATTCACCCACCATAACCAGGTGCACGACCCGGGTCGGATATGAATTAGTCGAGTTAAAGTTTCAGATACTAGATGAACAACCAATATATATATATATATATTCCCATGTATTAAATATTTAACAAGACTCAGTAAGTATTTATTTATCATTCAATTAAAATAAAATAGATTTATGCATTGTTTTATTATAAACATATTTAATTGAAGATTTAGGAAGGAGCATTACATTTTGATATATTAAACATTAGTTATTTTTTGTTTTGTTTCATGCTTCATTGTTTTTTCAATTTTAGAGGGATTTATGGGTGTGGAAGCCCGTCTTGCATAGCTTTGCCCAAAATTACCCATGCTTTTATTGGGCTAGGCCCAACAGCGAGCTGCATCATCTTTCGGGCTGGGCAACCCTCGTTCCAAATGGCAAATCCATAGGTAGTTAAGGCAAGCTATAAATATCAAAAAAAAAAAACTACAATTATAAGATCTAGTTAACTTTTTTTGGAGAAATTAAGGAAACTAAATAAGTTACTTAATCATTTCATATGTTGTGTTTTCTTAAATTATATATTAATTTATTGGTCAAACTATTTAGTTTGAAGAAAAAATAAAAATATTCTAAGCTAATTTAATTAGCTTCCTTAATCTCTCTAAAAAAGTCAACTAGGTCTTATAATTAGGACCAGAGAGAGTAGTTTTTTTATGGAAGTGGAAGTAAATGTGGTAGCGAGTTCTAAAGTTTGTTTGGTATGTCAATGGAAGTGGGAATAATTTTGTATTAAAATATTGATTTATAATGTAAAATGACCAATTTCTCCTACACCCAAAATGCCTAACCACTAGCACATATAGGCTCAACCACCACAGAAGCAACCGCTGGCCACCATAGAACACAATAGCCATCCCACAAACAATCATAAACCTTGATTTTTGCACAAAATATCAGCCATCAACAGTGCAACTCAAAAAAAAAAAAAAGATTGACAAGCACAAAACGCAACCCATCAGAATCTATTGTCTTCTTTGTCTCAGTCACCATTTTGAACATCATATTCAGTGGCATTTTTACCAAAATAATATTTTTTAAAAAAAAAATTACCAATCTGAGGGCACTTTTAAAACTATTTATCAGGGTAGGGATGTTTTGGGTAATGCCGTTAGGGAGTCGACGGCACTATAGTGCCGTCCCGGGCTCCCTAACGGCACACAACTTGTGTGCCGCCGGGGACCCTAGCGGCACACGGTCGCTAGGCTTTCTAACGGCACACAACATGTGTGCCGTTAGAAAGCCTAACGGCACTTGTATGTTGTGGGGGAGGGGGTGGGACGGAGAAAAAATAGGAGAAGGCTTTGTTGATGCGTATTTTAGTTCATATTTGTATGTTGAAAAAATAGGAGAAAAAATATTTATATGTTGATTGATATTTATAAACTCCTATATAATAGGATCTAATCTAACTCACTCCTATATTATTTCATTTATAATATTATTTATATATATATATATATATATATATATATTATTTCAAAGAAACACGATTATTTTTCCAAGGCAACGTTCTCATTATTTCATCCTACAAAATCACCCACCAAGAACCTTATATGTATATTTATATATAATAAAATAGCAAGTAATTATATCAAAGCTTTGTTGATGCATATTTTTTCTCCTATTTTTTCAACATACAAATATGAACGTAAAATATGCATCAACAAAGCTTCTCCTATTTTTTCTCCGTCGCACCCCCACAACATACAGTGCCGCTAGGCTTTCTAACGGCACACATGTTGTGTGCCGTTAGAAAGCCTAGCGGCACACAAATTGTGTGCCGTTAGGGGCTGATCGCACTATAGTGCCGTCAGGCTACCTAACGGCACTACCCCAAAACAACTCCACCCTGATAAATAGTTTTAAAAGTGCCCCGGATTGGTAATTTTTTTTTTAAAAAAATATTATTTTGGTAAAAATGCTCATATTCAGTGGAAGCCAATGCGACTAAGCCGCGAACCTACTATTCTAGAGCTTTGCATTGGATGACATGAATGATTAAAGTTTCGATTTGATGCTAATTCCTTTGAAAAACGAAATCAACTATGCGAGCGATAAAACGACATGTCCCCAAGAAACACGGGATGCCTTCATCTGCGATTTGCGTAAACACGCCCAATGGTTGAGATGAAAAAGGAAACGGTGCTTGGATTTCTTGGATTGATAAAATTGAATATCTTAGGACTGGGGATTTTTTGGCTCTGAGTCAATGATGGGGTGATGATATAAGCCACAGACCACCTTGCCGTCTTTTGCCGTGGTTGTAGCTCACTATCGCCGTATAAGTGGAGGGAGAGGGAGGCTATGAGCCACGAAGAGAGAGATGAAGTATGGGGGAGGGAGAGGGAGGCTACGAGTCGCGAAGAGAAAGATGAAGTAGGGTCAATGCTCAAGAGGGGCAAAGTTGTCAAATAATAAAATATGAGGGTATAATAGTCCCATAGTTTCACTTCCATGGAAATCATCTCAATTCCCGGGGTCTACCTAAGGAACTTACTTCCATCATTTTTTATGGAAGTGAGTTCCATGGGGAAGCGGGTTCCAACATACCGAACAACCCAAATCAGGATTTCAATTCCACTTCCACTTCTCCAACTTCAATTCCCATGTACCAAACGGGGCATAAATATCTATGACAGGCGGATTCCCAATTGGACAAGCATGAACTCTACAGCACCGAACTCAATATCTGAATGGGAGCCCCGCCCCAAAAATACTCAAATTGGGAGGGTCTGAAAAAAATGACGCAGTTGACTGCAGGTAAGAAAACACTAAATAATAAATAAAATAAAATTGCACTATCAGCATTTTATGTAAAGCAGTTCAGTACATCCAAAAGAACGAAGCTGCAATGGCATCTATATAAGACCGCCACTGTGTTGCTCTACAATTCAAGGGCTGCAGAGATTCTTGAGATCCTCCTCCTTAGCATACCAGGTTGGTATTATTTTTGAAACATGTGGATAAAGATCCTTGTAGGAGTTCCTAATGGTTCCTTCTGCAACTCCGGTGGCAACTGATATATCTGTCACCAAATCAAATACATGTATTGAAACAGCATAGCAATTAGCTCAGAATGTCCAAATAAAGATAAAGATGAAAACCGTTTCCTAGCTAAATTTAAACCAATTTAATTCAAATTTTAAAATCTTTCCATGACTGCATACGAAATTCAAAAGACAATTTTCATGAACAACGGAACCCATCAATGCATTTGTACTGAAAGCCTCCAGAGCTAAACTTCCGCTCAAAGTAGAATAACAAACCTTTTAGGGGTTTCTTATCCTCTGAAAGTTGAGTTATGATATATATAACGGCTGCAGCAATAGATATGGGGCTCCTCCTGGAAGATCGGAAAGTTCATTAGCATCAACCATGACATGGTTAAATCTATTATAAGATAAAGTGACATAATCCATCCGAATCATTAATACCATAACAAGCACAAAATGCGGAATCTGTATGCCTGTGAATGCTAGGTCTGGTGGAATACAAGTTAATGATGGGAAATATAAAAAAGCAAAAGTGGGCCCATTCCATGAATAATGTAATTCCAATGTCCCGAAAAGGTCCATTTATGGGAAATTACGGGTGAGTGCCCAGTTATTATATTAAAAACAGAAAAGAAAAACAAAAAAGGAGTAAGTGCTCAGTTTCCTTAAGCTTACATGTAAAGACAAATGGCAAATACTCAGATCCAGCAAAAGTTTCATAATCTACACAACCTTGTCTAAAGCTAATAACTACTCCCTTCAGTTCCATAAGGCACTTTCTAGAATGAGTGAGCGGTCCTTATAATAAGTCATCAAGAAGGGTATTATAAGCCACCAATTAAAAGTTTGATACAATATTCCTTTTTCATTTTTCAAGATTTAATTCATGGTTTAAACTTTAAAATATGGGTAAATTTGGACCTTTTTCATTTTTAAACAGATTTAATGACTTGACTGCTTCTCCTTGATTCTACAGAGGTGGTTGGAGATGTCTTATAATAGGGACGGAGTATGCATTTAATCATGGTAATACAACATATATTTCACCCCACTTTTTGCAGCACATGGCACTCATCAGAGTCAGAACACAAGATCTGATATATTTCTTACCCATAATCTCATCCTAAGCCCCGCCCTCAACATGCTAAGGGCAAAACACAAAGTTAATTGGCACAACCAAAATCATTACAAAACTCCCATCTTTTAAGTTAATATCCTCATTTCATTTTCACATAGAGCAATATTTAGACTTCCAGCTTATTGCCAGCTATTTTCCTTGTAGAAGCAACACTATATTTTTGGTCAAATCCAAAGTCAGCATTCAGCAATCAGTTTATATATTACAACATAAGTTTAAATATGTAAACAATAAGACAAGCAAACTTAATTGTTAAGTTATGACCACTGTTTCAGTAACTGGTAATAAAATGCCAAATTTACCTTATATCAAACTCTTCTGATTTCTGCACTGCTTCTTGAGCAGCTTTGACAGCTTGATTGGTCATACCAAGATTAGAACAAAATCGCCTCTACAGATTATGATGAAATTAAGATTAGTGATACTAAATTAAAAATAAACATGATGAAATATGTTAATTAAAAGAGTGAATAACCAGTCAATGGATCAAAGTTACAATATGAGTTTCAATCCAACAAAGAAAACTCACCATAAAATCCCCAGCATGTATTGTTCCCATTTCCACTGACTGACCATTCTCCAAACCCAGCTGCTTCACTATATATTCTTTTGCTCGGCCAATTTCCTTCTTTGTGGCTCCATTGGCAACAGAGCAAATTTCTAGTTGAAATCCATAGGTTCAAGGAAGCTCGTTTACATAAAGGGAAAGATAAATTGGTAAGCATCCAGATGTTAAAAGAATCATAGGATGTACCCTTTACAGTGCGTGGCTTGTCTTCTTGTCGACAAGCAATGTAGAGGCAAGCAGCCAATAATGCATCCTGATTTCTTCCTCTACTAGACTTCTGATCTTCAACTCTCTTATATATCTCATTAGCTCGGTCCTTCAAATCATAAGCAACATGACAGGAACAAACTTGGTCAGAACTTAGCCATTGTAATCTATAAAAGCACTGTTTAGATTCACTTTCCATTGTGGCAGGGCATAAAAATACCTAGGCCAGCACTTTCCAATATCAATTAGAACCTAGCCATCATTAATTGCCTTATGAAGAGTGCGACTAATTGATTGAAAATAAACATGCCCATGCAGTGTTCAGGCCCCAAAAAAGAATGCCCGCACAGGTTTTATTATAGAAAGCAAAGTTTAAATGTTTTCAATAGTAAAGTTTTATCTTCCACGCAATCACAAAAAAAAAGTTTTATCTTCCACTTTACTACTTCTGCAACCAGAATCAATCTAACTAAAAAGTTCAAATGATGTAAGCCATATTAGAAGTAACATTATGGTATCATATTAAAGTTCCAACAATGTTGTACTTGTAGCATTATAGTAACTAGTCTTATAATTTAACAACTACTTCATAAACAAAAGAAATTGAGGGATGGTATAATCTCAGTAAACTACTCAGCTGAGCTACCATGCCCAAAGTCAATCACGACAATCACATGCAGAGCATAAAGATATAGAGGAACATGAAATTAGTGCCGTGAAAAAAAAAAAAAAAAGTTGCCCAAAATAAGAATGTGCCATACATACCTTAATAGTTGCAACAAGTCCCAACCTGAAAAATTTACCAGTCACCTCATTAGCGGATTATTCAGTTATCTCATTTGAAAAAGATAACATATAAAAGCAAATTTTGAGAGAGAGTAAAAAATAGATTATAAGGTGCAGAGTTTTGATATTATAACTTCCACGTCCTTATGAAGCTTCAAGGGAATGAATTGATCAAAAAAAATTCGAGGAAAAAATTATAGGATCATTTTTCTTTTTCTTTCCTGCGGATAAGTAAAGGTGGGATTGTCTTACTACCCAGTACAATGACCGGTAAACTAACAATCTCTTGAATACATAAGTTATTGTGAGTGCAACCCATAGATTTAGCCTTTATTACTTTCTCTCTACCAATCACCAAGGTAAAACAACAGACTTCACATTATAGTCTGTCATAATGTCAATGCACTGACTGAGAGTCTTAAGAATCCATTATTTCCTACTTCACAGCCAAGATATAACTGATAAGAAGTAAAAGCTAAGGACCACCAATCCAGTAAATGGAAAAATAATTGCTGTTGGAACAGATTTGAGAATTAGAAAAACTAACATCCAACCAGGGACAGTACAGAATAACAACGCCTTCTCCATGTAAAATTGTCATGACAACTACTTTCCTCGTTGTTTAATGGAGTGTATTTAGGGGCATCAAGCGGATGTAGTCAATACAGAAAAAGTTAAAATGGGGTTTGGTCAGGATCAAATCAAACCCATGCCCTTAAGGATAATTTTCATCCCGGTTTCAAGGCAGGGAAGTCCATACAGAATATCATCTTGTTCGTCAAATTTCTTAAACAAACAATCATAAGAAGGCCAAACCCATAATTTCCATCAGAAAAGCACAGCTAGCAGGAAATTCCGGAATATGAGCAAACCCTAACTCACCTATCTGACATGGTTGCAATAGTTTTAAAAGCCATAATCAGCCCCCGATCCGGGTTCGACCCGCGGTTCTGCCACCTACCAAGGGAGGATGAAAGAAACTCTCCGGTGGCTCCGTTGGGCTTGGCTATCACCGTCGACAAGCCACCGTCGGCTAGAAGAGGGTTGGTAGGTCCTCCGACACGGACCGGGTCATTATCGCCAGACTCGTTGGCGAAGGTACGCCACTCGGATGTCTCATCAATGGAATGGGACTCTAGAACGAGGCCACACTCAGAACAAACAGTGTCACCAGCAGAGTGATCGAAAACAACCTCGGTCTCGCGCTTGCAGTCGGAGCAAAATGCATCAGACATGGTTTTCCTCCACACAAGAAACAAGATCAGGAAGTCGAATTCAATTCAATAAACAGATTTAGAATTGCCAGTTAGGGCTCCCACAATAATGGGAATGTTAGATTAGCCGGTTCTCGCAATAATTTCCCGCGGATTCTGGCGGTTTATGGCCGTTTCTTCTTACAGGGTTGTATGAGCCGAAACGGAGACAATTCTGAAGCTGGGTTCAGTATTTATAGAAACATTATTCGTGAATAAATAAATAAAATGAGGTTGCGATGGATGGGTTAGGAAAGTCACAAGATTTTCATGTGATGATTTGCCGAGTTGGACGAATGAGTGTGTTTGGGCTTAGGGATTAGAAGCTGATTTTTATTTTTATTTTTGTGTTCTTACTTGGCATGTGTATCGCGTGTTACTTCTCTTTATATTTGGCATTTTTCTACGGCAATGCAGATATAGCTAATGTGATTAAAAAAAAAATCACAAAAATCAGTTTTGAGATGGGGAGCTTAATGTTTTTTTTTTTTTTTTTGCCAATGTGGTGCTTAGTTTTATTAGTGTTATATTATGTGATTTGTAGTTAAGAACTAGTTATCTGTGGCTCTGTGTCAACACCAATCGTCACGCTAGCTGACATCAATTTGAGCCCCATTAACATGTTTTGTGCATATACTTATGTGTTAAATCAAAAAATTAATTGTGCATGCATAAGTTATAGAAATAAACACAATGAAGCCGGATTGATATGAAAACTCTACTCATTTCGGCAATATTCACTAGGGCTGAACAAAGAACCCATAACTCGGTTAACTTACTTACAACTCACTGTAATTGGATCATTTTGAGTCCGCCCAAAAAAGCTCATATACTTGTGTGTTAAATTAATTATGTTATGATGATACTTGTCTAAATTTAAGTTCTTTTATATAAATTGTGATTACAGAGTCAAATTTCAGAATTTAGAATGATAAATTTAAATAGATGCTTAAGGTTTATGTTTTTTTTTTTTCAAAAAAAAATAAACAAGTCAAATGGGTTACCCTAAACCCAATTAATGTGTCAGTTTGTTTATATAGGTTTAAATGGGTTGATGGACAAATATGAGCTAGCCTATACCTATTTAAAGTTAAATGGACAAGTTATGAGTTTAGTAGACGCCACCCAACTCGCCTCTCTTCTCGCTTTCCTAAGATTGATGGGGAAGAAAAAGAACTCAAATTGATGGGAAAGGTATATGTATTGAATTTGATTAAAAAAATCACTCCATCAAATCCTTAATAAAAATAATATTTTGGGAGTTGATAACTTGATATTAATCCTAGCTATAAGACATATTTTTTATATTTATCAAACTTTTACTTATTTGCCCCTATTGATACTCAATTACCAATAATCAAGAATGAGAGAGAAATGAGAGAATAAAAGAAAATAACAAAAGTAATTTAAAAAATAAATATCATATTAACTAATTTAAATAATTTATCTAATCTAATTTAATTGAGTAAATAGGTTTTATATTAAAAACCGGGATGAAAAGCCTTTTTTATAATTAGTTAACCAAGTTATACTATTCAAAACTTTTAACTAATTAATTTTTATTATGTTCATGCTGTTGAACGTGTGTTACTAATATGAACACTAATTTATGTTCATATTTAAGGATATGAAAAATAGGTTTTTTTTTAAGGTGCTAATTATGTTTGTTAAATTAATAACGAGTTTACTGTTATAAAAAAAATAACGATTTTACAGGCTCAAAAAAATTAAGGGCCAACATTTTTGGGTCTTTGAAAGCCCAGTAACCGATGATATTCATAGACACTCAGGCGGGGAACGGAATTGTGCGTGAATCAGGCCCATTGTTATGCGTAAACTTTGTTGTTGTTGTTGTTATGTATGTGTAAACTTTTTTATTTTTTTATTTTTTTGCCATAAAAGATGGCTAGAAGCTTAGATTACAAAGAGATAAATCACATAATAGGGGAATTAAATCCCATACCCTCACGATCAACACAAGACCGTAGAAACCTAGGACACTCATCCAGAATGTCAGACTTAAAAATGCCCCTTTTAGCAAGAGCATCCGCTACACTATTGAACTCATGGGGAATAACCCTCATCAGTCTAAAGACATCATCGCCCTGGCTTTTAAAACCAAATTGCTACAAGAATTACAAGCAAGGTCTAAAATCAAATTAATAACATTATCAGCATCGGATTCTAAACACGGGTATTATGCACAAGGCGCCTATGAGTTGGCCCAAACCAATGCCTTTCAACCTCAAACAGTCATATCAAATGGCTTCACTTTTACCCCTCGTCCTTGGGTTCAACTGGCAAAAGGGTCGGACTTCCTCACCTAAAGGGAGGAGGTTCGATCCCTGCGTTGGTCAAGGCGCTGGGAGAGGTGGAGGCATGTGTACTCTCTGACTAGTATGCCCTGTGAACTAGGCTCCAAGCGCCTTGCCCTTAGACTATGGGTGAGTCCAACCCCTTTCCTAAAATTTTCTTACAAAAAAAAAAATAGCTTCACTTTTTGTTACAAAAAAAAAGCTTCACTTTATATACCCAAGAGCAATGGAGAAACTTATTTTGTATAGCTATTTGCAAGGGGAAAAGGCATGTTATCAAACCCGACCGGTTCGAACCGAAAATTGGCAAACTGGTCATGAAACTGGTCCGGCCTACCATAGAAATCGGGGTCTGATTTTATTTTATTTTTTATTTTTAACATCGATTGAACTCAAACAGATCAGAAAGACAGAGATGGAAAGAGAGACATGGACAGAGCCGACAGCCAGATTGACATCCTTCAAGATCGTTGGTTCAACGGTGAGAAAAGAGCGCTTACTGGTGATTATTGGCAAGGAAGATGGCGAGAGTGCGATCGTTGGTGTCAGAGAATCATCTCCACCTTCTCCATTGTCTTCGAACTCATCTCCTCCTTGTCCATTTGCTATCCATTTTCCAAATCTGAACTTCATATATGGAAGGACTGTTGCACATGATCACGAGATTTCGAATATATGAAGTTTAGCGGTCTTATCTCCGAGATTTTGAATCTCTAAACTCTGCAGTAAGCTTAGTTATTCGTGGGTTTTTAACTTTTTATGCATTTCACGTGCTTGCATTCATTGGCGCTTTTCTTTTCTTCTTGACCAATGTGACCTTTCTTTTCAAACATTCGGTGAAAAAGTCAAGATTAAAGGAAATTAATATTATTATTATTTTATAATTTTATATAAATAATCTGAAATCTTTACTTTCTCACCGGCTTGGCCTCGGTTCACCTCCAATTTGACTTCAGTCTAACCCACTAACCCTTGACTTTGACTCAGTATCCCGACCGGTTCAGTGACCGGTCCGGTTTTAATAACCTTAAAAAAAAGTGAAACATGTTTTTTTGTTTTGCCATTCGACAAACCCAAACTTATTCCCTTCTCTTTATGTGCAGTCAGAAGTGACACGGGTCCTTTCTTTCAATGTGATATACAATTATACATGGGTCTACATTTTTGGTAATGCATAAGAACTAAGAAGAGGATACATTACATAATAGCGATGGGTCACTGGATTCTGACAACGTAACCCAAGATTACCAATGTTCTATGTAGGAGTGTAGGACTACTATAATATTGCGCATAAAATGGAAAATAAGAAAATGCGTGCTTCTGACTTTAGGTGATAAAAATAAATAAATATTGAGGAGTAGTAATAAAAAAATCGTAGAATAATAAATTTGTAGACGTGGCATAGTTTAATTAAATTCAAAGAGGAGAACTTCTTGTATAAACCTGCCACATCATTTATGGTCTAACAAATCAAAATACAAAATTCATGAATTGATCATTTGCCACTTGCCAAATATTAGCTAACATATTAATAAAATTAAATGATTTCATTGATTTTATTAATATGCAAGCTAATATTTAAGAGGTGCCAAATCAACCATGAGTGAGTCGTCCTATTTTGATTGGTTATAAATGAAACTAAATTCGTACAAAAATTTCTCTTTAAAGAGAGGATGACGTGGAGGAATAATAGGGGAAGGAATGATCGTGAAAACATGCAGGGTCGTTTTCAAAGGGGGTACGTTAGGAACTCATAATCAAATCGTTAGGTTCGGAGATTTTATTCTGTACAAATATAATATGGATGCTGGGAAGGGAACCCAACACCGCAGTATGCAGGAATGAATGAATAGATTATTAGAGTTAATTGAATGAGAGATTAAGAATTTTAAATTGTTGTGATCATTCAATAAAATAGGGGCGCAATAAGTCAATATAGCAAGGGCGACATAAGCACAATTATTGGAAATAATAAAGGGACAATGATAGTAAAACAACCTGAAAAATATAAAATCTAAAATCAGATATTTTTCATAAAATGAGTTGTGAATTGCTTATCAAATGTCAACCATTATCTTATCAATTTTAAGCAACAAACATATTTAGAATTTTTTAATTTTTAGGTTTTTTTTTCTGCCATTTTCCTGTAAATAGTCAAAAAGTAAAAAAAGCCAAGGCCCAAAGGCGGAAGGGAACCTTTCCTCCACATTTGTTTTGTTCTGACATTAGAGGGAGATGGGGAGCGGCAATAATCTAACATATTAGTATTAAACTTTTCTCTAAATAAGAGGTCCTGAGTTTAATTCTATTTTAACATTAAACAGTCAATAACTATCCCTCTAGTTAATAAACAAGTATAGACAGAGAAAGGGAACACATTTGGTGCTCGTTAATCGTTATTATTGTTAATCTAGTGTACTCATCATCAATCTAGACGGTCTAAATTAATTTTAACCAGTCCAAATTTAAGTTTATTTAATTTTTATATTTCAAGAAACTTTTTATTTTAATTTTTATATATTCACTCCATACTAATCACTATGAGTGCATCTAGATCGGGAAAAATGGAAGGTGGGAAAGGGAAAATTGATTTTTTCCTTCATGACGGTAGTTTGAATCGCCATTTTTCCTTGAAAAATATTTTCTCGCTGCCGTTCATTTTCATTTGTTTAAATGAAAATAGGTCAAAACCATTTTCCAACGCCTAAGAAAATTGGCCAAAGACTTAAATGCCCATGATATGATGATGGATTTGATATAAAGAGGTGAAGGTGCTTAGGGGAATTCACAAAGCCAAACTTAGAGAAAATGGAGGGAGTTGAAGAATAGAGAGGGGCCGTGGCTTTTTCTGGCGACGACACGGCATCCAATCAATCTCGAAGAATATGTGGGTTTCTTCTTCTTCGTCAATGTGGTTGATGTGTTCTTTTTTGCGTTGAATGTTATGTACCCATGGTCTCTGGTTGTTTGTGTTGAGTTAAGCGAAGAGATCATTGCCACCCGAAGCTGATTCGGAGCATATGAAGGTGGTTTGAACTCCATGGTTGCGACAAAATTTGGTTAACTACAAACTGACCATGAAGTACTCATGTGGTTAACGTGGTTAAATATGTGATATTCCGCACAAGAGAAGCGGTGTTAACCAAATGCGGATGATAGGTTTGTAGCAGTTAAGAGTAAAGTTAGATAATTATCCGTAACTATGACATATTCATGAGTATATTCCATAGAAAGTGGTTGTGACCACATGTGGATGATTAGGGCTGAGCAACGGGCGGGCGAGGCTGCCCCGTGCCCTATCATGTGTCCTGCCCGTTTACTTTGCACGGGTTACCACATGGCTTGCTGCTATTTCAAGTTCGGTTTGTCTGCTCAGCGTGTTTCTCTTTATCCCTCCTCATCCTTTGTCAGCTTTAAATTTTGGCTATCCATTTGATATCTAACTACTTAGAGAAAGCCACTTCACCTAAATTTTTTTATTTAGTACTAGTCAGTATCCTAAAATATTTTTTTAAGACATGTAATATTTTTTTGTACCAGTCAGTATTCTGAAGTATTTTTTTTAACACAAGTCAGTATTCTGAAATATTTTTTCAAAATCATGAAGTATTTTTTCAGTAACAGTTAGTTTCCTAAAATATTTTTTTAGTATCAATCAGTATCCTAAAATATTTTTTCAATATCCTAAAATAATTTATCAAGATCATGAAGTATTTTTTTCAAAACTAGTCAAGATCATGAAGTATTCTGAAGTATTTTTTTAATACGAAAAAATGGTTTCAAATATTTTTTCAAAATCATGAAGTATCTTTTTAGTATCGGTCGGTTCCTAGAAGTATTTTTTTGGTACTAGTCAATATAGTGAAATATTTTTTCAAGATCCTAAAATTTAGGATCTTGAAAAAATATTTCACTATATTGGTTTGAAATTAAAAAGTACTTTAGAATGAGACGGTCAAGATTAATTTAAATCAACGGTCTAGATTAAATGAGGAGAGACATCAATGGTTCAGATTGGATGAAGAGAGATAATGAGAATGTAAGATAACGAGGGAATCATATTCTTTGCTATTTCTGCTGTTTTTTCTTTCTCTCCACATTACATTGGCAAGTCAAAAGTTTGAGATTTATAAAAGTACTCACTTTGGTCCTTATTATAAGGGATCAACTAATAAGTTTATTTGGTTCTTTTTATAAGGCACTTGCTTGTTCCCAATGAGCATTAATTATTTGTTTCCATGTTTGCTCATAATTAATGAGGGTAGTGGGTGAGAGTAATAATTAATATAATATTAAAGTTTAGTGCAATTAGTATGGGTAATATTAAAAGTTACTTAAATTGTAGGGCAACTTTATTGACTTTAATTGTTTTTATTGGTTTGTGAAATTTGTTAGTTGGTGCCTTATAATACGGATTAGAGGGGGTATAAAATTAGACTACATTCACTTATCTCAATAACGTTCTGACACTCTCAAAATTAACTAAGTCAACACATCCAATAAGTTGCAATTGAAATGACTAAAAAATCCTGATTCATCTATTGACTCGATCGAGCTAAATAATCAGCATTTCTCAACGCTTCCCTGTAAGTATCAACAATTTGTAGATCCTGGTGTCAAATGATAAGGGATCTCACTTCATCTATCTCATCTCTCATAGGATGACCCTACCCATAATCAAGTAATAACAAATGAATAGCATCCAAAGAATCAGTATGGAGCATAAGTTTTTTGAAATCCAAATGTCGTAGACTATAAGGCCCTGCAAATAGCATGAATTTTCACAACAGTTGAGGTAGTATGCCCTAACTTCTTTTGAAATCCACATATTCAGTTGCCCTGGTGATCTCTGATCATTCCTCCACAAGTTGTCTATCCACTGTTCGTCTGTTCCTATAAGATCCATCCAAATCCACACGTACATAACTTGGATCCAAGGGATACCATCTCGCTTCTGCTCTATCTAGTATCTACATAATTTGATGCTGGAAACAGCTATGCGCCACTCATTCCATTAAGTGTAATGTGTGTATTCTCACCCAAGTTGCCACCCTTCCCAAAGGGTTATTGAAAGGATCAAAATGTAGCGACCACCTCTACACCAATATGCTATGTCTTGCTATTGTCCATGGTCCCTCAAACAAAACCTTCTTGTAATGTTTTCCCCAGTTCTCCTTATCTTTAAACCTCACCACATAGTAATTGTTGAGGAGGTCAACTAGACTGAAACTATTTATCTGCCATATTCTTGCAAGGTGTTTCTTCAGCCTGAAAAGATTGAATCTTGCTACCAGCACTGTTATAATAAGGGTATTATTCCATGGTTGAGCCCATCTGTTATATTCTTCAAGGGTAATTGGTAGGACTGGGTATACATCCATCAGTTTCTTTAACTCTTCTGAAGGCTCTGGAAGCTTCCATTCCTGGTCTAAAAGATTAGAGATAAATGGATCTTCATCCATACTTGAGCTACTGTAAGCTACTCCATTGTAATATGTCCCTTTAAACCCCAAAAGTGAGTCTTTGTACGATAGGATTTAGGATTGGCTGTTGGATGATGTTTCATTGGCTTGTAAGGCTTCCTTTTCTTTATACTCACCAGCATCCACCATCATATCCCACATAATGGAATCTTCCTTAATCTCTTTTTGAGATTTTTTTACCCTTCCAACAGCAGCATGCACCTCCACTGCCCTATCTGGCGACGTTTTTGAACGTCAAGATCATCCATCAAAGCTTCAAACTTCAGGCATGAGGTTGAAGAGAGAGCTCAAGCAGACTCTATTTTTTGTATGGTATATCATTCACACCGTCACCTAATCGAACTTGGCTTCTCTCTTTTTTTTTTACTGTTCGCTCTCATCCTTTACCTTATTCATGACCATTGGATTAAGATCTAATGACCCATATTTAATATTTCACTCACATCCTTCTCTCTCCTCCTTTTATAAGAGGAAAAAATATTAATAGCATTAAATGTGGATTATTAGATCTTGATCCAATGATCATAAAATGGGTAAAGAATAGGAGCGGACAAGAAAAGAAAATGAGAGAAGCCAAGTCCCACTTAATCAAGCCCATTTTTCATACGCAACGAACCCAAAAAAAAAAAAATCTGATGAAGTACACGCATATTGTTATATTAAAGGTGGCATAAAATTCTCTGGAAATAAGTGACAAAATAGAAACTAAAGTTAATTTGCTATTATTTTTACTATTGTATATTTATAAGGTACAAACTAATAATTCTCACAAACCAATAAAAACAGTTAAATTCATTAAATTTATTCTAAAATTTAAGTAATCTTCAATATTAACCCTACTAATTACATTAAACTCTAATATTATATTAATTATTACACTCATTCACTATCCTTATTAATTATGAGTATATATGTAAAAAAATATTTAATGCTATTTAAAAACAAGTAAGTACCTTATAAAAAAGATCAAATGCACTTATTAATTGGTGTCTTGTAATAGAGACTGAAAGAATAATTAAATTTATATATTTTTTTACTGCCATAATTTCTTTTAATTTATCAGTATGCGACTTGCGTAATTCTCTTTCTTGATGAATATATGTGTCCTGAATCTGCAAATAGCCAGGCATGTTATGACTCATGAGTGGTGATTGCATGGGTTGGGGTTCTTCCTTATCTTTTCCCACCATCCCTCATAATTTTTAAATTATATTCCCTCCGATCCTAATTATAAGACTTAGTTGACTTTTTTGGAGAGATTAAGGAAGCTAATTAAATTAGTTTAGAATATTTTTATTTTTTTCTTCATACTAAATAGTTTGACTAATATATAATATAAGAAAACACAACATATGAAATGATTAAATAACTTATTTAGCTTCCTTGATCTCTCTAAAAAAAGTCAACTAGGTCTTATAATTAGGACCGGAGGTACTGTATACGTCTAATCAATACAATATTATTTTAATTTTTTCCTAATTTTTCCAATCAACCGCTGATGGGTTGATGAGGAAAAGAAAATGATAGGATCTCCCTCCATGATTGCACATTGAAGTTGTTATTTACAAGTACTTTTTTTGGGGGGGGTTCTATCTTTAGCCCGAGAATAAACTTAACATGTCATGACACTGTAACAGTTGAACACACACGTACGTGTTAAGATGCCCCTTTAAATAATGTTTCTATTGATTTCTCTCTCAATTTCTTCTTAATTAAATGTCTTCATTATTAGATCAAGTTTTAATTGTTAAAATTTAATTTTACATTAATATTTTTTTATAGCATTAAATTACAACTATTGAAACTTGATCCTATGGTGAAGACTTTTAATAGAGAGGAATTAATGAAAACATTTCACTTTGCTTTTAAATCAATATCATCATTATTGTCAAACTCGAAATTTAATTCTTCGATTTTACTATTTTTACGTTTCTAGTTTACGATTTAAGTTTATGATACGAATTTACATCACCGTCATGAATTAACTTAAACTTTCAAATTTAACAACCTTAATAATATCAATAATGAATTGATTCCTAGCTTGGCTTTGCTCGGGGCTTCTTAAGTGATCAAATCCTGCAAAGGAAAAAAAATGTCCGCCATAAATTTACAAACACACTGAATCAATTTTAAATCCGGTGTATCCTTCAAGATATTTGAAAAGATGGCACTATAAACACATTGGAGTTGCCTTTTAAAAGCATGATGGATACAAAATTTATCAGACCTACTTATTATTGTCATGAATCTCAATATACGCGCATACCCACACGAATATGAATTCATCTCTTATGTGTTTATTATGTATTCATCCCTCTAATTTTAAGGTGGAGACATTTTTTAAATTTTTTTTATATGTTTTTATTTATTTGGATTAAATTGTATGTTGTACCCGAAAATATTTTTTGTTTCCAATATTTCAAATTAATTAATTTTCAGTCCTGCATATATAAATATTTTTCTGTAACAACAATATCCTGTAATATTTGTCCAGTAGCACCTAATATCTGAAATATTTTTTTAACACCCAGTATTTTAAATTAATTAATTTTTAATGCATGAAGTATTTTTTTTTATAAAAAAAACTCATTTTATTTAGGGATAATTACATAATGAGCACCTAAAAGAAGAGCATGGAATGTGAATCCCGGATACACATTGCCATTGTTATTGCTATGTTCAATAGCGCTTTATTTTTCTTTTATAGAGTCTGTAGGAAGATTTTTACAATAATGTTTAGACTTTAGATCCATTATATACACATAAGTCAGGGGATAAAATTACTACCTCCGCTCCTCCTATAATTAGGACCAGAGGGAATATATTATATATATCATGATCAATTAATACTGTTGGTTTTGATTAGTTTTGATGATGTCTTATATAGATGACATTCTTAAGAGCAAAAAGGTTGCACACTACATTTACATTATACTTTGACAAATTCTTATATCTAATGTAGATGTGAAGTTTAATGATGAAGAATAATCAAGAGAAGAGAAGAAAGAAAGAAGAACTTGCTCAATGGAATGAGAAAATCATTATACAAGCTCTCGATTGATTCTAGAAGTCTCCACGATCATATAGAAGTTGGAACGGGTCAATTCGGAGTTAAAATGAGTGAAAACGAGTTACAAGTGTATTCTGAATCAATTCTCGAGAATGTAATCCATTCCCGAAGCAATTCTCGAGAATGCAGCTGAATATGTGAAATCTGGAGGCAATTCTCGAGAATTGAAAACCCATTCTCGAGAATGGTTCTCAAGAATGCCATTCGATTCTCGAGAATGGTCGGGATTCACAATTCTTCAGGCTGTTTCGCGCTCGTTTGGGCGACCTCGTAGTAATTCGACAATATCTCACAAACCCAGAATCGGATTTACACTAAACCAGCGGCATATTAAACTAGACATCCAACACGTACTTTTGACAAAATATCAAGTCCAAAGGAGCCTATATGAGAGAGATATGATTTTCGAAAGTTGGAACAAGAATCACCGTCACAGTCCAGACCAAACTTCGGTAATTTGGGTGTATCTCACAAACGACAAATCCAATGGATCTGAAATTGGTGCCATTGGAAACTAGACTCAAATACCTTTCCAAAAACATCAAGAATACAGAAAACGAAGATCAAGTGAAGAAGTTATGATGTTTTTAAGTTGGTAGTATGTTCGGAAGCTGCAATCAGCGTTGATTAAGAACGACTTACATTCATCCTATGATAACTAACGGAATTCAACAAGTTTGGGCTGATTCTTCTTGCATGGAAAGAAGGCTTTAAAGAGTTCAAGAATTTGAATCAGAATTAACTCACTTACATGTCCATGTGAAATTGACTCTCGAGAATGGTGTGTGACGAATCGATCGCGAGTGTTCGAACCTTCTTCACCTACATCGGTTCGATTCCCGAGAATAAGTAAGGAACTCTCGAGAATGGTTCTCGAGAATGCACCAGTAGCTCTCGAGAATGATAGAGGCGAATCACACAGCTGAAGTTTCTCGATGTGATTCTCGAGAGTTAGAAGTTAATTCTCGAGAATAATCGGGAAAAGCGTTCGCATATTCTTTGAACATGTGATTCTCGAGAATGAGGAATCAACTCTCGGGAATGGTTCTCGAGAATGACCAAAGAATTCTCGAGAATGAATGTCCTTCGTCGATGCTTTCGTGTAAATTGTTCCTCAAAGTGACTCTCGAGAATTGGGAACCAATTCTCGAGAATGGTTCTCGAGAATCACTTGGTGATTCTCGAGAATGATCGAAGTTGTTCGAAGATCGCTTTGATTCAATGAGTGATTCTCGAGTATGATCATATCAACTCTCGAGAATGCCCAGACAGCATTGGTACCAATGACTTGACAGCAAACATGATTCATCTGTAACTTCACCCAATTGATCTAGTTAATTGATTTTATCTTCCAATACATCATTCAATATTAACTATGATATCATTGATCATCTTCCGAGTGTTTTTCAGATTCATAATCAAGTTTCAAATTCGACGAAGAACACCAAGAATGTCTACGGTTCTTGATATGAAAAACATGGAATATGTCTTGTTGATTATCATTATTGATTCTAATCATATTTAACCAGTTTGCTTATGAGATTTCGAAGATCAAAGCTTTGCTTTTCGCTTACTTCTCAAGGTTCAAATTCTTACAAACCGACACACTAAGAATGTCAAGGAACAAAGTCGACAAGATGCGAGATAGCCCATAGCCGAAAAAGCATCCAATCAACATTCTAAGCTAATATGTATTCGAGACCACCTGAATGACAACCTATGATTATATGAAGGATTCAAACACACCATTTATCGGTTAGACAATAAAGCTCGATGTAGCGTGACAACATGATCAACCATTGTTTGAATTTCGATGAGTTGTAAAGCAAAAACGGACGGAGACACGAGAAGCCGACATGATGAAGGATGACCCATACCGTCAAAAGCACCGAATCAATATTTTAAGTTATTCTCCATCCTAGACCACGTGAATAACAGCTATACAGAGTCCCAACCAAGCAGACACTTGATCATGGCTAAGCGAAAGCGCGCAGATGTTTGAACACTCCCAACGGACATATTCAAACATTCAAATAGACAGATTCAAATCCTTCAACGGTCCTCAATCTTCAACCATTATAAATACTCGAAGGTTTGAATTCTTCAATGGCGGACATAGACGCACACACGACAAAGCATTCAAAGTAATCCATTTATAGTCACGTACATATCTTCGGATATTACGAGCTTCGGTGTTTATCATTTATCTACTCGTGAGAGAGTCTTATCATTTGTATTACAATTCGTTCAAATCTCAAGGTAGAGGTATCTTGAGTGTGGGTGTATCAATTACAACTTGTAAGGGGAGTGAGTCCGAGAGTGAAAGGATCATCCTTCGTTTACGAGTGTGTAATTGTGTCCACGGTTAGTTGGTTACAACTTGTAAAGAGGAGTAAGTCCTAGTGAGAGGATTACTCGAGGGATTCTGATACGTAATCAAGTTTGGAGATAGTGAAATCCCGAGTGTTTAAGGGACCGGACGTAGGTCAAGAGTTGGACCGAACCAGTATAATCTCTTGTGTTCATTGCTCTCTTCTCTATCTCTGTTTTAAGTGTTCTTGAGTAATTAGCGAAAGAATTTCAAGATCACCTATTCACCCCCCCTCTAGGTGATATTCCACCTTCATTTGGTATCAGAGCATAGGTTTCTCAATTGGGCTTAACATCCCGAGATAGATCATGGAAGGAATATTACCTGACAGTGCCTCAATCAACCGACTACCTGGTTTCAACGGTGTACACTATTCATTCTGGAAAGAAAAGTTCAAAGCGTTTGTGTTAGCCACGGAGTATGGTCTACGGGAAGTAATAGAGAATGGGGATTATGTTCCCACAAGAGAAGAAGCGAGAATTAAAGTTCCAAAGGAAAAAGATGAGTTCAACGAAGATGACGAAGGAAAATAATTCTTAACAGTAGAGCAATTCTGATGCTTCAGAGTGCTCTTAGTCAGAAGGAGTATTTCCGCATCTACAATCTATCTACTGCTAAGGAGATGTGGAAAGCTTTGGAAATGACATACGTGTCAACTATAAGTGGAGATAACTCCTCAGATGAAGCAAGTGAGGCAAAAGAAGTTGTAAACATGTGCTTAATTGCCGAGGAAGAAAAGCAATGTGAAAACGATGATGAGGTATTTGATTCTCGAACTTACCTATGATGAACTGCTTTACGAGTATAATGAATTACATTCTGAATATAGTAAAATTGTGAAAGAACTCATTATCTCAAAGAAGAAAATCAAATTGCTAGAAAAACAAGTTAAAGATATTTCTCCATCTTGTGAAAATGTGATTTGCAAAACATGCCCGATCTTGAAACGAAAAATGTTTATCTTACAAAAACACTTGAGAAGTTCACTAACGGTAGTGAAATGCTCAATGTAATCTTGAAAGCTCAAAGATTTACAAATGATCGATCGGGCATAGGTTACAATCCTATTTTTGACAAAAAGAAAGGGAAAAAGAAAAGTGGTGGAAAATCCTACTTAAACTATTTTCAAAAAATTGTCCACTCTTCGAACCCCTTTGCTCATTGTAATTATTGTAACCGAAAGGGTCACAGCACATCATCTTGTTTTCATAAAAAGGAAAGAAGGGATAAACCCGTTGGTAATTATCAATGGCTACCAAAGGGAATTTATGTTTTCCCTAAGGCTCGAACTAACCCGAAGGACCCAAGTATAAATGGGTACCAAAATGTCCATCTAGTGCTTTATTTGTGCGATTAATTCGAAAAAGAATGGACCTAGACGTATAGAGAAGAATAAGAATCGAAGAGTTTCTCATGAACGGAAAATGAGATTTACATCTAGGAGAACTCGTGGAGAAACCATTGCTACAACCTTATCCTCAAATCAAAAGAAGCAATGGGCACAAGCAAGAAGAGTATCTTCCACCTCAAGAACAAACTACCACGAAATACCATTCAACTATCTTGAGGAAAACAAGAAAAGGAGATTCTCTCAAGTATCAAATAGAAGACACTTGAAGTCTATACCCTCACGAGAGAACTTTGCGGACACCCATGGAAAGACATATGAAGAAGATGCGTGGGTAAGCAAAGTCGATCCTCCAAATACTTAAGGTACAAGGTATACAATGGTAAAGCCTCCTATGCTATTATCTGTAATATTAATTGAGGTTTTATATTGTGGAACCGTAGGAATGAGTATTGCAAACTATTCTGAAATTAGGCTTCCATATGTCTTAAAATCCATTGATTTTAAAAGAATTGCAATATTCAATAGCTTGACTCTTTATGCATATACAATGATTTGATAATTCCCTCTGTGAACTGCATATTTTGGAATAGTACTCGAGTAAACAAGCTAACCTACTCGAGTATTGTCGGGCTTCAATGAGTATGCTTAAGTGTTTTAGGCATCAATATGTGAGTATTGGTAAGATATACTCAAGTATTGGTTGGATAGAACAACTATCTCATGCTTGGCTCGATATAATGGAGCGATTCCCAAGTATGAAAAAGAAGCAATGGTTGATGATAATTGTGAACATCGAAAGAGGAGTTATCTACATCAATACATCTCAACCAAGCATGCCATTACAAAGGACAAGAGGAATTACGACGGTGATATCTAACTCTTACCCCATACTGTGATTACATATTCATTTTTGGGTAATGAATACTTGTCCATCATTGCATTCCATTAGCAATCAATCTTTTATGTTTTTCAAAATGTTTTTGGATTGCTAAATGGACCGTAAATGAATTTGTGCATAACTTTCTGAGTTTATGTTTTTGAAGTGCACATTTCTAAAATATGTTTCAAATTTCATTCACTCTGTTTTGTGAAAATGCATACATGTGATTTGAAAAATATTCATGCCTTTATTGCATTCAATTGATGTTTTCAAAATTGGAAGTTAATAATGTTTACTGAATGTCAGATATGCTTCAAATTTGTGCTCAGTTGAATTTTCCCTACATCTCACATATTGATCTTTGCAATTCAATGTGTTACTTGAACTCTTCGGTTTAATTCGTCTAATAAGTTGGTCATCTATGAGTTTCAAGTCTATCTCCCATAAAAAGATTCAATCTGTGTGTGTTATGCCTCTTTTGCATAAATTCTTATTAGTCAAGATATTCCAAGCTTTATAGTGCATTGAATGTTAGTGCATTAATCATTATATGGAATAAATTACTAGGATGACATACTAGAGCTCTAGTCAATTGGACTAACGAATATGTGCTTCGTCATCTATAAATCCTAGTAGTCATTTTGTTACTCATATACATCAACATTGTTTCCATCCATATTTTGAGTGACTATAGCTGTATGTTCATATTCACGCCTTGACCATTCATACATCTCTAAATCCAATTCTAAGAGGCAAGATCATCTCTTAATTATAGCAAAGTCATTGTGCTCATTTATTCCTCGTTAACCATGACTTTTGCTTCGAACAACTTCTTCAACATGTTAATTTCTATATATAACATGTTCTCCAAATCAAACATGTTACGATATATTCTTTAAACTGTTAACTTCCACCATGTTTTAGAATGAGCATTGATTTCAAATATGCTTCAAAAATGAATCCTTCATCAATTTTGATTTCATAATGCATCATCACGGTTTGAAAGAACATTCAAGATTTGAAACAATTTGCATGTTTCATTTTTTTGAAATTTTTATCTCATCCATGGATTACGTAAAGATTCACATCAATGACATCATTTCGCATAGAGTATATTTACAAACTGTCATTGAGAAATAACATTTTTGGTATCATTTAGTTATTACCTTTATTTTGATTCATTGGATTGAACTTATTTGATTGGGTAAAACTATGTTTTTGATCTTTGATTCTTATACTCTTTGCTCAAATGGCATATGATTTAATTCTTTAAGAGCATAAGAGTTGTCTTGTCTAATCATGTGTGGACTCAAGATTCATTGGGTACCAAAGAGCATATACATTTGATTTATGCGGGATGCTATATGGTTAGAATTAGTAGTCTATCAAAGGATGATAATTGTCAAATGCAGATCAGCATATACATTTGATTTGTGCGAGCTTCTAGTTGTTGTTTTTGCGTTGTTCGGTTCATTTGCAAAAGCGATATAAAACGATAATTCTCAAGAATGAGGTTATCATTCTTGAGAATTGATAGGTGAGGATCATTTCGGACTTAAGTATTCTCAAGAATACGGGGTCATTCTCCGTAAATATCGGAATTCTATGACATTCACCAAGCATGTTTGATCAAGTCATTTAGCATTCTCGAGAATGGCTAAGGCATTCTCGAGAATTGTAGAAGACAAAGTATGTTCTGCGAATGGATCTCTTCCGGAATTGTTTATTGCTTTGAGATCATTCTTGAGAATGAAGTGTCATTCTCGAGAACGGCTCTCGAGAATCACGTGGAGATTCTCGAGAATTGTTGAGACGAAACAAATTCGAGTCACTTTTATCTCCTAATTCTCGGGAATCATCAAGGAATTCTCGAGTATTATCGAGACGAAGAAGCTTCAAGAGATTTGCCGCTAATTCTCGAGAATTAAAACTACATTCTCGAGAACTGTAGAACAAAAAGCATTTATGCAGTAAAGACTCCTCAGCAATTCTTGCGTATATGAGAAGTATTCCTGAGAATCAATCACCTCATCTGAGATATTCAAAGATAACTATTCAATGATTTGCTAAGATCAAGTCTTCTCATAAAAAGGGTTCAAGTGTTCACAATACACACTTGAAATGAGGTCAAAGCATCATTCAAAGAATTCCTTTACTATGTGCATCATTTAAATGAACAAGCATTCTATTTCAAAGAAATTGATGGTTATGTGTGCATGAGGCTCTTTAATTGATCAAGCATCATTTTCTTTTACCATTATTCATCTTCACATTAACATGTGTTTTATGTCTTAAAAACTCATCTTATTTAGTTGAAGGAAACCTTTTAAGTTTACTCATCTGCATTCACTGTGTTTTATTAGTTTTGATGATGAGTTAATCTTATGTTTGAAAATATATTATATTTTCCTTTCACTATCTTGATTTGAAAATATCATATAGGAAGGAACTTTTTGATATCTGATTAAACTAACAAATCTCTTTTGCAAAGAAAGTTTTACATTTGTAGCGGGAGATTACGATATGTGCTAGGACCTTCCTTAACACAATACAAGGAGAATATATTAATTTAAGGAATGATGTCTTGATGGTTGAAGGCTGAGCTATAAAGGAAGAGAGTCTACCACTACTTCATCTCGTGGCTGGGATTCAACCGAAATGCATACAACAAGCAAATGGACTTCATCGATCATTCATCATTTGCAGAATCTACATGAGCATTTCTAATCCTTATCTCTTTATTTAGTAGAAATTTTGCACATGTTTGATATCTCTATGTTTCAAATATGAAAGTTTCTTGAAAAGCCTCTCCAAATTGTTTTCAAACATATTTTCATGAAGAACTCATTTCTACTTGCATCATATTAAAAATCAAGTATTTTCAATCGGGAGAGAAAATCAGTTCCTTGACTCATTTCTATCTGGTTTAATATTTGTCTCTCTAAGCATTTCTTCTTTATTTCAACTTTTTGCTAATGACAAATAAGGGGAGAGAATGGCAAGAAAAATATGTGTTCTAATATATTTTCATATTCATGTATATTTTTCTTAAAGTATTTGCCATCATCAAAAAAGGGGGAGAATGTTGGTTTTGATTAGTTTTGATGATGTCTTATATAGATGACATTCTTAAGAGCAAAAAGGTTGCACACTACATTTACATTATACTTTGACAAATTCTTATATCTAATGTAGATGTGAAGTTTAATGATGAAGAATAATCAAGAGAAGAGAAGAAAGAAAGAAGAACTTGCTCAATGGAATGAGAAAATCATTATACAAGCTCTCGAGATTGATTCTAGAAGTCTCCACGATCATATAGAAGTTGGAACGGGTCAATTCGGAGTTAAAATGAGTGAAAACGAGTTACAAGTGTATTCCGAATCAATTCTCGAGAATGTAATCCATTCCCGAAGCAATTCTCGAGAATGCAGCTGAATATGTGAAATCTGGAGGCAATTCTCGAGAATTGAAAACCCATTCTCGAGAATGGTTCTCAAGAATGCCATTCGATTCTCGAGAATGGTCGGGATTCAAAGAATTCTTCAAAGAGCTGCTTTTCGCGCTCAGTTTGGGCGACCTCTGGTAATTCGACAATATCTCACAAACCCAGAATCGGATTTACACTAAACCAGCGGCATATTAAACTAGACATCCAACACGTACTTTTGACAAAATATCAAGTCCAAAGGAGCCTATATGAGAGAGATATGATTTTCGAAAGTTGGAACAAGAATCACCGTCACAGTCCAGACCAAACTTCGGTAATTTGGGTGTATCTCACAAACGACAAATCCAATGGATCTGAAATTGGTGCCATTGGAAACTAGACTCAAATACCTTTCCAAAAACATCAAGAATACAGAAAACGAAGATCAAGTGAAGAAGTTATGATGTTTTTAAGTTGGTAGTATGTTCCGGAAGCTGCAATCAGCGTTGATTAAGAACAGCTTACATTCATCCTATGATAACTAACGGAATTCAACAAGTTTGGGCTGATTCTTCTTGCATGGAAAGAAGGCTTTAAAGAGTTCAAGAATTTGAATCAGAATTAACTCACTTACATGTCCATGTGAAATTGACTCTCGAGAATGGTGTGTGACGAATCGGCATCGCAGTGTTCGAACCTTCTTCACCTACATCGGTTCGATTCCCGAGAATAAGTAAGGAACTCTCGAGAATGGTTCTCGAGAATGCACCGATAGCTCTCGAGAATGATAGAGCGAAATCACACAAATGAAGTTTCTTCGATGTGATTCTCGAGTTAGAAGTTAATTCTCGAGAATAATCGGGAAAAGCGTTCGCATATTCTTTGAACATGTGATTCTCGAGAATGAGGAATCAACTCTCGGGAATGGTTCTCGAGAATGACCAAAGAATTCTCGAGAATGAATGTCCGCTTCGTCGATGCTTTACGTGTAAATTGTTCCTCAAAGTGACTCTCGAGAATTGGGAACCAATTCTCGAGAATGGTTCTGAGAATCACTTGGTGATTCTCGAGAATGATCGAAGTTGTTCAAAGATCGCTTTGATTCAATGAGTGATTCTCGAGTATGATCATATCAACTCTCGAGAATGCCCGGCATAAAGATTGGTACCAATGACTTGACAAAGAAAACATGATTCATCTCAGTAACTTCACCCAATTGATCTAGTTAATTGATTTTATCTTCCAATACATCATTCAATATTAACTATGATATCATTGATCATCTTCCCGAGTGTTTTTCAGATTCATAATCAAGTTTCAAATTCGACGAAGAACACCAAGAATGTCTACGGTTCTTTGATATGAAAAACATGGAATATGTCTTGTTGATTATCATTATTGATTCTAATCATATTTAACCAGTTTGCTTATGAGATTTCAGAAGATCAAAGCTTTGCTTTTCAGTTACTTCTCAAGGTTCAAATTCTTACAAACTGACACACTAAGAATGTCAAGGAACAAAGTCGACAAGATGCAGATAGCCCATAGCCGAAAAAGCATCCAATCAACATTCTAAGCTAATATGTATTCGAGACCACACGAATGACAACCTATGATTATATGAAGGATTCAAACACACCATTTATCGTTAGACAATAAAGCTCGATGTAAGACAACATGATCAACCATTGTTTGAATTTCGATGAGTCAGTAAAGCACCGAAACGGACGGAGACACGAAGCCGACATGATGAAGGATGACCCATACCGTCAAAAGCACCGAATCAATATTTTAAGTTATTCTCCATCCTAGACCACGTGAATAACAAACTATACGAGTCCCAACCAAGGCACACTTGATCATGGCTAAGCGGAAAGCGCGATGTTTGAACACTCCCAACGGACATATTCAAACATTCAAATAGACGATTCAAATCCTTCAACGGTCCTCAATCTTCAACCATTATAAATACTCGAAGGTTTGAATTCTTCAATGGCGGACATAGACGCACGCGACAAAGCATTCAAAGTAATCCATTTATAGTCCGTACATATCTTCGGATATTATTGCGAGCTTCGTGTTTATCATTTATCTACTCTGTGAGAGAGTCTTATCATTTGTATTACAATTCGTTCAAATCTCAAGGTAGAGGTATCTTGAGTGTGGGTGTATCAATTACAACTTGTAAGGGGGAGTGGTCCGAGAGTGAAAGGATCATCCTTCGTTTACGAGTGTGTAATTGTGTCCACGGTTAGTTGGTTACAACTTGTAAAGAGGAGTAAGTCCTAGTGAGAGGATTACTCGAGAGTTACTGAGTCGTAATCAAGTTTGGAGATAGTGAAATCCCGAGTGTTTAAGGACTTTGGACGTAGTCAAGAGTTGGACCGAACCAGTATAATCTCTTGTGTTCATTGCTCTCTTCTCTATCTCTGTTTTAAGTGTTCTTGAGTAATTAGCGAAAGAATTTCAAGATCACCTATTCACCCCCCCTCTAGGTGATATTCCACCTTCAAATACTACTACAAAAATCATTTTTTAGATTGGGTAAAAAACTAAAAATTGATTTTTAGACTAGTTTTGAATCCAGTACATCCGGTTTTAAAAGTCTGTTTTTTCTTAGACCGATTGTTCGACTGGTCTTAAAAAATATTTTTTAGATCGGATTTTTAGAATATAAAGTCTTAAAAATATATGATTTTTAAGACTGATCTTTTGAACATCCGATTTTAAAAGTTAGTTAGAAAAAAGAAAAAAAAAATCTTTGATGGCTCTGATGACCAACAACGCTCCATTAGTCGAATCTGAATTATAAGAATCTGGAATTAGTGGTCGCAAAGTATAGCTCACAACAACCCCTGAATTTCACAAAAGAAAAATCTCACAAGCAGATCAATGACTGAAAGCACAAAAGCAAAACAATAAAACACCAAGCATGAATGTTGAACCTATGGATTCCCTATAATAGCACCATAGTGAAAATCGGATTACCTTTCTGCCTTTTCAGCCTCGATCCTTGCTGGTTCATGAATATACCACATGCATATTTTAAAAATTTTAAAGACTACACTATAGTATAAACCTAATTTCCAAAAATTGATTTTTTTTTTCTTTAAAAAATGTGCCTGATTGCTGAAGAACCAAAGATTCAACATGGTAGAATCTTAAAGTTAATGCTTGTGACTCCTCGACCTCGTCGTCGGGCTCGCTGGTGGTAGTGTTGAGGGAGGTGGTGGTGGTAGTGGTTCTTCTTGTGGCGGCGGCCGTGGAAATGGTAGATCTAAAATCTGAAATCATCGGGCTCGTCGTCACTTTTTAAGATTTTTCTGGGTAAAAGATTCACAAAACCAAAACAAATGCTAGAACTGAAATAAAAAATTGCAGAAAATTATGGGTTTTTACCGTTAAATCTTAGACCTAAAATCACAAACCCATCATCTTTCATTCTTTCTGCATCGGGAAGAAAGTCGAGATCGAACGAAGGTAGAAGCGTTTTGAGACTCACAGTTACGTTGAAGAGCTTCAAGAAACTTGTCGTGCGGGTCCAGCTTTCCCTCGACTAGTCGACTTGGTTATAGTATAAGGCTTTCTCACCTTCTTGCTAGACCCGTCAATGGGCGTCGAGGTCGCCATTGATTGACAATTCGAAGTAGTGGAGATCATGGTCTGAGCAAAGAGCTGACAAGCTCAAAAGTTAGAGAGAGAGAATGAGAAGAGCTTGAATGTGGCGGGGGCTATGTTTGATTTGAAGGGATGAGTATGGCTTTAATATAAAATATTTATGTGAAAAACGATGTAAATCAGGGTTATATCTGACTTTTCATCTTAGGAAAGGGAGTTCTCCTCCCTTCAAACCAAACATAGCCTAAGGGTCTGTTTGGGAGTTTGGAGGGAAAGGAAAGGAAGGAGATGCAAGGAAAAAAGAGGGGAAGGGAAGGAAGAGAAATGGAAGATATTTCCTCCCCTTGTTTGGGAGTTAAAAAAATAATAAGGGAGGAAGATGAAGGATTAATGAGTTATTTTTATCATTTTGTCATTTTCTTTAATAATTAATATAATTATTATACTTTACAAATAAATTTAAATTTAAATTTTCTACAAAAATTATTTATGTAATTTTTATATTCAAAAAATTATTTATGTGATGGCGGTTGCGGTGGTGGCGGCGGCGGTGGCGGCGGTGGTGGGGTGGTGCTGGTGGTGAACGAGGGTAACAAAGTAATTAATCTATTTCCCCTCTTAAAACCCCTCATATTGGGGGAACTCTATTTTTAAGAAGAATGAGGGTTTTGGAGGATTTGTAAAATCTTTTGATTCCCTCCCCTCCTATTTTTAAAACTTGCAAAAAGGAATGGACTACCAAAATCCTCCATTCCCTTTCCTTTCCTCCAAAATGGAACTCACAAAGCAGGCTTAAGTTTGTTTGGATTGAGGAAGGGGAGAGGGAAAAAATGAGGAGGAGAAAATTGTCTAAAATTTAGTCAGTGGAGCCCACAAAATTTTCCTCTCCCCTCCCCTCAATCCAAACTAACTCTAAAAGTTTAACTTTTGAAACCATGCTTAACAATGGTCTTAAAAACATTTTAGGCCAAATATTTTTAAAAGCTAGTCTTAAAAAGCAATATTTTTGTGTGTGGGTCTATTAGACCAATTATTATTAACAAATGATTTTAAAAGTTTTATCTTTTATACCAGTTAAACATAACAACTGGTTTTAAAAGTAATTAACATTTTTTCAACTAATTTTCTTGGTATCCGGTGTAAATAATATCTTTTAAATATAATTTTAAAGGAACTGGTCAAAAAATTCTTTATATATACGAAATTGCATCAATTATACCTTTTAGATATAATCATTTATATCCGGTCTAAATATGGTCTAAATATAATAGACTAAAAACCCTATTTTGTAGTATTGTAAGATTAACAAGCATCATTCCCATATTAATATATCATGTTTGACATGACGTTTAATAGTATTGCTTTTGATTATGATCACGATGACATTATGATGATGGGCTTTCAATGCCTTCACTTAATTTTCCATTCAAGTTTTGTTGGTGGAAGTCTCCATTAACGATTATCAGGACAGCCACATCTTTTGGGAAGTGGATCTCCAAAGTTAACATAAAAAATGCATTACTCTTACGCACCTATCATGCATGTTTTTTATTTTTTTTATTTAACTCAAATTAACATCTATTATGTAAGTATTCATAGATCATAAAGGGTTCAAACTCACAATACTGTGCTTAATATCTTATTTATCATGATCATCGACTTTCAACACCTTCCCTGAAGATGGGGAGCGATACGCCAGCATCTATGCATTATTTCCATTTCAATATTATTATTATCGATCCCTTGGATCTCTTTTCACCAGGTATAATTGTTTGAATGCGTATATTCCTTTTTATAAGTTATACTTTAAAGATGTCTAAATTTTTTTTTCCCGCTAACATCCTATTTATAAGTCTCTTTTGATAAATTTTTTTGGTCCTATAATTTTCTTTAAGGTAATAAATGAGATTGTGACAATTTTGCCCATATTAATTATACCAATGAAATTATAAAGAGAATAAATAGTTGAAAAATACATATTCATAAATTAGGACAAAGTTAAAAATTTACCCCATAATCATTGAGTTAACTATCTCTCTTTGATATATTTTATTTAGTTAAAATGGACTTACAAATAGGATTAGAGTGGTACTCTCTCTCATATCACCCCGCCTTCTTTACTTTTTTTATATCTATATTGTCTTTATAGATAATGGTGTTTTTGAAAAATGCATTTTTTTATATCTCTATTGTCTTTAACTTATTTTTTTATTTTTTTTAATCTATTTAACTCGAATATTTGTATCTTAAAAATGGAGGACAGAGTATGAAAGCGTTGTCGGTCAAACGTGGGGCGATACCTTGATTAGCGCCTCGTCTGTTTCTGACTCTGCCCTGATTTCCCAAAAATTAAGGTTTGATCCCAAACTATAAAGGCACTCACTCGCCTCTTCTTTTTTTGGGTATGATTTTCATTTTACTTTCTTAATTTTGAAGAATTAATATTATATATATACACGCCTTAATTAGCGCATCATTTAATTTGATTCTCCCCATAATCTACTTATATAGGCTGCTAAAAAGTGCCTATTGTTATAAAACTAAAGATAACTTAAGGTAAATGAAGAAGAATAAGAGCAGAGTAATTCTAGAGAGAGAAAGTAGAGAGAGGAGTTCTCATTCAAGTGTGTTCTGAATGTTTACAATGAACGTCATTTATAGAAGGAAAATGGTCTTTAAGTGTAATTATTCCACCGGTCATCACCGTAATTTTCCCATTTTTCCAATGATTCAACGCGTCTGCCACTTTTAGAAAGTTGAAAACGCGTGAACAGTACTGTGGGCCCCACATGAATAGTACGATATCATGAATAGTGAATACGTATACGTAACAGTAAATACGTATACATGAACAGTAATCTGTATACAAATAATATTGAGGATCAAGAGTCGATGGACATCCACATAATTAGTATATTCATAACACTCCCCCTTGGATGTCCATTTATGAATGTCTTAGTTAAAAACTTTAACTAGGAAAAACCCAGGTGGGATAAAAACCTAGCCAAAGAAAAGAAAGACATCATTCATTAATACACTTTCCAATGCTTTAAATTAAAAACCTTTCTGGAAAACCCAGTGGACAAAAACCTAGATAAGGAAAAAAGAAAGACATGTATCGACTCCCTCTTAATGACATCGCTTTACTCCCCCGATGACAATATCAATCTTGCTCTTTCGATGCCAACATTGCTTCCAATGTCTTTGTGTTGAAGAAGAATTGTATCTTGCTAATAAGCATGATATATTAATACTCCAATAGTATTAAGATATGATACTTTTGGACCAAGTAGTTTTTCAACAATTAATTGTCTTTTGAAGCTCTTCAGGAGTTATAGTGATGTTGATATCATCAACATAAACGGCAATTATAACAAATTCATTTCTGGATCTTTTCATAAAAATGCATGGGCATATTGGGTTATTTTTGTACCCTTCCTTTCATCAGATATTCTTTGAAATAATTATACCACATGCGTCCTAATAGCTTCAGGCCAAGGGACGTATTTAACTTAATTGAGTATTGTTCTTGAGAACTTGAATCAAATGCTTATAACATCTTGAATCTTTCGGATTTGTGCTTCCGCACATTAAGTTTTTCGAGGATATGTCTTTCCGGCACCTTAAGTCCTTCTACACGTGTCTTCTAGCACCATGAGTCCTTCAGGGACTTTTCATATAAATATCACTATCAAGTAAATTATACAAATAGACGATTACAATTTACAACATCCACTAGATGCACCAAGCCCTTCATTTACCGCTAGGCTTACCAAATAACAAAAGTATTTGCATCCACATATGTTTCTTCAAAATCAATGTCGGTCTTTGTTTAAAACCTTGAACTACATGAGCGTACCTTATATCTTGTGATTTCACCCTTTTCATTTCTTCTCATACAAAAACTTATTTGTATCCAACTCGGTTTTGCATCACTAGCATTTCATTATCAGTTGTATGGACCGCAGTCCAAATACTTTTCGCTTTGCCAATATTTTAATTCTGCAATAATGACATCTTTCCATAGGGCCAATACTTTCACCTGTTGACACTCACTAATGGAATGTGGCTCATGATCCTCATATCATTCATTACATCATATGCTATATTATAAGCAAAGATGTCATCAACGTTGACTTCATTTCGGTCCCATCGGATTCTATTCATAACAATTTATTGAGATCTCATAATTTTCACATATTTCAGGTACCTTGGTCTCTTCTGGGACTTACAACATTCTCTTCTGGAGATAATATCTCTTCAGGAGATGGCTCTTCTGGAGCTACTAATTTATCTTGATTATTCAACTTGATCATCTATATTCTTAGCTCCTTTTTCTCTTTCGAGAATTTTCTTTGGAACCGATGGACCTACCACGCTTGAGGCATGTTATCACTTCATTTATAATAGGTTGTCCTTCGGGGACATCAATAGGAGCATTAGCGGTAGGGACATATGACTTTTTCACTTTCTTTTGGGTCGATAAATGCTTCGGCATTTAATTAGCTAAATTACGTAATGAATTATCTTTTGAACTTCCAGTTCACATTGTTTTATACGAGGATCAAAATGAGCCAATGATAATTCATTATAGCTTAATCTCTTTACCCAACTGCCTATTTTCTCCCCCTCATATTGGGAAAATAATGTCAAATCACAATTGACTAATCATGCAATGTAAGTTTCCTAAATCCATTTGTTACCTTTAGAAACATCATTCGTTCTATTTAGAGACAAACAAGAAGAAGGAGGTCCTTACACAACATTTATCCCAACTTTCTTTCTATATCCATTTATGTGCATTGTGGTAGATTTATAAGCATTGCACATTCAAAAACTTTCCAGATGGAATTGTCTCGCTCGACCAAAAGCCATTTTATAGGGAGAATTTTGTTGGCTTATATAAATCTTTGCAATAATCAAATATACCAATATAGAAAACTTTGTTCTCATAAGCATTCATGATTTCGGATCATATAATGCGGAAATAGCGCTTGATTAATTCAAACATTATTGCAACTTCAAAGGTTGCGTTCTTACAAACTTCGGTTGTAATGGGCCCATATAAATTTGTTTGATATATTTCCGAGAGATCTATTACTAATCATGATCTATGATATTCACATAGTCGTTTTTATTTGAGAACAAGCGACATAATTATTCTTGAATAATATGTTGGTTATTGAAGAATCTTCTGGTTCTTATATGACTCGGATGATCAAACAAGTCACGCCAACAATACATTTATTTGGATCAAGAAACTTCCGGTTTACTCTAACATAATATTTCAAATAATCATAAATTTTTCAATTTCAATAACATATCGATCAAAATCTGACATGCATTTTGGGAGATCAAACTTTATGTGAGAACTATATAACTTTTCAAATATTGGATCACACTTGTATTCTAACTCATACAACTCACACTTGTTTTTCTAGCAATCTCTCCCTCAAGTGTGAGTTATATAAACATACTTTCTTTATATTTGTATTTCAAAATCACTTTCAAATTCTTTAAACTTTGAAAGGAAAAATTTATGTTAATTCTTCGGAATAAACATATAATATTGCATCTTAAATTTTGAAAAGAAAAATTTATGTTAATTCTTCAGAATAAACATATAATATTGCATCACTAGTCTAATATGCTTCAATTAATTTATATATGCATAAAATATATGCAGTCTATCACATGTGAAGATGTTCATGTTAAAATAACTTTAGAATTACACAATTTAAAGTCACACATATGATAATTTTCTAGCAGAAAATTTTCATGACAATAAATTTATGATACGTAATCATAATAAATTTAAATAATAATAACAACAAATTTAAACGTCGTATTACCTTGTAGGTTTATTCTTTATGTTGAGCCTTGGCTTCAATAAATCTCTCAGCTCATTTCCTCTTGAATATCTCATTGGTAGTAAACTTCTAGTTTACATTGGTAAAAATTTGATTTGTATTAGCAACCTTTTGATTTGCTACATTTGTAAACTTCGGTTTACAATTCCAATCTCTTGACTATTGGTAAACTTTCTAGTTTACTGTAAACTTCCAATTTGCATTATTATTTGTAAACTTATGGTTTAAGTAACATGTATTTTATACATGATATCTACTTCTATAACATTAGTAAAATATCATTGAAACTAAGCTAATAATAAAACATATACTTTATAGTAAAATGCATTTTATACTGTCATAAAGATATATAGTCTAAACATTAGTTCCTCAAAATATGCTAATTAGTTTGCAGGACTATTAACCTGTATACATATTATAACATAAATTTCTGCAATTTATTGTTTTCTGACAATACTTTTTCCAAAACTATTAAAATATGTATCATACAATATTCGAAACATAAGCCTTCGGGCCTTAATATTAAGGAATAAATACTAATTTTACCATGAAAATTTTGGTTTTGAAGCACCTAGCACGGATAAAAAGTATTCATAAAAATACCGTATTGATGAATAGTGTCGTATCTATGAATAGTACCATACGACACTATTCATGAATACGTATGTGGGGCCCACCAGATTTTTTTTTTTCGTATAAACAAGGATCTCGTTTGTTTGTAATTTATAACAAAAATTTCTCCACTTCTGGTGGGAACTTAGATCAATTATGATCACAATAATAATGACAATACTCAAATATATTTACATACATGTCCATGGCCATAATTCATTCACTTCTGGGATTGAAGTTAAGCCAGTACAATATTCATAATTATTGTAACTCATTGTTTTGTTTGGCTACTGAGGTCAATGAAATTAATTCATAATATTTCTTAAGACCTCTTTCACAATATTGCTACTGCAGGAGCAAATTGAATACTGCCATTTATAAAGAATCTATTAGAAGAACAACCATCTTCTAGTGGTTATACGATCCCTTTAATTTTTTCTAAAGAACAAGAAAGTCTTTTAATGCCAAATATTTAACATGAATCTGGCTTCACTTTAATTTGCCTTGTGGCTTCAGGCCAAATATTCAACTTTATGGATCTAAATCCTGGCTTCGGCCAATTTATGTCTCCTTATGGCTACTGAGCCAATTTGGTATTTTTCAAATTTCTTCTACATAGCTGGATCCAAATTTTCGGTGGATACATGTGCATAATTCAAGACTATCAACATGACAGTTTAATAATATATATATATATATATATATATATAAAAGCATGTATGCATCACCATTTCCTTCTTCGGTTTCATCCTTTTGTCAAAAGAAGAAATAATAATAATATAATTAAATAATTCGACTTATTGCTCCTTCAATAATATTTATAAATAATATAATATAAAACATGTGAGCCCACGATATAAATATTTCAATTCCCCACCTACTTCAAATGTTTTTGTTCCTCTTCTCTTCAATTTGGTGCTCACATGTAATTCATTCAACGAATGTACCCCATAATGAAAAGAGAGGGGATATTAAAATATATAGTGGGCAGAGAACTAGGAAATGTAAACACCCATCCAAATCTTATAATTTATTCTAGAAAATTAAAACAATATGCAGCCATATAATAATAAATCAAAGAATATAAAATTAAAAACAATAAAATTAAAGATATAAAAATTAAACCTTTATGGCTTCAGGTCATTTATTTCTCATAATGAGAATTTATATGGCTTCCGCCATAAAATAAGAAATTAAAGTAATATGACTTCCGGTCATATAATTTTAAAATAGGAAAAACATGTATGGCTTCGCCATAGTCATATCATTTTAGAATAGAAAAATAGAGGTGCATGGCTTCGGCCATAATATTAATAAAAGAATTTGAATAGAATAACATAACATTAAAAATTAGTAATAATAACAATATAAATGTTATGTTAAAGTTAGTAACCTAGATTTCCATGTAGGAGGTAGAACCATCCATGTAAGAGTTAAATTAACAAATTATAAAATGACAAATAAATTAAATATTAAATAATAATAAATAAATGCTTTGGTATAAGAATAAATACTTAAACATATATGTAGGAGGTAGAACCATCCATGTACATAGAAGTCAAATTAAAACAATAATAAAATGTTAGCAATAAAATTAAACTATGGAAGTAGAACCATCTCATGTAGGAGGTAACAACCATATATATATTGTGCACAAGAATAAAGCATTATGTAATCATATGAAAATAATTAAATCAAAGATGAATAGTAAAATATAATTCAAATAAATAATCTCCAATCTTTAACCATGGAACCCGATGTTCAAAACAATCGGTAAAAGTATATCTATAATTCCATATAGTGGTTAAGATTATCCCAGTTGATATAAAGAACATTTAGAAGAAGATGAGAAAATCAAAGCTCTCTTTAGAGCTCTCTTTGATAACGTGTTATAAAACTAAAGATAACTTAAGGTAAATGAAGAAGAATAAGAGCGAGTAATTCTAGAGAGAGAAAGTAGAGAGAGAGTTCTCATTCAAGTGTGTTACGAATGTTTACAATGAACGTCTATTTATAGAAGGAAAATGGGTCTTTAAGTGTAATTATTCCACCTGGGTCATCACCGTAATTTTCCCATTTTTCCAATGATTCAACGCGTCTGCCAGCTGCACCGAAAGTTGAAAACGCGTGAACAGTACCTATGGGCCCCACATGAATAGTACGTATACATGAATAGTGAATACGTATACGTGAACAATAAATACGTATATATGAACAGTAAATCCGTATACAAATAATATTGAGGATCAAGAGTCGATGGACATCCACATAATTAGTATATTCATAACACCTATCACTTTTAAGTTTTAACATTACACAATTCCTTTGAGACGAAAGCACGCATGAATACCCAATGACCGAACACTGTGACGGCTAGCTGAGCAAAGGCCCCAGCTGGCTCTGGCTGATCTTATAAAATTTATGAGAATATATATGTATTTATTATATGATATTTTATTTGGCCCAGCTAATTTTTTATCTTCTTCGTAAAGATAATGTTTGTTTCATTGCTCATTGGGCTGTGAGAAGAAAGTAAAATTTTTGTTTGAGATACCAAAAAAGTTAGTACGAGTATTATCTTATATATTGTTTTGACTTATAATTATCAATTATTATTTATTTGTATTTTTAAGGTTATTTGATACTATTTAGTAAATACTCTCTCTAATCCTTATTTAAGGAACCAACTAACAATTCTCACACGTCAATAAAAACAGTTAAAATTATTATATTTGTTCTAAAATTTAAGTAATTTTTAATATTATCCTTATTAATTATACTACACTCTAATATCATATTAATTATTACTCTTTTTTTCTAAAAAAAGAGTAATAATTAATTTTTATTAATTATTACTCTCACTCACTACCTTTTTAATTATGGGTATACATAAAAATATTTAATGCTATTTAGAAACAAGCAAGTGCCTTATAAAAATGACCAAATATACTTGTTAGTTGGTGCCTTATAATAAAAACTAAAGGGAGTAGTTCAATATGTTTATTTTTTGACCCGGGCTATTTTTTTTTTTCTGGTTCCGCCACTGTGAATACCCCTACAAACATAATTGGTGTATATTATTCAAGTATATAATAGCACTGAGATCTTACCTATAAATATAATGTCTTTTTTAAAAAAAAAAATATTTTTGACTCTGTTTATTTTATGAGAAATGAGAGGGTGGCATTTTAAAGTTAGAAAATGACATATATAATTCTAAAAAGGAAAAATCGCGTGGGGTGGTATTGCTCATAATTTATTTACATTACGGTGTTATTTTAATCTGTTTTATATTAAATTAATATATGGTGGGGCAATATATATACATACATTATATTTTCAGGGAATGGAAGCATCCGTAATTTGAATATCCCCCGACAACCACATAAATGTTTTTTTTCTTAATTTGGGCAATTATATATGATGGTTGATGGGAACAACTCCAACTTTAAAAAATAAATATTTACATATTTCATGTATCTATACTCATGGCTTCTCTCCTTGGAATACAAAGAAATATATTTAAAGTCGACAATAAGACGAGCTAAAACAATTAAATAGTTTAGATACCAAACAAACACAGGTAATAATTAGAAGGTACCATTGAGACCAAATCTGCAGGCGAGGCCATGCCCTTATATATACTCATTTAGCATTTGCCACCAACAATCTATATATACATATATACACGTGTGTGTACTTATATATACATATACTCTCCGGTCCTAATTATAGGAGCTATTTACCAGAATTTAGAGGAATTAAGGAAGGAAGTTAAATTAGTTAATTATGTGTATTTTCCTAAAATACTCTTACCCAAATTTATTTAATACAAATACATCTCTCAAATGTATTTTCCATTGTTTCGTACTATTGTCATTTTCGTTTTTCAATTAATGGAAGACGATTTCGTTTTATAATTATTAAACCGTTATATTACGAGCATATGTGTAGATGATTATTATAATAGTATAATACTTCAGACTAATTATGCCATGTCCCTTGTTAAAATATTCTTAAAGGAATATTAAAATTATTTTATTTAAAAATAAAAAATAAAGTAGAATATCTCACTTGATATAATATAAATATGTTGTTAAATTAATTATTGTGGAAGAAGTATTAGTAGGGATGATATGGGAAAAATATGACAAAAATTGCTCAAAATTATTATATATAAAAAAGTATAATTTAGGTGTATATGACATTAATGAGTTGCAAACATTATTTACTTTATAAAATATATAGGTGTATTATTGAATTATTATTATCTTTAATTATTATTGAGAAAGTATAAATATGAGTATTATAGGAAAAAAATTGACAAAAGTTAAAATTTGCTCTTATAATTAGGACAAAAAACAACTCCAAAATTTGCTCCTATAATTAGGACCGGAGGGAGTATATAATAATAATATAACGTGAATGTATGAATGGCTAAATGAAGGAAGCGTTGAACCAAATATTTTAAATGCGCAAATAATTAATAGATAGACAGCAGGCCAGAAATGAACGAGTCCTCGAGGAATATGAGGGCTTATGAATAACGTCATGTGTTATAAACTACTATTAATGTATTAATTGTAATCAAATAAATAGTACGTAATTAAGGAGTTTGGCTTCTGCTTGGTGACGAAGGCGCCGCTACTACTAAGCATTTCAAATTGGGTGGGGGAACCCTCGTTTTTGGGCTCAACTGGTAAAGGGGTCGGCCACTCTTATCAAAGAGAAAAGGTTCGATTCTGGAATTGGTCAAGGCGCTGAGGGAGGCATCCTAACTCCTAGATGTATAGGTTAACGCCTGAGGGTAATAGATAGCTCGCCCGGCCCAACATTGATATCACCTAGGAGAAAAAGAGATTTCGCCTTGCCCTTAGATTGTGAGTGAACCCAACATTTTTCCTAAAATTTTCTATATCAAAAAGAAATTGGGTGGGGGAAAAACATACTAAATTGTTGATGTTTCAAAAAGTTTAAGTGTATTGGGTTTTGGAGGCTCATTAAGATCAGAACATGCCTTTGAGCTTAAAAAATACTTATAGAGGTATTTATATCGCTTATCAACAAGGTCCATGCATCAGTATTGAGATTTAAACTTATAACCTTATAAGTTATGAGCAAATTTAATTTCTTACCTATTTAGTCTTTTCTTTCTTTGTTAAACATTTTTATATATTTAAAACAATTAAAGACACAAGTTTTCAAATTTTAATTTCATTGACCACAGGGAGAGTGGGAGACAAACATACATTTAAGAATGGAAAGGATTAGCTTCCTCTTTTGCATGACCCTGAAATCTCAAGAGAGAAACCTTATTAATTGAAGCCAAGAAAACCGCAATGCACGCTCCAAAAGGCGCGTAGTTGGGCCGATGCTCAAAGGGAGGCGCCACCGAATTGCCAGAACGAAAACCAAACTTGGTGCTATTACGCCATGACCTCTCGGATCACGTCTCTCTCTCTCTCTCTCTGTTTTTTTGGGAAATAGAGGAATCGTGTTTTACGACTCTATTCACTCCTCACAACGTTGAAAAAACAGAGCCCTCCATTTTCATAAAACCCTTTACTCTTCTCGCTATAACCTCCCTCAGACGCCTCCTTCCTCTCTTCCTTCTTTCACAAAAGCTCCGTTCTTCAATCATCTTTACTTCCTTTTTACTATTTCTTATATTCTCTGCATTTCTCTCAAAAGAGGAGCCTTCTTGGCCCAAAAACCAATACCCCCAATAACCTTTGAGAAACACTGAACTGACGCCTTGTTTAACGCCTTCTTCCAAGGCACTTTCTGCTTTCTGGTATTTGATTTGTCTCTCTCTTTCAGGTTCCGTCGCGACTTTCACTGCAAATGGTCCAATATCAACGCTACCTTTGGCTCAAGAAGAATGCAGATTTCCCAAAAGATGGCATCTTCGCATCGCATAGTCTTAACTTGGATTTCTCCAACTCTTCTTACTACTACAAGAGAACCAGGCCCAGTTCGTTCTCTTTCTTGTTTCTCGCTCTTCTCTGCTGCTGCTGCTTCGTGCTTGCTCATCATCTTTTCGTTGGCTCTTCTTTCACTTTCTCTCTCCTCCGTAAGTCTCTTCTTCTCGCCTCATGCTCTCGTGGGATTTTTTACCTTTCCGTTTTTCATCTCTATTGATCTTGTTTTCTTGTTTCCAGATTCCCCTGAAACCCAACATGATAGGTCCGTCGTGGGTTTGTATGAAAATGCTTCTTCGTACTCTTCCGTTTCAAATGGTAATTATCCCCATCCCCTTTCTTCCTTTCTTTGCTACTTAATGGTTTCCCCTGTAATATTAATTGTTAATCTGTGAATTTATAATGAAACCAGCTCGGCCAAATTAAGCTCATAAAATAATGTTATACTGCTGAATGTTATATTACATACCCTCTTCCTCTGTTCTTTTCCATGATCATATAGACCGAGTACGTAACCTAGCTGAATTGCTCACAGAACATTTTATTTTATTTTCCCCAATAACTTGATCACAGGAGGAACCATATATTGTGATAGAAGCGGTTATCGTTCTGATATCTGTATAATGAAAGGAGATATAAGAACACACTCTGCTTCCTCTTCGGTGTTCCTTTTCAGCTCAAGAAGCAACGATTTTGAAGGCAGCAGAGATGAAGTTGAGGAAATCCAACACGAAAGGATCAAGCCCTATACTCGAAAATGGGAAACAAGCATCATGAATCTCATCGATGAATTAAACCTTATATCAAAGACAGTAAAATTGGGAACAGATCATGGCTGTGATGTTCAGCATGAAGTTCCAGCAGTGTTTTTCTCCAATGGAGGCTATACAGGCAATGTCTATCACGAATTCAATGATGGAATCATACCTTTGTACATAACTTCCCAGCATTTGAACAAAAAGGTTGTGTTTGTGATTCTTCAATACCATAATTGGTGGATGTTGAAGTACAAAGATATTCTTTCTCAACTATCAGATTTCCCACTCATCGATTTCGACAGAGACAACCGGACCCACTGCTTCCCAGAAGCCATTGTTGGCTTAGGAATCCATGATGAGTTGAATGTGAACCCTGCATTGATGGAGGGTAACAAGAGCATTGTCAATTTTCGGAACCTTCTTGATCGCGCCTACCGCCCTCGAATCAAAAGCTTGATTCGAGAAGAAGAAAGGGAAGCTCAAGCCATGGTTAGGGAAAGAATGAAAGAAAATCAATGGAAGAAACCCAAGTTGGTTGTTATCTCAAGAAGTGGGTCAAGAGCAATAACTAATGAGAATTTGATGGTGAAAGTGGCAGAGGAAATTGGGTTCCAAGTGAAAGTTCTAAGGCCTGATAAAACAACAGAACTGGGAAAGATTTACAAGGAAATGAATGAAAGTGATGTAATGATTGGTGTTCATGGGGCTGCCATGACTCATTTTCTGTTCATGAGACCTGGTTCTGTGTTTATTCAAGTGATTCCTTTAGGTACCACATGGGCATCAGAAACTTATTATGGAGAACCTGCGAGTAAGTTAGGATTGAAGTACATAGCCTATGAAATTGATCCTAAAGAGAGCTCCTTGTATTTCAAGTACCATATGGATGATCCTGTTCTGAGAGATCCCAGAAGCATTACCAAGAAAGGGTGGGAATTCACAAAGAAGATCTATTTAGACAACCAAAATGTCACATTAGATCTCACAAGATTCCAGAAAAGGCTTCATCACGCTTATGACTACATTGTCTCAAGATTAAATCTGCATAGTCAACAGTAAATTTTTATCCTCCATGTTCACATTTCGAAGTCTTTGTATTCTTGTGCATAGAGAGACACAGTATTTTTTCCTCTTTTTGTAAATCTTCATACAGTGAAATGTTCTTGTGGAAAGCTAAGCATTTAATTATAAATAAAATACCAATATGATTTGGAACAGCAGCATCTGCATCATTCATTTTCAGTGGTAGAAAGCATCTTTTGACTAGCCAATAGCATTGGTTTCTGGAATGGACAAAAAGTTTGACTATGTTTCTGTTTTACTGGAATGAATGGGTGTGCAAAATTAGTGTTCAAAGTTGCACATAAAATTTGACTCATCTTTGAGGCATGTGAAATTAAAAGCAGTGTATTTTGCAGATTTCTGAATTTGATGGGCTGCTAGTTCCAGAGGTAAGGTCGTGATCATATCAAGAAATATTGGGTATCTTATATATATTGGGGTCCATATGCCATGTGAGTTAGGGCAGTAGTATTGGAAGATGAGTGTATTATTTTGTTGGAGTGTGGCAAGTTCTGTGTTGGGTAGATTTCATCCATGGGGGCCATTTTCCAGGTCATGTGTTTTTTTGAATTTTACAAAGTAAATCGAGTACTGTGTGAGTAGAATTTTGTCTCATAAAATGCACAATTACCTCTTTTTTTTTTTTTTGTAAGCTAAACCAAACACCTCCCTACTCAAAAGGCAAGATTTGTTGTTTTTGTCTTCCGTTTTTTTTTTTTGCTCATCCGGTATCCAGAGCTTCGCCTTGACTAATCCGAATCCGATCCGGGTTGCGCACCTGGCTATAGTGGGTGAGTCTCCTAGCGGGGTTTTTTTTTTTTTTTTTTTCGTTATTCACAGCGCTCGAACTCGAGACTCTTTCTAAGCCGACACAAACCACTTAACCAAGTGTACCAACTTGATTGGGGGTTTGTTGTGCAGCTTTTAATCTCATTGCAGTGATTTATGGGCCTAGATTTAGGCACCAAAAACCTACTTGTTGTTTGAGGAAGGCCCAAGATAAAAAATTATACTCTATCCTTAATATATTACTCCCTCCGGTCTTAATTATAAGAACACTTTTGTAGTGTAAATTGCATTACAAAAGTGTTCTTATAATTAACACCGAAGGTAGTAACTAGTTTGATTAGATTAAGGAAATTAGTTAAGTTAATTAATATAATATGTATTTTCTAAAATACTTTAGTCATCTTCATTAATTCTCTTTTTATCTTTTGTTCTTAATTATTGTTGAGGGAATATCAATAAAAATAAATTAAGAAAAGATTCACAAATATACAATTTATATCCTACATATTAGGAGAGGATAAGAAGGAGTACATCGTAAACTTTATGGATCAGACGTCGAAGGACGATCTCCGTTCATCTTGCCATCTCCCTGACATGATCCGAAGGTGTTCGTTTGATTTATACCAACAAGTCTGTAATTTTCACTCTAGAATTCTTGGAAATTTTCACTCTAAAATTAAATGACATTTGAAGAAAGGCAAAAAAAAAAAAAAAAAAAAAAAAAAAAAAAAACAGAAAGACCAAACCGGGGTTCTAATTAGGTGATTTTCCTTAGGTTTTTGCTATGTTATTCTCCCTCTAATTAGAGGGACGAGGACATTTTTATTTATTTATCTAGATTAAACTATATGCTGTATCATAAATTATTTTTTGGTAAAGAGTATTTCAAATTAATTAATTTACAATCCTGCATTCAGAAATATTTTTTCTATAATATCAGTATCTTGAAAATTAATTAATTTGAAGTATTGGGTGAAAAAAATCAGTATACAGTATATAATTTAATCTAAATGAACAAAATATATATATATAAAAATGTCCTTATCCCTTTAATTAGAGAGAGAAGCACATAACAAGCACCTAATATGAATTCGACCGAACCCTTCACCTAACGATGGGCTTGTGTTGTGTGGGATGAGAATTGAGAACAATTCATCATTTTATTCAGAATAAGATCATCTAGCTAATAGCCATCTTCATCAAATTATTAGTTTATTTAATATTATGTATATATTATTATTGCCTTATGTATGTGTTATGGAATAATAGTTTAGAATTCGAGTGTGGCGCAACAACAAGCAAGCGAACTAATATCGCGAGATGTGATGGCGCAGACGTTTGAAGACAACATTTCGGGACGGAAAGACAAGAGCCTAACAATCTAAACCCTAACCCTAAGGTATCCACTATAAATAGATGGTAAACCCTAAAGTCGTACACAGACTCTAAGCTCTCTCACATTTACAATACGCTTTCACCGCGCACACACCCCACTCCTCTTAGCGCGAAAGTCTTCATATCTCATGTACAGTGATCTTCTATTCTCAAAGGTATCCCATCCATGGATACCTAAGAGGGAGCTATTTGATCCAATATCAACATACTAGTCCACCTAGGACTAGACATCTGTGTTCTTATGACAGAACAGTATGTAAGTAATAATTAATAATGGATGAAACTGCTAAAAAAAATCATTGCCTTATGTATGTAAGTAATTAAGGGTACATGGTTGACAGAAATTATTTCATGTTTGCGTGAAAGCCAAAGATAAGAATTCTTGTTCCTAAAAATCCAGTAGTTAAAAAACGGATTTCTGTTAATACCGTGTGCACATGGAATCTTGCTGGAAAGATATTTTTCCGTGAACAACATCCTAATACTGTGTTTCCCAAAATATACATGAACTTGGTGTCCTTATTTTTTAAAACATTAGCAACTGCTTTTTTAAATAACACATTCTAAATAAGCACTCCACGTTTCTTCAATAGCTTGCAGCTTCCAAAACTGTTGTCAATATATAGAATGCATTCTATATAAGTCCTTTTTGTGAAGCTGTGTAGTCAAAAAGCAACCTGCTGATGAATTCCAAAGACCTCTCTTCTCTTTCCATTATACTAATTAAATCTGGACTTTTGAATTAATATCGCATGAATTTAAAAGGCAATGGGTAAAGCAGTTTTAAGAAAAAGAGAGGAACAGAGAATATTGGGAATGTGAGGTTTTAGTAAAAGAAAAGGATTTGCAAGTTGGTTTAGGGAAACAGAACATTCCTAAAGAGGCGAATTGGCTAGTCCCGCAAGTAAAATAGATTTCCATATTAGGATTCAGTGCCCACATATAGTATTTCATCTGTCACCTTTCTCTATAAAGTCCTAATTTTGCTCACTTTTTTCCTTCTTTGGCCTTTCTTCTTGCACAAGAGGAAATCCCAAAATCACATTTCTACATTACACAACTATCACACTTCATGTTTGTGTGCGAGACTCTGTGATATTTATATATAGAGTAAAAGGGTTCAAAGGTGGCTGGCTGGCTTGGTTCTCTCTCTCTCTCTACCATCTCATTGGCGGCGGGCGCGGTGGTCGGAAGCGGGTTTCAGGGGAAAATGGGGAGAGGGAAAATTGAAATTAAGAAGATAGAGAATTTGAATAACAGGCAGGTCACCTTCTCAAAGCGACGTAATGGGCTGCTCAAGAAGGCCAAGGAGTTGTCTGTTCTGTGTGATGCAGAGGTTGCTGTCATCATTTTCTCCAGCACCGGCAAGCTTTATGAGTTCTCTAACACAAGGTACATACGCACCTACATTGCTTCTTATCTTGAGGAAAATTTGATGTTGATTCTAATTTCCGGGGTTTTGATCTTGTTCTTTTGTTTTATATGTTCCTTCTCTGTTTAATTAGTTTCACTTTTAAAACCATGTTTTTAAAAGTCAAGTTTCCAAATCCAAAATAGCTTTTAACTCTTAAAACCATAGTTTGAAGTTTGAAAATGCTCGTTTTTCAAAAGCTAATTTTTTTTACTTTTTCAGAAGTTATTTTACAAAATCCCTTCTTTAATTTTTTTTTTTTTTCACTTTTTCTCAAAAAGGAAATCCAAACATATAACTATTTGAGGTGGTGTTCTCTTTTATGCTATCACTTTTCTAAAATGTAAGACTTAGTTTGTAGTAAAATAAAAAATATCTTGCAAATGCAAGATTCTAGGCATATACAGAACTAGTTTCAATACTTTGTGCTTTTACTGTTCAGTTGAAATATTTGTTTTATAGGAGTACTACTTCTTATCTTAAAAGACCCAGTTGACTTTTTTAAAAAGATTAAGGAAACTAATTAAATTATTTTAAAGTATTTATATTGATATTTTTTCTCCAAATTAATTTTTCTAAATTATAAACTGATATATAATTTAATTATACAACATATGATAAAATCAATTAACTTATTTAGTACCACAGGTAGTATAAGCAGGCAAGTGTCTTGCTTGTGCTTGACAATCCTCCTTTTAGATTTTTTCTTCTCGTTAGTGAGATTGACAGAAAACATAACAGGGGACTTGCACCAGGGATTATTTGATATGCTTCAGAAATTCTGTTGGAAAAAAGTGGTTCTTTATTGTTATGATGATCAAAAAGTTTATTTGATTTTATGAAGCACGGAGCACACTCTTTCAAAGTACACCAAAGGCGTGGACTTGGACTCTGCAGAGCAAACTTGTGCAGTGCCACCAGCTGAGGTATTATATATGACTCTAGTAGCTTTTGTTCTTGTTCATTGAATTAAATACCTTTTAATAATTATCTATAGCATATATTTAGATTCCCCCTACTTTTGTTTTCTGGCTAATTTTTTACCTTTTCATTCTAAGCAGGAGACTGGGCCTGATACAGACATTCTAAAGGACGAAGTAAGAAAGCTTCGTTTAGGATGCTTGTAAGTTACTCCGACTTCTGACTCTGTTTTGAATATATATTACTCACCCACATCTCAAGGTAAAGAACAATGCTATGCCAATAACTGCTATTGTAAATGGCTGAAACGAGTACTAGTAAGCTATTCAGATTTGTATTCTTTTTCATATTACGAAGAAGAATGATGGGGAAGGAGCTGGAAGGGTTGAAATTTAAAGAGCTGCAGAACTTAGAAAATCAACTGAGTGAAGGGATACTTTCTGTTAAAGAAAAGAAGGTATATATGTACATACAAATGACAAAATTATCTTAATCAGCATATAACAAGAAAACCTTGGAACAACCTTAAGGTTAGCTAATGCTTGAATGTGGTATCAAAAGCCTGAGCCATTTGTTGTGTAAAAAACTATTGCAGGAACAAATACTTGTTGATCAACTTAGAAGGTCCAGATTACAGGTACTCGTCAGCAGTATGATTTTGGTAGTTTTAGGGAAAAAAATCAGGAATTTACAGACTTTGGTGGTATATATGCAGGAGCAACAAGCCATGCTGGAGAATGAGGCTCTGCGCAAACAAGTGAGAATACAATTATGTGTGTGTTTTCTTAATAATAGACTTATATATGTGCCAATCACGTGATGTAATTTTTTTTTATATATACGTGTTGGTTTTGACGTACGAGACAGATAGAGGAGATGCAGAATAAAATAAAGACAAGACACTTTGTTTATTTGAATAGCCTAGAGAGCAGATTCTGCAGCCCCATTTTGCACTGCGCCTCCCATGAAAGACAAGACCTTTCTGACACTTCCTTGCAGTTAGGGTATGTATGCTTCATCATCTCTTCCAAATTAAAATCCTCTCTTCTATACCTTAATATCGTCGAATTTGAGTTTTGGATGATGTTTAGGTTGTCAACAGAATTTGGTCGCAAGAGGAAATCACTGAAAGCAGAACCCTGCAACGCCTCTGCATCGCAAAACTCTCCTTAGTTCTGTCTCTTTTATTTTATTATGAATTTTTTTTAAAGCACTTTATATTATAGTGAAAAGTGTTATAAAACTGAAGAAAATGTATAGAAAAGTAGAGAGAAGTCAGAGAGAAATTTTAGAGAGATGGAGGAATTCTCATTTCAAGTGTATCCTGAATGTTTACACAAAGCACTTATTTATAGGCACCTTCAGGTTCTTATCAAATGGACATCCACATAATACATATATTTATAACACTCCCCCTTGGATGTCCATTATGAATGTGCCTCATTAAAAACTTTAACTAGGAAAACCCAGTGGGATAAAACCTAGCTAAAGAAAAGAGTATATTATCCATTGATACACTTTCTAATGTTGTCTCATTAAAAACCTTTCTAGGAAAACCCAGTGGGATAAAACCTAGATAAGGGAAAAAGAGTACAACGTGTATCAATGCTGCCTCATTAAAAACCTTTCTAGGAAAACCCAGTGGGACAAAACCTAGATAAGGGAAAAAGAGTGCAGCGTACATCAACTTGCCTTACTAAAATACATAAGATATACTCCCCCTGATGACTACATTACTCCCAATGTCTTTGTGTTGGTGAAGAATTATCTCATGCAAATAAGTATGATACATAAGTGTCATTCTTCAACTTCTTTGCTTGAGGTTGAAATTATTCTTTATCCATAAGTGTCATTCTTCAACTTCTTTGCTTGAGGTTGAAATTATTCTTTATCCACCTGCAAATACTTTAAAATATATAATGGATATGACTTATCCATATAAAATCAATCTAGGACCTACTTTTGTATAAACAAAAGATCTCGTACTATAGGTATTAAATATGTAATCTAATACAATTTCGTTCTTCTCAAGTTATTTATTTCAAATTCTTTCTTTAAACAATTAATTGCCTTATTGAAGTCTTCAAATGTTTCAATAATGTTGATATCATCAACATAAATTGCAATTAAAAGATTCACTTCAAGATCTTTTTCATAAAGATGCATGGGCATATTGATTCACTTTCTTTATACCATTCTTTCCACATATCTCTTGAGAAGATTATACCATTGTGCCCTAATTGATTTAAGTCATACAAAGACTTTTCCCCCTTTATTTCTCTCAATAACTTGAATTAGATGCTTATAGCATCTTAAGTCCTTCAGGAACTCGTGCTTCTGACACATTAAATCCTTTAGTACTTCTGGTACCTTATGTCTTTCGGGGACATGTGCTCTTGGCACCTTAAGTCCTTCTGGGACATGTGCTCTTGGCACCTTAAGTCCTTTCCTACAACCTTAAGTCCTATTTTAAGGACATGTGCTACTAACACTTTTTTTTTTTGATTCTTTGAAGATTCTTCTGTAATCTTCATAATTTTATAAGCTATATGCATAGGCTATTTAACAATATTTAATAGACGCATAATACTTCTTTCTTTCATAAACCGCCAGATTAATAAAATATTGTATCCACCACAAAATCACATCATAATCATATTTAACCTTGTGATAATGTTTATTTTCACATAAACATTCAGATATCCCAATTTGGACTTTTGGTCCATAACTATCATAATATGATTATAATTGCGTCATTTTCAATTTCACTTATCCTTCGCCAATCATCTATATGTCTACTTCTTGTGACATATCTTTATATAATATCCTCATTTAATCACGTGATATCATCTTTCAAAATTGTTGTCGACAACTTTATCTTTTTCGGTTCTATTTTTCCAATTCGACATAACTTATCAATATAATTCGGTACTCGAACCTCTCTTGAGGTTTTTACAATTAGTTATGTCTCGATACTCTTCTCGAAGTATCTACCTCCTTAATATGATCATCTTAATTATTGCTCCAATTTATCCATAAAATCTATATTTGGAACCGAATAGTTTCTCATGCTTCGGCATGCCACATTCATATTTATAATGATTGGAGCATTTTCAATTTGGAGTATGAGATTCCATAAATCTCATTTAGGTCAAGAATATTATCTCGGCAAATAATTCATGAATGCATAACTCCGATGAACTTCCGGTTCATACTACTTTATTCGAGGATATATACTTTGCTATAATGCATTCCATGTATTCACTTTTCCAACTATCCAATTTCTCCCCCTCATGGTAAGAAAACAATGTCAAACGACAATTGATTAATCATGCAGTATAAGTCTCCTATATCCATTTGTTTCCTTTAGAAACATTTCTTTGCTTCATATAGAGACAAACAAGAAATAGAAGGTACTTATACAACATTTATCTAAAATTTCTTTCTATATCCATCTATGTGCATTGTGGTGGATTTATAATCATTGCACATTTAACCCTTTTAAGATGGAAATTTGTCTAGCTTTTGACCAAAAACTAATTTTACCAGAAGAATTTTGTTGGCTTATATAAATAACATCAAATATACTAACATAAAATTTTGTTCTCATAAGCTTTCATCCAACTTATTTATGGAGGCTTTAATTATGATTCTTAAATCATATCATCTGGAAAATTGCGCACTTAATTTATTCAAACATCAAACATTATTGCAAACTTCATATTGCAATCTCATTCTCAAAACTCCATGTTGCAAGCAAATAATCTCACATGTAACCATCTTATAGATGCATCTTTCTAATTTCTCATATCATTGTATGGTTTACATGTTATTTCAATGGGCCCATATAAATTTGTTTGATATATTTCCGGATATCTATTACCAATTATGACCTATGATATTCTCATAGTCATTTATATTTGAGAACAAGCATTATTCATGAAGAATTTTCGATTCTTTTATGGATGTCAATACATAATCTTATTTGTATTATATATATATATATGACTTGGATGATCAAACAAGTCATGCCAACAATAAATTTGTTTTGATCAAGAAACATCTCGTTTACTCGTAACATATATCTCATCTTAGTAAACTTCGGTTTCTCGTAACATTATGATCCACAATAATAATTTATCATTCATTTTCGGAGATCATATTTGTCATTATGTGGGAAGTATGAGTATGACTTTCTACAAATTAGCTCACACTTGCATACTAACAATCTCCCCATCAAGTGTGAGACGTAACATTCCCCTTAAAATTCATGGACTTTGTTCTTCATAAGAGAGGCTTAATGTATGAAGTCTATAATTCTTCAAAATTTCACTCACACTTGTATTCTAGAAATCTCCCCTCAAGTGTGAGTCATTTAAAAATACTTCACAAACATTAATGGACTTCAATCAAAATGTGGGTTTTCACTTACAAATCCTTTAATTTATTATCAAAGGAGTTTTACACCCAACATATATTCTCATCCTCCATTGAAGACCATATTAGTGCATTATAATAGTGCTACAGGCACTTCTGCACACCCAATGGAAAATATCTCAAATATCTCCTCCTTATATCGCTCTAGAAAAATGAATAATCATTTTCTATTTATAATATTTGTTTACACATCAAGATATGAATTCTCAATAATTTTTCATATCATTATTAATCACATATGACCTCACCGGTCATATTGTAAACTTCGGTTTACATTTTACAAACCTTGAATTATTATTTGTAAACTTCGGTTTACAATTGTATGTGGTTCAATACTTTTCTATATGATATCCATTTCTCGAGATATCACCTAAACTCAAAAAGTTTCTTTCATTTTTGGTAGAATAAAATGCATATTCAATGCATAATTTTGTCCCTTCGCGTAACAAAATATTAGCTCTTCCTTCCTGAGCCTTAAATCAAATTTATACTTTCATTGCTCTTGCGGAGCCTCAAATTAATACTACCAAATTTAGTATGAACATTGACCTTTCAAATTAAGTGACAAACTATGTTAATTAGTCACCAAGACTATTAGCCTTTAGAATTATTACTCATATGTGGCGTAATTTCTACGCAAGTTATTTGTCTTTAAGACAATAACTTAAAACTCTTTGTATATACATATTAACTTAAAATTCTTTGTATATACATATACCTTCGTGGTTTTAGTATTTATAATAATCCATAAAAATTTTCTTGTCATGCCATAAAAGAACAATTATAAAAATTGATAAACTTCTAAAACATCAAATAATAAATTTATGGCAATAAAAAAATGATAATTTTTTTTCCATAAAATCATAATATTATGACTACTTGCCAAAAACATAATATTATGGCTACTTGCCATTCAAAATTATCAACAGTTTTTTAAAAGACTTTTTTTTTTTTGTGAATAGTAATTACTATTTATAATATTAAAATAATATAAACACGTGGGACCCACGGCCAAAAATTTCTCCCCCTTCACCTGACTTCAAGTGGGTGAGAAATTTGCCCGGAGAAAATTACAAAATATGACCCCAAAATTCATAAATGATATTTTAGTAAATTACTAAATAATACCTTGAAATATTAAAATTCCAAATAGGTCCACATCTCCAAAAATCTAACGCCTCATACTTATGAAATTGATTTTGAGGTCGATTTACATATAATACTTATCTTATCGATAGTTTATATCAAATATTTGACCTTTAATTAAATATATCATGACATACAATAAATACATAAATCATGACCCAAACTACCACAACAATAACATGAATTTCTATCATGTTTATTATACCCAATATCTCTTTCTATGGTTCTTATCAATAATCTTTCCTCACTTTCCTGAGAATTTGAACCATCATAATTACAACCATGTCCATATGTAAACAAATTTACACACATATCCACAACCACAATTAAATTTATTCATTACTACATTCACTTCCTAATGTAGTTCATTCTGTTGGAGGAAATTCATGATCCTTAAAACAAAAACTCACTTTTTTTGTTTTATCACAAGCAAGAAATTATTAATTCAAAATATTTCTTGAGTCTTTCACAATATTTACTTCTTGAGCAAATTGAATATTCTCATTTATAATAAACTTTTAGAAGAACAACCATCTTCTCACGGTGTCATATTATTCCCATTAATTTGTTCTAAAGAACAAAAGAATCTTTTAATGTCAAATATACAATTTTGAGACATTTATACAATTGTTGACATACACAACTAGATCATGCCTTGTCTCATAACTTCAAAAGAAATATGTCTCTAAGATCGTACCACATTATCATTTGGCTTCGCGCCAAATTAAGCTTCTTCTTAGCTTGGCTAAATTATGTCATCTCTTGGCTTCTTGCCAATTTATGCATTCTTGGCTAAATTATGCCTCTTCTAGGCTAATTGCCACTTTATATCTTCATTTGGCTTTTGGCCATTTTTTTTTTCATATATCTCAATGCTATTTTTCTCTTCAAGAGAAATTAAATCAAAATGGCTTCCAACTGTTTATCTTCAGGATAAACAAAGGTTTCGAGCCATTATATATGACGTATGATCATATAATAAGAAATATAATAATAATAATAATAATAAAATGACAAATAATAAATTAAACATAAACAATAAATGTTATGTTAGAAACATAAAAATAAATGTTATGTTAGTTAACATAAAAGTAAATGTTAATGTTATGTTAATAACATAAAAATAAAAGTTATGTTAGTAACATAAAAGAAAATTGCTAAATATTAAATCTAGACTTAGGTTAGAGGCTTAACCCCAAGTAGGTGTCGAATTAATAATAATTATAAAATATAATTAAATAAACATAAATAAATGCTAACATGAAAATAAATACTTAAATATAAATATGTTAGCAATAATAAAAATAAAATGCTGAATAAATCTTAAACATAAATATGATTATGTTAACTAACATAACAATAAAAGTTATGTTAGTAACATAAAAGAAAATTGCTAAATATTAAATCTAGACTTAGGTTAGGAGGTTTAACCCCAATTAGGTGTCGAATTAATAATAATTATAAAATATAATTAAATAAACATAAATAAATGCTAACATGAAAATAAATACTTAAATATAAATATGTTAGCAATAATAAAAATAAAATGCTGAATAAAGCTTAAACATAAATATGATTAGCAACAATAAATAAAAATAAATGCTATAACATAAATATGTTAGCTATAAAAATAAAATATTAAAATATTAATATATATATATATATATATATATTGCGCAATCATTATATAATCAATGTGCAATCAAAATAGTAAAAACATTGCATCATCATTGTGCAATCATTGCACAATTAATATTTTTTTTAAATAAAAAATTTTCTGCCGACAGGTTTTTTTTTTTTAGAATTTACTATTCAAATAGTAATTATAATAATAAAATATTAAAAACATGTGGGACCCATAGAAATTTTTTCAAACCTGCCCGTGACTCCTTCCCTTTTTTTTTTTTTTCCTCTTTTTCCTTTCTTCCTCCTCTCCCGAATCTTTCCATCTTCTTTCTATCTCGCTCGCAACCCAGGCAACGCAGGCAGACATATTTTTCAAAAATCAACAACCAAAATTTAATAGAAAACATACCTGAGTGAAGAGATTACACAACTACCGATCCAAAATCATCTTTTCAGCTTAAAAACTCCTCCTTTTGAATGATTTGAAAATCTTCTAAATCTTCTACGGTGCAAAGAGGAAAGAAAAGGATGATGGTGATGAAGAACAACACTAAGCTCAATTAGTTAGAGCGCCAACGTCGATAACGTGTTATAAAACTCAAGAAAATGTATAGAAAAGTAGAGAGAAGTCGAGAGAGAAATTTTAGAGAGATGGAGGAATTCTCATTTCAAGTGTAGATCCTCGAATGTTTACACAAGCACTTCATTTATAGGCTTCAAGGGTTAAGCATTATCAAGAATGACATCCACATAATACATATATTTATAACAAAAAGTTAGTTATAAGCTAAAATAAGCCTGTTTATATTTAACCTTGATGATGATGACTTGTTCACCGTCGCTTTCATTTTGCAAAGTTAAAATTCCAGTCATGCGCTACTTTATAAAGAGTAAGATACACCTTTTAAAGGGGACTTTTTCGACTTACTAACTACCAATATATATTTTAAATATTAACCTGTCCTATTAAATTTTTAAATTATTGGATTCATTCATTAGTTTACTCCGATTAAGGGCGTTGTGACTTGGGATTGGGACCGACGTACGTAATCAAGCACAGACCATTTAAACAAAATAATTAATTACTTTGAATGGATCAGCGCCATGACTTTATTAATTGGTTATTTATTTCCAGGCACGCCGTACCGCAACAGATGGAGGTTCTGTGGAATTCTAATCCTAATTTATCATCAGAAGAGTACAAATGAATCCAACCCACAAAACTGAACTTGGGTGATTTAGTTAATTTGAACTCAGGATTGTCCTCTTTGGTTTGCATTTTTAGCATTACTTACCCAGAACAAAAACAACATTTCCTGAGAGATGAAGATGATTGAAAAAGGCTAGCCACGAAAAAGAGTAAATCAAAAGGAAAGGGAAAAATAACAGGGGCAATGAAAAGCAGAGGATGGAGTAAGCAAGAGTGGTTAATTAGTTGAATAATGCAGAGAATTCATTGGACAAAGCTGCTGGGTTTGGAACCGTCCAGTAGGAAAATTAATACATTTGATTTGGGCGTTTCCTGTCTGTCTAATGACGGCCATTCATTATTTTAAGCGAACAAACAGATTTAAAGTAAGATATCGAAATCAGCAGCTAGTTTAATATATAAGAGAATGTACACGAGGCATGATGTTATGAGTCTGGCATATGAATATGCAGGCTAGCTAATTAATGAAGAAGGATATGGAGGGAAAATGATGAAAGGAAGTAGGCTTTTTAGGAAAAGCATGGAGACAGAGTGGGTCGTCGTAGAAACAGCATAATGAACATCCTTGGACCATGCTTCATGCTTGCTCCTTCCACTCGTGTCCTCCCAATTCCTTTATTTGCCGCACGCGCCTACCCTTTTCCTCCTTTCCTTCTTAAATATCTCTTCACGTTTCCACATTTATAAAAGGATCGGACTTTTCTGATACTACACTGTAGTCCTATACATATATATATATATATATATATATATATATATATATATATATATGCCCACATGCATATAGTCAAGTTTGTTAATCAAGGGCACTTGTAGTGCTTCAATTGAGTACACCAAAGCACAACCCTCACCTGTGGTCACGGCCTTGTTTCTTTCTCATCGCACCATATCACACAGTAGTATCAACTTTAGTTTTAGGGTAAAATATTCTATCCACTTACTATGTTATCTTAATTACACCGATCTTTCTTTGATAATTCTATTTGGAAAATTCATACAAACCTCACTTTAAATAAAAAACGTGTTACACAAATCTCCTTTAGATTTTGAAGATTTAATTTTTATCCATTCGACCGTTAGTTGACCATTTCCTTTGACTTATAAGCACTTTTTTTTTTACTAGACTACCTTTATTTAACATAAAAATTATTTAAACATTTATATTCACTATATTTTGGAATTTATTAATTTTTATTATATTATAAAATGTTATATTAATTTTTTTTGGTATATAAAATTTTATAATTTTATTTTTTATTATATTTGTTTGAGATGATAAAGGGTAATTTAGTTAGTAAAAATTATAATTTAAAAATATGTTTTTGCGTTCATTTTAGAATATTCTTGATGGGATTAGCTGTTTGAACTTAAATGTAAGTTCTGAAAATAGAGGAGAGATCTTTATAATTAAAGCAAAACGTAGGGTGATTAAAGTATTTTGTTCTAAAAAATATAGAATTAAACTATTTATTTTCAGTTATATCAACTTTTTAACGCGTGCATATGTGGTCTCTCCCTCCCTGGCCCGTGTCTCCACCACAACCATCATTTTCATCCAACGGTCACCATAAGAACCCAATAACATTTGATTATATGGGACATCAATACGTAAGCATCAAAACCAGCTCACCCACACCACGTTATATTATATTCTTCGATCGGCTTCATTAAACTAATGTTCTGAGATCTCCCCTCAGCTCACCAGCACCTGTCATTTTCTAGTCAGGGCATAACTAAGCTGGCATTTGAAAATGACGTTTATATGAATTGGGATAAAATTTCTTTTATATATTTATCTCTGTACAGCACATTAGAAAAATAACTTATACCGTTAATCTAAAATCTAAACATGTACAAGTACTTGATAAGAATATATTTGATCCGGATCGGATGAGATCGAGTGATGATGCAAGAAACACTAGAAATTATTGAGAACGTTTGCGATGCGTTTGGTGAAATCACTCTCAGCCTGAATATTCCATCAACCAGCCTAGCTGGACTCGTCATTGGCTCTGGTGGATGCAACAGTAATTAACTACAGGATTCAATATTCCATCAACTAGCCTAGCTGGACTCGTCAATGGCTCTGTTGGATGCAACAGTAATTAACTACAGTATTCCACGTCGTGCCCTGTTTTCTCTTAAGGCTCTCGCCATATTTACAAAGACAAAAGTCTCACAAATCATCATCATCATTACATGCACAACCCTCCATAGCTTCCCTTTATATTCCTCTCACTCCCCAAACACTATCATCACCTTGTCGGATCCTTTATTTTCCTCTCTCTCTTCATCTGCCAGTCTTGACTCATACTCTTCCCACACTTCTGTTTCACTCTGTTCCCCCTCTGCCTGTGTCTTTCTCTCCCTGTTTTTCTCCGCCATGAAACGGCAAGACCACACCCTCCAGAGAAGCAGCAGCACCACCGCCCTCACCACCAGAATCAGCAGCAGAAAAATCATCCCTTCTAATCACCACCACCAACACAGCGCCGATCTTCGTCCCTCCGACCCCGACGACTTCTCCATCTCCGACAATCTCCTCATACGCCGAGGCTCTTCTCCTTCCGTCTCCTTCCACCATAACCCCACCTCTCACTCCAAGCTCTCCTCTCTCCTCCGCTCCTTCCTCAACATCTTCTCCTTACCCACCATTCTCCCCACCTGTAAATGGCTCACCGTTCCTTCCCACCTCTCCATAGCCCCTTCCCTCGGCCGCAAAGTCACCGGAACCCTCTTCGGCCACCGCCGCGGTCACGTCTCCTTCGCCGTCCAGCTTGATCCCCGTTCGGAGCCTCTTTTAGTGCTTGAGCTCGCTATGTCTACTTCTTCTTTGGTCAAGGAGATGTCGTCCGGTCTGGTTCGGATCGCGCTGGAGTGCGAGAAGCTTCCGGCCACGGCTCATACCGGAGGCCGGTCCAGGAAGCTGTTCCAGGAGCCGACTTGGACCATGTACTGTAATGGGAGGAAGTGCGGGTACGCCGTGTCGCGCACGTGCGGGGAGTCCGATTGGCGCGTGCTGAGCACTGTGCAGAGTGTGTCGGTCGGAGCCGGAGTGATTCCGTTGGTGGAGGATGGAAACGCGAGGAAGGTTGGCGGCGGGTCAGAGGGCGAGTCGCTGTACATGAGGGCGAGGTTTGAGCGAGTCGTGGGAAGTCGTGATTCGGAAGCATTTTATATGTTGAATCCGGATGGTAATGGAGGGCCTGAACTCAGTATTTTCTTGCTAAGAATATGAACAAAAAAAAAGAATACTTATTCGGGATAGATTAAGATAAATAACTGTCATGTTGAAGTCATATTTAGGACTGCCAAGTTTGGTGCTTTCTTCTTCTTCTTCTTCCCTTTTTGTTTTCATCGTACAAAAACATGCGAGAGGATCAAATATATGTGATTTTATTTATCAGATATTTATACCTTTGATTGATATTTAGGAGTGTGTAAATCCTGATATTCTTAATTATACGAGTGGAATGAGATCTTTCTTCCATGTACGATTGTAATAGAGATTAGTTGTATCTGGCAAAAATAAATCAAAAATAGTTTTAATATTAGGAGTTTAAGAGTTTTAAATAATTGGGCAAATTGTGTGCGTGTGCAATGTGTACGTGCAGTCGTGCCCGCAGTGTTGTAATTTTTGTTATTATAATTATAAGCTGAATGGAAAATTATTGTGAGGGATAATTGGCATGGGTCACGTGATAAAAATTATTTATTACTAGTTAATAGGATCACGGATATATTTACAAACTACTACTATTGATTAATTTACAAAAATCAATAATCTTAGTCAAAATTATTCCGCCTTTTGATTAAGTGTGATAAGTCATAATACAATCATGCATATCAATCTCTCTGCACTACAATTACTCAATAATAGATTATCCATATTGCTAACATTTTAATAAAAAATATTACCCCCTCTAGTACTAATTATAGAAACACTTTTGTAGTGCAATATAGAACACTTTTATAGTACAATGCATTACAAAAGTATTATTACACTATAAAAGTGTTTCTATAATTAGGACCGAAAATAGTAATTGCGATTCATATAAAAAAGATTTTAGCAAATGACTTGCCAGTTAGGAGTATGAAGAGGGTAAAGATTAATCTTTGAAGAGGTTTGAATTACTACGCTTATGATAACTTTGGAGGAAGAGCACCAAAGAGTGCTGATGAAAGTGTAAACACAGATTTGCAGCATATGGGGAAAGTGACCACCTTCGTGGGATGCACCATTATATTATACATCTCATTGAACATTATCACCATTATTTATTCCAAAACACTAAATCTTGTATCCCATTGTCTCTCCTCGTTTTCCTCATGGGCCATACATGTAACTGTAGCAATGAACTTACCCAGAATTGCTCACTCAATTCTTCCATATGTTCAGTTACTGAAGCTTAATTAGTTAGGGGCTATACATTCCCGGTTTAATTTAACTTTTCAGAAGTTCGGTCATGTTCTTTAATGTTAAGGTAAATATGCGAGAATAATTTTGTCTCTCACCTGCGACTTAGATGATTTTAGTACAACCGTTTTACTAGAAAATTTTTCTCACATACTTACCCCGCATATTGTAAATCATGATTGACGGGCTACTTTTAAAGCTGCTATTTCAAAACTTTACTACTTGCACCAAAAAAATGACTTAGTACTATTGTCGGCCTCAACTCTGAGTTTGTTTGTTTTTTTTAGACTGCCTCAACTCTGCGTTTCTTTTGGACAGAACAACGCTGAGTTTGTTAAGGCCCATCTTTTGTTGGCCCATATATCTGACTGACACAAAACCAGAAAGGCCAGCCCGACGTCGTATCAGTCCCCAAAGTCCAATATCGACTTTCTCGGTTTCTCCCATTAGGCCCCTTGGGACTTGATCGGCGACACCTTCAAAATTTTGCAGCTGAGTTCCATTTTCCACTTAGCATTCAGCATTTGAGCTGCAACACGCCAACATCTCCACTCTGATTCAAGCGAAATGCACTTGTTAATTATAAATTAGCTGTTCGTTACTTCTTAACCCCTAAATCTCCGTAAGTGATGTATTTTTCCCCGTCTGGAAACGGCGATTCAACGGTCCCAGCTTGCGTGCTTGTGATTTGTGGATGAGCGAGTTGTGACAGAATGGGTGGGTTGAAGGGACTTCTAAAGAAAGGGTTGGGAGAGATGGGCTTCGTGGCCGACGGCGGAGTTATTAACTGGTTCCCGGGACACATGGCGGCCGCCACTCACGCTATTCGCCAGCGCCTTAAGGTCGCAGACTTCGTCATCGAAGTTCGAGACGCGCGCATTCCTCTGTCTTCTGCTCACGCCGATCTTCAATCTCAGCTCTCCGGGAAGCGCCGTGTCATTGCACTTAATAAAAAAGACTTGGCTAACCCCAATATCATGCATGTATGACACTCGTTTACGCCGAAATTTGGTTGTTGGCGTTGGAATATAGTTCCTATTATACTTCTCGGTTTCAATAGATGTTTGCTATGTGTGACTACGTGATAAAACTTTTTGCTTGCCTGATGTCAGTTTCATCCCTTTTGTCTTTAGAAAATATATTTTATACTATAAAGCGGTTTACCCTCCATTTTTTGAGTCATGTTGCCATTTGGTTTTGTTGTTGTAGAAATGGATTCATTATTTTGACTCGCGCAAGCAAGATTGTGTTCCTATAAGTGCCCATAGCAAGAGCTCTGTTAAGAAGGTTAGTTGGTATTATTGTTCTAATCATCACATTTCGACCGTTGCCTACTGCTCTATGCATTTCTGTCTTTTGAAGGGGGGAAATATTTACTGTAATGTTCTTTAATCCATATTATTATGGTATATGTTATTTTATGTTGACGTCGTTCCCGCTAAGCCAAGCCTATAAATTACATGATAATGAGTGCATAATTTGAAATGCCTGTCGTTCAAGTTTTACCGTTTCCCCCGTACCTCAGAAAAACAAGTCGAATGTGCATGTTTTAACATGGATGCGATTCTGAACAAGTTAGGTAATTTTCATGAAGTTAATATAATGTGTACTAATTTACCCCTTGTTGTGATCTTTCTTGTCCATGTATTGAAGCTTCTTGATCTTGTCGAGTTCAAATTGAAGGAAGTGATTTACAGGGAACCTACTCTCCTTGTTATGGTGCTGGGTGTTCCAAATGTTGGGAAGTCAGCTTTGATTAATTCAATTCATCAGATTGCATTGTCTCGCTTTCCAGGTAAAAAATTTGCACAGCAATTGAAAGTTGTTAATGGATGTCAAGCTGTCAGATTTTTTTGATTGTTTTTTTTTTTTCGTGATTTGGTTAAGGGAATGTGCATTGGTGATGTTTTAATTTGCTTCCATAGTGCAGGAGAAGATGAAGAGAGCTACTGTGGGTCCACTTCCTGGTGTTACTCAAGATATTGCTGGATACAAGGTCTACTGATCTGCATACCATAATTTCTTCCTCTCCTTGTTTTCCCCATTTTATGTTTGCAATATATGCGTGTGCACATGCATGCTAATATGCTCTCTCACTTCTGCACATAATTTCTCATGGGCAATTTTTGAATTGTTCCTCCATTTGATAAACATGAATTTAGCTAGAATCTTAGAAGTGCTGGCTTTGCATCCCTATTGGTGATGTGCATTAGATCCTTGTACTTGTTGTGGCCTTTTGAATTTGCTGTAGTTTATAAATTAATTTAGTATTGTAGTTATACTAGTTTTTCTTGTCTCAATTTCAGTTGCCACAACTTTGAAAGGTCATAGCATTGAACAGAAGATTATATTGAAAAGGCAAGAGGGAAATGAGAACTGCTTTACTTCTGCCAGCTTTGTCTATTTTCTTGATGTTAAAACAATGCTTTGGCTTTCTCCAACCCTTTCCAACTTATTGTTGGTCATTGGTCGTTTTTTTTCCCATTTGTGTGTTTATGAAAGGTCACAGTATTGCACGCACATATGCTGACATATGGTTAAACTCTGGCCCTGACTTAATGTCCAGATAGCACACCACCCGAGCATATATGTCTTAGATACTCCTGGGGTGCTGGTTCCAAGTATCCCTGACATAGAAACAGGGTTAAAGCTGGCTCTTGCAGGTAGTACATCCCTTAAAATGATCAGTCTTAAATTTCCTTTTTAACACTGTTTTGTTATTTGACTATAAGTTATCTATGTGCTTGCAGGATCTGTGAAAGATTCAGTAGTGGGTGAGGAGCGTATTGCTCAATATTTACTGGCAGTTTTGAATACCCGAGGGACTCCAATTCACTGGAAGCACCTGAATAATAGGAGAATGGAAGGGATTCGATATGAATCTGAGGAAAAGCATGAATACAATTTGAAAAGCCTTAAGCGAAAGAGAATAAATCCACCAAATAAATCTGAGGTGGTTTATATTGAGGTAAGATACCCCATTTCCCCATTTAAAATTTCTCTTATGGGTAACTGGATGGAATATTTATATGCACCTTATTTCATTTACTCCAATCTCCATCACACTGTCTTTTTACTTAATTCATTTGAGTGGGATGGGTGTTTGTTGGGAGCATATGTTGTATATAGTCACATTTTCTCATCATTTATGGTTTTGTGCTGGGAATGTGTTGAAAGTTGTTACAGTGCCATTCAGATAAAATACTTTAAAAAACACAGAAGTTCTCCAAAACAGGGCCATTAATGCAATCCATTTTTTCTGAGAGGTACGATATTAATATTTGAATGTCCAGTATCAATATTCACCATCAATTGGCAATAGTTTAATGTTTTACTGAAGTTCACTGCTTGAATCATTATGTTCCTCGGGTTGCCACTCTTATCTTTGTTACTGTAACTGCATGCTAGGATCTTGTAATGGAAGTTCAACGAGCACTGTATGTGACTCTAACGGAGTTCAAAGGGAACATAGAAGAGGAGGGCGACTTGGAGGATCTGATTGAGCAGCAATTTGGGGCATTGCAGAAGGCTATGAAGATACCTCACAAGTCTTCAGAAGGACGTTTAATGGTATCCAAGAAGTTCCTTACTCTATTTAGGACTGGCAAGCTTGGGCCTTTCATTCTTGATGACGTTCCTCATCCTTGACCATTGCTTCCCCCTCTGGGGGTTTCGGCTTACTTTTCAATATTTCCTCCTTTCCTCTCTTATCAATTAACCCTATAATATTATTGTTGCATAACTTTTTAGCAAGAAAAAACCCCCATGATTTGTAATTTAATGTATAGCATTTCTATAAAAAAAATTCATGATTATAACAAGTAAAATAATGGTCTTGCAAAAAAAGAAAAAGGAATAGAAGTTTGATGGGCTCCATTTATTTCATCAATTCACCTAATGGTAAATAAAGTTATATTTTATTATTTCACAGATTTTTTATTTGGCTGCCTTGGGGTTTTGATTTTTATAAATTTATATGCAAAATACTTAAGCCAATTAAATATAATTTTAATAAATCAATCTCAATATAATTATATTTTAGAGAAGATTTAATAGTTATATAAAATTTAAAAATATAATCAATGGAAAGGCAATTGTGTGTGTATACATTTGCGGGTGAAGTTTGGTGGGTCACTCTCATTTCCCCCAAGCCCCCAACCATAACAGCGAGGTCCCCATCTCCTACTGCTCACATTTTGGACTCTCGTCGTTAGTTGTTGATAATATTTAAAAAAAAGCATGGCTTGTTAACTCCACCCCATCACCATGCATTCCCAAAAAATATCTAAATGAACAATAAATATTCTCACCTCCTATCCTTAATACTAGCTGGTTACTAATATAAAACATATTTATCTAATTTGATTGAATTAAAAAAATTAGTTGAACTAGTTAATATGACATTTATTTTTAAAAAAAACGCCCAAGTTATCTTCCTTAATTTCATTATTCTCTCATTTATTTGATTATTGTTGTGAGAGTATTGATAGGGGTAAATTTGAACAAAACTAACAATATAAAAATCATATCATATATTTAGGACCAAGACCAATTCTCTAAATATGAATTATATTAACGATGAGGGAGTATAAGATCTAGTTCTTTGTGCCCTATTAATAAACATGTCAGTAATTATTTTGAGAAAGCTGAGGTTTTTAGTTAACCAAAATGGTTTTTTTACGCTAGGTGAGCCTATAGTCATTTCATTTTCATAACTACTTGACGTTTTATTGATGAATAGTTAAAAAGCTTACCCTCACTCACGCCCAATCGTATTTATCTCTAATGACATTATTTTGCTCAATTTTTATCATGAACTTTTACTGGATAATCATCAATATAAAATATTTTTGGCCACCATAATCATCGGTATAAAGTACAGAATTTATAAGTTAGTATATTGCTCACAAGTAATGAATAATATGACTCTTTTTTTAAAAACTCCCATAAATTACATATCCAAATGTGTTTAAATGGTTTAAAACTATTAATACTATGAAGCAGCTCATCACGTTAAAAGTCATGAATTGTAGACTTAAACTTCAAATTAAGATCTTGAATTATAGTGTTTTTGCAGCGTGATTTTTGTTGTTGGGAACAAATCAAGTTTTTCATGTTAACTATCACTTGATAAAGACTAATAACGCTTCTGAAAAACACACACACAAACAGATATATATGAAAAGAAGTAAAATAAGTGGACCATTCTTGGCCCCTTATTAATAATTATTTGTGCTTTATGAATTATGATTATGAAACACTGGACACAGCCCAGGAGGCGACTTTCCAACACATTATACCGACGTCACTCTGGTTGGCGATAATCTCGATAATCTTCGTACTGAGTTTTACTTCATACACGCTACGTACACGCTGATTTTACAATCAGGCCTCACACACACACACACACACACACACTTTTTTATACTATCTTAAAGTACCATTTACTTAACTTGTATTTAATCACCATTCAAGATAGCTCATTTTTTATATTATAATGAGTAAAAGTGAAAAAAAAACATAAAAACTTATATTCATAAACAAAATACTCAAAAAAAATTTCTTGGCCACAAAAATACTCATAGATTTTAAAATCAGAGTAAAAATAACACAACCGTTAAAAACACCCGACATCCATCCATTGCTTTCTCATTGGTGTGACTCACTATCTTCTACAAAAAGTAATGGATGTAGGGTAGTTTTGATGGATAAGTCATTTTTACTCATTTTTAAAGTTTATTGGTATTTTTATATCTAAAAAAAAATTTACAAGTATTTTTGAACATTGAGTATGAATTCATTGTTATTTTTGCACCATAACCCTATTATAATACTAATTGATATTATTTTTATACCAGAGTCTCAGCTTCTTGAAGGCCCTCCATCTACATTGGGCGCGGGTATATATTTAGAACTTTACGCTCAAATAATTAATAATGATATATTCTTATATAGATACATCATAGGGAAAATCTCATTTAAATATCATTTGAATTTAAAAAATCCTAAAAAATTGTTGACATATGGAAGGACACATAGGTCCTTAGGGTAGAATATGAAATTTTGAAATGTTGTAATTTTATCAAAACGCCCCTAACTATTTTTTCTTTAAAAAAGGCAAATCTCCCTTGCCAGCCGGACCTCCGCTGCTCGGCCCCACCCCTGCCAGCGGGCCGGTGGTCGGAGCTGTGATGATAACTTGAGTAATGCTATTAACTACTTATTAAAGATTGACAACTTTAGCTCTCTAAGCCCTATCACATGTATCGTTAACAAGTTGAATAAAGAAAATGATAACTTGAGTATAGAGGTTGACAACTTGAGCTCCCAAGTTGTCATTCTCTATAGCATAGTTGCAACTTGCTATCAAGTTATCATTGTTATTAGGGTTAAGGTGCGATTTGGCCAACAAACTATTGGCTCAGGAGCGTCCAGCACAATTAACTATTACTTGGACCATAAATATCAACAAACTATTTAAAATGTTAAAATGACACAATTCCGTTAAAAATAAATTAACTCCGTTAAAGAAAGGCACCCGATACTGTTCATTCTTCTTCTTTGTAGAGAATTGGAGAGAGAAGCCGCCGACTTCTCTTGTTCCTTCATCTTCATCGGCGATCTTTTATCGGATTTAGCCAGCAAAAGTTGAACAGATTGAAAATTTATTTGCAAAGAAGCATAATAGATTTGCACACAAATATCACCAAAAAGCACGAACCAAACTGCAGCAATGATGAAGAAGGGAGCTGCAGTAAAAACAATTGACTGCAACCAAAATAAGAACAAATTGAAGTTAGTGAATCATACTCATACACCAGATAAGATAAAAGATAAACAAATCAACGATAGAATTAGAACTAGATTAGCAGTAGGCGCTCTGTAACTCTAGTACCCTCAATTATCAGTAAACCAGTCAACAAAATATGATTTAATTGTTTCAAAAGATGGCCAAACAGAAGCAATAAAATTAAACCCAGGCCGGAGAGCAACTTTTCACCAATTTCCTAGAAAAAGCTACCCGATAAACTAGGATGGAAAAACACATATCAATCCTTCACTGATTTTAGAAACAGGATAAGATAGTGAGCAAGAAATGAAAGAGAACTGACAAATGCTTGTTGCTGATATTCCAACCACCAGTGTAGCGGTTAAAATGGTCCAGAGGATCTTTCCGGCGAGTTCTGTCCTGGGCCAACACAAGAGAACTGTTGGCCGTTCTTTGCATCTCGCCATTAATCTCCTCGTCTTCCACGGCAGCACATCAAAATACTGACTCCTACCAGCAATTTCCACACCATCACCTGGAAAAAAAAATCCAAAACAAATAAACACAAAAACCCATTTTACCGAAAAATCCAATCTCGAATGCAAAAGAAAAAAAAAGGGAATGAAAGCAAGAGATTAAGAAAAATTACTTGGAAAACGCTGAGGGTGATTGGGAAGAGCGGTTCCGGATGTGTAAACAACAAAGAGGAAGAAAAGGGAGAAAATGAGAAGAAAAAAAGAAGGGTTTGATCTAAAGCGCAACATAATGTTGGCGTCGCTTGTGTTTCTTCTTCTTCTTCTTCTTACTCCTGTTGTTGGCCTAGAGCCTGAGGTTTTTCAGAGAGAGACAAAGAAAGAGGACGAGAGAGAGAGGGAGCGAAATTGAAAATGAAGGAAAGACTTCCTCTTCTCCGTCAATCCACCATGCGCAGTTGGGAAGGACTTCCTCTTCTCCGTCAATCCCTCACTCACTAGCGACACGTGCTGGCCGCGATACCATCGAGATTGACCCAGCCTAGCCGCCAAGCTCGAGGATTCGACGACATCGTTCCCAGCCTAGAAGCTTCTCAGGTTTGTTGAAGATCCATTTGTTCAGCCCCACCAAAAAGCTTCGAACTACAAAAAAAAAAAAAAAAAAAAAAAAAAAAAAAAAAAAAAAAAAAAGACAAGGCAAACGGAGTTAATTTATTTTTAACAGAATTGTGTCATTTTAACATTTTAAATAGTTTATTGGTATTTATGGTCCAGGTAATAGTTAATTGTGTTGGACGCTTCTGAGTCAATAGTTTGTTGGTGAAATCGCACCTTAACCCTTGTTATTATTCAACTTGTCAACGATCTCTGATAGGGTTTAGGGAGCTAAATTTGTTAATCTCTATAATTAAGTAATTAATCGTATTATTCAAGTTATCATTAGATCTTCGGGCGGTGAGGGGACCTTGCCTTTTTTAAAATAACAACATTTCAAAATCTCAACATTTTGATAGAATCACAACATTTCAAAATCTCATATTCTTCCCAAAATACTTGTGTCGTTTCCATATATTAACAGTTCAATTTAGCCTATATTGTACATTCAAACTAGCTGTTTTATTAAAACAAGTTGGCATCTTCGCGTGGATGGCAATTAAGTTTAGAGATATCGCGTAGTCAAATACTGCTATATATGTACATTATGTTCACATGGATAAGTGCCTTTTCAGGGGGTTCAAATTTGGAAGTTGCAGAATGCCGATTTGACCATCAACACTAATATTAAAGCAAGGTATGGCGACAGTTATATTAAATATGGCTGGTGGGGGATTCACGTCAAGAGCCATACGGAGGAGGTGGGATCTTAAATGATCCGATCCATCCCCGAATATTCGTGCTATTTACTCTCTTTCCGTCCTAATTATATGACATATTTATTTAATTTTGGAGAGATTAAGGATAGTAATTAAATTAGTTAATTATATTTATTTTCCCAAAAAGCCCTTATTTAAAATGGCATCTAGTTACTCTAATTCTCTATTCTTTAATTTATCAGATCTCTCCTACCCCACATAAGACTTCTTTGAGCTCTCACACATCTCTTTCAACAACTTCTGGTATACTCTTGGAGGTTAGAAGTGTAATTTAATAGTGATGCCATTATTAAATATAACAAAAAGTGTTCAAAATTATTTTATTAAAAAAACAAAAAAAATAGTAGAATTGAGGTGTATGTGACATTAATGAGTTGCAAGCATTACTCACTTTATAGAATATATAGTTGCATTATTAAATTATTATTGTGTTTAATTATTATTAAGAAAATATCAATCGGGATATTTTGGAAGAAATTGAGAAAAATTAGAACTTTGTTCTATAATTGGGATCAAGATCAACTCTCAAATATTGTCTTATAATTAGAACCGGAAGGAGTAATACATACCCAGATCCGTTCCAATCCTTAATGTAAAACTCATTTTTATGAAAAATTTGAACTGCAAAATGTGGGTCATATAATTAATGATATATATTAATAAAAGGTTTTGTAATCAAATTAAACTTGTACGTACATCATACTTGAAAACAAAAAGTTTGTTTATACTCTCTCTTATTCTTAATATAAGATTTATATTTTATATTTTTCAGTTTTTTTCGCAATTTACCCTTATTGATAATCTTTCAACAAAAATCAATGAGGAAAGAGAATAGAGGAATTAAGGAAGATGATTAGTATGTTTTAAGAAAATATATGTCATATTAACTAACTTCTTTAATCTAATCAAATTAGATAAATATATAGGATCTATTATTGGGCTGTATAGCATTAACACTATTTAAAAGGTCTTAACCATGCTTAACCAGCTTGAGGTCAAATATTACCTCTAATTCTTAATATAAGAGTCAGTAGACTGTTTTTAAAGAGATTAAGAAAACTAATTAATCAATGACATTATACTATTTATATTTATCATTTTTCTTAAAACTAATTTATCTGACTTATGAACTGATATATATATATATATATATATATATGTATATAGTAGTATAACGATACATAACATATGCGATGATTAAATAATTAAAAGTCAATTTACTCTTATATTATTTAAACCCGGAACCCGGAGGCAGTAGGGCATTCAAATAGGGGTCTCCCCATGCATGCATGTGAGTGATGGAGCTAGTAATAAATGCAGAACTAATCACACATAACGTACAAGTGAAGGGGTTGTTAGTTACTCTCTGATATCCATATATATACGACTGCTACATTTATTTATGATTGTGTGTATATATATTGCAGATTGATCAGCAAGTGAGGAATTAATTTGTGAATAAGTAAGAAGGCAAATATGGCGAGGCGCAGCAGCAATATTGTGTGGGAAGATCTATCAGTGCAGGTTTCTGCTTTTGGAGGAGCCAACAAGAAGAAGCTTCTTCTTCATGCAAACACGGGCTTCGCTCAGTCGGCTCGTCTTATGGCTCTCATGGGTCCTTCCGGCTCCGGCAAAACCACCCTCCTTCTCTCTCTTGCTGGTCTCTCTCTCTACACTCTTCATTCTTCACCTATCATTCATACAAGCTGAATCACATTCACATATTATATACGCGCCGTCGTGCATGTACGTGCATAATGTTGGAGTCTAGCTACTTTAGTTCCTCTTGCCTATATATGACGTTTGGACAAGTTAATAATTCAGTTATATATATGTATTTAAAATTTAAAAGGAATGTTACTTTAAATCCCAATACTATTTTCGTAAACAAATAAAATTTGAATGAGGCTGGAGGCAAACTCAAACCGGTTGGAGCCTTGAACACCCATATAGCTCTCTATGGATTTCTTCTTCTTCTTCTTGTTTTTTTTATAGGGTTCCTCCTATTATATATATATATATGATCACGATTGTAGCCATTTGCATTGATATATCAATTCTTTGTATAAGTTGGTTAGAAGAAATGAAGGTAGACGATAGCATCTGTGATGGAAAGATTAATTGTCTGGTTAATTTTGTATTATTTTTTCTCCAATAACTGTGATTCTGTATTGATATTTTGTGCAGGAAGACTTCCTGCGAATGCTTCAATGACTGGCAACATCCTAATAAATGGAAAGAAGAGAAACTGGTATCACAGGGAGATGGTAATTTTCAAAATATATACCTCCACAACTTCACACAAATCACACCATACGAAACAAATTATCCGTTGCTCTTCCTATTGTTATGTCATAGAGAATACACACACATTGTTCATGAGAAGCATTAACTAACTGATGTGTAGTGCCGCATCTGTATCTTTATTTTTTCTTTTGAAATTTTAGTCTTATGTTGCTCAAGAAGAGACATTCCTTGGAACTTTGACGGTGAGAGAAACTCTGATGTACTCTGCGAAGATGAGGTTGATATCAAAAATGACCAACGAAGAGATAAGTAAGGTGGTTCAACACACTATAATGGAAATGGGACTTGAAGAATGTGCTGAAACTCATATTGGGAACTGGCATTTGCGAGGAATCAGTAACGGTGAAAAGAAGAGACTGAGCATTGGCCTCGAGATTCTGACGCAACCTAATGCGTTATTTCTCGATGAACCTACCAGCGGACTTGACAGCGCCTCAGCTTTCTACATAATCCAAGCACTAAGTCAGATAGCTCATGGTGGAAAAATAATTATGTGTTCGATTCACCAACCGAGTAGTGAAGTCTTCCATTTGTTTGACGATTTGCTTCTGCTCTCCAGTGGAGAAACTGTTTATTTCGGCGAAGCAAAGATGGCTTTAGAGGTACAAATGATTTAAGCAGAACACTGAGATTTCGATGAAATTAGTAAGAATTTTGAGTCCCTGATTGTATCCTTGGAATAGTTTTTTGCTAATGCAGGCTTTCCTTGTCCAACTAGAAGAAACCCTCCAGATCACTTCCTTCTATGCGTCAATTTGGACTTTGAATTGATTGTGAGTTTTTGGTTAGTAGCTTGTTTCCTTTTGGAAATATTTTTGTCAAGTTTCTGAATGTGAATTGTCATTGACAGGCAACATCATCAAATTCTGCAATGGACTTGAAAACATCAGAGAGCAGAGCAGCCCTTATGCAAAGTTACAAAACGTCAGAGACAATGGTCAATGCAAGAAGAAAGATTCACAATCTGATATCTGAGGTACGAATTTCTTACTCAGAGTAACTCATTAGCAGAATAATATTACATTTGACTTCTGGATCGAGTCTCGGTTATAAAATTGGTTAATGAATTTGATAAAACACCCATAAACTTTAAAATATGGTTGAACATTCCTCTGAAACTGTTGTTGGTGAATAATATTGAGAAAATGCTCTTATGTTTTGAGCTCAATAGTGCTTTGATACACTTTAAAGGTCACGAAATACTTTTGAAATTAGGCCTTAATTAAAAGTATTAAATGCAGTTTTTCCACATAGTGCTTCTATACATGAACTTATATGCTTTCACGATTGTCTACATGTGACGAATACATGTATGCATTTTTTAAGCATCAATTCAATATACTGTGTGTTTTTTTGGGGGTTTACTATGTATTCAAATCACTTAAAATTGTACTCGAATGGGTTGTTTCCTGAGTAAGACCCTGCTCTGGGTCTATGAGAAAAGTGATGAATTTATGAAATGTTACAGTCGCAGGAAGAACTGGTAACTGAGTCCGACATGAGAACAAGCACCAGCACTTGGTGGAACCAACTCTGCACATTGACCCAACGATCTTTCCTGAACATGACTAGGGACATGGGCTATTACTGGCTCAGGATTATTTTCTACGTAATGGTCTCAATCAGTGTTGGAACCCAATTTTATCATATTGGTACGCACAACACCGCAATCTTAATTAGAGGAAAGTGCATATCATTCATCTACGGCTTCATGATTTGTTTATCATGTGGAGGATTGCCATTTTTCATTGAAGAATTGAAGGTAAACTAAGAACTTATTCATTGATTTCTGTACAGGAACCACTTTAATAACCATACTGAAATGTTCTTTTACGTACTATTTAACAAAATTTAGGTGTTCTATGGTGAAAGGTCCAAAGGACATTATGGGGAGGCTGTGTTTGTACTGTCAAACATCCTATCCTCGCTCCCTTTCCTTATTCTCACATCGGTCTTATCTGGGACGATCATATACTACATGGTGCAGTTTCATCCAGGCTTAACTCATTATGCATTCTTCTGCATCAACCTGTTCTTCTGCTTATTAGTTGTTGAAGGCTGCATTATGGTTGTTGCTTCGATGGTTCCCAATGTCCTAATGGGCATAGGAATAGGAACTGGTGCAATAGTAAGCAAACCTCTTTCTCTGCTTTTGTCATGCTTATCATCATCATATGTAAACATGTTGTACATAACATACATATCTGTTCCTTCTGGTTTGAAAGGGCCTTGTCTAAAAATTCTTCCTCAAATGACCATGTCTTTAAAAGCTTGATTGCTTTAATTGGTGGTGGCTGCAGATCTTTATGATGATGTCTTCCCAAATCTTCAGACCATTACATGACATTCCTAAGTTCTTTTGGCGCTACCCCATGTCCTACCTAAGTTTTGCAACTTGGGCTGTACAGGTACATTACATCGTAGTTCAAACTCCAGAGTTATTGAGATTTCATCATCATTAAATCTATAAAACCAAACCAAATACAATAACGCTGCTCAATCCCCCCGCCCCAAAAAATAAAAATAAAAATGAATGAATTACGTTGCATATGGCTGCATCTTGGTCTGACAGAGTAGAACCAATTCATGCTTGTTTTGGAGAGCAGGGACAATACAAGAATGACATGGTGGGGCTAGAGTTTGATGCTCTGCTACCTGGGGAGTCAAGAGTGAAGGGAGAGCAAATCCTTAAGACAATGTTTGGGGTTCCATTGGATCATGGCAAGTGGTGGGACTTAACAGCGTTGCTTTCATTACTGTTACTTCACCGAATGCTCCTCTTTGTTGTGCTTAAGTATAACAATAGGACCAAAATTTGCATGCTTTGGTACTATGCAAAGTTATTTGCGGGAAGATTTTCACCAACTAAAAAGCCATCTGACTCTTCCAAGAAGCAACTTGCTCCCCGGCCATTATCTTCTCAGGAGGGTCTCATGTCTCCTAATTTTGCAATTTGATGCTTTTGGGTGCAGTGATGTTAGTTCAAGTGGTTATTATCTAGGTCTTTACGAGGGGGTGAGTGCCTTCTCAATGAATTGTAATTTCTCGTACTACTTCTTATTCTAAATATAGGTCAAAGTTTGTTGTCCTAAATATTGGACAAAGTTTGTAGTGACACTACAAATTTTGTTCTATAGCTGTGTTATATATATCTACTGGAAAAAAAATCATGTAAATATTGTGGCAGACGTTTCCCCCCTTTCCATTATTAACGTAAGAGGTTGATTCAAAACATGACGTATCCAAATATGATGGTAATATTATGCACTATTCTCAATCACAATTACAAAAAAGTTGAGCAAATGACGCTGAGAACACCGGAACATTTTGGTATTATTCTCCTAAACTCTAAAGGGAGAATATTTGCACTACTAGATGAACTGAAATAAAGTTAAGGGAAAATTACGCGCAGGTCCCAAGGAAGATAATTTATCACAATAAAGTCCTTGAAATCATGAAATTACACAAAAGTCCCTAGGAACTTCTGTGTAATTATTTGTGAATGTTAAATTACCAATATGACCTTCCCCTCTTCCAATTCCACTCTCTCCCCGTTCTCCTTCTTCCTTCTCCTCTCTCTCTCTCTCTCTCCCCCCCTTTTTCTTCTCTCTCTTCCAATATTTATTCCATTGAGAATTTAGATACAACTTCTTTACACCTAGGAGCTCCTTCTAGCGACTCGAACACCTCGGAGCCTTCGGCGAGAACAAGTAAGGGTCCGTACTGGAGATATCAGCAACGCGCCCAGCCTTGGCTGCCTCTGGCGACCTCGCCTCGGGCAAAGTTGACTCGTTCGTGGAAGAAGACTTAACCGTAGAGAGTTGAAGCGGTACGAGCTTCCCATCAGAGAAGAGCTCATCAGCCGGGAGCATGGTGACTGGATCTTCAAGCCGAAACTCGAAATCTCCCGCCAAAGGTTCGGGATCTGACTTTTCTGGCGGATCCAAAGGCTTCTCCACGGAATGCTCTGATATCACTCCATGAATCTTCGACGAGTCACCACCTTCACGTGACTCACGGTTGTAAACTTGGATTTTTTTTAATAGTATATAGCTGTCAAAATTCTCAGAAGATGTTGTGAATATATGCTTTTTCTGTCGTAAATATAGCATTGTTGTTATAAATAACCTTTGGACGTAAAAAATGAAAAAAAAAATCCAAGTTTTCAAAGGTTGTTGTAAATATATGCTTTTTCTGTTGTAAATATAACATTTGTTGTTGTAAATAGCCTCTGGACGTGAGAAATGAAAAAATCCAGGTTTTTTAAGGTTGTTGTTAATATATGCTTTTTCTGTTGTAAATATAACATTTGTTGTTGTAAATAACCTCTGGACGTGAGAAATAAAAAAATCCAGGTTTTCGAAGGTTGTTGTTAATATATGTTTTTTTTTTCTGTTGTAAATATAGCATTTGTTGTTGTAAATAGCCTCTGGACGTGAGAAATGAAAAAAATCCAGGTTTTCGAAGGTTGTTCTTAATATATGTTTTTTCTGTTGTAAATATTGCATTTGTTGTTGTAAATAGCTTCTGGACTTGAGAAATGAAAATAATTACATAGAAGTCCAAAATGATAATTTAACATTCACGAATAATTTTTCATGATTTCAAGGGACTTTATTGTGATAAATTCTCTTCCTTGGGACCCGTGCGTAATTTTCCCTAAAGTTAATTGATCAATTCGCTGTGAATTCATACTCAAAGAACCTATCACTGCAATTGCAAAGGTGCAATTTTTTTGGGGTATCCCATCCGGTTTACCGGAACCTTCAGTTTCAACTAATCTGGATTTCGCTCCGCGTTAGGCCCACAGTCATAAGGGAAGAGCTCCCAACACCATTTTCTCTATTCCCACACCTCGAACTGAAAACATGGTGGTGGGAGAGCAAATTCCTTTCCACTTACTCCCAAAGATATTGGTGCAAAGGTGCAATTTGAAAATACAGAAAGTTGATAAGATTGGCAAACTTGGGTCTTTCATTCTTGATGACGTTCCTCATCCAAACCATTGCTTCCCTTGGGGGTTTTAGTTTGCTTTTCAATATTTCCTCCTTTACTTTTATCAACAACAACAAAATATTTCCTCCTTTACCGTCTTGTCAATTAACCCTGTAATATTATTGTTGCACAAGTTTATAGCAAGAAAAAATCCCCAAGATTTGTAATTTAATATATAGCATTTCTAAATTATACAAGAAAAATAATGGTCTGGCAAAAGGCAAAAAAGGTATAAGAAAGGGATTTAAGTTTGATGGGTTTCATTCATTTCATCAATTCATCTAATAGTGAATAAAATTGTTTTGTCGATTAACAGATGTCTAGTTCGTTGGATTAGTATATTGATAATAACTCTTTCATCGGTATCTATGGATCAAATACGAATGAGTATAGTAGATCACTTTGCAAGAATAGACGTTAGCCAAAAGGAGTGGTGTGTGTGCACAATGACGGCAGAATAGTAATTGAGAGAGAATAATCCTACTTAGTTTACCTCTTATTTATAAAGTTTACTTGTGGGTTAGGGTTTGGACCTATAGGCCTTTGTGCCTCCAAGCTCAAGTGCTAGGCCGCTATATCTATGTCATGTATTGCCTCTTATTGGGCTATACATTAGAATATTGGATGAGCCTTTATATGAGTCTATAACAAAAGTTATATTTCAGTATTTCCCATATTGTTTATTTTTTTGTGTGGCTGCGGCCTTGAGTTTCTGAACCATTTGCGGGTGAAGTGATGTGTAATGACGCATCTTTCTCTGGTTTTTTGTTTGAAATTGTAATCTTATGTTGCTCGAGAAGACATTCCTGGGAACTTTGACGGGGAGAGAAACTCTCGGAACTGGCTGGCTTTGGTGCTTTGCGGAGTCTTGTCGGCTGCGCTCCAATAGTTAAAACCGCGCCGTTTTGGGCTAAAACACTGAGCAGTTGTGCTTTTTTTTTTTTTTTTTTTTTCCCTCCTTTTAAAAAAAATATTTCAGCACACTGAGATTTGCTAAAAAGATATTACAGGATACTGAGACTAAAAAAATATTTCATGAGTTTGCAAAATTATTTTAGGATCTTAAAAAAAAAATCAGGGTACTAACTCTTACTAAAAAGATACCTCAAAAATACTAATTTAGTACTAAAAAATACATCATGATCTTATAAAATTACTTTAGGATCTTAAAAGAATATTTTAAAGTATTGATTGATACTAAAAAGATACTTTAGGATACTGATTTAGTACTGAAAAAATACTTCATGATTTTAAAAAATTATTTTAGGATCTTAAGAAAATATTTCAGGGTACTGAATGTTACTAAAAAGATACTTCAGAAATTTTTTTCAAGATCCTAAAATAATTTTTAAAGATCATGAGGTATTTTTTTTATGTATTGTTCAGTAACTTATAACATCTTTTTAGTATCAGTTATAACCCTGAAATATTTTTTTAAGATCCTAAATTAATTTTGTAAGATTATGAAGTATTTTTTCAAAAGATCAATCAGTATCTTGAACTATTTTTTTTTTTTTTTTTAGTAAAAGTCATTGTCCTAGAATTTTATTTTATTTTTTTAAAAAAGGCACATGTGCCAAGTGTTTTGGCGCAAAACGGCGCCATTTTAAGTATTGGAGAAAGGGACCAAAGCCAGGTCTAAAACTCTCATGTACCCAGTGAAGATGAGATTGATATAAAAAATGGACCCGACTTTCCTTCAATTCTCTTATTATCCATTGCCCTCATTTTCTTCCAAATGGTGCCGTGTTTTGGTGCCAAATGACACTATTCATTTTTTTGTACAAAAATGATATCATCATTCTTCTGAAGTATTTTTTTTTTTCAGTATTAGTCAGTACCTGAACTATTTTTTTAGTACCATTCAATATTCTGAAGTATTTTTTTTACTATTAGTCAGTATCCTAAAATATTTTTTTAAGATCATGAAGTTTTTTTTAGTACCCGTCAGTATCCTGAAATATTTTTTTAGTATCAGCCTATCTTAAAATATTTTTTTCAAGATCTTAAAAATATTTCAGGTTACTGACTAGTACTAAAAAGATACTACTGACTGATATTAAAAGTACTAGTATTGAAAAAATTACTAAATACCACTCTGGTCCTATTTATAAGTCCATTTTGACCGAATTTCACATATCAAGGAAAGTTAATTGATGCAATGATTATAGGTTAAATTTTTAAATTTGTCCTCATTTATGATTGAGTATTTTTTAACTGTTTCTTCTCTCTCTATCTTCATAGGTGCAATTAATATGGGTAAAATTGTCATAATCTCATTTATTACTTGAAACTGAACTTATAAATAGGACCAGAGTGGTATTTACTGGTACTAAAAAAAACTTATAGTGAATGCTATTTTTTTAAAAAATTGAACAGTGCTATTTGGCACAAAAACGGCACCATTTGGAATAACAGGAGGGCAACGGATTTGAAGAGAATTGGAGGGAAGCCAGGTGGGTTTGAAAGGGCCTCGTCTAATAATTCTTCCACAAATGACCATGTCCTTGAAAGCTTGATAGCTTTAATTGGTGACTGCTGCAGATCTTTATGATGATGTCTTCCCAAATCTTCAGACCACTACCTGACATTCCCAAGTTCTTTCGGGAAGTGGCTAGCGTCCACTTCCTTAATATCCGCTGTCTGTCCACTTTCTCTAAACTGTGCCATTTTGGCACAAAATTATGAGGGCTAATTATTTTTTTAAAGGGTTAAGGTGCGATTTTGCTAATAAATTATTGGTTTAGGAGCGTTAATACACATTAACTATTAAGTGAATTAAAAATACCAACAAAATTTTAAAAAAGAGCGCCCAAGTCTAACGCTTGTTTGGAAAAAGTTAACGTCCGTTATCTAAGATCTTGATTGGCCAACGAACTTTTACTCCGGAGTCGTCCAACACAAAAAGTTTTACGCGGAAATGCCAAAAAATTCTAAATTTTACTAAATTAAATATTTTTTTTCTCAACTGTCATTATTCAAAACTACTTGTATAGATATCTATGAAAAAAAAATGACTCATTCTTCAATTTTGTCAAAATTATAATTTTCTAAAATAAACAAAAGTTTTAATTAACAATATAATTATATGATTTAAATAAAACTCAAAGTGTTTTATAGTTTATTATATATGTTAAACAAAAAAATGATTTATTTTTATTTTAGAAGAAATTTATGTGATTTAAAAAATTCATTTAATGTTAATAAAATTTAAAAAATCTATTATATCTTGAAAGAAATGAAATGAGTTTAATTTTATTTTTATAAAAAGAGCTTAATGGATATCAACGTTGATCTTAATAATATAAATTCGGCAACTTAATGATATATTTGTTAATTAAATGATTTGTTGATTATATGAATATGAGACTTGTTGAAAAAAAGAAGAAGATAACTTAAGAGGCTTAAGGAAGACAATTTAATAATAGGTTAAGGAGCGATTTGGCTACGAAGTCTCATATCCATATAAGCAATAGATCATTTAATTAACAAATATATCATCAAGTTGCCGGATTTATATTATTAAGTATCAACGTTGATATCCATTAAGCTCTTTTTATAAAAATAAAAATTAAACTCATTTCATTTCTTTCAGATATAATAGATTTTTTAAATTTTATTAACATTAAATGAATTTTTTAAATCACATAAATTTCTTCTAAAATAAAAATAAATCATTTTTTGTTTAACATATATAATAAACTATAAAACACCTTGAGTTTTATTTAAATCATATAATTATTATTTTTTATTTTGGCAAATTATAATTTTGACAAAATTGAAGAATGAGTAATTTTTGTCCATAGATATCTATACAAGTAGTTTTGAATAATGACAATTGAGAAAAAATTTATTTAATTTAGTAAAATTTAGAATTTTGTGTTGGGCGCTCCTGGAATAAAAGTTCGTTGGCCAATCTGCACCTTAGATAACAGACGTTAACTTTTTTCTAACGGCATTGTGCTGGACGCTCCTTTTTAAAAGTTTGTTGTGTTGGGCGCTCCTTTTTAAAAATTTGTTGGTATTTTTAGTTCACTTAATAGTTAATTGTGTTGGACGCTCCTGAGCCAATAATTTATTGGCCAAATCGCACCTTAACCCTTTTTTTTAAAAAAAAAAAATCAGAGTATTGACGGGTACTAAAAAGATACTTCAGGATACTGACCTGTGCTAAGAAATACTTCATGATCTTAAAAAATTATTTCAGGGTACTGACCGGTACTAAAAAGATATTTGGAGGATACTGGGCCGGTACAGAAAAATACTTCATGATCTTGAAAAATTACTCTATGATATTGAAAAATTATTTTAGAATCTTGAAAAAATATTTTAGATATTGACTGGTACTAAAAGGATACTAACTGATACTGAAAAAAAAAATTCAAAGTACTGACTAGTACTAAAAAGTACTTTGAGGATACTGACTGGTACAAAAAAAATACTTCATGATCTTGAAAAATTATTTTAGGATCTTGAAAAAAGGTTTCAAGCTATTGACTGGTACTGAAAGAATACTTCATGATCTTGAAAAATTATATTAAGATCATTAAAAAATATTTCAGGGTACTAACTGATACTAAAAATATACTTCAACACATTTTTTTAAGATTCTAAAATAATTTTTCAAGATTATGAAATTTTTTTTCTGTACCAGTCAATATTCTCAAAGTATCTTTTTAGTATCGGTCAGTACCCTGAAATATTTTTCAAGATCCTAAAATAATTTTTCAAGATCATGATGTATTTTTTTTTGCATGTCAATATCCCGAAGTATCTTTTTAAATCACCACGATCTGCGATTATTATTATTTTTAAAAAAAGAAGGATCAGCCCTTACAATTTTGTGCATGGCAAAGTTTGGAGGAAGTGGATATTAAAGAAGTGGAGGGAAAAACACCAATATAGAAATTTGTTACAACAATTATACCCAATTAGAGGAGATGAATTTTTTTTATCAAATTAATGCAGTTAGTGGCGTCGTACGTTTTGACGTCACTGAGCAGTGGCGTCATGTAATCTGACGCTACTACTCAGTGACGTCAGAAAGTATGATGCCACTAGTGGCGTCAATGAAATTGACTCCCTGGGCGTAATTGACGCCAAAAGGGGCGTCAATTATTGACGCCAAAAGTGGCATCAATTATTGACGCCTTTTTGGCGCGTCAATTTAATTGACGCCCAGGCTGCCACCAAAATTACTGGTAGCGTCGCCTAACACGAGGCCACTAACTGCATTAGTTTGGTAAATCTTTTTCTATCTGCTTTAATTGGATACAATTTTTGTAAAAAATTTCTATATTGGTGCTTTTCCCAAGAAGTGGACGCTAGCCACTTCCGTTCTTTTGGCGCTACCTTATGTCCTACCTCAGTTTTGCAACTTGGGCTTACATTACATCATAGCCCAAAGTCCAAAGTTAATGAAATTTCATCACCATTAAATCTATAAAACCAAACCGAATACAATAACGCTGCCCACACCCCCCAAAATGGATGAATTGCTTTGTATATGGCTGCATCTTGGTTTGACAGAATAGAACTTCCTTCGTATTTTGGGGCGCAGGGACAGTACAAGAATGACATGGTGGGGCTAGAGTTTGATGCTCTGCTACCTGGCGAGTCAAGAGTGAAGGGAGAGCAAATCCTTAAGACAATAATTGGGGTTCCTTTGGATCATGGCAATTGGTGGCACTCAACAGCGTTGCTTTCATCTGTTACTTCACCGAATGCAATTTGATGCTTTTGGGTATATTGCATTGATGTTAGTTCAAGGGTTTATTCTCGAGTCTTTGCTATGTGTTATATTTCTCCGACTTGTGATTTCTGTTAGTTATGTACTGCATTATCTATATACTGGCCAATTTTTTTTTTTTAAAAAATCATGTAACTATTGTGGCTGGCGTTCCCCCTTTCCATTATTGGTTTCCTCCCTTCATACTTATTAGTTATTTTCTTGGGAAAATCTCCCTCAAGTCCAAGGGACCAACATATTTTCAAAAAAGTCCCTCATAAAAATCACATATCAGAAAAGTCCTAAGAGATTTGTTGGGTATTAAGGAAAAAGATGAAATTACATTGGTGCTCCTAGTATTAAAAAAGAAAAAGGAAGGTGAGATGTGTTTTGGCGCGCGTTCTGATCACTGAGAAAGGAAAAAATGAAGAACGCGAACACGAGGCACACACGAGGAAGGAGCAATCAAGGTTGGCAAGTCTGATGTTGAAGGGTGTGTTCTGATTACATGCATGTCATTTTCATCAACTGTGCGAGAGACTAAACTGAAATGGTTTTTCTTTGCTACGTATGCTCTGTTTTTTTTTTTTCAGATGGAAGGGTGGGTGGCTGAAAGATTGAAGTTTGGGCCCATTTATGTTACTATTGACCAGGAGATAGGTAAAAATGCTAAGATTTTGATCAAGATATCATCAATACTATTGTAGTTGGTATTTAATCATTGTAGAATAGAGTTAATAAAATGTTACTATGACTTTGGATATGGAAACAGAGGGTTCAGGTCTGTATTTAAGTGAGAATGATTGAAAGTGATCAAGGTATTGTGACTGTTAAACCCTATTTTCTTCCTAAACTCTAAACCCACAATCCTTTTAGACAGAAAATGTTCAATAGGTCCTTTTCTCGTTAATGAATTAAAATTCTTAACTGTTTAAATTTAGTATTTTATGAAATTATTATCATAATTTTACATAAAAAATATATAAATAAATATAAATTGTTAAATATTGGCAACTCTACATGTACAAGTACAATCGAAAAGTTGGTAATTGGCAAAAGTCGAAATTGACAGCATTACTCAGCCAGCCAATTAAAAAAAATACAAAATTGAATCACAACCTTGAACGTTTGAAATACATCATGTATTTTCTTCAATGAAATCTCTATACTCCCGCTTCATTTTGACTCCTGAAACGGTCCTGCAAAATGCAATTACCAGCAACAAATAACCCATTAAGCAAGCATTTATGTAACACTGGTCAATTGGTTAATATAGAGATTGACGGCACCATGCATATCTACCATTTTTCTTGCATTAGTCATAATAAGGTGGAGATAAAATTGCATAGATGTTAAATTAAGGTGTTTAATATGTACCTAAGCATCTCCTTGTTTTTGAAAAACTGCACACATGGTGTACCCATGATTCCAGCAGCTTCTGCTATTTCTGGATCTTCTTCTATATCAATTTCGACAAAATGAACCTTCTGATCAAATTCATCGATCACCTGCCACAGGAATGTAAAATGAAGTGTTATATCCCAACATTTTCTATGTATACTTTTAAACCTAGAGATGTCAAGCATGAAAGGTTAAGTAGTTACAAGCTTTTACACTGATTTGCTTCTAGAAAAGGTTTTCATAAACGGTTAGAAGTTAAACCTTCGCTACCTCATTCTCTTCATCAAATTAAATTTGAACAGAATAAGCTAGACATCTGGCTGTTCTCTTGCTGATTTAAGCTTTTGGATATTGGCAATTACTAATGTACTACTAACAGTTTCTAACTGCAAGTAACAAGACATTGCTACTCTCAAGTTGAGCACGTAAGAAGTTGATTCAAAACATGCCGAAATATGGTGGTAATATACTAATATGCACTATTCTCAACCACAAGTACAAAAAAGCAGAGCAAATCATACTGAGAACACTGGAACATTTTAGTATTATTATTCTCCTAAGCTCTTAAGGGTTGCACTACCAGATGTCATTGCAAAGGTGCAATTTGAAAATACAGAAAGTTCTGAGTCATAGACAATGTACAACATATATAATACGTATTTGTATCATTTACATTCATTCCTAACATGTAAAGAACTGGGTAGACATCATGTCAGACGCTCGTAGTAATCATTAGTATTAATAAATAACTTTGGCAATCACATACCTTGCTAAGAATAGGCTTCAAAGTCCTACATGGACCACATGTTGGTGATGTATATAGTACACATATAAGCCTTGGACTTTCATGGTACAGTTTCCGTAGGGCGTACTGTGAAGACAAATTAAAATGGAAAGAATAAATATATAATGCAAACTCCGGAAGTTGATAAGAAAATGAATTGATTGAACATAATAAAAGCTAGGACTTAATCCCATTAGCATAAGCACCAGGCAAGTAAACATATACCTGTCCCTTGTGTTTTGTGAGTGTGATGTCAAAGCCCTCTTGGACGTCTCTGTCTGTGAGTTCTTTCTTGACCTCTTCAGTTTTGGGCTGTTACAAGTATAGAGAAAGGCATGTTGTAATTACTGCATGAATTAACTGATTTTATCTATACCTCAAAATTTTATGTCCCTTATATTACAAAGAATGGCTTTATGCATTCCTTTCTTAATTCCTCAATTCATAGAACATTCAGAACCAAATCCGTATTCAAAAAATTGCAGATGCCTCTCTAGGGCTTACAGGTGTATATAAAATTATAGGATGATTAGATACTTGATCATCACAAATGAATTTCTAAAGGACATTTAGTACACATAAAGTTGAAGTAAAATACCTGATGGAACTCTATAAGAAGATCTTTGCTCACAAGATATCTCTCAGCAGATAAAGCAGCGACACATCCAGATCCAGCAGCAGTAACGGCCTGCCTCCATTCATGGTCCTATAAGATCAAACCACAAGATGAATTTAGTAGCTTTCCTTCCTGATAAATTTGCATATTCATATGCTCAATATTTGTGCCAACATTTCTTAATCTGTATATACCTACTATAAAAATTATAGGAAGCCACACTATTCATAAACATGAACAGTGTAGCTCACCTGAAATTTTATGAAAAGCACAGGCCTCATAGTCTAGTTTAAGGAGAACAGATCAAATTTTAGCCGGTTGCAACAATGTCTTATGAGGAGATTTCTGACTCTGCACCTCAAAATACATCCCATTTGACATTCTCAGAAGATTATATACAAAGGATGAAAAAACCAATGAATGTTAAAAAATTAAGACATAATGCATATGAAGAACTTGGTAAACAATAAGCCATTTCAAAGAAAGCATTCATCCGCTTACCTGCACATCTCCAGCAGCAAATACACCTTCCATTGAAGTTTTTGCAGTACCCTCATCAACTACTATGTAACCAGAGTGGTCTAGCTCAACTTGGCCTTGTAATAGTTGGCTATTTGGAGAATGACCTATGCCATAAAACAGCCCTCTTGCCTCAAGCACAGATTCCTCCCCAGTATTAACCTTTCTAATTAAAATACCAGACATCTGTCCTTTAGTATCGCTCACAACATCCACAGCCTCTGTATTGAAGTGCACGGTGACATTGGGATTGTTGTACACTCTGAAACATTCGTGATAATTAACCTGTTAAACAAACATTAAGGGAGTTGAAAACTCATACCAATTACTTATTAGTATATAATTCACCGTCATCAAAGAATCCCAAAAGGGAACACCAAATCAACTTATAATAGCAAGTAAAAGTTAATAACATAAGAAACAAAATACAACAAGATTTTTGTTTCAAATTAGAATCATTTATTATTTCAACATAACATTTTTCTATGACCAAATGCCTACGGTCAAATGAATGTATCTTAGTGTAATTTGTCTGTTGTTGGACATGCAAAGAAAGTGAACTCAGCATCTCATATGCAAAAAGTGTTCATGGGATCAAACAAGGAAGTAGGATGTAAGAATCAGAACCAAACCTAAATCTAGGAGTTGAATAATTATAACTATAAGAAACTTGAACTAGTTCACCATAAGGTTCACAGGTTATTAAAAACCTTCAATATGTGGCCATCTTGAAGGACAAAAATCAATGATAATAGTACAAACAGAATAAATGGAAAATTCACTTGATAAATAAAATATTCATTACTCATTGATTGCATTCTGCTCATCAAAAGAAAAAAGAAAATATCAAGTCATACTTGTTAAACTACAGAACAAAAACAAATAGAACAACATGAAATAAAGAGGCATACGAGGTGGTCACTGGTCAATGAAGGGCATTTTAGTTCTGAAGACAAAAGTGAGAGGGTTACCTAAATAATGGAGCTTGACAATTGTTCATGTAAGAACTAAAGCAACAATTAAGTATGTCTAAAACTAAATCTGCCCCAAGGGAACATATTTTACACAGACACTCCAGAAAAATAAAGAGATACATCATGAAGAGTGAATAACACCATGATTAAATAGGAGCTGGTATCTACAATGAATATGAAAGGCAAATGAACTTCAAATAATGTAGCATCTCAAGGAGGTCTTCAATTAATAGCATAAAGTTTAACATTCCTTTACAACTAGTAAGTACCAAATGTTGGGATGTGTTCATCCGACCCACCTATCTTGCATTGCTTTAGAAGCCCTTAGTTGGTCCCCACGAGCAAGTAAGTGAACATGACGAGCATATTTAGTCAAGTATAATGCTTCCTCAGTAGCCGTATCTCCACCTCCAACAACAGCAAGAACTTGGCCTTTAAAGAGAGGTGATGCTCCATCACAAATAGCACAAGCACTAATTCCCCGGCTCCAAAATTCATCTTCTCGAGGCAGCCTAAGTCTTTTTGCAGTAGCTCCAGTAGCAACAATGATAGTATGGCATTTAATCTGAAATATATATACAGATATAAATATTTAATCATAACACCAAAAAATATTTACTCAATAACACTTAATAAAATAAACCAACTAGTCTTCCACAGAACAGGAAAATCTAAAATATAAAAGTACTTGTCACTTGTATGTACAAAAAAGTGTTGTTTTACTCACTTAAAGAAGAACAACATAAAGCAGATACAAAGAGCTCTTTAAACAAATATATCACCTTACGTTCACTACTTTGTACGGAAAAAGGACTGCTTTTTACATCAATCACTTCGACATCTTCTTGGAACAGTTCCGCTCCCCATCGCTCAGCTTGACGCCGCATCCTGGAAAGCAGAGGTAGAAGAAAATGCGTGAAATCTAAGATTAAGTGACTCAATTTCAATATAACATTGATTATGACAAGTTTCCTTTCCTTTATTTTCTTTTCATATACCTGTCCATCAGATCAGGACCACTTATCCCATCTGGAAATCCTGGAAAATTCTCTACTTCAGTTGTAGTCATCAACTGACCCCCAGGAACACCACCCACTTGGTACCCCTCAAACACTACAGGCTTCAAGTTGGCACGTGCAGTATATATTGCTGCTGTGTATCCTGCAGGGCCTGAACCTATAATTACTACATTCTCAAGACCTTTTCCTGTGAGAAGAAGAAAGAACTTAAGAAGTCATCTTTAGCTTTTCTTTTTCAAAACAGAATAAAATGAAATATAAATAACATGATTTACATTATTATTATATATAATAAATCTGAATTGACAAGTCCTTAGTTTTTTCTCACTAGGGCATCTGCGTTTAAATCAGCAGGTACTTCAAATTTCTATGCAATGTTATTACAGAAGTATATGCTAAAAATTTAAGCGTAGCCCTGAGGTAAGAACACTGGATTGTTCAGTAACACAAGGAAAAAGCATGAGATATAAAATTGCCCCTTTGTCCCTTTATAACTAGATCAAGTGTCTAGTGCAAACTGTAATCAAACCCTAAAAAGGTGAAGCCATGATAAAGTGATGGCATGCGCTCAATAATCAGAATAAAAAAGGAAGCTGAAAATGCAACATAAAATTTGTCCGACACACAGCAAACCATAATCAACTTGTAAACTCCAGACATTGTATGCCTTCGTCTTAAATAATCATTTTCAAAACCATTTTAACTAATTCCACCACCGCTGTCCTTTAAATTAATTTAGAGTTCATGACGAATGTTGTTTGCTAAGTAAAGAGCATCAGGCAACCAGGATTTGATTAGCATTATTGTGTAGTCTAGTTTAAAATTATCCATTAACTGCCCAACAAATAAATCAAGTGGCTGCGTGGTCGCTCAAAAGTCAAGTTACCATGGCACTAACAAACACACTCATTCATCTGTAGGCAACTAAAAGTTTTATTTTCCCTTCTTCCCATCGAAATTGAATATAGCATCAGACTTCTTTTGCCAAGACCGAAAATTACAAATGTAAGCCGATAGCTGACATATAAATAGGCATATCTTTTCTCCAAAGCCTCACTACACAAGTCAATAAAAGGAACGGGAGCCGAACCCAATCATTGAATACAACCTCACGTGCCGCAAATTATTGTCCCTTTCACTAGCATTCCCACTCCAACCACTCAGACATCATCCAAGGAAGCACAGTATGAAGACAGCAAGTATGGAAGTAAAGCCAAACCTGGTGAGAGAGATTCGTCCGCCGACGACGCTCGGACTCTGAGCAGGGAGAACCGAGTTCGAAGAGAGTTAACCCGGAGAAGCCGTCGCCTCACTTGCCAAGTCCTGAGAAAGATGATACCATGTAACGGAGAAAGTGCGGTTGAGGAACGGGTGGCCAAGGTGACTCGACGAGTCGGAACGGTTCCAACCCCGACTCCTATCGTCGCAGTAGCCATTGCCTGCTTCCGGACCGTACAATGGGAGACTACCAATCAGACTTGCAAAGTTAGATGACCATTTATCAAGACAAAAGGTTAGACTTGCTGGCATTGCCACCTGTTTTGTTCTATTTCTGTCCTCTAGTTTGTTCCTTTCACATCTCTTCTCTTCCTGTTTTTTAATAAATTAATCTATGGGCATTTTGGATCCCATGAAAAAACACTTTCTTTTTTTAGCAAAATTTTAGTTTTGATGAACACTTACCAAAACACTTCTAAAAATTCAAAAAATGATTATTATGTGAGAACTAAAGTTTTCAGTTTTCATCTCTCAAACGATGTTTTTTTCTATGCAGCTAGGAGAACTAAATTGACTAGCAATATACAAATAACAGTCTCCATTCAATTACAAACCCATTTCTTTCTTTGTAATTATCACAATCATTTATATCTTTTTTATTAATTTACGCGTAACAAAATGATTCTGACATTTAAGCAAGGAAAAAAAAAATGAAAATTTTGTGTTCTTTCATTACAGCAGTACTCTGTCATAAAAGAGAATTAAATTTGACCTATCAACAAAATATTTCCACACCAATTATTTTTTTTTATCATGATTATTAGAAACATTCTCGTTGGATTGCCCCATGCTAATTTGGGCTTCTGATTTGTGGTCAAGTCAGCGGAGTTGATCCCCTTCGTCCAAACCTCGACCAACGTTTTGGGCTGAATATTTGGGCCTACGGATGCTGCAAGTTGTCCCCATTTCTACTGATTGATTTTTGTGGGAAAAAAAGAGAGACCCAATGGTTTGATAAAAAGATTGACCTATTCAGTTTTAGGTGATAGATCTTGGACTGAATTTTAGAATCAGATTTAGGTGATGTTATAAAACATTCACATTGTATCATAAATTACGTCTTACATTTAAAATCGGAAAAATACTTTAGTACTGGTTTGTTTTAACTTTTCATAAGTGCTTTTACGGTGTTTTAATAAGTATGTGAGGAAGTTTTATCTTGATTTTAGAAAAAGTGTTTAAAACAGCACTTTTTGTATCTTTCCAAATGAGCCCCAAGTTTCTTCTGCTTTGGGTTGGGTTAAAAGCACATAATGCAATAGAGCAGCACCATCAATTCCCATCATATGAAATTAGTTCAATGTCCAATCTTGAAATCCTTGAAAAAAGAGGGTAAATCCAAATATAACTACTGCTTTTGGTGCAAAGAGGACTTAAAAGTGAAGAAAAATTAAATTGGAAACAAACTCTTGTGCACGTTGAAATAGAGAAGACAATACAGTTTCTTCAATTCTGTGGTTTCTTCGTAACTTGCCAATTTCCTGATTCGATATCGAATTCGTTTCGAGAACAAAGAATGATAATCTCTAATCTATCTAGAAGGTCAGCTACCAACTCTGGCTGACACAGACATTTCAGGAAAAGAAAAATGGCAGGACAATAATTCTATTTACAAATTCGATGGCACGCTGAGTCATCTAACATAACTCATGACTCAACGACTCTTCAATTTTCAGTCTTTGATATTTATGTATGGCCTATCACTAGAAAATTATACCAGTACAACATTATCACTGTAATACCTTCTACCAGAAGAAAGTGATGGACGTCACAACTCATGAGTTAGCTGCAAAATGATTAAATATGGTCTCCAGAGTTGATTGGCTGATGCTGTACTCTGCAATGCCCAGTCTATTTCTGGAAAAAAGATTTTTGTGAAAATGAGTCCCTTCTAATTTTAACTATCAAGACCAAACGTACGAAAAGTACGTATGTAGTTTACCTGTTCCCTTCAAGACCTCCGAAAACATCCGCAAGAGAAAAGTCTTCACCATATGGTAACTGCCGTAAACAAACTATGAATTATCGTATGCCTCACAAAATTCAAACCCCCACACTACTACGTATAAATATGTGCAAATACCCTGTTTATGGCAAAACTAAGTAAGGCTGAACAATAGAATATACTGGTAAATATGTCTTACATTACTTAAGATACAAAAATCAAGACAAACCAGAACAATAATCAATATATGCCAGGTGTTATCAGAAAATCTAACCAATCACTTAGACAGTAGGACTTCACTTTGGGTTTTAGACGTGGTTTTGACCAAAGCAATGTGAGAGCAGTATTATTGTCTCAAAAGTTGTAAAAATCCATTTCCAACTGGAAATTAAACAAGCACCAAGGCTATCAACCATCATGGGAGAACTTTCCATAAAAAAAAAAAGTAGTCTAATTAACTGAGCAAATACCTGGTATCTCATACTCAAACCATTACACCCCTGACATCTTGCTCCAGGAAAAGAAGATATAATAAATGAATCTATTGCCGAGAACTTTTCTTTGGACAGCCACCACTCAGAAAATACCAGCAAAGGAATACCACCTAGATGTTCTCAAACAGTTACTGATAAAGTAGAGAGCGCTTAACAATAAAAGAACAAATTTTGTGCGTCACATATTTGTGAAAGTAGATGACTTGTAAAGAATGTCAGGAAGACATAAAAACAGGATTTATGCACAAAGCTGACAGAAATTTTAAAAGCAACATCAAGTTCACACCCACGTGCACACACCAGAACTTAACTCAGTTATGACGTCACTGGCACTTATATGGCCTAAGTTACACAAATAATTCTAGGATGTTCAAGGAATATGTTTACAGACATTCTATAATGCATAAGACAAATTCTTCAAATGACAGGAGAATAGAAATGAGTTTTCAATACCATAGAGGTCTATCAAAAGGGGTGCCAGCATAACTGCAAGATATCATAGTATGGAACTTTTATTTTCTATTTTTAACAAAGAGATGGAACTTTTAATCGGTAAATCTTTGACCAGAAGTTAGAATGCACAACCCAGAAAAAATATAAAATGTCAAACTGTAGCACTTTATTGTTTTGTTTTGAACATTTAGGACATGTTAATTCCATATAATATCTTTTATCCAAGCACAACGGAAATGAAATCCAGCATGATGATTTTACAGTAAATAAGGAGCAAAGTGAAGGTGAATCAAGTTATGGCCGATTATAGACCAGTGTCAAAGAGACTATTCAGTTATTTACTCACGTTCCAGCCAAAACAAAATGGTCATCAACTATATTACACAAAGAATCATCAGTGTGGAGAAAAAGCATGAACTGAAGGTTCACACATACCGTCTCGGAACAGTTGTTCAGATAACAGTTCACTAGAAGCCCCATCAGATACAGGTGTGTAAGAGATAAGCATCTTTATTCTTTCTTCATTACCAAGCCAGCGTCCAATGAAGACAATCATTTCCCGTGACAAGCTAATTTCTGAGAAAGAGGAATCTGATGAAATGGAGTCAGCACCTCCAATGCAAATTTCAAGGCCATCAAGTAAGCTTCTTGGATGAGAAGGAACATCAAAAAGTCTTTCTTGTATAGCTTTACAGAGTATTTCTAAGTCCTCAAAGCTCACTTCAGTAGGTTTCACCTGGAAACGGGAATCAATAATTAGGTATATGAAGGTGCTTTAACCTGAGAAGTAAAAAAGAAATCATAGATTTGTCATCCAAGTAACCTCTAATTCCAGATGATTCCCAAATCTTGTTTTCAAGTGCTGTGGACTCCCAATACATCTTAATCGGCCACCAACCTTCCAACAGAGACAATGTAATTAAAGCAACTTTTGAGTATGGATGTTGTTGTTTGGGTGGGGGGAGAAGACATATAGGAACTTAGGAAGGAAGAGAGAGATTGTTTTTCTCCGGGGTTTATTACTCCGAATAATGACATTAAATAATCACAAGAGGAGAAGTTGGTCACACAAGTCTGACCAATCAATTCCCATAAATATGGAAATAAAAATAATCACAACACATTTTAGTTATGGGACAAATCATAAATACAAGTAAAAATACTAAGAAATAGGGTTGACTAGGAAATACTATGAAACAAAAGAAAACAATAATACAAGTAAAGACAAAAAATGTGCGTGTCAGTTCTTAAATAAGCAAATAAAGCAAACTTATACCATTATTCCTATTCTCGTGCACAATGCTTGAGCTTCATTCATGCTGTGGGTAGTTAGAATTAGTGCTGTCTTTCCTCGTCTTGTTGAGATCCTAGATATTACATCCCACATGAAACGTTTGGCAATGGGATCCATACCTAAAAATATGAAGAATTAGATTTTAAAGCAGACCTGACAGCAGGTGCTTTTGCAATTCATCAAGAATAAGAAATTATGCAATTATCTGTAAGCAGCTTTGTAACATGAAGGACCTTGTTGCTTTGAGTAAAAAACTAGCTGACAGAAAAGCTTAAGCTCTTAAGCAAGATTCCATGAATGTATTTGTGAGAATATTACGCATTTATTATGATCATTATCTTATTATTATGATTAGATATAGGTATATTATATTTTAGGATATTTCCTATTATATCTCAATCAGTTTGATTGATTTTGATTTAATTAGATTTTATGAGATTAAGGGTTAGGTTTAAGTTTGCTTTTATATAAAGACCTTTTATGTACTCTTTCTGATTAAGAGATTAAGAATAATATTTTATCTTTCAAGTTCTCAACATGGTATCAGAGCTAGGGTTTCTGCCCCTGGTTCCCTGAGTGCTTCGTCTGAATAAAAATAGTGAGAGAGAGAGAGGAGATATTTTGCATTCTGCCACGTTCCCTTTCTCGATACACGCGCCAGCCCATTGTTCTCTCCACCCTCCGATCGGCGTCCGCCGTTAATTTGGTGGCCGTCCGACACCTCTGTGACGGCGCGTGGTGTACACGCGCTTCGCCGGCAGTGACGCTGTGACGACACGTGTGATCTCCGTTTCGTCGGCGACTTCCTGTTTCAGCCTTTTCTTCTCATTTCCATCCTGATCCGTGAGTTTTCCATCTTCCGGTGAGTGTTTGAATTTTCCGACGAGATCTCCGGTGAGAATTTCCAGATTTCAACGACATCATCGTTTTCTGATTATGAAGCACAACTAATATTCAACCCTAATAATGTTTGGGGCACAGTTCTTCATCAACATCATCGTTGGTGGTAGTTCCTCTGTCATCGTGCCTCTCATCTTGTCCGACGACTGGTCTCGTCGTCGTTTTCGTCGTTTCCGGCACAGTTTTTCATCAACATCATTGTTGGTGGTAGTTCCTTTGTCATCGTGCCTCTCATCTCATCAACGATTGGTCTCGTTGTCCTCAACTTGTGAGCACAGTTCTTCATCAACAACCCATCTCATTTTCGACGTTGTCATCGTCGTCGAGCCTTTCATCGTTGTTGGTGGTAGTTCCTTTGTCATTGTGCTCCTCAACTTGTCAGACGACTGGTCCCGTTGTCCTAGACTCAACGTATTTTTGAAGATTGTCGCAGCCGCTACCCATTGAACTTGTCGCACCGCTGCCCGTCTCCAATTGTAGTCGAGTATCTGTTGCTCTCTAAATAGGCCTCTGAGACTCAAGAAGTACAAGCTTAAGGGGGAGTGTCAGTAGTATAAAGTTGTATAAGCAAGTTGGACATGATTAAAATCCATGATCCAATTTGAGGGGGAGTGTGAGAATATTACGCATTTATTATGATTATTATCTTATTATTATGATTAGATATAGGTATATTATATTTTAGGATATTTCCTATTATATCTCAATCAGTTTGATTGATTTTGATTTAATTTTATGAGATTCTAGGGTTAGGTTTAAGTTTGCCTATATAAAGGCCTTTTATGTACTCTTTCTGATTAAGAGATTAAGAATAATATTTTATCTCTCAAGTTCTCAACAGTATTTTGATAACTCGAACTCACCCCTCGCAAGGAAATCTTACTAGGTCGAATATGTGGTTGCAACTCCCTAACAGTGAGACCAAAGACTACTGTAGAGAAGATTTAATAACCAAACAGTAGGAAAAGAAAAGAAAAACTAAACACCAGTTTATCAGCTGCGTTCGAAACCATGCCAAACGACACTTTGAGAACAGGTTTGATAACTTAACAACATGAAAAAGATAAGGCTTATTTTTATGATGTTTGGGGATAAATAATGAAATAGAATGAATTATACCTGTGGATGGCTCATCAAGAATGACTATAGGAGGATTTCCAATCATTGCAATTGCGACAGACAATTTCCTTTTATTTCCTCCACTAAGAGAAAATGATGGCTTATTAGCATGCTTTAGCAAGTCAAACTCCTCCAACTTTTCCAAAACAACCTGTCCAGATGGTCATATGGGCATTAAAGGTCAATATATCATAGTTAATAACAATCATGCCATTGAACTAAAAAGGTTGACATTCCCCATCTTTCAAAGGTCAAAATAGATAGAATAGTCATATTTATTTTAAATGCATGAGAAAGCATCCTTATCAAGTGTTTGGTGTACATGTTATTTATGAGAACTAGTGAAGGTTATGTAAGTTGCAGAGAGTCTGAGAAATGAGCCACATTATTAATGACTCATGAATAGTGTGCCTATATCATATATTGAGGATGCAAACATTGACCATATGAGACGTTTCAGGCATGCTTTTCTTTCCTTCAATACTATTTCAGGCCTGAATTAGGAAAGAAGTGAGGAAATTCAGGCACAAAAAGTGAAACGTATTACTCTGGGTAGCATTGTGAACTACATTCCCCAGAATCATGTGAGGCGGCCATTAGGTTTTTATGTAACTTGGCTCTTTGGTAGTCCACAAATCCGGGTTGCATCGATAAAAGAAGTAAGATTTCACTCAGGTTTTCTCCTACTTGCTCTTAGTTGGGTGGGGAATATAATGGCAAATGGTCTAAGGAAACAAAGTCAGTTCCAAGAAACAGTATTACTTGGAAGGATTGCCCACATGCCCCATATTAACGTTTATGCCTTGTGCTGAAAATCATAATTTAATATTCAAATTATTAAATAGAGAAATTTTGAATGTCCAAAACGAGGACGCTTACATACTAGACTACAGCACCTATCATTCAGAGCTCCATGGATTGATTTCCAATTCAAAAGAATTTCTAGACTACAAAAAACTTTTAACTTCGTTAATTTTTTCCTTGTACTTCAAAGTTCAATATTTTAGCTTCTAAAACGAATGGCTTCTCCTTGCAAAAATAAATAAATATTGTCACCATGAGAGACCATGACCAGATGAAATACAGAGTGATCCCGAATTTCTTACACATACCTCATCTGTTATGCTACTTGGAACACCTTTTATTCTAGCATAAAGCTCAAGATGTTCTTGTACAGTCAAATATTCCAATAGAGCATCAAATTGCGGGCAATAACCAATCTGAAATGAGAACTCAAACAAACAAGTATGAGTCAGATGGATTCAGGCAAGTCTTCATTCTCTAACTATATGTTTGTGTATATTATAGAGAAAAAATTACTAACATGCCGGCGAGCAGCCTTGGAATGAGAACATATATCCTTGCCAAAAATAAAAGCAGTCCCGTCAGACGGAGATTCTTCTCCTGTATGGACAGAGTAAAACAAAAAATATTAAAATTGAATTTTCTTGAATAGTAGAAATAAATGGTAAGTTCACAGTTGTTGAGATTGAAGGATCACATTGAAGCACAAGAGAAATACTAATATTATTGATCCTTAAGAAATAAAATAGAGTACAAAGTGGCCTTTATTTAGGCAGATTAATAGGCTAACCCTAACCCTACTATCATAATCTAATCTAATCAAATCATAATATAAGATATTTTCTTAAAATATAATATCCATATCTAATCCTAATAAATACTAAACCATATCCCTAATAATAATACTTAATTAATATTTCTAAACTTGATATTCTCAACAACATTAACCCAATGTGAGCAAATATAATTGCAAAAGCTTTCCAACTAGTTCACTTGTCCAGGATTTTGAATAATCTCGTTAATTCAACACATCAGGCTTGCTCAAATTGAAAATTACATTGATGACATGCTTATATCTTTTTTGTCTCATTTGATCATACTACCGGCTTTAAAGATTAATTTACTGTGTTTTGTTCTTTATTACCATGGTTAGCATTTTGAAGTTAGCTTTCAAACTATCTACCATGGTAATCATTAATGTTTTCTTTATTACCATGGCAGAGTACTTAAATAATGGTTTATAAGTGGTTTTAAAAATTAGAGTGTTATAAACATCACATATGTGGTAGATGCAGAATCTATATTTCGCTCAGAAGTCTGATATACCACACAACATAGACAAAGTTGTGGTCTTTCCAGCTCCATTTGTCCCTAAAAAGCCAAAGCATTCTCCTTCCTGAACTGCAAAGGTTAATGAATCAACTGCAACCTTTTGCTGGTGAAGCTTCCCTTCATAATAGACCTGAAATGAGAAAAAAAATTTACAGCTAAATTATTCCATTATCATTTATAAAACAGCTTTGGTGATGAAACAAGCAAAATTAAATCATGTTGGAAAATACCTTACGGAGGTTGCGCAAATAGATGATGGAATTTTCAAGGGAACCTGACAGTACTCTGTTTCTTTCTGTTTTCACATCTACGTCTTCATCAAAGTCCATATCAACAGTTTCTAGGGAAGGTTCTAATAGTTTTTCCAGATAAGGAGGAGCATTACGTGGGACGATATTTTCCCACCACTTTTTGATCATGAACAGAGTCAATTTGAGAGAAGGAAAAACTTCAATTCCAAGTGTTAACACAAAGTAGCCAATGCTCTGTCATGAAAGAGGGGGGAAGATTAGATTGACCAAAGCCCATGTGTATGTGTACATGTTATCTATAAACACTGCATTCCTGCCTCCAAATCAAGAAGAGAATCGAGGAATAGAATTTTTGGTTCAAATTGCAAAATGTAACTCATGGGAGCTACATAGAAAAGAACTATCTACCATAGGCAATAAGAAAAGTGAAAAACAAAATTATGCATGAAACACAACTAATGAAATAAGAGATGGGTGTAGTGGAGACTAGAAACATATAGATGCTCAACATTTATACTACAATCAGTAGTTTCATTCAAGCAACTTAGTCACTTAAGTCTGTCCTTCTCCCATGTGACTTCATTTATCAGCTGCAACCAATAAACTATTACCAGCAAGTAGATCCTGCCATCTTATCCCTGTGTTTCCAATCTTTCTTTACACTATTATATTACTATTATTATCTGAAGAACCTTCAGACAAGCATACATGACTTCCAGATTTTAATTATTATAAGAGGACATGGAGCAAAATTTCAGTTGTATGTTCTACACGCAATATTAGCAAAACCCTATGACATTAATGACACAAACCTCAAGAGCAAGATAACAGATAGCAGCACCGGTAACATTCCAATCCAACACCCCATCACTTGTTTTATCTTTCATCCCTTGCCGTAGAAGAGCTAGTGAAGCAAGCCCATCAGCAAAACAAAATCCAGGAGATATTCTGAAGAAGTTCTGAAAGAGAAAAAAAAACAAGTTAAATAATGTAAAAAAGCTAATATTTGATATCATTAAATGTAAGTCTTTACCAAAGTGAATGATCATACAAGAATTTACATAATTAAAACACAATTGCATATTATCGCTGCCAACAAAGAAGTATAGATCCATATCCTAAATATCATGACCTGGAAGTGCCGGCTTTGTAGCCTATTACTTAAAACAAAACCTTATCCAACAACATGACATATAATAATGGTATTGGACAGCTAGAAGTTATTTATAGAAATTCAGAGGCGCATTAAGATGCTCCTATATTATGTTATTCTCAGGGCAATAACTACCTCAGCTAAAAGATCTGGTTTTCCTACAAGAAAAATACTTACCAGCACTGTCTTTGACATAATTTCAAGTAAGAAATTGCAAGGAAACAGAAGCATAAATAGACTTCATAATAATATTGTCCAACAACTTCAACTTTTTTTGCTCCAAAAAAATAAATAAAAAATCAACGCTTACTAGAAAGAGACGAGAGAGGAATAATAAATTAGTATCATGATCCTCATCAATTTGCAAATGAAAGAAACTCAATACAAATGATACTTTATTGTTAAAGCTCTCTGATCGCTGTGCACATCTGACAGGGAAAATCAATGATAGTAACCATTTACTAAGCATAATATAAAATCCCAACCTAAAATGGATCAATTGTGATAGAAGGAAACTTGTCTATTTGCAGTATCAAGGTAAAATGGACATTTTTCCCACATAAAATAAAAACATTGTAATGTAAAATTTATGGCAGACAATCATTTTAAGCTGTAAAATTTAGAAGTGTCTCAGATGGAGTTCTTTTTCCCTTTGGAAAATGGAGCCTAGATAGACACTTCCACTTCCCTCTCCTCTGCTGGTTGTTGGGATAAAAATAATTTCAGCAAGAGGATGCAATTCATATTGCCAGCCCCTGAACCGACATGTATTAATACTAATCATCTGAAGAAGAATAAGGGTTTCCAACCTTAAGGAAAGAATTGGCACTTGTTGTTGATGGTATCAGCCCCATAATGAATGAAATAACCATAAGTACTAGACCAGTGAAGAAGTGGACCAGGAGAACCACATTCTGCGAGGAAAGTGAATATCTTAATTTTTATAATTTGTTCAAATAAAGAAATGATAGATTGAAATCCCCCCACACCTGGGCAATGGTATGGTCAGAAAAGAAAAATGTGAGGCAGTATGTTGATGATGCAATTGCCAGTCCATACTCCAAAAACATGAGGACTGTTGGCAGCAAAGAAGGCCCACCAATAAACTGATCCAAACCTATGGTAATATAAAATACACACAAATAAGCATCGGCAATTATAATATTGCAAAACAAAATGATGATGTCAACAGGTTATATTTAGATTTTCTTCAAGGACTTGAATGGGAATTTAGAAGAGTAGGGTGGGGTAGTCATTAGGGCTTAACCTTGACCTGGCTCACCAGCTCTACTAGACCAAATCAGGCAAGGCTAATGCAAAAGCAAAATTAGCAGAACTTGCCATGGTGGCATTTTATTTTAGGCAAGACATTTTAAGCACATTTCACAAATTACAAATAGCTACAGGATCATGCCTCTGCCATGTTCTTCCCACGTATAATCGTCACATTCATATGAATAAATATGAGATATAAAATGTGAGCTGTTGGAGTGTATACTGATATGATTGGAATTTATTATCTATTCATTCTGAGGAGAGGGACACACCAACACACACACACAAGAGGGAGAGAGAAAGAAAGAAAGAAGCCTTTGCTTCAATGGCTCATAAATACATAATAATATCATATCCCTATCTACAGCTTCAATAACAAACTAAATCTTCTATAATCCTAACAGATTTTAAAACAAAAAAAAACTCAAAATTGAGAAGTAAACATCTATTGTGTCAAAAAATTATCCAACGTGAAAATCAGACCATTAGGCTCCAAATTATAGCGTTTGAAAGTTTCACCCTTATCTGTGTTTTCTTCCATTTTCCTACTATCAACCTGTTTTTATTATTTCCACAACATAGATCTCGCAAGTGTATTACTCATTTGCCTAAAATAGTTCAGTGGTTATAAATATTTAAAAGAAGAAAAAGAGCCTGATCAGACCAGGTTGCCAAATCCAATTTGGGACTGGGCAAGACTTTGATGTCACTATCTAGAGTGTATCGACAATTACATTTAATATGAATTCTTTTAGGAAGTATATTAATGTAAATATATTAGAATCAATTAGTATTGCACATAATCCGGGATTATGATTACGGTTAGGAAATCAATCATTATAATGAGCCATTAATTATGAGGCTCCTCTCTTGTATATGAATACCCCTCTTGTATACATGAATAAGTAAGCATTTAAGAATACATTTTTCCTCTATCTCTCTCTAGCATTACATGGTATCAGAGTATTAGGGTTCATTCTTGGCCAATTTGATTTTCCGGTAGCCACTGTTACTATAGCGTGAACAATGACAGATCTTGAGGGTTTTTCCACAAGGTACAAAATGTGTCACCGCGTTCTGATTGGTCGTTCACTGTCTTTCGGTCTCCATTTGACGGTGCGTGGCTCACACGCGTACGCTGACAGTGCCTCCTTCCCAGCGCGTTTCCGACGGCGATTCACTTTTTCGGCGTCGACTTCCTATTTCCAATGTATGCAGGTTGGTTTGGGGCTGAAATGAGTGTGTTACGTGATTGGGTCTGCTTGTTCCTCTTCGTCCTAGCACTGTTTCAGCGCGTTTTTTGATCAATTTGGCTTCTGGTTAGTTGGCTTCTTACTTTCTAGTTGTGCAAGTGTGCTATTCGGTCACTGGGTTGATTGTTGCTACTATTTGGTCACTAGGTTGACATTTGCTATTGTATTTAAAGGATCTTGAAGCCTCGCTTGGTATATTTTTGTCTCTGGTTCGCTGATCCGTTAGTTTTCACATTGTTATGTTACAATCTGGTTGTGTGGCTGCCTTTTGTGGTTCCTATTGTGATTGTTGCTACTGTATCATTGAGGATTTTGAAGCCTTTGCAGTATTTCTTTTTCGGTTCAGATCTATTTTTACAGGTTTGGTTGTGAAACTAGGTCATTTGTGAGACCTTCAGGTAGTGTGACTTGGCATCTTTGCATTCTGTTCACATTTGTTTTGATGGCTGATTTAAGACTGGTGTCACTACTGAAATTGTTCCTCTTGATAATCAAATCACTGATCATGGGTTTGCTCCGTCCACATCAAGTGCTCTTGCTATAGGAAACTGTGATTCTTGTCTTTCCATTTCTTCCTCCAAGTTGATCATCGATTCCGGTGCTACTGATCATATGACAGGTAACCATCACTTGTTCTCCTTGTACGCACCTTATGCCAATCCCTCTAGTATAACAATTGCCAATGGTTTTTACTCTCGTGTTCTTGGCTCTGGCACTGTTAAACCTACTCCATCTGTTTCCTTTACCTATGTCCTTAATGTCCTTGACCTTACATTTCATCTTTTGTCTCCTAGCAAGCTTACTCGACAATTAAACTATTTTATCACACTCTTTCCTAACCATTGTTTGATTCAAGATCTCAAGACGAAGTAAACTATTGGTAGGGGCTATGAATTAGGTGCCCATTACTTTCTTGATGATTAGGTGCCGGTTCTGTTGCTTGCTCTAGTGGTTCGTCACCTTTTGACGTTCATTGTCGTTTGGATCATGTGTCTTTGTCTTCTTTGAAGAGGATGAATCCTCACTTCTATCATTTGTCGTCTTTAAAATGTAAAACATGTCAATTTACTAAACATCAATGTGTTCACTTGGCACCTCGAGTCAATAAACGGATTGTGTCTCCCTTTGATTTAGTCAATTATGATGTTTGGAGTCTATGTCCTGTTGACTCAAAGCCTGGTTTTAAGTACTATGTTACCTTTATTGATGATTTTTCTCATACCACCTAGCTCTATTTAATGAAAAGTCGTTCTGAGTCGTTCTCTCATTTTTGCAACTTTTGTGCTGAAATTCAAACTCATTTAGTGTATTTGTGAAAACCTTAATAAGTGACAATGCTAAAGAATATTTCTCCGCCCAATTTCAAACCTATATGCTGCAACCTGGCATGCTTCATCAGTCCTCCTGTGCAGATACATCAGCTCAAAACGGTGTTACAAAACGTAAGAATCGGCACTTACTAGAAGTTGCTTGGGCTATAATGTTTTAAATGAATGTTCCCAAGCCTTTTTGGGCCGATGTTGTGTCTACTGCGTGTTTTCTTATTCGTTGTATGCCCTCTCTTGTTCTCGGTGGTGACACTCTATACACAACTATGTTTCCTTCCAACTACTTGTTCCCTATTGACCCAATTTTTTTTGGTTGTGTCTGTTTTGTTTAAGATGTCCATTACACTATTACAAAACTTAATCCCAAGTCTCTCAAGTGTGTCTTTCTTGGGTATTCTAAGGTTCATAAGGGTTATCGGTGCTATTCTCCTATTCTTCATCGTTATCATTGTCTACAGATGTTACCTTCCATGAGTCAACTCCGTTCTTTCCTTTCTCTACTCCGCTTACATCCCGTGACACAACAGAAGGTCTTGATGATATATTGGTGTATAAGGTTCATCTACCACCAGTGCAAGTGTTTGTTTTGGCACCTGCTAAACCACCTCTCTGTCATGTTTATCGGAAACGTCCTAGGAAAAGTTATGTAGTCGATCATGTTCATGGCCTACCAATGCCTGCTTCGGCGTCTAATCCGGCACAAGTCCTCCCCGCTCCTACTACTGAACTTGCCCTTCAACTAGAAACAATGCTTGGTACTTTTGAAACTTCTAATGACTTGCCCATTGCCTTACGGAAAGGTAAACATATTTGTACCTATCCCATTTCTTCTTTTGTTTCTTATAACCACTTGTCTCCTCCATCTTGTTCCTTTATAGCATCCTTAGACTCTATCACCATTCCCACTACTCTTTACTAAGCCTTGGCCCATCCCAGCTGGGGTGCTACGATGAAAGAAGAAATGATGGCCCTTGATAAAGCAGGTACTTGGGCTCTCGTTGATTTACCTTTTAGAAAGAAGGCAATTGGGTGCAAGTGGGTGTTCAAGGTAAAAAAAAAAAAAAAAATGGCACCTTGGAACGTTTGAAAGCTCGATTGGTTGCCAAGGAAGATGCTCAAACCTATAGTGTCGACTATTCAGAAACTTCTCCCATGTGGCAAAATTGTCCTCTGTTCGCTTCTTCATTCTATGGCAGCCACTTATGGTTGGGATCTTCATCAATTGGATGTTAAAAATGCTTTCTTGAATGGTGATCTTTTAGAGGAAGTTTACATCAAGCAACCACCAGGGTTTGTTGCTTAAGGGGAGTGTGAGAAGGTATACCACTTTCAGAAGTCTTTACATGGTTTGAAGCAGAGGCTTTGTACTTGGTTTGACAGGTTTAGCTCTGTGGTTAAGAAGTTGGGTTTGAATCAGAGTAAGTGTGATCATTTTGTGTTTTATCAACATATGGATGCTGGCATGATTCTCTTAGTGGTGTATGTTGATTATATTGTTATTACGGGTAGCAATACTTCGAGAATCTCATCACTCAAGGCCTATCTTAATTCTCATTTCCAAATGAAGGATTTGAGTCTGTTAAAGTACTTTCTTGGGATTGAGGTTATGAGCAGCACCAAGTAACTTTCTCATGATTCCTAATCCTTTTTTGAACATTGATGACAGCGTAATGTTTGACAAGATACCTGAGGATGTGAGAAAAAAGGTTGATCCTAAGAAGATCAAACCATTTGCGTATCCTGAGAGATACCGTAGACTGATTGGGAAATTGAACTATCTCACGGTGACTCGCCCTGATGTGACCTTTCCAGTTAGTGTGTTGAGCCAATTCATGACAGCACCGACTGTTGCTCAGTGGGAAGTGTTGGAGCACGTCTTACATTACTTGAAGGGCTTACTTGGTCGTGGTATACTCTATACGAATCATGGCCACACCAAGATTGAATGCTTTTGTGATGCAGATCATGCGGGGTCAAAGGCTGCCCAAGAGATCCACCACTGGATATTGCGTGTTTATGGGTGGAAATTTAGTGTCCTGGAGGAGCAAGAAGCAGGATGTGGTTTCTTAGTCTAGTACAAAAGCCGAGTATAGAGCCATGGCTTAGACAATACAGGAAATTGTGTGGATTCACCAGTTAATGAAGGAGGTTGGTCTTGCCACGTCATTGCCCATAAAACTGTGGGGTGATAATAAAGTTGCTCTACATATAATCTCTAACTCTCTGTTTCATGAACGTACGAAACACATTGAGATTGACTGTCACTTTGTACGCGATAAGATCAAGGAGAACTTTATCTCTATAAGGCATGTGTGGTCTAGTGACCAATTGGGTTATCTTCTGTCTAAGGCCTTAATTGGGTTATCTTTTGTCTAAGGCCTAAGTTGGATCATGGATGTTAATCATGTTCAACTTGCTTATGAAACTTTCAAATGTAGATTTCTCCAATGTTTCTCGTGGTGCCACAATGCTTTTGCCTCCGTACTCTGAAGATAGAAGAAGGTGGATTTGGTTGACATCGAGACAACAAAGGAGGTCGGTGATCACAGGCCTGTTTAGAGAGCATCAGATACTCGACAACATTGGGAGTTACGATTGCGACGAGATCAACAGTCAACAGATACTCAACAATTTTGAGAGTAACCGGCTGCGAAAAGATCGACGGGCAGCGGCGACGACAAGATCAAAGATAAAGGTCCCATAACTGCTTGAGTCTCAAAGGTCCATTTATTTTGTCTGGACTTGTACTCCTTTTTGAGTCTCAGAGGCCCATTTGTTTATCTGAGCTTGTACTCTTTTTTGAGTCTCAGAGGCCTACGAATTTCTAAAACGACAGATTGGTCCCTCAATTTGATAAATGACAAATTGGTCCTATGAATTTCAAAAATGACGGTCCTCAAATTTCTAAAATGGCAATTTAGTCTTTTGTCAAAAAACTGTAGCGTTTTAATATACCAAAAATGCAGCCCTTTTTTTAATTAAATATAACTTGATAGCAACCAACAATTTAGGTCAAATTCTTCGAAAGAAAAACATAGGTTCTGGTCCGACTCTTCTGCGGGTAGTGGTCGACGAAAAATCCGACGGTGATGAAGATCCAAGGTTTTCCGATAATATTGAACCGTGGTCCCTATTCTTCAAGCAGTCCGAAAAACACTCCAGTCCAGCCTCCCCATCTGTCGGGGCTTTCTCCGTTCGAAGGCTCGGATTAGGTTGACGGAGTGAGTGAGCGAATACGACGGTGGTGAGCGCTGCTTTTGGTTCTGGTCTCGCAGCACCTCTGGAACGTCTGGATCTGTCTGTGGTGGTCCACCAGTCTCGCCAGCAACCGTGTCGCTGAATCTGATTTCCGGTCGACATCATTCTGTCTTGCCAGAGTTCGCGACTGTCTCTTGCTGTTGTGTGAAGCTACTGACACCTCTAGTTCAAGTTTGCTGGAGAGGAAGGTGGCTGTAGTGACGGTGATCTGAAGGTGGCTTGACACCTCTAGTTCAAGTTTGCTGGAGAGGAAGGTGGCTGTAGTGACGGTGATCTGAAGGTGGCTGCCAAGGTCTAGAGGGCCGAGCTCTGGTTCAAAACTCCCCCTGAAGCTCTCAACTTCTCTGGTTCTACGGTGCTTTTCACTCCCTCCGTTATTTTAATCAGAGACGTATTTGATGGTGAGACAGATCAATAGTGACTATGAACCAAGGGCGGCGTTGTGACGTAACGACGTGACAATTGGTGGACAAATATAGGAATAGGAGCGAACTATGACTGAGCGACACAATGAGTGGAAAAACTGAGAAAGCAAGCAATTCGCTTCTGGTGAGTGCAAGTAAGAGCAGGTTCTTTCCCCTTCTTGCTCAAAGCTTTCTTCTTTCCCTGGTCTGAACGGAGTACACCCTGACTGGTGTTGGATTTCCTTCTCTGGTCCGAAGTCACAGTCCAAGCATCCTTCAGTGAAACATCAATAAACCAAACGTGTGACTGACAGCGGAGTGGTGAAGAAGAAGAACAAAGCCGCGACTTCTGGTGACTGTGTGGTAGACGATGGTATCCCTCGAATTTCTATCTCTCGGCGTTGTGTGTCTCGCTGCCTCTCCGACTTTGTCTCTTGATTCTGTGCTCAACAAACTCGCCTTCCTCCTTGTGGAATGAAGGTGGAACACGGAGGAGAGAACTCTGGAGGGGCACTGAATCACCAGCGCCAGAGAAGCAACAAGGAACTGATGATTTTCTTCAAGGATTAATCCCGCTCTGATACCATGTGGAATTTATGAGAGAAGAATTGTATTTATTCTCATTGCATTGATAATGTTGTGATACTGATACAATACCTACTTATATATAAAACAGAGAGATAAGACTAAACAAATTAAGGAGAAAATTGAGTAACTTATGGAGGAAATTTAGGAGAAGAACAAGAGAAATATGGAGATAATTGAGGAGAGAATAAAGTGGAATTATAATATAATATTCCCACATATTCCCACATTTTTCTATCCCGTCGATCTAATCTTTCACTCCTTAGTCCTTTCCCTCATAATTTTTGTTCTCTTACACCAACGAGATTTTACATTGCCTCTAAATAATGTTCATTGTCAAATTAATGACAGTGCTAAAACAAATACTACCTCCGGTCCTAATTATAAGACCTACTTGACTTTTTTTTGGAGAGATTAAGGAAGGTAAATAAGTTACTTAATTATTTCATATGTTGTGTATCCTTAGATTATATATTAGTTTTAGTTAAACTAATTGAAGAAAAAAATAAAAATACTCTAAAGTAATTTAATTCGCTTTCTTAATCTCTCCAAAAAAAGTCAACTAGATCTTTTAATTAGGACCGAAGGGAGTAATTTGTAGAAGATTGGGAAACATACCAAAGATGTAAAAGAGAACAACCGCAACAGAGGTAGGAAACAAGAAGCTCACAAAGTCCCATATAAATGTAGAAGCCCAATATGAAAAAATAGAAACCTGAAGTAAAATATATCAACATCAGATAAGTATTGGCAAAGATAGAATACAGAATCTTAAAAAGCTACTTCTTTTGAAATTAAGATACCCCACTGATTAGTTGTTGGTGCTTAGCTTTAACTTCCCGTTCCTGCACCAGTAAAACACTACAGTTCTTTATCCCAAAGAGACAGAAAAAATTGAGAATAAAAATCCTCAGACACTCGTGGCTAAAAACTTGCTTTGGCATGCCACTGTGACAAGGACGAGGAGGAGGAGAACTATAATACACTTCAAAGCATTGCAAGGACAGCAACTTGGGAAGATATTTATTAGGATAGCTGGCAGGCAGGTATACATATTAAAAGCAGCATACAAGAGGGAAGAAAATCACACTTCAAAAGCATTCACAAATGAGTATTTTCAAATTATGTAGAACTGAATTTTACAAGCAGAAATAAAAAACATTAAACGATAAAAAGTAGTACTGTTTTTTTTTTTTTTGGTAGGGATCAAATGAAGAGCACACATATCACACACACACACACTCACACTCACAAACAGTGCACAGGATCAAACCTGTGACCTCTCTCCCAAAGGGACAGGTGGGTGCCAATTGATCCAAGGCTCACTGGAAAAAAAAGAAAGGATTGCATATATAAGGGCTTGACAGGAACAAGGAAGCCAGAACTTTGAGATAATCTGCAGTCTTTGCAGCGTTTTGCAGATATGTTTGTAAGGCAATGCTCTGATTTTTAGTAATCTCTTTTCATCTCTTCTGTGGCGTCAGGATGGGTCTTATAAACTCCCTTTAGTAAAGTGGGTCAAAATATACTGAGCCAAGCTGAACTTTCAAATTGAAAATCTGAAATTTCTTATTCTATTCCGAAACAGAAGCTTCAATATATTGAGTAAGTAGGACGCTGAAAATCAGCCAATCAATCATTGACAATAAACATACAACATCCAAAAAAATTGATTTCAGTCCTCAATAAACTACCATAATTCTTCCCAAGAGTTGCGTCTCCTTAGCAGCATATATCCCATATGATGAATTCCAACAAAAACATCATCTACTATTAAAAACTGCTTATCCGGTAAATTTTAATATGCTATAAATGTAAGCAAGCATGTAATAACAAAAAAACCCTAATTGACTGTCTTGACTCTCGAAACAGTAGGATGGGCACTGATAGAGGCATAAAGCAAAATAGAAAAGGAAGCACTTTTTTCAGGGCGATGAAAAAAAGTTAGCACCATTTAGTTGAAAATATGATTGCCAATCACCCAGAAAGTGTACAATGGAATACAGAATTATATCAGATGATTCATTGACACAATACACATTATTTTAGTCTATCAGTTGCTGCCGCAAACCACTTAAAGTTTCTAATTATAGAACCACAACAACAACAACAGAGCCTTAATCCCACTAGATGGTATAATTATAGAACCACTGAAAGTTATAAATAATTGTTCAAAGAGACATCCTTAATCCAAAAGCTGCAAGCAAACTTATTAAAAAGATGCCAAGTTGGTTTCAGGCTGTGCATTAGAAGTTACCTACCTTTACAATGGAAACAGCAAATGAGGCGGGTATGAAAGAGAAGGCAATATTGACAATTATTGCAGCCGAAAAAGCATCCAGATCCTACAAAATTTCATCTTAAGTCATCAAGACTTTGATAGGTATAAGAGAGAATGCACTGCTAACTCCAAAATGTTGCTTAAACAAAGCTAACAAGCACACAAGATATCACGTATCATGATATCACGCAATCTAATTGTTGTAAGCAGCCTGCTTACTATCATATCATTTAAGCATCATGATACGTGATATCTAATTGTACAAGATATCACGTATCATGATGCTTAAAAAGCATTCATTCCCAGGAAATAAAAAGGTTGCTTACATGACGTTGTAAGTGCTGGCTTTGTGTCATTGGTAGAGGGTGGTTACGTGTCTGAATGGTCATATTCATGTCACCAGTAGCAAGCCTAAGAATTGCGGCATTCATCAAATTGATAAAGGTTGGACCAGAATGCTGGCAAGAACAGTTGTGTAGAACAGTGTAGCCTAAGCTTCCATCATTGTACTGCTCATCCATTAAAATTGCTCCATACCTGTTTAGCAAAATACATTGCAAACGAATGTAGAACAGCTTTGCTGGTCATATTAAACTCACATAATAAATGCCCCTTATTTCTTCTGGAAAAGACATGTAAAGTACAACAGACAAAAATAACTGATCCTGCCTTAGTTTTCAAAAATAATTTTTTAAAATAATTCTGCCACGCATTTTTTAAAACTTAAGAATTTGAAAAATAGTCAAACGCACATGAGTACCAATATGCAAACATTATCTCGACAAAAAAGCTGTCTTAAATATTAAAGAACTCAAACTTGTGCCATGTAGTTAATTGTAAGAGTCTAAATCTTGGTATATGGCCGTTATTGTCTATGAAGGTGTAATGGTACCAATTTTGGGGAGAAGAAATTTCAATGAAAATCTGGAAAAAGGATTGAAAGAACTGAACGGAATAAAGAAATACCATAGAATTGGCATTTCTTGCCCTTGTTTTGTGAGTTCACTGAAATAATCTGTAGCTGAGATTGTCCTTTTTTTCTTGACTAAATAGATTTAAAAACATTGAGAAAATATTCTCCATGTCTGAATACAACCATTTTTTGACACAGCCAATCTCTTTTTCATTCTTGTATGAGATAGGTTCCAAGGAGAAATTGCTACGCATTTTAAGCTATCAATGTAGCTAAACCAGGTTCATTCTCTTCTGGTTTTCTAGGACCAGGGGGATAACCTACTTTTCCTCTTCCTTTAAAATGTTGTTGAATAGATTTGAGGTTATCGATAAAAAAATGTCTAATCACTTTGTTTTTTTTCTCCAAGTTACTTCAACAGGCATCAGCAACAAGGAGGAGGAAATATTGCCACTGGGCATGAACTGAACTTCTCATCTCCATGGTTTTTCTATTTGGTTCAGACTGCAGCTTGATGCCAAGAAATACAGGGCAGTTTCATTTTCTTTTCACTCCTTAACGAGTTTCAATGATGATAGAGGCTATAATATACAACAAAGAAAGAATGAAAAAGGAAATGAAGCAACTAATCCCAAGATAAAACGATTGAGATTTCAATATACAGATCACCCATGATTTCAACATAATCCAACAAATTTTGCAATCCCAGGAATAAGGAATCTTTGAGATTAACATTGTGAGAATATTACGCATTTATTATGATTATTATCTTATTATTATGATTAGATATAGGTATATTATATTTTATGATATTTCCTATTATATCTCAATTAGTTTGATTGATTTTGATTTAATTAGATAGATTCTAGGGCTAGGTTTAGGTTTGCCTATATAAAGGCCTTTTATGTACTCTTTCTAATTAAGAGATAAAGAATAATATTTTATCTCTCAAGTTCTCAACATGGTATCAGAGCTATAGGGATCGTTCTTGGCCAATTTGAGTGCATTTTTCTGGTGGCCGTTGTTACTGTAGTGTGAACAGTAACAATGGCCAGCTCTAATTCCTCTATTTTTCCCGTTGCATCGTCCAGAACAGTGACAGAGAGAGAGAAGTTCCTGTTTCAGTCTCCTCTCCTCCTTTCCAGCAGTTTTCGGTGGTTTCCGGCGTCTGGGTTCATCCTTTCCAGATCATGATCGAGTTTGCTGCTTCATCCTTTCCAGATCATGAGTTTGCTGCTTATTGTGTTTATTGTGTTTGGTGTTTTTTTATCAAAACCCTAGTAACATTCCGGCACAGTTCTTAGCAAATTTGGGTTCTTCATCAACATCATCGTTGGTGGTAGTTCCTTGTTCTGCATCTTGCTGGTTGGATTGATTTTACGCATCGAGCCTCTCTCTCGTCGTGGTTCGGTCCTGGCTGACTTGTTGGCTGCGGTCCCGTCGTCCTCAACTTCGTATTCTTTGATTCTCGGTGAGTTCTAAATTTTCTGAGTTTTAGAATTTTCGCTTCTTCATCAACAACCCATCTCCTCTTTGACGTTGTCATCGTCGTCGTCAAGCCTTTCATCGTTGTTGGTGGTAGTTCCTTTGTGGAGCCGTGGATCGTGCTCCTCAACTCGTCCAACGACCGGTCCCGTCGTCGTCCTAGACTCAACGTATTTTTGAAGATTGTCGCAGCCTTTTTCATTGTGGTGGAGTTAATTATTGCATCTCCTATGCTTTGGTTTTTGCGATTATGGGGCGTGATGTTTGGACTTAATGGGAGTCCGCTCTTTTGTCGAACTTGTTGTGTTATATCTTTGTAACAAGTTGGGCAACCGGGTCCCCGTCTCCCAATTGTAGTCGAGTATCTCGCGTCCTCGGCTCGTAAGCACGGTTCTTCATCAACTCTCTAAATAGGCCTCGAGACTCAAGAAGTACAAGCTAAGGGGAGTGTCAGTAGTATAAAGTTGTATAAGCAAGTTGGACATGATTAAAATCCATGATCCAATTTGAGGGGGAGTGTGAGAATATTATGCATTTATTATGATTATTATCTTATTATTATGATTAGATATAGGTATATTATATTTTAGGACATTTCCTATTATATCTCAATTAGTTTGATTGATTTTGATTTAATTAGATTTTATGAGATTCTAGGATTAGGTTTAGGTTTGCCTATATAAAGGCCTTTTATGTACTCTTTCTAATTAAGAGATAAAGAATAATATTTTATCTCTCAAGTTCTAAACAAACATATCCAGCCAAGAGGCATGGAATTAATAGTAGTTGAGTCTACAGGCAATACGAATTTTCCCTGCTGCAAATGGATATAACATCATTTTGTAGCTAGCCATCTCACCCACCTTTATTGACAATAACAACCATATACCAAGATTTTATAGAGTTAATCCATGCCCAAAACTCCTTCCTAAGAAACAATAAGCTGAGGCAAACAGAGATATAAAGACCATATGACTTCAATCCAAATGAAAAAAAGAAAAAATAGATTGACAAGAGCTGGCCTATGATATTTTAAAATGGAATTTGTAACCTTATTCACTTCACTATAAGTATCAACCTTTCTACATCCTCTCCCAATTACTTAGCAGTTTCAAATAGAAAATAAAGATTAAACACATAAAAAAGACAAGATGAATCTAGCTTGCATACCTAGACTGGTAAGATTCATTAAAGCTAGACATCAAATATTCACTCATCGAAAGTAAAGCAGGTCCAAGAATTGGCCCTGCTGCTTCCACTGCTTCATGTAATGCCTTTTCTTGATTAGGGAATTTATATACAGCTGGTTTGGCCCTTTGAATCCACCCTCCTTTAACATAATTGGCTACCTTCAACATGATAGTTAATCAAGTTAGATTCCATCAGAGAGAACCAATGTTAAATCACGCAGCAACAAAGCATAATGTCTAAGACTGAGTATTCCGGGGGAAAGACAGTACAGAAATCAACAGTCATTAACAGACCTCTTCAGCAATTGGAAAAGAAAAATTCAACGGAATTGGACCTCCCCCACCACCTCCGCTCAGCAAGGGATTAAAATAAGATGTTGTAAGAGTCAAGGACTGCTGATCAGGATGTGGCTTAAGCTTGAGAAACAGAAGGCCAATAAATAAGAAGACAGCAGGAATCAGAAGCTGGAAAAGAATAGTTTTGTGATCCCTGCGAGCAGATATTGCTCTCTTAATGAATAAAGCCTTGAAATGCTGCCAAAATGTGGACCTGGTACTGACACAACAGCTACAACATAGCATACTCGAGTAGCTTATGAAACTTGACACTGTAGCAAAGACTAAATAACAAGCTCTTGCCACTATGCTAAATATGAATCCAAAAATCTTGCTGTAATTTCCAAGAAATTCAAAAAGCCGTCTGATTTTGGATGGATGATCATAAGAAGCATGAGAAGGCAAAGAATCTGATATAAAGGGGCAATTTTTCTCCTCAAAACATTCAACATCATCATAGTCTGATCCTGCAACTCGCAAGAATACCTCCTCCAGGGTTGTGACAGATATACCATAGCTTTCAATACCAAGACTTTCTTTTCCATCATGATCAGTGGATTCCAAGCTAGAAACTGATTTTCTCAAGCAACTTTCAATTTCCCTGAACATGTTCTCAAAGGCTGATGAGGACAGAAGAGGAAGCCTGAAAGAAATCTCAGTTCCCACCTGAAACACGTCCAGTAAATTATGGTAAAAAGAACATCAATAATCATAATCACAGATATGAAAGAAAAGAAAAGAAAAGAAAAAAAAAAAAACTTCGGTTTCACATTAAGTTAAATTTTAAATAACATGGAATTCTAAGTACATTACACATGACTAAAGCATTAATTACGGTTTACCACACAAAAGCCTCAAGTCCACTGCCGCATATAATTTTCTTTTAAGCGTGCCAGTACATCTAATGCTGATGAAATGCAGATAACATGAAATTCACCAAAACTAGCTGAACAACAAATTAATTTTACAAAAAAAAAAATTGTTAAAATTTGGTTTGAAGAAATGAATTTTTCAAAGCAGTCTTTTACAGGTAAGCATATCAGACATACCATTCCACTAGATTATTTATTTTTCTTGAAAAGCTAACAACTAAAATTTCTAGAATTCCTTTCCCATTTCTTTTGATGTTCCATATTTTATGTATCAATTATCATCAATATGTTTCTTTGAGTAACCCCCCCAAAATCCTTAAAAAACAATAATGACAACTAGCATGAAGATACAAAAACCATAAGAATCAGATCAGAAAACTGTCCAGCAAACTAGCACTGCAGCAACAAATAATCACCAGATTTGCTAAAAAAAATCATTTTCTAGACAAAAAAAGGAATAGCAAGGAGATTTACAAGTACAAGAATGAACAGTCATTAAATAAGCAGAAAATCCCCAAGTTTCATGAACATAAAATGAAAGAGAAGATGATAATGCAGTCAAGAAGTCACGGATGCATACACAACCACTCATTCAGTCAAACACTCATTCAATTCATAACCATAAAAAGAAGGGAGAAACAATAGTAATGCAGCCCACAACACTCTCACACACACACCCCAAATGCACACGTGCTAGCATACACATTGCAAGAGCAGGCTATCAACATGGAAATGTTGAAACTAAGCAAGAAAAGCACATCACACCAACATTGTGTATGCGTTCACTAGCATACACACACACACTGCAAGAGCGGGCTATCACAATGAATATCTTGAAATCAAGGAAAGTACCTCACTCACACAAGTAGCTGATGGAACATGGCGTTTGACAATATCAGAAGCCACGGAAGCAGTTGGTGCAGACTGATAAGAAAAGAACAACAAAACCAAAATACAAGAAAGAGTGTTAAAAGACTCTCAATTATGAAGGACCAGCCACTGAAAAAGTAATTGAAGACAAATTTTAGGGCTAGGAGCAAACCTTCACAAGAGTTAAAGTATAACCAACACCATAGTGGTGCTTCAAGAAAAGGGAACTGTCAAAAAGATGATCACACAAAATAAGGAGAAAGAAAAACGCATATCAAGGTTTTAAAGAAAAATAAGAGATATAAGTTTAACTAGAAAATAACAATAAATTAAAATTTTTCTTTATTGAATTAGAGATATCAACACTCTCTGAGTTGCGTGTATTATTCAGTAGAAAGCATTACAATATATAGGCTCAAGAGTGAGCCATTAGAGGAGAGAATAACGTAATTACATAAAATGATAATTAGCCTAATCAGATTACTACAAATTAGGAGTAATAAAGAGTCAATCAATTAAAGAGATTCATGGGATCTTGATTCTGATTTCCAACATGATTTTGATTTGATTCTGATTTCTAACACTCCCCCTCAAGCTGGAGAATATATCTCAATCATCCCCAGCTTGCATCATAACCCTTCAAATTTAGCTCAGCCTAGTGGTTTTGTCATTGCGTCCAGAATTTGATCTGGAGATCGTATGTAGGACAAATTCATGATGCCCTTTTCTTTGAAAAAGTGTCTGTCTATCTCAACATGTTTCGTTTGATTGTGATAAACAGGATTCTTTGTCATTTCAATGCTAGCCTTGTTGTCACACCAGAGTTGCATAGGTCCCTCATATGGAATTCACAACTCTATCAATAGCTAGATAACCCAGAGTCCTTCACATACTCCTTCGCTAACGGCTCTCAACTCTGCTTCTGCAATACTTCTTGAAACCAAAGTTTGTTTCTTGCTTCTCAACGTAACCAGATTTTCCCACACATGTGCAGTATCCTGAGGTTGACCTCCTATTCTCTCTATCTCTTGCATGGCCATCCGTGTAGATTTCGATGTTTCTTCCAGTTCCTTTCTTAAAGAAGATTCCTCTTCCAAGATTAAGCTTCAAATAGCTCAGAATTCTGTATACAACTTCCATGTGCTCTTCATGTGGCTAGTGCATAAACTATTCCAATTGCATAGCTAATATCTGGACGTGTGCAGGTTAAGTATATTAGCTTCCCTACTAGTCTTTTGTAATGTTCTGAGTTAATTGGGACACCATTTGGTTTGATCTCTAGATGACAACTTTCTTGCATCGGTGTTCCTTTAGGTTGAACCCCTAACATTCCTATTTCATGTACCAGAACCAAGGTATACTTCCGCTGGGATACGTTGATGCCCTTTTTGGTTCTTGCCACTTTTATACCAAAGAAATATATCATTTGACCGAGATCTTTCACTTGCAATTCATTTAACAAGTTCCTCTTTAGTTGGGCAATAGAATCTTCATCATTTCCTGTAATAACTATGTCATCAACATAGACAATTAGGATAGTGACTCTCCCCTTATCATGCTTGATAAACAACATGTTATCTGCTTGCCCTGTTTATACCCTAGTTTCTTTACTGCCTTGGTTAACCATCTGAACCATGCCCTTGGAGATTGCTTTAGCCTATACAAAGACTTGTTGAGTTTGCAAACTGAGTTGTTTGGAGCTAGAACTTCATCTAGGATATCCATGTAAACCTCTTTCTCCAAGTCACCATTCAAAAATGCATTCTTAACGTCCAGCTGATGTAATGACCAATCCAAGTTAGCTACAATTGACAACAGTACTTAGATTGTATTGAATTTAGCTACCAGGGCAAAGGTTTCATGGTAATCGATTTCATAAGTCTGAGTATACCCTTTTGCAACCAATCTTGCCTTGTACTTGTTGATACTTCTATCAGGATTGAATTTCGAGGTACAGATTCACTTGCATCCCATCAGTTTCTTTCCTGTGGGAAGAGCTGCGATTTGCATGTTTTATTATCCTCAAGTTCCTTTAACTCTTCTTCTACAACTTGCTTCCAATTCGGATCAGCCATAGCTTGTTGTAAAGTATATGGAATTTTAATCTATGCACTGTTTACAACAAAGCTTGGCATCTTTGCAGACAAATTGACATATGAGACAAATCATTGAATTAGATGCTGAGTACAAGATCTTACCCCTTTTCTAAGTGCAATAGGCCAACCCAACCCTTTAAGATCTAATCCAAGGTCAAAGTCATGGTCATTCCTTCGAGTGGGAAAGATATTTCTACCATTATCTTCCTGATTGTCTCCTTCCTTCGGATCTACCTTCTATATCCATCCTTGAACTAACCTCAACATGTGTTTCTAGTTCATTAGGTGTAGGTTCAGGTGGAATAAGTTCAGGTTGGTTGGATGGAAGAGTGGTATCAGGAGGAAATGATGATAAGGTATCAGGGATTGGTGTCAAGGTATCAGTGTTATCAGGGACTTTGGAAGTGGGATCATGTGAAATTAGCCATTCGATATATGAGTGCTCCTCCTGAATAGGTAATTTGGAATAATAGACATCCTCCTTATAAAATACAACATCTTCAGAGATGAACATTTTCTTTGAGGTAGGGTAGTAACACTTATACCCTTTTTGAGTGGAGGAGTAACCAAGAAATATACACATTTGGCCTTAGGCATCAAATTTGCTTCCATCATGTTTATGAATGAAGACAACACAATCAAATACCTTTTTGGGTAATGGGTTGATAAGGGGACAATTGGGAAAGATTTCAAGGAGTTTTTGAATGGGAGTAGCATAGTTAAGGACTTTCAAGGGCATTCGATTGATTAGATAGGCAGCAGTTGAAACTGCATCACCCCAGAAGATCGTGGGTACATTTCGTTCCATTAATAAAGTTCTGGTTACCTCCAATAAGTAGCGGTTTTTGCGCTCAACAACTCCATTTTGTTGAGGTGTGTAAGGACAGGAGTTTTAGTGATGAATTCCTTACTGATCAAGAAACTCCTTAAAGGTTCCACTCAAGTATTCCCTAACATTGTCACTCCGGAGGACCTTGAAGGAAGTTTGAAACTGATTTGTCACATAGGTTTGGAAGCTCTGGAAAAGCTTGGCTACCTCAGATTTTTCTTTCATTAAGTAAACCCACATGGTTTTTGTGTGATTATCTATGAAAGTTACAAAACATTTAGCATTTGCCAGAGTTTTTGTTCTTGCAGGACATCAAATGTCACTATGGATTAGTTGGAAAGGAGTGGAAGGTGTGTAGGGCAGTTTTGGGTATGAGGATAGTGTTTGTTTAGCGAGTTGACAAGTTTCACAATGAAAAGCAACTGAATTCCTAACAGCTACAGGAATTGATTATTAGCTACTTCAACAAACTCAGCTTTTGCTGTTTTGCTAACAGAAATCCGAAACCGAATCTAAAGGAAATAAAGAACCAAAAAGGTTAAAAATGCTACAGCACTATCTAATTGCTGCATACTAGTAATGGAAGACAAGCATGAGCCAAGAAGCCAAAAACGCAATCATACACATCAGATATGCAAGGTGTAGATAATTTGAGAGAAAAATATTAATCTTAATTCATTAATCTTAATCTCTGAATCATAGAGAGTACATACAGGCCTTTATATGGGCAATCCTAGAGCTAACCCTAGAATCAAATCAAATCAAAATAATATCAAAATCATTAAGATATAATATCCTACGATATAATATATCTATATCTAATCCTAAATATGATATATCTATATCTAATATAATAATAAGATAATAAATGCATAATATTCCCACACTCCCCCTCAAGTTAGATCATGGATGTGAATCATGACCAACTTGCTTATGCAACTTATTGGGGTCTCGACAATGTTGGGAGTTACTGCTGCGACAGGATGAACGGGCAGCAAATACACGACAACTTTGGGAGTAACTGGTTGCGACAAGATCGACAATGAAGGTCCCATAACTAGTTGAGTCTTCAAAATCCTTAGGCTTATACTTCTTGAGTCTCAGAGATCCATTTATTTTGCCTGGACTTGTACTCCTTTTTGAATCTCAGAGGCCTACGAATTTTTGAAATGACAATTTGGTCCCTCAATTTGATAGATGACAGATTGGTCCTACGAATTTGAAGAATGACAGTTTGGTCCTCAAATTTCTGAAATGACAGTTTAGTCTTCTATCAAAAAACTGCAGCGTTTTGAATTTTTTTTTCATTTAGGTCAGATTCTTTCTTCTTGCACCGTGGACTGAGAGTTCTTTTCTTTCTCTTTTTTCGGCATTCACACTCTATTTCTGACGAGACCTAGCTTCGACCAGAGCTTGAGAGAGAATTGACGGTGGTTGGCCACGACTCAGTCGACGGTAGTGATGAAACGGTGACGGCGGTGAAGTGCTCTGGCCCAATCTCCTTCTCTGCTTCTCTAGTTCAAAAGTCTTGGCTTCCTCCAATGGTGGTGTGGAAGGAACAAGCCAGAGTAGATTCTTCGGTGCTTCTCACGGCGTCGTGCGCTTCTTCGATCTCATCTTTGCTTCTCTATTTCATCCCAAGTCTGAAGCTTGACTCTGACAAAGATTATGGTGGATGTGAAATCACCGGCGATGTTGGTTGATGGTCAGAAACTGCTGACGCTGGGTCTGACAGACGGAGAACCCAGGGAGCACTGAGACAAGAACGACAGATGACCGAGATTGAGACTGCCACTGGCATGGTTGATGACAACGAACAGAGTGATGGTGAACGGAGGGTTGCTAGTGATGGGAAAGGAAAGGAAGAAGAATCTGATTTGTTCCTTCTTTCCGACAATGGCGACGAGTTCTAGAATGGGTGTTTTCTGGTTCAACAAGAGATGTGGGTCTCTCGGCACTGGTGTGTCTTTCTGCCTCTCCAACCCTGTTTCTCTCAATTCTTAATGCTCGATGGTGGAGCACAAAGGAGAGAACTTGGGAGATACCAAGTCACCAGCGCCGGAAAACCAGAATGGAACTGCTAATTTTCTTCAAGGCTATGATTAAACCTGCTCTGATACCATGTGGATAATTTGAGAGAAAAAATATTAATCTGAATTCATTAATCTTAATATATGAATCATAGAGTACATACGGGCCTTTGTATAGGCAACCCTAGAGCTAACCCTAGAATCTAATCTAATCAAATCAAATCAAAATAATATCAAAATCATTAAGATATAATATCCTAAGATATAATATATCTATATCTAATCCTAAGATATGATATATCTATATCTAATATAATAATAAGATAATAAATGCATAATATTCCCACACAAGGCCAAGAAGATGATGACCTTGAAGATGACAGCATTCTGCTCCAACCAAATACACCAAGAACTGACTAAATTACATGCTGAAATAAAACTTAGGTTTTCTTATTCTTGCTGAAGCACTGAGAAAGTCATGAGACTCTCAAAAGCAACAATCAAGTGTTCTAGTTTACAGTCCAAATAGGAATCACTAGCCATAGTAAAAAGAAAGCCAAATGTAAGGACGTATTCATTATATCCATGAGTTATAAACCAACTCTAGAACTTTAGAAGGGCAAAAAAAGACAGATAATTTTCTCCTATTGAACTTCATTTTTCTTCTTTACCAAAAACAACTTAGAACCAGTTCTAAAAATTAAATTCCATGTATTATTCATTATTCATACTTGCTTTAAGAAGCTCCAAAACGATAATAAAGAATACTTAAATGAAGATAACCTTCCACAGCATTTCAAAGAACCATTGGCCATGATAGCTATCCGATCACCTAGTTCATCTGCTTCATCCATAGAGTGTGTTGTCAGTAATATTATCCTTCCTTTTTTTATTTTTTTAATTAGCTGCCAAGTCAAGCGCATTGAGTATGGATCCATTCCACTAGTAGGCTCATCAAGAACTATAACCTGCAAAGGAAGACAAAATATTCTAGTTTTGTCCAAAATATGAACAGACAATGATGAGCCTTCAATATGAACTCAACCTTGCTGTTTCCTATCAATGCAATTCCAAGAGACAGTTTCCTCTTCATACCACCAGAAAGAGCTCCCACTAGACTGTTAATTTTATCAGCTAAACCCACCTGTCCAAGCAAATTAACCAAGTTAGATGTAAACCAAATAACCAAGAAGAAAATCATTGAAGAAATTAAAAAGGAAAAAAAAAATCTAAAGTGAAAAATTGAACTCTAATCATACATATTCATAAAATGGTTTTCTTATAGATTGCCGAAGTACATCAAACTATCCCAGACAAGATGAGGGATCATAACACATTCATTAATTCTCCAATCCTTTCAACAATGCTACCTTGATACAAGAGATGTCTCAAGTGGAAACCACCATAACCATTTTACCGGTCCAAACAATAATTTTTGGACACCAAATTTTCAAGATAACCCTTCCTTGCTAGACCTAAAAACACTTCCCAACCAATAAGTTGATTACTCCTTAAGACCTTAACACATACACACCCAATCAAACTTCAATGTCTGAGCAACATCTCCTCGAGCACTAAACAGAGAAAAATTAATTTAGGGAAATACTGGAAAGAAAGACTGTCTATTAGTAATGCAGCTACCAAAGGAGAAAAATGACTAAACCAAGCTAAAATTGAGGCAGTAGTTTGGCTTCAAAAGTTTTTCCAAGTGAAGTCCAGTTTGTATGATTCTGTTTTTGCAAATTTTAGACCAAATATGGATTTAGTCGAGAAAAGATTTTCTGAAGTGTATACAGATATATTGGTTTATGCAGAGTTTTCGTCACATAATAACTGAGAAATAATAAACTCACCTCATCCACCATATTAGAAACAACATCCTTTAAAGAGTCTTCCTCCACACCCTTTAATACTGCAAATATTTCTAGATGCTCTCTCACCTGTATAATCAAGTTGATGAAAAATCAGAACATTGCAAAATGTAAACCTAAAGATTTATTTTACAAAGAAAAAATACCAACAACCAAATGACTAGAAAGCTATGTTATAAGACAATATAAATTACAAATATTAACAATACTCACATACGAGTATTTATATACATCAGAGTGAAATAGTTGATCATTTTATCTTGTTTTGTAATGAAAGCAGAAATAATTTCAAAACGAAGGAAAAGCAGAAAATGCCAAGATGATCATAAGGATAATAGAAAGCAAAAATTAGCTCAAAATACGTCCAATCCCTTTGCAATCACATCAAAGCACCCAACCCTGTACTTAAAAGTCATTAATTGATTGGTACAAAGCAAGCCCTAACAGAAAATGGTTGTGTTCCCAAAAAAATGCAAGGACAAAATTCTACACCCAAAAAAAAAATTATTCTGCTCTTCCCAAACAAACCGGATAAAAGCAATCATGGCTTATTATCCTCTAAGTTCCAATTCTACAACATTAAAACAAAGAAATAGCTCTGGTATTTAAGGGCCAAACTTTTGCCATCAAAGTTGCAAACTAACTAAACCTCCAATGGCAACTGGTTTCAGATAATTAACAGAATCAACATTTTTGGCACCAGTCTGCATTTCCTCTTGCCCCACTCCTCTGCCTAGGGATTTCAAGGCCTTTCCTCTCTTTTTTATTTAAAGAAATTTCCACAAAACAAATAATATATATTTATATACACTTGGAGAGATAGATGACAAGACAGGTGTTGTTAAGGGCATGGCTGTTCAGGAGCTGCCCACTATAATCATGAAGTCTACTATGTTGGAACAAAGTTCATGACATAGAGGGAGTACAGCAGTTAAAAGACAAGCTAGCTCTGAGACCTGGTAAATTTTTGGTGGTACAAGAGACACAGGATGTTAAAAGCAGCTTAAAACTCTATCCACTAAGGTAGCGAGTGATAAGTATAAACCACTCCAACAAAGTATTAAAAAATGAGACTCAACTGGGTCTGAGAGATTAGTTCCTACATAAAGAGCATATAGACTTTGATACACTATTGTATGTTTATAGAACAAGAATGGGGTTTTAGAGATAGAGAAGACACAGAAAAGGGATTAGAAGAGAAGACACACAAGAAGATATTAGAAGAGAAGAGAGCTATCTTGACTCTCACACAACTGTATACTGCATGGTCATGACAAAACATGATTGTACAAGAGGAGAGGGTGGCTATTTATAAATGATAGCCCCCCCCCCCAAACGGCTAGTAGGATAATTAGTATAATTTACTAATTATCCTACATATTATGTTTTATTCACTTAAGTCCCTAGAGCTAGTTTTACAATTGAGTCCCTAGGTTTACAATACTAGTTTCTATAACAGACTTGCTCTCATGTATTATAAACTAGAATACCTCTCAGCAGCCAAAATAAAAAAATAAAGTAGTCCCTGCAAAATTTGCAGTGTGACATATATAATAAAAAAATAATTCAAAAGTTTGCTATCAAAGAATGCAACTGACAGAAATATGAAAAGAAAATGAATAAATAGTTCAAGCTTTAAATTGGGTGTATGCATCACAAGAAATGCATTGCCAATAGGCAAAAACATAAAAATTAGCATTCTAAAATCAGCATCCAACGTTTGATTGAACAGAAACACTCAAGTCTCACTAGAGAAAAATAGTGAAAACAACTTACAGTCAACTCTGGAAAAAGTATGTCATTTTGGGGGCACACACCCAAAACCTTCCGTATATCATCCTACAGAGCAAGAGAGTTGAAATTTGAATGAACAAAAGATAAAGAAAATTATCAGTACAATTTCCCCTCTGGAAGCAGATGACCTTACCACTGCCAGCAGAAGAGATAACTTCACGTAAATACTCTCAAAGATCAAATTTATAAGTTATTACATTCAGATTGAAGTATGTAAATCACCTAATTAGTGTATACATGGGTCAATATCATTTAACTATTATTTGATAATTGGTCACTAAATTTTAGATTACTGAAACATTGATGACACCTTTTATTGGAATACATATAGGACTATCATCAGAGTTCAATAAACTAAAGCAAAGTAGCAAACCACTTCAACTTACAATATCAGTTAAAATATTCTTTCCAAACACCAAAGCATCCCCTGAAGTAGGAGGAAGAAGACCAACGAGCATTGAGATTGTCGTGCTTTTTCCAGCTCCATTGTGCCCTTTAAATAAATATACCGAAATACATACATATCAGCGAGCATTGAGATTTCTTTTGACATAGGTGCAAAATTTATTATTGTAGAGAAGCGAAGTACAAGGGTGGAGGATAAGATATCCCCCTGAAACAATGAAACAAAGAAGAATAGTAACAAGAGAAGGAAGGGGCGCAGCAAAGCTCACTGATCAATTCTGTCTGCAGAATAGAACTAAGGAGCATGAATAGGGGGGAAAGAAAAGAAAAATTCAGACTCTATAATACCTAAAATTATATCAATCTTAGTTAACAACTCACTACAACCACAGCGAGCCATCACCAATAAACACCAGATTTCAAGCGGAGATATTTGAAATAAATGTTTCAAACTCTTGTAGAGAATTACAATTATCAAGTATCAACACATCAAAGTTTAAGATATTAGTTTATCTTATTTATTAGAACAACAAATAGACCAAACAACAAAATGTCACCAAAAGAATAGATTAGACCCACATACCTAGAAGAGCAAGAATTTGATTTTCATACAATGTAAGCCGTAATGAGTTAACAGCACAGCAAGCGCCCTTTTTAGAAGCATACACTTTATGCAAATCCCTAATTTTAATGCACCTATAATTTTCATATCAGAAATAAAAAATCAGCTCGACATAAAATATCAAGTAGCACAACTGATGCACTTCTGTTGTACAAGACAAACCTGCCATCAATCTCTTGTTGTTTCATGTCCAAACTTATGGCTTCTATAGCAGGTTTGGAAGCATTTTCTGCTAGAAAATTTCCCTTCGACTTGGAAATCTTATCCGCAATTTCTCTGTCTGAACTGGAGGAACAATGTTTTACAGCTTGTTTCTTCCTCCAAAAGCCTTTTTGGAAAATAAAGTTCCATGAATATTGTGATCCATACTCCCTTGGAAGAACCTTCATGATGAGAAAGACAACATGGAAGTTCTATAAATAATAAATATTGGATATATCTTTCTAGACTCGTATTCTTCTTTTCCCAGGCAAGCAACATAGAATTGAAATGGACTTCTTGACAGATGCTCGCATACAGGAAGAAAGGGGGAGGAACAATAAACACTAAATGAAAACTACAGTCTCATTCTAGACTAGTCAAGCTGACGGGCCTGTCAACAAATGGAGCTGAGTGTACACAAGAGAGTGATAAACAGTAGGGGTGAGTGATTAGGTTTGTATTTCTACATTTACCCAACATAATAGAGGAAACACAGATATTTCCTCTCCCATTTCTACTGTTTGATTCGCAGGTTCTATCACAAGCTAAAATCAGTGGAAAGATTCAAGTAATCAAAGACATACCTTATCAAGATAAAGACCAACCGCACAATACAGCAGTGTATCAAGCAGCATCATCAGAAAACAGAAAAAAAAGTTTACTCCAGATGAATCCTGTAAGATTTATATGTTATCAAGTTTGGACAAAAAAATAGCTTCAAATAAGAAAGGAAAAGCCCTGTTGCAGAGACTTACCCGCCATATGTTGCTCCAACGAAGTCCAACATGAGCACGCTCATAATCAGCAAAGTTGATAGACCCCAAAGCAAAAGCCGTAGGCGAAAGCAAAGAAGCAACAACCTTTAAGACACTAAAGTTGGCAACCTCAAATCAATTAAATCAGCAGCAGGGAATATATAAGTTTGGATAGTAAAAAAAAGTAATAATTATAGGAAGCTCAAACACTTACATAGAGACTGCCTCATCATACACAGTGTAATAAGGGAAAAAGGCACCAAAGAAAGAAAGGGTTCCAACTGCTACAGCCGTTTTAGCCCGATTGAAAAATGTTGATATCAAAAATGACAACATAATTGCACTAAGCCCGAAAAGGAAGAAGTATGCAAACACCAGTGTCTTGTCACTATACTTGAATAAATTGTCCATTGTGCAAACTGTGATGATTCCAGAAGAGACTGCAAACTATAAAGAAACCAAATTGTAGAACCAGGAGATCCATTATAATTCACTCATTAAGTCAGTAACACAATCCAAATGAGTGGAGCAGATGAGGTGGCCTCTACTCATTGTCTGATTTTGTTTTGGATAGAGGAAAAATAAATTGTTAAGAGATAGAGAGAATTATGGGAAAAGAAGATGAGACAGCCTCCTAAAAAAAGAAGAAAACAAAATAACAAATATAAAGAAAAGAACACTTTTCTTAAAAAACAATAATACTTCCCCATCCCTATTACCTGACAAAGGGGAAAAAAAAACCCCTGAAAAAAGAGAGGATATAAGTGGGATGCAAGAGGTAGGACCCTTTGTCCGTAAATCAACTAGAACCAATACATCTTTAATTACTTGATCATTTCTTTCCAACCAGATACACCAAATCACAGTGAAATTTGCATATTGCCGCAAAACTTTGCCATCTCTATTAATACCCATACTGTAAGTAGCGTTAGGGTGTTTTGCCCCATACTAAAACAACAGCAAATCCTTATCCCACTAGGTGGGTCAGCTATATGGATCGAACAACGTTTTGCTCCACACTATACCAAAAACAAAAAACAAAAAAAACATATAACAGGGGATGAAAAGTTTACCTGCAAAGCATATGTTATAAACCATGAGAGATAGAACACACCATCTTTCAGGCCCATCATGTAGAGCCCTTCCTTAATTTTCTGTTCCTGGAATTTTGGATCAATATATTAGGCGAAGAAATCAAAAAAGTGAAAGACTTCTAAACATGAGTCGTGACAACAGATATCTAACATAAAGAAAAATTGAAATGTAAAAACATATCCATGTAACAGTGAAAGGCATAGGTAAATCAGCCTCCCAATTTTAAAACATCATGTAAGCAGACCTTCTCAAACACAGAATAGCTGATCAGTCGAGAAATTGGATACAGAAATCCCAATAAGTACCTGCACAGTAAAATCCCAAAGCAAAGATATAGCATGATGGATATTTTAAGGAAAAAAATGTTCTTATGAATAGAGTATATTAAATAGAATACAGAATTATTGGAGAGGAGCTTACAAAACCCCCATGAACTTCTTCACGATTGACTGGAACTGATCATCAGTGTACTCTCGCGTGGGAAATGGAGCCATTCGTATGTGAGCAGGGGAAAACTGAGTCCATGGAATTTTCAAAGAAAAATCAGTAGCATTGGACCGTGGCAGAGGATGTTCTACACTTTCAGTGCTAGGGGTTATGTCAGACTGCTGAGCCATGAATATTATAAATGAATCAACAACTTGCTGGAGCTGCAGAAAATACTATATCATTAATCCATCCCGTAAAATATAAAATATTAGATTCAAAAAAGGAGATAATGAAGCCTCAAATTTTGACAGAGATAGGTCCAACGAGAGACAAATGGAAACAAATTATAGTATAAATCTCCAAAAACAATCTATAAAACAATAAAATAGTATTTAAATAACTTACAAACTGAGATGTAAAACACCAAAAAGATATAACATAGAACATCACTCGTTTGCCCTCATTAGATTCATATATAGAAGAAGGGATAGGTTATTCTGCCTACTCTTACTTTGCCTACCTTTGTCTATTCCTCTCAATACCGTTAGATTATAATCTCATCCAACGGCAGAGATTTGAGGGATAAAATAAACCTTTTTACCTCTTCCTCTCTCCCACCCTTTCTCTCTCCTTCGCTAGAACCTTAGATTACAATTTTGCATTTGCAGTTCAATATACCTAATCTCCGAGTTGGAACCCTAAATTCTCTTCAAATAAAAATCATTCAGTGACTTTTGAGAACTGACCTTTTATTAGAGGAAATTTAAAGATCATTTAACAATATAATTAACAAATTTGTTTATTCAGCGACTTTTGAGAACTGACCTTTTTTTATCGTTGTGATTTTAATGTATTCAGACTAAACCAGAGCCTAGGCAATTCCGGATGGAGTGACATTGTAGCACATATAATTTTCTCAACGAAAAAGACTGAACGAGACGTTGTGAGTGATCTCGCTTCCAAAATCATAAACCCGATCAACCATAGATCTACAGAAGTAGTATGACAGATTTGTATAATTGAACTGCAAATGGAAAATTGTAATCTAGGTTTCTAGCGGAGGAGAGAGAGAGAGAGGTAGGAGGCGGTGGGAGAGAGGAAGAGGTAAAAGGGCTAATTTTATCCCTTAAATCTCCGGCCATTGGATGAGATTATAATCTAATGATATTGAGAGGGGTAGACAAATATAGGTAAAATAAGAGTAGGCAGAATAACCTATCCCAGCGAGAGAACACGTATTCTCCTCTCTTTCTCTCGTTCTCACTCTGTTTACTGATGCAGAAGGAACCAGACACTCAAATGAAGATATTCCAATGACTGGCTGACAACAGACGACGATGAAAGTGGCGCTGGTGACTTGCAGCCTCTCCAACTCTCTCTTCATTCAATGCTCAAAGCAATGATGGTGGAGCATGAAGGAGATACAGTTTTAGAGAGAGCAGTGAGTCACCAGCGCCGGACGAAGAAAACTTAATGAACTCTTTTGTCTTCAAGATCAATCTAGCTCTGATACCATGTGGACTTTGAAAGAGAAATATAATTCTTAATTAATCCCTTAATCAGAAAGAGTACATAAAGGCCTTTATATAGGCAAACTTAGACCTAACCCTAGAATCGCATAAAATCTAATCAAATCAAAATCAATCAAACTGACTGAGATATAATAAGAAATATCCTAAGATATAATATACCTATATCTAATCATAAGATATGATATAATATATTTATATCTAATATAATAATAAGATAATAATAACTGCATAATATTTCAACACAATCCCATACAAAAACAACAAAACAGATTGACGTGGCATATAGGTGACCAGAGTTCAAACCCTCCTAAATGTTAGGATGAGTGATGATTAGAGAAAAAACACTTCTGATTTGCACGCCTGCCCACCAAATGACATCCATTCAAAAACAAGACTCCTACTAAGACAAAAACATAAAATCAAATGTTTAATACTCGATAAGATTAGTTACTACAACATACCAACAACAGCCCTTTTCTCAAAATGTGTATTCTAAGTAAACTTTGGGATTGCCATCTGACTAATCTTGAAAGGCGTTCTGGTCTCTCAAGACAAAGATTACTCAAGACATACACACAAACACACATTCAAGGCTCCTTCCAAGACAAAAAATTCTATGTTTACTACTCAATAAGATTAGTTATTAATGGCATACCCACTAAAAACCTTTTCCCAGATAAAAGTATTTTTTATGAACGTTGGGCTTGTCATTTTGTTGATCTTAAAGTAGGTTGTGGGTTCTCAACACAAGGTATATGTTGCAAAATATAGAAAGCTACGAGTCTAGAGGAGGCATACATAGACAAAAGGGCAAGATGCTTTTTAAGGTTGCAGAGTTGACCTTGAGGTTTCCCATCTGTTTTGGGTAAGGGTAGGATACATAGCTGTCATTTAGGGTGGCTTTTTGGGTACTGTGAAAGGTACTTTTTTTACTATAATAACCGTTGAGAGGATTGGGGATGGTATGAATATGTTGGTATGAAAATTGTAGGAGAGGGGGACAGGTTCTGAATGAGAGACCTGAAACTTTTCTTGGCTGTGACGGTATTTGCTCTTAACAGATTCCCTGTAATCTTTTGTAATAGAGAAGGTGTGCCTAATTTCCTCAGTGTTTTGGATACTCATTTGTTGGTTCCTAACAGATTAGGTATTAATGGCATACCAACTAAAAACTTTTTCCCAGATAAAAGTATTTTTTATGAACGTTGGGCTTGTCATTTTATTGATCTTAAAGTAGGTTGTGGGTTCTCAACACAAGGTATTTGTTGCAAAATATAGAAAGCTATAAATCTAGAGGAGGCATACATAGAAAAGGACATAACTAGAGAAGTAAAATTAGTATGGACTGTGGAGGTCTTAGACTTATATAACTTTCTAAATCACTCAATTCCTTGATTAGATGTTTCCTTAATTTTGTCCTTAACTATGAAAATTGAACATAACTAACTCTCTTAATCATATGAAACCTTAATTAGTCAGCCTTGCAAAGGTTTGGAAAGAATAAGGAGGCCAAAACTCTCAAGGGTATTTAGCCATAAGGAGTGCTTGCATCAATTGCATCATTCATTATTCCTGAACGAAGGTGGGATGATTGGCATGCCTTGGTGTTCTTATATCTTCCTCAAAAGATGCCAAATAAATGTTAGTTTTCTGTTTTATCCTGTATTTTTATTTTTTGTCTTCCTTCTAACTCATGTTTTCCTGCACCCAAAAATTCTCATCTCTGTCCAATAACATTTCTTCAGTGACAAAAACAACAAAGAATGAGAAGAAAGTGAAACATACAGTCAAAAACCCACTGAAGCTGTACTGCATTGTTGGTATTGCACTAACACCAAGATCCAAGTCACGGACAAAAGGGCCGTTTGTGTCCATTATGGTTTTAACATCAGGAAAACCAGAGAAAGCCCATGTATGATTTAGGCGTATGCTGTAATCAAATGACTTAGGACCTTGTTCATGAAATACCACTGCTCCTTTAATTTTTGGATATAAACAATTCCTAAAAAGAGAGTAAAGGGGTAAAAATTGTCAGTGAATCAACTCAATTAGACTTCTTGATGAAACTCTAATTACTACTAAATTAGCAGCATTTACATATCTCATCTTAAGCTTTTTTTTGAGAGAGAAGCAAGGATTACAAATGGAAGTGGAACAGGAGAAATACTCATTAACAGAAGCACAGAAAAGAAGAAAAAGTAGAAACATAAAAAGGCTAAAGATTCTATAATATTCTCCTATTCCTCTGCGTATATTAAATAAAAACTCCTCTGGAAATGAAATTAGCCCATAAGACCTACTCATGTGAGTATGTCATTTATCCACACACGCACAAAAACAATAAGGCTGAGAGAAATGTAAGCATGAGCACCCAAAGTCCAAACCTACATGTTGGTAGAACAATGAAAAAAGATTAAAAACAAAAAATAAATGCAAGCAAGAACAAGCCCTCAAAACAACCAGCAAACCGTAATTTAATTTGTCTAATAACATCTCTAGCATTATTAATAGGAAATGGCTGTTGAGATTACTAGAGACCTTAATAAAAGATCCTATAGTGAATCTATACCAGGATATAACTGAAGAAATCGATAATTTGCAAACTCACTTATAACCTCAATAAACCTAGAAATCTATATTATGTGAGAAATATCAGAGAGTTTTAAACCCATCTAAACAAGTTTATTAGCATTTATCTGCTCTCTCAATCAATCAAAAAAAACATATGACTTAAATTTCCATTCAACCAAGCAACTAACCCAATAATTGACCTTAAAATCCATCATTTAGCGTTCAATGCCACAAAAGAGTTTACCTTGCTTGATTACAGGTGCTATATAAATCTGAGCGTATGTAAGTCTCCAGCTCTGCCTCATCTTTGTATATTTTACTGACAAGCTGCAAATCATGACCAGATTTTTCTTTTTCATTTTTTTTCTCAACAAATCATGACCAAAATTTAATTAGCTTGATTTGTGAAAATTATTTATAGGGAACATGAATGGAGAACAGACATACGTATGTTCAACATACTTATTTTGCAACAAGGCTTCTAGAGAACTAGCTTTATGATGTACATTTGCATGGAGTCATGGGCACTTCAAACTAGCACATATTATGACGATACATTAAATTTTATGCACATGGGAAGTATTGTAATCGACTTCTATCATCACCGTATATATTTAGTTCAGACGTCTACTCCCCTAAAACAAAATGCAATAAAAATTAAAGGGGGAAATATAAAAATGAAGTTCACTCATGATGCTGAAATTGTTTTTCTATAACAAATTGAGGACCATTTAAAAGGCAGAAAAATTTAATGTGCAACATAGAATAGACTATTTCAGTTCTCTATATACAAATGGAGCAACAGACACAGCTAGACTAGCTTAACCAACCAACAGTAGAAAAATCCTACGCAAATATACTAATCAAACACAATCACTCAACCAAAGTAAAGCTCAATTAAAAAGTGAAAAGTTAAAAACAGAACAGCTAGCAAAGAGAAATATAGAAAAAAATCAATCCAGAAAATTAAGCACATAAAACCAAAAGCTATCAGAACACAAGGGGTACCTTTAAGAGGGGAAATTTTATTGATATTATGTCTATCATTTGCTCAGTCTCTGTTGTGTTAGGGGAAAAGGCTATATACTCTCTTTTGGCCAACAAAACTTCCAAAACTTGTTGGAAGCTCGGAGAAATACCCCTGCCCACTTCTACAAACATCCCTTCTCGGATGTGCCTGTTCCATTTTCATAAAAACTTTACTCTAAATAAAAATATAGAAAAAATAAGATCCAAAAAGATATGTTATTTGCTTCGCTCCTTCAATATAGATCAAGTAGTGAGATTCAATTGAATTTACTACATAACTTAATGGAATTCAAATTTAAACAATATTTCACACTCACATACTGTAGTCTCTTCCTTGAGTTCCTAAATGCAAGAGATGAAAAAAAGGAAACATTCGAAAGCAAATAATAGTTTTTCTTGCCAGAAAATAATAGATTAGAGATAGAGAAATAGAAGGGAGCGCTCACGGCTGTGCGGGATGAATTTTTGTATCAACCCGAGTCCTCACGGCTATCAACAGCAACATCACTAAAGTTGGGAGCAAAATCTGTCCATCATTGAGTGATATATCAGAACTCTAACATTGATGAAACCTTCTATATCGAATTCAACTGAAATATACTACTGTTGACGAAAATATGAGGGAAACAAGATCACGCGCCCACACTATCAGTGAAACAACATCAAATTTATCAGAGACAGTCCCGTCCCATTATTCACTCCTTACAGAAGGAAGATAAAAATGAAATTGCCCAGTATATAACAAATACGGTCAAAACTAATAATAAAGCAACAGCTTCAAGCCGTAGACTACCTTACTCTCAGAGAAAAAGCAAATGAGGATCGTTAAATATAAGCATCATATCACTCAACTCCACAGTTGACTCAAAACACGGAAGGGGTAAAATGTGAAAACAAACTTAGTACATATACAGAGTCAAAGGGAACAGGTCAAAGAAACATGCAAATAAGATCAAAGCAAGGACTACTTCGAGACTTGGAGTAGAAGGGAAAAAGGCGGGAAAATGAGATTGATGAAGAATGAACCTCAGCACTTGTTACAAACGGATGACGAATTTTGAGAAGCCAATTCTTCCATAGCATAACCTTTAATTGCCTCCTCGCAGTGCCCATCTCTGCAAACCCTAGAATTCCTTCATCAGACAATGATAACTTGACAAAGGAATGAAGGATAAAGAGACAGATGCTTGAGAGACTTGAGGAATACCGAAGGAGCGCGCGTTCGGAGGTCAACTAACTGTCCAAGTAGCTTCCCACAAATTGATATTTATTCCTTTGGTTTACTTCTTCTTGGTAAGACATTTCTTCACTTTCATTTTCATTGCTTTCCTTTTACAGTACCGATCATCACAGTCACACCGTGAAAGTAATTACATATATATAGATTATAAGATTATTTACCGTATTCTTCACGCAACAGTTTCTTAAAAATAAAAAAGGAAATAGTTATTGATGATTGAACTACAGCTGTGGAGTAATGTAAATTTAATTGATAAGTTGCTAAATTAATTTGACCCAGACATGAAGTTTACAGTTTGAATATAGCCGTTGCCACTTGTAAAATTAAGGTAAATAATTTTTACACCTGTTATTGATTCATATGGGTAAAAAGAAAGTAATTTTATTCATAAAAAGGGAAAGAAAGTAGGTTTAATTAGTAATAAAATACCATAAAAATGTAGTAATTATAAAATTCGAAGGTCAGGTAAAAAAATAATAATTATTCGAAGGAGGGCGGCTTGAAATTGAAAGGGACAAAAACCAATTGGCGTTTTGCAGGTGCAGGTGGCACCGGCTTTTTCTTAATATAAAAGAGAAAGTCCTTTTCTTATTATTAATTAATTAACTAATTGATAAAATCATAATAATCTTCCCGACGCGCACGAGAATGACGTTGTTGAAGATGAGGAATGAGATAATATCTTTTTGGTGATAAAGAACAGAGTAACTGGGGGACAGAACAATGTCTTTTTCTTTTTAATTTTATTTTACCGGATACGGGACAACTGGACAAGAGCCATCTCTCCATCGGACACGTGCCTAGAATTTTTTAAAAAAAATATTACATGTGTTATCACTTTTTTCTTTTAATAAGAAAAATCAACCATATGTAATTTCATCTCATTTTTATTAATTTTTTTATTACATTATTATAGTTTTCTTAATTATAGATATTACTGTCTATACTTATTATTTGTCAATTACTAAGAAAAACAATATTATCAGTTGACAAAAATAAAAGAAAAACAGCATTAATAATTGATTGTGTGACTTTTATACTCATCAACTATAATTTACATATAATACTAAAAGTACACAAGGATAAATAAACTATAAAATCCTTATTAAAAATCAAATAAAATCATAGGAGGGAATAATTAATTGGGAGAATTGGGTAAAAAATCCTCATTTAAAAGTTGATTACTGGGAAGGACCTAAACCAAAATATTAATTACTACATGCCCACCAAAATCTGCAAAGTACCAACGCTATGTGTACATTAAAATTTATCAGATTTTTCGCTATGAAAATTTAGTACAGAGAATTCTTCCCCGATTTTTTCTTAAATTAATTATTCATTTTAATATTACACGTGTTACTATCATTTACCCACTAGATCGCTACCCTACGCTTCACCTGAGCTGCTTTCCTTCCTGGTGATGGCTACTTGGTCTGGTAGGTTAACGGTCCTACTCGTCTACTCCCGATAACTTTTTTTATGCACAAAACTACTCCGAATCATAGTAGTGAAAGTGTAGATTTTACCCAAAAACGGAAAGAAAATGAAAAATCGTAATACCGAATCATAGTAGTGAAAGTGTAGATTTTACCCAAAAACGGAAAGAAAATGAAAAATCGTAATACAAAACGTAGATTTTACCATATATATATATAAAAAAAATCAAAAAAGTAAAGACTTAAATAAATCATCATCCATACATATATTGATCAATGCAATATTGATAACTTCTCATTTTTAATAGATTTGAGATATTTTTGGAAGTCATCACTACTAAATTAAAGAGATTTTATTGAGATTTTAAGAGATATCAATTTAGATGCATTATTTAGAGGATTTCAATTTAAAATATAAATTTCAATAAAATAATAGTATTAATAATAAATAATAACGATTTAAGATTTTGAAGAAGAAAAATATTTAATTGGAGTAAGATAAGGAAAAGATTCTTCAGATCTTATTATTATTATTGTTGTTGTTGTTATTATTAGTATTATTATCTATTATTTTATTATTTTAATGTTTGTTATCTTTTCTTCCTATGCTGCATACGCCATCGTTTGGGGAAATTCATTGGAATCAATTGAAAACCTAAGGAAGCTATAGTAAAAAGAAACAGGGCCGCGAAAGAGAGGCGAGACGCACAGTCAAGAAGGAGCGCCACGTGCGAGAGGCCTTCGACCCTTTTCTTCCTCTCCCTGCCGGCGGCGTCATTCACCACCAAGGTCGCCGGTGAGCCTCGTCTAGACAGCGCCACAAACGGAAGAGCGTCGCACAGAGGGGAGCGCAATTTAGAAAGAAAGAAAAGAAATCAGGCGCGCCGCTGGAGACAAATAGGAGCACTTGTTCTTAACTCACTACTTTGTTTTTTTCGCTTTTTTAAAAAAAGCTTCGTTTTTGCATTCAAACTCAGCGTTTTAATGTTTTCTCCTTGTCTACATTTTATACTGAAACGAAACGCGGGATGCTCCAAATAAAACGTAAAAACGTGTTTTTTGCGTTGTAAAACGCGTTTTTGACTACCATGCTCCGGATAACTCACCTATCGATTCAACCACGTGATCAGCGAACCGATCATCTAACCGCTTCAATTTCACCAGTTAACTGGTTGAATACTTATTTAAATTTTTTAACTTCAAAAAATTCATATATAATTTTATATATTTCTAAAAATTATAAGTTGAGGCTTTAGGACCCAGTTTGTTGTGGAGTAGACATTGTGATTAAATTAGGGACTGAGCCAAATTGTATTGTTTAATATGAAAGACTAGAAATAACTTAGGAAGAGTACCACAAAAGTGGGATGGTGCAAAGCCACCTCCCCCTCGTATTAGTTTTTTCAACTTTGGGATTACAAATTTAAGATAGGTGCACATGCTTCATCATCGAAGGTTGAATTTCTCTTATTATCATTTTTTCATCCTCCCTCATAATCTCTAAATCATATTAGTCCAATCGATATAATATTGCTTTAATTTTTCTCTCATCTTCCCAATCAACAACGCAGATGGACTGATGAGGAAAAAAGATAAAATTGGTCAAGGAGGGGATCTCCTTCCTTTCATTAATCGAGAAGGAGTTGAGGTCGGTTGATGAAGGAGAAGGGGAAGACTTGCGAACCAGAGCAAGTCGTGAGAGGGAAAAAGAGGAGTCAGGTTTTAATTAAATTAGGGATGTTATAGTAGTTTCATAATTTATGAATGATTACAACATAAAATCAATACCAACAATCCTTCCAAATATTACTTCATAACAGATATACTTTTAAACTTTTAAAGCCCCACCCCACTCTAAACCCCATACTCAGTCCCAATACCAGTCTCAGTATCAAGCCATTAAAATTTAGTGCTACATATCAAAATAGGGTCCATAGAAAGCTTTAAATGTTTACTTTCTAATATAAAACAAATTATTTAAAAATATCGTCATTTGATGCTAAAAATTATTAAAATCCAAAAATATCTCAAACAAATATTATTGTTCAAATTCACTACTTCACCAGTTTAGTCCCGAGTTAACTCTGGTTTGACTCTGATCTGATTGACTGACCCTTAACCCACTATCTAAACAGGTTCAGTAGCCGGTTCGAGTTTAATAACCTTGGTAGTGCTTTTTAATTTACAAATTATATACAGGAAAAATGATAAATAAATACCATTTGAGCTTAAAAAATTTCAAAAAGTGTAATGAGATATCTTTTTTTTTTTTAATGAAAGTGAATCTTAGACATCTTACCTAACCGCCTCTTCATTGGCTCTAATGAGTTATTCTAAAAAGTCATGTGTACCTAAGTTGCTAATTATTATACTCAATTTGTCATCGGAGTTTTGACACACAAGCAAGGGTTATTGCCCTTTTTCTAAAAAATGTGAGGAGCATTTTGGTATGAACATCTAAACTTCAAGGGTTAAGAAGCAATTTGGCCAATAAACTTTTACCTCGGGAGCACCCAGCACAAAAAACTTTTAAATAGACCTTAAATATTAAAAAACTTTTAAAAATGTAAAGTCAGCACAACACAGTTAAAAAAAATAACGTCCGTTATTTAAGGTGCAGATTGGCCAACAAACTTTTACTCCAGGAGTGCCCAGCACAAAAAAGTTGTACTCTAGGAGCGCCTAACACAAAAAAAGTCCATGTGCAATCTATAAAAAATCCGACTGTTGCAAATCTCTGTCCAAACCCCCAACCATGTGCATTGGGGTTAGGAAAAGTAAATGTAACAAAAAAATCACAAACGTAACGAGTAGATTTCATTTTGAGTAAGGGTGGTAAGTTTTCGAATGTGCCCAGGCAAGTCTATGTGCAGTCCACCCAAAATCTGACTATTGCAAATCCTTTCCCGGATCCCCCTAAGCATGTGCATTAGGGGGTTAGAAAGAGTGAAGTGAATGCAACAAAAGAAATCGCAAATATAACGAGTAGATTTCATTTTCGAACTTACCTGGTACTGGTGAAGATTGTGATTTTTAAGTGGGCCTAAAAAATCTATTCGTTACATTTGTGATTTTTTTGTATCGTTCACTCTTTCTAAACTTCAGTCGGATTTTTATGGATTGCTCATGAACTTTTTTGTGCTAGACACTTCTGGAGTATTTTTTTTGTGTTGGATGCTCTTAGAGTAAAAGTTCGTTGGCCAATCTGCACCTTAAATAACAGACGTTATTTTTTTCTAACGGCGTTGTATTGACTTTACATTTTTAAAAGTTTTTTGGTATTTAAGGTCCATTTAAAAGTTTTTTTGTCTTTAAGCATTTCCCGAGGTAAAAGTTCATTAGTTAAATTGCCCCTAACCCAAACTTCAAAATCTCATATCATAATCGATTGCTTATCTGTCATTTTACTAATTTATTAAACATTTTGGGAGTTTTTTTTTATTTTATAGAATGGCCTTTTTAGTCGTTTTTCCTTATAAATATGATGTTGAGGCCTTATTCTTGTCATTTCCTGCTTGTTTAATTTTATTTTAATTTACAAATCCCATTATTTATTTACCTGAAATAAATTTGGGTATATGTTGATAATGATATTTTTATCACGTAGTTGGAAAATTAACTGTGATCAAATTAGATTTAGTCCCAAGCTTCAATCACCAGGAAAAAAAAATATCTTAAGAAAAATCAATCATATTCTCCTCAAAAGCCTATTAAACGTAGAAATAAAACATTACTTCCATCTTTGACCCAAAAAAAAAAAAAAAAAAAACATTACTTCCATCTATTAAAAATATGGAAATTAAATTGAAAAGGCTTCCTACGATCGAATGCCGATGATATTGAAGACCCGTGACTTCCGGTTATCATCCAAGTGATAGAAATAAAATTAGGAAACATCACATATGCAAAATACCAAGAGCTTCGTTGGCAAAGTGGTATAAGATATTTATGCATATAATATGTTATCCTTACATTTTAAAATTCCTGGGTCCGATGCTTGCCTGGGAGCTGAGGCATCCTGACAATTAAACAAAATTAAATGGTACGAATTCTAAAAAAAAAAAAGTGAAGAATAACTGTGTGTGTATTATACTGATGATTAGTAAATACTCCCTCCGGTCTTAAACATAGAACAACATTTGAGAATTGGTTTTGGTCCTAATTATAAGACAAAATTTTAATTTTTGACAATTTCTTCCTAAAATACTCATATTTTATTCTCTCATGTGTATTTGGTTTTTAGTAAGTATATGTATGTGGGTGCTTAGATTCTTCCAATCAGTGAAACTTTTAAATTGTTTAATTTTAATTTATTTATCGATCAGCTGACATTAATTTGTCAATACACACACACAGAGATATATGTGTGTGTCTGCACACAAATATATAGACACAGACACATATGTGTGTGTATCACACACACACACACACACACATATATATATATGCATACATACATATATCTATGTGTGTGTATAATATATATATATATATATATATATATATATATATATATATATATATATATATATATATATAAAGACCATTATTTTAACTAGAAAGTATGTAGAAAGGAAAATTTTATGTCGGAGAGGTATATGCAAGGGTTGTTGATTCATTTTTACTTATGTCATTTTAAATTTATATAAGGATATTTTAAGAAAAATGAGTAAAATTAACTAATTTAACTCCTCTCTTTAATCTCCTAAAAATTAGTTAAATATGTCATATAATTAGAACTAAAGGGAGTAACAATTAAGGTATATTGATGTTTTTCTAAGCATACATATCCTCATATTGGAAGTAATTCTATTCAAGGCACTATAAGCACTAAATATAAGCACATTTTTTAATAAGGATTTAAATCTTGATTCATCATGATGTGAGGGGCTAACCTCTTATACTAGAGTCAACGTATGTTTTTTCAAACTAGAATGTTTTCTTGTTCGCGCTTCTTCACCAACTTATTTTCTTGTCTTTATTTTTGCTTTTTTACCAAAATATTTTTTTTAAAAAAAAATAATTACCAAATTAAAGCACTTTGGAAACTATTTTCCAAACTAATCTTTACGTCATCAAAGCGCGCGGGGAGGAAACGTGACTAGCTCTAGCGCAAGGATTTAGAATGAGGCCCAGGAGGCGCAAGCGGACTCACTTCCTCGATGACGTGGAAAAATTCACTTTCACGCGTGGGTGGCGTGAAGCGGCAAACCACCTTGCACAAGGTGGCGTGCCAAATATTCACGCCACACATGTGGCGTGAATTGGTTCCAAAAATCGGACCCACTAAGTGGGTCGATTTCACCTATATAAAAAATATATATTAATATTTAGAGTAAAATACTCGACCACCCTCCCGTTTTGTCTTAATTACATGTAGGCTCCCCTCTATTTTGGAAACCCATATAAACCTCCCTTAAAATTAAACATATGTTACACAAACCTCCCTTATATTTTGATATTCTATTTCCATCTACCCAAATCGTTAGTTGGCCAGTTAAGTTTGACTTTTGAACCTTTTTTTTCCTATTCTTTTTTTTTTTTTTTTACCAAAATATCCCTTTTCAATATTAGAATTATTTAAACACACACACACACATATAGGCTAATAAAAATTTATACAACCAAAAATTTATTCTAATAGATTTTTTTAACTTTCTAATTTGTTAAAAAAAGTATTAATTTTGATATTATAAATTAATTATGACTTAAAATATATATTAAACACATATATTTTTGTCAAATATAATAAACTATATAAGTTTGAGATTGTATGTGTCATTTAAAGTTATAATTTAATATTTTTTTCACAAATATTTATAAACACATTTGATCAATCACATATTTATTTAATAACTTACTTGAATATTCAACATGGTTTGTGATATTTATTACATTAATCAATATAAAATCATCAAACAAATAACTATTTGTAAATATAAAAATAAAAATTAAGGAACAGATAAAAAAAAACTCTTAAATTCTTTAAAACAATTTTAGTCAAAATGTGCAAGACAAAATAAATACATCAACAATGTGTAAGTTTCTATATATAAACTTAGTTAAAAAATATTAGTATTAAGGGTAAAATAGTAAATAAATTTTATTTTTATATAAACTTTAGTTAAAAATATATTTTTGGAATCTTTTTAGAATATTCTTAACAGAGTTAACTGTTTAGACTTAAGCGTATGTTTTCAAAATAGAGGGGATGTATATGTAATTAAAGCAAAATATGAGGGTAGTGAGAGTATTTTACTCCAAAAAAAAAAGGTTAAAAGTCAAACTTAACTAGTAACGGTTTGGGTGGATGGAAATAGAATATCAAAATATGAGGGAGGTTTGTGTAACATATGTTTAATTTTAAGGGAGGTTCATATGGGTTTCCAAAATAGAGGGGGAGATGCACGTAGTAATTAAGGCGAAAAATGTAGGGTGGTCGAGTATTTTACTCTAATATTTAATATAATATTAAATATAAAAATATTAATATTAATATAATAATAAATGATAAAAATAGTGGAATAATTTAAAAGCTCTATTTCATTTAATTTGAAGTCAAAAGAAAGAAAGTATGGGGGGAAATAACTCATTAAAACGCCTTTAAAAGATTACGCGGTACAATTTGGTTATAACAACAAATATTGATTTTGGGATCTGTATAAAAAAGTGTACCGCCTAAAAGTGTTTCGGATTTGTATAACTTATTAGAATACACTTTTACGCGTACACTTTTTTATACAGATCCCAAAATCAATACTTTGTTATAACCAAATTGTACCGCGTAATCTTTTAAAAGCGTTTAATGAGCTTATTTCAAAGACCATACTTTCTTTCTTTTTTACTTCAAATTAAATGAAAGAGTTTTTTAAATTATTCCACTATTTTTATCATTTAATATTATATTAATATTAATATTTTTATATTTAATATTATATTAAATATTAATATATATTTTTTATATAGGTGGAATCAGACCCACTTAGTGGGTCTGATTTTGGAACCAACTCACGCCACATGTGTGGCGTGAATATTTGGCACGCCACCTTGTGCAAGGTGGCGTGCGATACTTCACGCCACCCATGTGGCGTGAATTGGCCCACGTCATCGATGCGTGAGTGCGCTATGCGCTCCTGGCCTCGTTCCCAAATCCTGCGCCAGAGTTAGTCACGTTTCCCTCCTTGCGCCTTTGATGACGTAAAGTTAGTTTGGAAAATAGTTTCCAAAGTGCTTTAATTCGGTAATTATTTTTTTTAAAAAAATTATTTTGGTAAAAAAGCCCTTTATTTTTAGCTCCAAGTTTTTAACGACGAACAGTAAGGCCCCTTTGAAAGGCTCGATCAAATGTACGTGGATACAACCGCAGGTGAGCACGTAGGACAGAAATAAAACGAATAAAATATAAGCATTTTATTTTTAACAAAATAAAATGTTTATTTTAGTCTCTGTCTCTTCTATTACGTTGATCATGACTTTACGACTCATAGAATTGGAGAATAAGGGATGCGGATTTTGATAAACTTTTACTCATATGCTGGCCATTATATTATTTTATTGTTAGTTTATATTGTGTGTATGTTTTTTATTTTTTAAGTGGAGACATTGAAATTCTTTTTATCTGCATTTTTGTTTTTATATACCTAACGTTTTAATATCAAAACATCTATTTTATACGTCAAAATTTGTATTCATTTTTTGTTATTGTTCGATATAGATGAGTTTTTGTTGAAAATTGGGTAATACAAGGAGTGAACAACTGGCGTTGGACTATTCAAACGTTAAAAGGAATCGATAAAAAAACATACCAATGAAACAGGAGGTATGAACCAGGAAACTTTCTAATTGTTGATTAGTATTTAAGCTCCCCTTAAAATCTTTTTGTGTCCAGTATTCCTAGCGTAATGCTTTGTTGGCATCTGCACCTTAACCCATCTAAAATTTTGTAAATAAGAAAATTGTGGATCAGTATAGAACTCAAATATATTAGGATTTGTTTTCTTTTTCTTTGGGCAAGAAAACGTACCAAGAGTTGTTGGCACTCTTGTATTCTAGCGATATAATAAGCGTTAAAAAGGCTTGAAGATTTCTTATGCTTTAAGGGTAAGAGTACTAGCTGTAAGGAGCCAACAACGACATAACAAAATGCAGATTATAAATTCTCAATTCATACGATCCATTAACACGTGTACTCTATAGTATTTTGCACTTGTCGTAAATGTAGAAAGTGCATGTAAAAACCTTGGGACGAACCAACGCGAAAACCTTTTTTGGATTTTGTTCAAAGCTCTGGAATCCATTCATTTATCGTGAAGTTACGCAGAAAAAGGAGAATACCATGCTTCATGCTTCATTTGGAAATGTAAATTCAAACAAAACTTACAAAGCCAACATGGGCAAGAGCAGGCATTGATTGACAAATAAACTGAAGAAAGCACGAGTAAATAACAAAACAGATTCTGATAAACTCGTTTTTATTAAAATAATAATAATAATAATTAACAAATGACCATACCTCCTTACATTGGTGATTTCTTCTCTAATTATGTACATGCAATAGGAAAACATTTCCACTTTAAAAATAAAAACTTCCCTATTTGTGTAACTCTATCATTTTCTATATATGTGACTGAGATATCAATTAACAAGCCATCTGGGTAGCTTGAAAAGATTTAACCTAATGCACAGCAAAAATTGAACCTCAGGGCATTCTTGGACAGACGCTTAGGCTGCTCTAATGTTGCTCAATGAAAAGAGATGAACATATCGACCCACTTCTATTAAGCAGATGTCCTGCTTTTCGTCAAATCAAAAATCCAAATGGGAATATGTTCAATCACTCCTCTGGCTGAAATATGGTGTAAGTTGAACTACTCTCGGTCTTGGTGACCTGCATATCAATTCATTTATGTTCATGGTGAGGTGAATCTACATGGAAAGCAACTAGTAATTTCCATCTTACCATAATGTCAACTAAACAATTTACATCAATTTGAACTTTATTTCCCCTATCATTTCATTATTGTCAGAGTCTGAGTCAGACGAGGTTTTAATGCCAGAGGCAGCTGCTTTTCGTTGATATATCATTGAATAATTATAGGAAACTTGGGTCATATAGAACAGTAATGGGCCATCAATGAGACCAAATTGATCAAATTACTGGCGCATACCTTAATTCTTTTTCAAGTTTTTACTGTATCTAATTATTTTTTAAAATCATAGGCATCATAAAATCATTATTCAAAACAGCACTACCCTAGCTGTTAATTTTTTCTACTCTAACAGTATGAAATTATCATGTAACCTCAATCCTTCAGAGAAAGTAAAGCATATTTGAGCAGATACACCAACCTCGGCTGTCCGAGAAAGGCCAGCAGGAAGCATAGGAACAAGAGATGTCCAGAGAACAGGATCTACCATGGGATCGGCGGTATTATAGGCTGTCAAAAGTGGTGCAGACAAGAATGAAGTCAAGGGGTAAACATTTCTTTGAATAGACAATGCCCCGCCCATCCCCATTGCAATGTCAAGCCTTTCATCCACACCATTATGATTTGGTGACCTCTCAAGTGCCTTGCCATGGTCCAACTTATTGATGGTATTTTTGTTCTCATCCTCATCATTATCAGTGTAATTTTCTTGTGTCTTTGATGCTTTCTCTTGCAGGCTCTTGTAGGCTGCTGACCGTGATAAAATAGTTAAGGCAGAGACAGCAGAACTTTTATGCATTTTCCTATCATGGGGCAAGCCTAACCGTGGCATCTGGTATGGTTCCGTGGGTTGGAGTTCCTGCCCCAGTGTTTTGAGCTCACCACAAATATCTCCCGCAAATCCTTGTTTTTTTTCTTCTGATAATTTTGTTCCAGCATCATTTTGGCGATTTTTACTGGATCCCCACCACTTGATGTAATTTGTTAAATCAATCTTTCGTTCTATGCAGAAACCACTAACATATTCACTTTCTGCTGCTGAATTATCACCTGTCCCTTTGATATGATAAAACAGTGAGACAGTATGAAGTTGTCAGCAGATAAAGAACAGGTGGAATAAATTGAATTCACGCAGAAGTACATTTTATAATTGACAGAACATAGTTAAGATTGCGGTTACAGCTCTGTAGTCTTAATAATGAAAGATGGCTTGAAATTTGATTAGTATTTACCATAATGTATACTGTTGAAGTAATCAGATCCAGTCATTCTACCATATGATGGCTCCCATCGGCTGCTTTTTGGTACCCGCACATGCAAAATAAATGCAGAATAAAAATTTAAGGCAACAATCCTCTAGCAAAGTCCATATGATATTTTCCTGCTTAAGTTTGAACACTAATCAACAGACGATATATACACATGTTTATGCATCTTGTATCCTTTTCTGATAGATAAACACCTGGAGAGTCCACGATATTTAGAGATTCCTCTAGAAAAACCACTGCTCTTCCTGCACAAAGCATCCCGTATAAGCAACGATTTTGTTTCATGCTACAAAACATTTTAGTCAAGTATATACACACCGCCGTAAAGATGCAAGGTATTCCTCTCTTGAAACATTTTGCATTTCTTCAAGATCTCTTGTATAATCTGTCACCTACACAGATCACAATTTGATACAGAAATACTGTATTTACAACAGGAGAACAGTTGACGTGCCTTTTCCATGGGAACAGACTTAAACTCATATAGCAATAGGAGAACAATAAGGGTAACTATAAAGGAAATCGTTCCTCTAGTAATGTGTCCTCCACATCAAAATAATTATTCACACAGATATCTTACTGGAAAGTTGATTAGAGTCCCTGGACCCCAGTACTTCAGAGCAGCAAGGTCATAAGCTCTAGCTGCAGCCTCCTCGTCATCATATGCACCTGTTAAAATATCATAATAAGTAAGCATCAATGTGAATGATGCGGCAAACAAAAAGAAAAAGGATATTAAAAATAAAACAAGGAAGGAATAACCATATAGCGAACTTACCCAAGTAGACTGACATCATAAATGAATTGTTGTCCAGTCAATCCATGCATAACAGAAGAATTAAATTATGTAAGTAACTGTAAAGATATGTGAGTTTGGTATGACAAGTGTTCAACAATATCTTCCAATACCACGACTAAAAGAGAAAAGGGAAAGTAAGCCAGAGAGAAGAAGAAACCTTGTTTTCCCTTTTTATTCTGATTCTGGTTCCATGTACTTTTATCCCAAAGATGAGCCTCATAACGACCAGTCCATCTATGCCTATTAATTCATCAAAACAAAAGAAGGGTTCTATGCTTAAAGAAGCAATTGAATTTCAAAAGCAGTGCAAGAGAAGCTTACTGGACAATTTGAAACAGCTGAAATGGTGCTATAAACAGTTAGACATAAAAAAAAAAGTAAGACAAAAGCGTTTCAGCCTACAATTATCTAAAGAAAATGTGAAATAATCAACAAGAAGTGTGTGAGTGTTTAAAAGCAATCAAACGATCGCATAAGGTGAGACGACTTAAGACATATAACCAAGGCATTCTAACAATGCTTATTCATCATCTATCAATTGTCATTTACAACCATGTAAACGTACAAGAGACAGCTATGCTCTCTCTTCCACAAGAGGGAAAAACTGAAAAAAAAAAAAATGGAGAAAAGCAATGCCATGACGATGCCTTCATAAGCAATGCCAACGAATGTTGGAAGACATTGATACCACTGCCATCACAGGTAAATTTTAAGGTGTCAATAATGATCAAATAACATTGTCTGCGCCATGACGATACCTCCATAAGTTTCTCATTCTATGTAAGCAATTGAAATTGATGAGTCAATTATTATAACTACTGAAGCAAAAGGAATAGGATTCAGTTTATCTGCGTCCCCGAAAAAGCAGCTATACGCTTTACAATAGCATATTTATCCTACTGAATCACTTTCATAACAATCAAACGGAGAATTGAGCCCAGTACCTGGTGACACCGCGATATATGGAGCTGCGTTTGCCCGCAGCACAAGGAGGCATCTTGCTGATGCGCTCTTTAGCAGTACACCCCCTTTCTTTCTTCGCTTTCTTCAATCCCCTGTAGATTAAGAGCTTTTCATTTGCCATGGCTGCATCCGAAACTTCTGCACTACCGCCGCCGCCGCAGCCAACTTCAGACTTGCTAGGGTCAGAGGAAGAGGAAGCCATGAAAGAATTGGAACCTAACCCTAGAATAGAGATGTAGAGAGCTACAAAGATAGTTCAGTATCTGCCCTTTCTAGATGGTTTTTTGATTGATTCACAGTGGAGGGAGAAAAGAAAACTACAGAAATTCAGCGAGAGGAAGAAGCAAGTCTAATTACAGATATAACCTTCCCTGGATTTAAAATGACGAGGGGATATTTGGTCCTGTGGCAATCTGGAGACAGAGTAACGGCTAGGACCCAGAAAGGGTAATTACGTCATTTAAGACATTTTGAAAGTATGATCAATTATTATGATCATGATCATGCCCGTTCCGTTTGTCTGTTGGTTTCGAATAGATGGAGGCAAGGACTACCTGCTACCCCTCAAAGCAACAAAATTCATTACACGAGGGGCGGAAAAAAAAGAAAAAGAATCTTTCGATGATAGAAGGAATCCAAGAATCGTTTGGAGGATAGTCTGACAATTTATTATAGTAGAAATTTTTTAACTTCTTTTATTGCTGGAAAAAAAAAAAACAATGAAAAGCCTCCTGTTATAAAAATTTATTGATTAGAAAGCTTTTACACATAGAAAGTATGGTTTTCTATCAATACTTGAATTCAAATACATCTAACCAATAATATTTTTAAATAGGGACTTTTCGCCAATTTTTTCTCAACAAGTAATTTTCTATATATTAGTAAAAATGTCTATATTTTGTTATCATATTGAGACATATGGAGTCCTGAAGACTTAAGCTTGCTTTTCCAGCCGCGCAGGATGAAAAAAAAAAAAAGATAGCTTCGCCGAGAAACGCTACTTGGGTTTTTTTTATCTGTTTATCTTAGTCAGTTGTATCAAATCAAATACTTGTTATTCATCTTCCTAATATTCATTCATCAAATAAAAGATATTAGACAATAATAGAATTTTATTCATCTCATATCTACGGGGACTAAAATTAGTTTGAGCTACAAGAAAATTCAAGTTCAAGTGTGATTCAGGCCAGGTATCGATGACAAAATGACCAAGTCTACATATACTTAGGAGCTATACAGACTAGTTGTACATCAATGCAGTTGAGAAACTTACAGAGTACAGACTGCGCAGGTCAAAATTACAAAACAATAAAACAAACCCCGACAACTTTCCTCGGAATAATGCTTCCAGCATCATCATAAATCAATGGCAGGTATCTCCTGCACTGACTCCATATCTAATAGACTAATAAATCTTCAATCTTTCAAATGCAATTCTTGCGTCAGGCTCGAAACACACATGTTGCGGTGATGTAAAACTGTTCCATGGTCAGTGATCAAGTTAAAAGATGAGATCCAGATGATTGGCTTGTGGAGGTTTGATCCCTAAATTTCCTTTTCAAGGATTCTGTACAAGTTTACGACCGAAATAAATTTTAGGTCAAAAGAATCTCTTAGCACCATGATAGTCTTGCCATACTTTAGCTTGAAAGACAATGACGTGAAAAACAAATAAACCTACTTAAAAATAATAGTAATAACCACAAAGGTATAATTAAAGAAGACTATTGTATTCTTGTAAAATACCATCGCTCTTCAGTCTTAGAAACAAAGAAAAGAAAAACACAAACAACCACTAGGTGAAAATATTAGCAGGCATAGATACCTTTATATAGCTTGATTTGCGAGAGAAAAAAGAATTTACAGAAGATAACTATAGAAGGCGCAGGTAGCTTTAAATGCCCTTCACTTTTTCAAACAAAAAATTCCTCCTCCACAGTCACCAATGCCACCTGCCAGAGCTTTGACCACCAGCCGGTAATAGCAGCCTGTGGTGATGACTCTGGCAACCAGATGCGATGACTGTGGATGAGGAGCTGATGGGCCTTATGTAAATGTGCTCAAAATTTTAATTCCATTCAAGTCTCTAGGGACTTTACTGGCATTTGGCCATTTTGTGGAACCATTTTGTCATATGCCTATTTTAGAGGTACTTAGATGTCATTCTCCGAAAAATATCTTTTTTCGTGACATCCTGGAAAATATCTAGTGATGATGTAATTATCCATACCAAGTCTTTCTTTTATGATAGCAGCACTTTCAGCTCCGCAGCTTTTCCGTGCAAATGAAGATATATCATAGTACATTTCATACGGTGGACAAATTCCTTCATCTTCCATCCATTGCAAAACCTGCATAAATAGCTTGAATTAATTTTTACAGGCATTCATAACAAAGGCCATTATTAGAAAATTGAAACTAGGAATGAACCAATGAATGTTGTGTTTCAGTTATGCATCTTTGCCATGCAGCCAGGAAAACAGAAGAATAATACAACCTACCATGTTCTGAACTGGCATAGGTATGGAAAAGAAAAGCATTAACCCATGGACATTAAAGATTGCACGGGGCTCCGTAAGATATATATAAAGTGCAGGAGGAATTTTGATACAAGATTTCATATTCAAAGAGTCAAAACTCTTAAATTTATGTGTTCCACATAGCTACCAAAATCCAAACAACAAACCTACAAACCATTGTTAGCATCATGGCAAAATTTTGCACCCATCCAACAATGACCAAGAACTTAGAAGCTGTATGCATTTTTAAATCAAATGTTCAAGAAAGAGCCAGATAAACAAGTACCACTCTACTCCTATTTATAAATCCAAATTAACTAACTCTCACATACCAAGGAGAGTTAGTTAACTCATTAATTATGGGCTAAATTTCCAATTTAGCCTTTATCTATGATTGGTTCCAAAAGTCAAAATGAATAAATTCTTTTTGTTTATTGCAATTAATAGAGGCAAAAAAGTAAAAAACACATTTATTATTCTGAAGCTGAACCTTATAAAAAGGACCAAATTTTTTGATTAAAATAGACTTATAAATAGAACCAGAGTGGTAAATGAAATAAGTAGAAGAATATGAAGAAAATTAAGGTTACCTCTATGCACTTCCTCCAATTTCCAGAGGATATAAGGTTCTTCAGTAAAATAGAATAAGTATTAAAGCTAATGTCAGCACCTGATGCGACCATTTTGTAGAACAACTGGGCATATGAAAATAAGATGACCAGAAAGCAAGACTATGTCAGATGAGTAACCCCTGGAATCATGCGTTAACTGGAAAAAAGATTTCTCAATAAACGTAGTGGCAAAACACATTGAAATTGAATGGTAACATGTAGCATAAACATTTTGCAGAAGATTTAATACCTTCATCATAGTCTCAGTCCTTCCACTTTTTCCTAAAAAGTGCAGGAACTGATTAATAAGTCCAACTGAAGCTACAGGAAGCAAGGGCTCTATATGAATGATTAGTTGAACAGCTGTCCTCCAATCACGTAGCCTGACAGCAAAAGACAAATTTAGCAAGACAGAGGTATTAATTTTATTTTAAAAAATGAAGCCAAAATATCAAAGAGAAAATACATCAGAAAATGCCATACCATGTGAAATTAACAGAGGCACAAAAAAAATCCAACATATAAATATCCTAGTTGAAGATCTACCAAGCAACACGTACTTAAATGAGCAAAATTGTAACATCAAAATCAAATAGTATTATAGTTAAGAACTATGCTTCTTAATAAGCAACAATGAGCCAATGACCAGTTGCACTAAATGAGGGAAGGCAAAACAAGTATCTTTATGTCTCACAAATGAAGGCCCCTCCCCCTTATATATCAATCAACGTGGCTAGCAATATACTTCTAATAATGAAAATATTAGCCATTAAAATTTTACCCAAGGGGAGAATGCGCAATGAAGCCTAGATCAGGAAGATAATAAGCAAAATTCAGTTTGGATCAGCAGAATGTAGTCTGGGAGAATGTGATAAGATGAACATCCCAGAAGTTTCACAAAGAATAAACAATGAAAAATCATTGTAAATTGCAGCGTATAATTAGAACTTACAAGCTACATGCAGATAACAATTCAAAGATAATGGCATCGGAAAACAGAATCTCTTTCTCTCTCATGCTTTCTGCCAGATTCAGAGCCCTTCGGGGTTGGCCTCCTTCATTAAAAGCTCTCATCAGAGCAGCACAACCAATAGTATCTAGTTTGATGTCATTTTTAACCATTTCTTCAAAAAGTGCATATGCTTTTTCCCAATGACCTGATAAACACACTCTAGGAAAGTTACTCCAAAAAAATATAAAATTCCATTTACCATATTATTTCAATGGTTAATAACTTAATAATCTATCTTACCTGCAGCACTGCATGCATGAAGCATTGCAGTATATGTAACCACATCAGGGTAATAACCAGACTTTTTCATCAAGTCAAATGTAGATTCTGCTTCTGTTAGTTTACCCTAAAAATCACCACAAAAATATGTGAAGAAAAAGAATAACAGAAGGAAACAGAGTCGTGAAATTTTAGAATTACTCCATTAAGCAGTATCATATTTACAAGGTACTTGCCTGTTTGCTATAAGCACATATGACAGATGAATAAACCTCGTTGGACAAAGGAAGTTTTAGATGCATCATTTCTTCCCAGAAAGAGAGTGCCTCACTATATCTTGACATCTTACAACAACCACTAATGAGCACTGTGAAAGTAACAGAATCAGGCTTAACTTTTTTCTTCTTCATAGAATTATACAAGCACACAGCTTTGTCATATTCCCCCACAGTCATGTAGCTTCCAATTGCTGAATTATATGCAATCGTGTTCAGTTCAATGCCTCGCATCTCAGCTGCAGAAAGCACTGTATCAATCTTCACCTTCTTATTGCATTGTCCACATGCCGCCAAGAGGGTGCATATTGAGACAACATTTGGCTGAATTCCAGCTTGCTCCATCTTACACGCAAGACTTCAACAGCATCTGCTAACAAACCACCAGATCCATAGGCATTAATCAGCGCATTGTAGCTAACAAGGTTGGGCTTGCAGTTGTTTTTCTTCATCATTTCAAATACTTCCCTTGCCTTTTGGGGTTTTTGAGATCTTCCATAAGCATTAAGCAGAGATGTATAGGAGAAAATATCTGGGCGCAGACCAGTTTGTTTTATCTCATTAAAAACCAACTCTGCTTTAGTGTCCATCCCATGAGCAGCATATGCACCAATTAGTGCATTATATGAGACAATATTAGGTTTTAGCCCTTCTGCCAGCATTGTATTGAACACAGCCTCACAATTTTCAACTTGCCCACACATAGAATACAAGTGAATGATACTAGTGAATGTTACAACATCAGGGTGACATTCTGACCTCTTTTCTTTCATGGAATTGAAAATGACAACAGCTTTCTCATATTGTTGAAGCTTTATGAGACAATGGATCACAATATTAAGTGTAATCGTGTTAGGACGAATATTAGTTCCCTTCATAAGTTCAAAATAAGACAAAGCTTTTGAATACTGAGCCCCACTTTTAAAAGCTGATAACAAAATATTGTGAGTAACAAGATCAGGCCCAATTCCATTGTCCGTCATTTTCTTGCAAACATTAAGAGCTTCTTTCCAATTTCCACTAGATCCACAAGCATTGATCAAGTTGTTATATGTTGATCGGGTTGGTGGAATCTGCAATATTTTGTTAGTGTTACAAACGGCACGCAAAATATAAATACTAACTGTCAAAATCAATCAATTATTTTTTCTAATGTCTAAGTTGTTTGGAAAAGTGTAACCCCTGAACCAGATAGTACATAAAACTTATAATACATTGATAATGAAAATCTATCACTAGACTTAATTACTTATTTCAACAACAAATGAACAATAGTCAGAAAAAAAACATAAATAGTTCTATAGAGAAAGTGAGGTCCTCTACAATCATGTTAAATAAATTCACTGAGTAAATCTAGTGAGATCTCAAGTATTTCATCTGAGAGAACCCATAATCATTAATCTTTTTTAAAAAAAATAAAAAATAAAAAAATTCAAGGGGCATATTTTATCTGAAACATACAAAAAAGTTCATTCATTACACTTCATCATCAAAGAGTATGATGAACTACTTCAACATGCTCCCATCCCTCCAGGTCGGGGCATGCTTCCTTGGACGTTATCAGAGATAAAAGATAGGGTATAAATGCTATAGAAGATATAACAAGCCAGGAAAAAACAAAACGATGATCATAATGGATACTTCAGCAAGAAGTGCTAACACAAGCATGCTATCATGATGTGTTATCTCGAGTACTTTTGTCCCTACATGCAATCTAATAAAAAAACAAATTTAGGAAACCAAAAAAAGGAGGTTGCTCACATCAATTTAGACCCACTAAGATTGATTAGGGAAGAAAAATACAAGGTACACACAGCTGCACGTAGCATGTCTTCCATGATAATCAAAGCCCAACGCCATTGTCCTGCTCGCCCATGAGCATTGATAAGACCATTGTAGGTCTCAGCATCAGGCTTGCACCTAAAAAAATAAGAAGAATGCAATATGATAACCCAAATGGTGACTACAAAAAATCAGGCGGACTTAACAATTAAATGCAACACTAATCATATTCTGATATTCATGAGCAAACCACTGAAAAACACTTGAGAAGCATCAACAATAGCAAAAATCCATCCACGTTCAAGACGAACATAAAGAGCATATGGAGCTTAAGAATATGGAATGCAATCTTACTAACAATGATAATTTGCACCAAAATAAAACCACATACCTCCATTCTTGCATCTCAAAAAACAAGCCACGTGCCTGATCCGTTCGATTATGCCTAGCATTTAACCTAATCATCATATTATATATATCAGTTCGAGCACAGTAATTTTTCTGATTTTTCATCCAGCGGAACACTAGATTACAGTGCTCAATAGATCCGGTTCGAACCAACTCCTACAAAATCGAAATGCAGGTTTAGTTATTGGCGAATCAAACTGAAACTTAACAGCTAAATAAATTTATTTTTGCAGCAGAATTCAGAAATGAAAATGCAAAATACGAAGAACTTTTGAGGACTCCAGTGACTATCAAAATTCAAAATGAGCTATATTAGCGAAATTGCACGCAACAGACAAAATTAGCAAGCGTAAAATGCCAACAGAGAATTTTGCAATACCCTAATAAGCACAGGGAAATTCTTCCGAGCAAAGCGTCCAACCCAGCGATTCAGGAGTCCTTCGACATCCTCCGAGAGATTGTGCATCAAAACCATGTCCACCACCTCAGACACCGTCCAGTCCTTCTGGAAGCGTCTGCCTTCTACTCGCAAGCGATAGTGCTGGGGAATGTCATCCTTGCGGAGCCCGCTCACCTTGGTGGAGACTTCGTGCTTGCCACTATCGTAGTCCACGAAACCCTGCTTCGTCTCCTTGAACGCCGTTTCGTTCTTCTTCTTATTCTTTGGCGTGTCGAGTGGAACCGACTCGGCGGTGATGGCGAGTTTGAAAGAACATTGGTGAAGTGCGGTGGCCATCGAGAAGGAATAGTACTGATTGGCATGAGTGGATGACGGTTATAGATAAACCCCTCCGGCCCTCCTGTCCAAAGTTTTCACGTGGGTCGTTGATTATGCTTTCCATACCCGCCCGGCCGCGCGGATTGCCCGCCAATGCATATATATGTACGTATAGTTATTGGAATAGGATATTATTCTACTTATTTTTTTTCTTATCACTTTTTCATCGTTAGATCAATCTTATTAGGAGAGAGAAATGATAAAGGTATATGAGATTCGATCTAACGATGAAAAAAACTGGTAGTAACGTTATAATAACGAAAAATGGTAATAATAACATCTTATCTCATAGTTTATTAGTCAAAGTTGAAAAAAATAAAAAATAAAAATACTCAAATAATTTAATTAATTTTTTTAAAAAATTTCTAAAAATAACTTAGTCCTAATTAGGACTGGGGGAGTAGTACCTCTCATCTTTAACAGTACTTCATTTAAGTTAATAGAGATTAAAAAAAATATTTTAAAGTATTTATAATTATATTTTTTATATTAAACTAATATGTTTTCTTTTTGATTTATAAACTGATATATAATAAAATGATATACATTATATATTATGATTAGCTAATTTATTTAGCTTCTTTTCTCTTAAAAATAAGTCAATTAAGGCTTATATTAAAGATCAGAAGGAAAATGAGTATTTAACGGGTAAACTACCAACAAAGTATTGTCTCTTTATGTTTAAATTAACAATTAATTTAATACAAGCAGGCAAAATTTTGAAAAACACAAGGAAAGCAAATTGATATGTCATGTGCGTAAACAGATATATAATATACTTTTTTAGTTGCTTTACCATCTTTTATACAAAAAAATTATCAATAAATCTATATTAAACTTTAAAAAAAAAAATTTTTTACATTTAAAAAATACATATAAGTGAACGAAGAATAAATTTTTGTTATATATGTTGTAGGTTGGATTGATAGGTTCACCATTTATATTTATTATTGGGGTTTAAACTTCTACGCGTGTTTAAAAAAGAAGAAGATTACACACAAACGAAAATGAAATGGTGGGCATATATATATATATACTAATTATATATATATATATATATATGTGGATCCCACCATTTCACGATGTGTGACGTGAAATACACTTCTCCTACAACATGATAAGTGTTTTTCCCTTTATTATTTACTATATATAAATTTAAAATACACATATTTAATTATTATTGATTGAATTTAAATATTATTGGCTCGGTTGCTGCCTTGCTGGTTCTTTTGGGCCAACCTCTCTTTTTCGAATTCAATCCGCAAGAAAACGCAAACATCAGGCAGATGGTTTAGCCAAACTTGGAATTTCAAGGACTGCTGTCTTGGGAAGTTGCCCAGCTCGTTTAACGTCGTGGCTGGACCAGGATGCTTTGGGATTCATTTCCCTTTGAGTTTTAATTCTGTTTTTATGTATCTTTGGCTTTTTTAACTTTCTCTATTATCAAAAAAAAAAAAAAAAAAAACGCAAACATCAGCTGTCTACATTTAGCAACATCCCAACGACTAAATAGCAAGAGAAGAGAACAATCAAGAAACAAATGTGCAGAATAAATACTATAATCATTAAATATCTTCTTCTTGTTGTATAAGTATCAATAGGATTACAAATATAAACACGATTACATGTTTCTAACCAATGGACAAAATTTGCAACCTTCTGGTTGTACATGGTTCCAGTCGACTTAGTCCTATGATTTAAAAACCTTTAGAGGAGTTAGCCAAGAGATTCAAACTTAGAGTGATGAAAATTGGCAACTCAACTACACTTGGTCAGCCGGAAAAACTTCATGCTTAGACACTAGAAAATCTGCAGATTACCTGCGATCTCGCCCGCTTAGATGGGCAGTAACGGTATAACAACTTTGTGGCCAAACTTCCCCTCCAACACATTCCTGGGAGACATGCCATGTTTACTGGTAGCAATTGCTTTTCTGATTCATGCAGATTGCTTCTCATCTATCAATTTAATCTTGATTTTACCTTTTCGTCTTGTGGGATTTGGAAGATCTCATAGGTCCATGAGAAGCTGCCTTAGTACTCTTAGGCTTTACTTTTCTCTTCCCACCACCACTGAGACCTTTGTTCTTATTACTCCAATTGCCCTTCTTACTTCCTTCTTGACCTCCTTTCATTGAATTATTATTATTATAAGAATGCCTAGCTCTTTTTGCGGAATCTGATTCATGATTGCTACGAGACTTGAGAGGATCATTTAAGCTCGGTAAGTGAGTCTCAAATTTATTGTCTCTCTTTCTCTTTTTAAGTTTACCTGCACCATCCTCCTGAGAATCTAAATTCTTGGGCTTCTTCCTCCGCTCTGGCCTGTGATGTAAAGGAGAAATTATGAAAACAAGGATCCGATAGAGGCCGTTACTTCAAGGATGACGTTCAAAAAACCAATGAATTAAATAATAAAATTAGTTAACAAACAGTTGAAGCTATACCCCTTGGCAGATGATCCTTCAGGCTTATTTTCTGTATCATTGTTGACATCTTCCACTGCACTTGATCTGCCATGGCGGTTCTGGAGGACACCAGGTGCAACACAGTGAAATGAAATGTTTCAAAATTTGTCAGCATCTACCATTTAACTAAAATAAAATGAACTTAAAAAGTAATACATATTTCATACAAAACTCCATCAACCCAAGAGATCCAATGGATGCATAGTATAAATTGTGGCTTGCATATAGAATAAGGGGAGGGGGGGGATTGCCTTGAAAAAAGACCAGGGAAAAAAATGTACACGAGAGATGAATAATTGTTTAAAACTCCAAAACAGAAGGATGACTCTCCAAGGGGGAGGTCAAACCAGAGACCAAAAGCATAGTATGGCCCACATAAACCTGGTAACAATTAGTAAATTAATAAAAGGTTCTTATAAATTCAGTCAGTGTATTTTTGTCTTGATGAAAAAGACTGTGATTAGGAATTTGTGACTTAGATGCATTTGAACTTTAAAGTCCACGTCCAAAAAAAAAAAAAATTGTGCTTTTGCACAAGGTGCTGTCATATAAGAATGGCCTCAGGCCAAGTTCAAGGAATAGAAATGGTCTCTTAACTAACAGAAAACAGAATACCTCTAGCACCGTCTTAATAAAACCCATGTATTTCTGGGGGATAACTGCCTTCACTGCTGCAGCACCACACTTCCGTATGATTATCTCAAATATGACAGTGACCTGTAGAAAACCCGCACAAAGAAACACGAGTTTTTAAAATTTTATATAGTCCTATCTATATAAGCACACGCTCAAGCATTTATTAGAATTTTACAATCATAACACTAAAATTTGCACTTGCCTTCGATCTAAAATGATGTCTTGAGACAGACGACCAGGGGAGAACTTCAGTTACAATATCTGAGAGGAAGTTATGCAGATCTTTTGCTTGTAAGCAGGAGACCATCACTTTTACAAAGCCCAACACAGCCTGCAAAAGATGTAAGCCAACTCGTCAGTTGTTAATGTAGAGATCCTCTAAAAATATTCTGACTTCCAAATTTGAGTAGGAAAATACTCACTTTTATGACTTCAACAGCTTTGGTATGCAGCAAAGATAAAAGAGAGGGGACAAGATCAGACCCTGAGAGAAAGATGTCTATATCCTTGTACGCCAAAACAGACAGTGCAGACACTGCCCCACTTTGTATATGCGGAGATGAACCAGAAAGATACCCCATTATCTGAATATTGCAGAATGTTAATCACTTACTATTTACTACAGATGCATGAGAAAAGCAAGCAAAATTAAACAATAGCACAATCAAATTCAACAGTGCAATAACCAAATAATGATTTTAAAACAGCATAAATATAAGATCTCATTGCATACACCTATTTTTTTAGTTAATATACATAGTACACACATATATAAGAACATAATCAATTCTTAGCCAAGCAACTACCGAAAAAGTAATAGAAAAATAAATATCAAAGTGAGATACAATATGCATTTACCATATTAATGAGTTTATGATATGGTGAAGTCGGGCCATGATATGACAAGTCTCTCAATGTGGAACCAATATCAAGGAGCACATTATACGCTTGTTTCCTAGCTTCATCATTGCCCTACAAATTACAATTGGCTTTCAGTTTATTAAAGCCACCTCTTTTCCTCTTTCCTTTGAAATGACAAACCAAACTTAAATCTGTGAAGTTTTTGACAAACAGATCAACAACATTCACTCAAATCTTACATCCTTTAGTGTGAGAATTATTTCATTGAGAATTAAAAAAGCTTTTGAGTCCACCTCCTCCGCCAAGCTCATCTGCAGAATGCATAGAAGAATTAGTAATTTTCAATTCCAAATAATCCAGGTAAAATAATTATGTTACAGGAAATTGTGAATAAATTGCAGCTATCAGGTCCCCCAGCCCCACTTTCCCTCCAAAACTTGATTCTGAATTGCATCAAGCTAAATTCAGGAATCAACTTCAATATGCTAGACAGCCCAAACATGACCGACCCACAAAGTAAAAGCCATGAAGAAAATATTGGATTTGATTAAAGGTAGACACCTAGAAAGTGAAAAGTCACTTTTATAAGTAATCATGACACAAAGCTCAAGCTTCAATGTCACACTAACTAGTTTTCACTATTTTGGTCAAGCTCTCAGATTGGCTTGTTTTAGATACAAGACCTGGCATCTTTGGATTCATATTAGACTCAACTAAACCTGTTGGATTAAACACCATCCAAGCCCAAAAAAAGCAATAGGGACTCAAGTTTGAGAGCCATGATCATTTGAGCTACACTAAGCCTTTGAGGAAAAAGAACTCTGGCATATTCTCCAGCCCTATCTAATAGGTCAGTGTATATTTATTTATTGAAGCCCTCTTTCAAAAATTTCAGTTGCTCTTTCTTTAATTTAGAATGAAAATATAATTTAATTGCACTTCAAGCCAGGCTATATCCCAAAGGTCCACCCATGGTAATTTTCTTTCCCACTTAAACGTCCACCCAGTTATTTGATCTAGCTTAAACAAATTACAGAAAATAAATTTATCTTAATTGAACAAAAGTCTGACCTTCACCGTGTGTATCATCAAAGTGTGGAAACAAGCAAATCGACTTCTAAGACATGCAATATCACTTGAAGACTTCTGATTCAGCAATAAGTCAATAAGCTCTCCATATCGAGAAGAACAAAAAGATGTGTTCTCCTGCATCAATCAGCAATAGTAATGAAACTGGAACGGAAAACAAAGACTATTGAACATAAGAATCTTGTGCAAATGCAGACCTCCAACATTTTGCTCAAGGTGCAGTATGCCTCATGATGAATGCGCCCATTAGCTGCCTAAATAGTATACGTATAGGTAAAAGGCCAAACAATACGGGATAGTCAAAAGAATAATTTAAAAAAAAAAAAAACTGTAAAAACAAAATGGAGATGTCAATTGCTCAGAAATACCTGAAAAGAGTTTATAGTTAAAGTATAAATCATCTCAACAAGATCATCCTTGGCTCCTTCAACAAGAGACGATGCTAGTTCCAATATCAGAAGCCTGAACAAAAAGCCATTCCAACTTTAGAAAGATATTAATATTAATGCAAAAATGAGGTCATACATGAATTTTTGCCCTTGCATTAAAAATCCATACAGCCATGCATGGCCACTGACTCAATTATCCTTATAAAATTTCCACTGCTACCTTTGAGAATCTCTCTCTGTGTCACTTGGTTCATTATCTAAAGCTTGATCGTCATTCTTCAGCTCCTCAGATTTACCTTCATAATCAATAAACTGAAACCTTTTAAGTAATGACGCAAAGATTTCTTTAGTTACAGAAGAATCTGTGATAGAAGCCAGACATCCAATTGCTCCCTGAAAAAGGGGAAAAACAAATTATTCAAATTACTTGTATCCTGTCTATAATCACAAATCATCAGGTAATTGTTTTAAGAAAAGTCTGAGAGCAATTGAAAAGAGTGTGTGGTAGATACAAAACCACAATAATAATTGTTATTATCAAGGATAAGTAGAGCTAGAGGTGATGTTTCCAGCCAAGAAGATTCCACCTAAAAATTTAGATGCTGCATTGACTTGAAAACTCCCTGATAAATATTCTTTAGAATGATGTTTATGCCAACAAATTCTTGATTATGGGCTCTATCCAATGACATATGTAAGATAAAACTTATGTCCAAAAGATAGCAATTCCAAATGGCAGGAAAGGGTAATGCTGTGCTAATTATTGAAAGCAGAAATAAATCATGCATTTTTCAGGGCAACAGAAGGAAGCCTTATCTAAGACAAGAGGAGCTAAATAAGTGATAAATGTACAACCTTTAAAGGAATGTGATTGCCAGAGCGTGAATTTATAAATAAGTCTGATAGTACACGAAGCAATTGATCAGAACAAGATGCCAGAGCCTTGAGGTTTCGATTGGCTTCTTTCTTTGAGTAGGATGGTAACATTCCAAACTCCATCTTATCTTGTAGTGCACTGCAGTTTGACTCACTCCTTTTCTGGCTTACAGTTCTGTTTTCATCTACAAGAATCTACACAAAAATTAAGTATGTCTGTAAGAACAGTGCAATTTTTGGGGAAGTGCTAAATCATATAGGCCTATCAGTTTGGAAGCAAAGAGACCTGTAATGCCATGGAAATATTTTCATGCATAGAGGGGTTCTTCTTGAGGAAAGTAATAAGAACATCAGATAGACTAGAAAACTTCTGGTAAGTATCAGTTGCACGACTACAAAAGCTAGGCAGCAATGCCAAGAGTTCATGTGCTCGAACCTGCAGATCTTGGCTACTGGCAGTCTTTTTGACTGGAAGGGGACCAAAAACGAAAGGGCATTTAAAGTTAGTAAAATTACCGGACATGTGATAAACCAGATAACAACAACGAAAAGACATTTTAGACAAGTACTCAACCAAATTATTCATAATCAAATCATTGTTACCACTGTTAGGAAAACCCGACCAAACAAACCTTCCTAAAGTTTACTCAAAACAACACCACAAGGATAAGCCGGTTTTGAAATTTTCTACCTCAAAAGATTCATTCCTATGAAACAGCACAGTTCATTTTGGACAGATCTGAAAAACTAAGAATGGAAGGCAATAGGAGAAGGTGGAAGATGAAACAGAGAAAATTAAGGAAAAAAGAATACAAGATAACAAAAAGTGTATATTTGGTAATTTTTGGAAGTTCTTTCCACCATGGTCCATCTCTTAGCAGCATCTCATTCAACTAGCAAGGTGTTTGGACAAAATTACTGCTTCTACCATTGGGTACTTTAATATAATGTGGGAAACTGGAAAGTTCTATATTAATTATGGGTAGTTTTTTATTTTTAAATTAAAAAATGACTTCTCAAACATATTAAGAAATATGGAATAAGTAATTCAATATTTAAAATTTATTATACCCAAAGTGAGTCAATTGAGTGATAACGAACTCAACACTCATCAAACAAAGTTTCAAATTCAACCCTCGGAAGAAGAAGAAAAATCATATTTTAGAATAAAACTAGCGAAGATTTTGAAAAAAATGATAAATCCCATGGTAAAAATATAGATATTGATAGAGCACCTCTACGACTAGCCTGCTTAAAGGACTTTGCAAGAGGCATGATATGGTCCATGAAGTATGCAAGGGTTGCTCCAGTAACATAGCGCTTCAAAATAGGTACCAGCCAAATATTTGAATAACTTAAGTCATGTTCATCAAGAGAGATAGGTACCAGCATAAGAATCCTCTCTGGCCCCATAGCAAAAACAGCAGCACCAAAACATTTTTGAAGCTGCATAATTACGAAAAGCAGAAAAACCAATAATCAGCAGACATATTATGAGCATGAAATGTATCAAAACAGATTAATTTGTAAATATTGATTCAGATGGTTGCAAGAGTGGGAGTCTCAACTGTAAGCCAAGTGTATCATGAATCACTACCACTCAGTATTTGTAACTTATCTTTGAGCAAAATTTCTCAAGACCTAACTGCTATTAATTGAAGTTTTGGGACTAGGTGTCACTCCCCCTAAATTTTACTCAAGGTTTAGAATAACCAACAAAACTACATATAACAAAAAAGGAAAACCAGAAACATGAAGCATTAGTTGAATACTGAAGTAGTAAGGCCAGATCAACATCACAGCGGCCAAGACATTCTCCAGTCAGTACTTACATGCTCCACACTAAGCCCACCTTCAGAATCGTGGGTCATCAAGTCAGCAAGTTTAAGCACAATATTCCTCATCAGCACAAACGAGATTTCTCCTACAACCAAGAATTATTCAGCAATAAGCAGACATTATGTCTAACCCCCACTCTTTCAAAAAAGATAAAACAAAAATTATCGCTGAAAGAGGGGGAAAGTACGATAGCCGATGATAGGCAATATCATCAATATGATTATATGGATTAAAACAGTGAGCTACTGTAAAATTAGAAAGTCCCATACCAAGCTCAACAAACAAAACAGATATGACAGAGAGAATATGCTCATTTGGAATTCCAACTCCACTTGAAAGGGCATTCTCAAAAACAGCGCATGTTGATTTCAATGCACTGCCTTCAAAACTTTCCTGACTCCTACCACAGGATATTTGATTTGGATCAATTAATAAGCTTAGTGGGCGCACATGACGCTTTAGCACATCCTTCAAAATACTTGAAGCCTGTGATGCAGTGCTTGCCTCAGAAGTTAAAAGACCTAAGTTCAACATTGACAGCTTCAATCAGAACACTAAATACATGAAAGGACACATAGAAGCAAACAGGTAGAAACAAGATGTAACATTTTGATGATTAAACTTAGAAACCATATGACAACATGAATCCCCAATAACATTCTATATAAACATTTGTTAAATAGAAAAACACCTTTAGATGATGTATGAAGCCTATTCATAGGTAAATTCAGCAAGAGTTAGATTTTTTGACAACGTTCTCACAATTTCCCATTTGTCATTTAGAAGGTCCTTAGAAATTGTCGAAAATTCAAACTACATAATTGTAACCTTAGACAGAGTAAAAACCAGACACAAAATCCCTGCACAATACGCCGTGGAAAATAGCAAACTATTGCTCCTAAAGTACAATGAAAATGTTTTAGTGGGTGTAAGATATATTAATAAAACCAATTTTTGAGCTCCTCTAACGCTGAAGGTTTTGGGATGGGTGGTATCTTCACAAGGTAAGAGTTTCACCATAAGTTAGGGTGGGTGGGCATACACTTCCTCAGCACTCTTGGGATAGTTGGTAGCTTGGCAAAATGAAAGTTCTTAGTTTAAATGATACAGAAAAGTAACTGATTTGAATTGAAAGGTAACTATTCGTTTTTCTTCAGGAAAAAAAAACAAATAAGGAATTGAAGTATTGCAGCTGTCGGGTGTTACTGTGTTAGTGATATTTGAATGACAGGTATAGTGAAGTAAACATGAGAAGGCAACCTAGGATGTTTTTCAATGACAGAATAATAACATCCCTGCAGATTATGCAATTCTATAATGCAATAATTCAAGTCAAATAAAAGATAAAATAGGCAAAAACCAGTGCCAAAAATTCCAGTTTAACTATATGAAATTTGATGGTGGAGAGGAAATGACGAGAGACCTTGAGTTAACCTGAACACAATCAAATGGTAAAATTTTACATTCAATTAATATGTAGCCAGGTAGGAAGTATACATACCCACTACAGAACTACAAACATGAGGGAGATTCTTGATCCAAGAGCTTGATTGTCCAGTCTGAAGCACATCCAATGCACGGTTTAACAAGGTTGCCGCACAAATTACAGTATCCAAGGGGTTCTTATCTCCCAAAGACACATATAAAGTAAGAGAAACTGTAATGTTCTCTGTCTCTACAACTATATTTTCAGATCTTGAAGCTTCCAAAATAGCTTCAATAATTTTAAGAACATGCCTTGTAAGTGCTGAGAACTGGGAATCCATTAATTTATGCATTTCTGAAAGCACTTTTGACATGACTTTTGCAGAAAGACAAGGAGCAGTGAGCTTAAGTACATTTAGAACATAAAGGACCTCCATATGTTTAGGTTTGGAAGACTCATCTTTAGAGCCATCACTGGTCCTTGAAGTGACTAAGTTTGTAGCCAAAGGCATGTAACTTCTCAGCACTGACAAGACGAACTTGCTTGCTTCCATAACAACTCTGGAAGATTGGAAAGACTTGAAAACCTTCTCAAGAGACTCTTGAGCACATCTTCGTACCTGAAAAAAAAAACAACCAGCTAAAGTATATGACTTGTTTGATCCTATTAATGATTTGATCTACTCTTTGACCAAAAATATTGCAAACAGAACCAACCAAAAACAACACACAAGAACATGAAAAGAAAAAAGAAGAAAGAACCGAATCAGTTTCTAGTAAGTTTTGGTTTGACCATACAACTTGGTCAAATTGAATTTGATTGCATTTCAGACAAAACCTATTTCAACATTTAGGATCGTCAAAAGGCTCCCAAACTGAAGGAAGCAATCTGATGATGATGAATACACCTAAGTGCCAAGGAAATGGTAAGGAGGGCAAAATGCTGTTGGCAATATCAAACAAAATAAGATTGACAAGTTTACTGCGTAAAACCTTTTCCATTAATTTTATTATCCCAAGAAGCTTTTCAGATTTTCTTCTTCCAGGCAGGAGCTGTATTGCTTCGAGAGTTAAGAGTTAGTAAACTTAGTAGGTCTTATATATAGTCCGTCTGTATCACCATGAAATAACGATACTAAAAGACCGCTAATTCCAATAACGAATAAGACATGTTATCATATGGACTACATTACTTGCAAGGTTACACGTCCATACCAGTATTAACCACCAAGAAGAAGGATCTGTTGGACGCTAATGGGCACTGAAAGAGCCAGTGTCTTAAATAAAGTGAAAACAAAATGTGAACTGAGTGTTAAGCTTTGCATTGAGACTATGGAACATATGCAAGAAAATATGGATAATCAAACATAAGCATCTTGATATGCATAGTTGCATAAACAAACAAAGGGAAAAATAACAACAACAACACAGGAATACCTTGGGACGCTTATCAATGGAGAACTTCATCAGTGCTTCGAAACCCAATCTGACAGTGTCCCAATGCTCCAAGTCACAAAACCCCATCAAAACCCCGAAACACTTTACCGCAGCCCTCACACTAGAGACAACCAATCCCTTCCCTTCCCTCTCCGCCACTTTGACCAATATTTCAACAGCATCACTCGCCCTTGCAGGCGCAATTTCGCCCGGTTGCACCAGAGGAAGGTCGATGGCCAGGAAAGACAAGAGTGCGGACATGGCCGTTGGGTCCAAAGACTCAGATGAAGACGCAATATCAAGTGCAGAAACAATGGCGGCAAAATAAGCCGGCGGTGTGAGAGGAAGGGACTCGGCGGTGAGATTGGAACGCATTGCCGCGGCGGTGGCGAGAAGGTGCCGGTGATGCGGCGCGGTGGAGTTAGCATAACGGTCCATGAGCTGCCGGCAAAGGTCCGAATCATCCTTAAATAATTCTGCGCGTTCTTCTTCCATGATAAACAGACTCTCACTTGATTTGTCACCCTGTCGATAATCTTCAATCCCTGCACCCCTGCAGGAAAAAGATATCCAAAAGAGGCGAAGGGTTTTAGCTGGGGTTTTATACCTTTTTTTTTTTTAGGTACAAGAGGTTGGTCGTTGTAAAAAATAGTGTGTGTATAGGATATAGCGGAAAAAATGACTTACTATTTGCAGTTTTCAATTTTGACTTCTTGAAAAAAGTAAGGTTGGATAAAAATTAAATTATAAATATTATCTCTGGTTTTAATTATATGAGGTATTTAACCGATTTTAGAGAAATTAAGGATAGGAGTAAAATTAGTTAATTTTACTCATTTTCCTATCATCCCTTTATATAAATTTTACTTGATTAGCAAGCACTTGTCCATAATTAATACTACCTTGGTGTAATGATGTGTGAGTATGGAGTTATTTTGCAGTTTTACTATAATTATAAGGATTTGGCTAGCATCCACCTTTGCCCTTTTTAAAAATATATATATATATTTTTTAGGGTCTTTGACGTAATTATTAAAAAGATACTTTTTAAATATCGATTGGCATTAAAAAAATACTTCATGATCTTGAAAAATTATTTTAAGATCTTGAAAAAATATCCAAAAGTATTTTTTTAGTACCAGTTGGTACCCTGAAATATTTTTTTAAGATCGTAAAATAATTTTTCAGTACCTGTCAGTATTTTGAAGTATATTTTTAGTACCATTCAGTACCTGAAATAATTTTTCAAAATCATGAAGTATTTTTCCACTACTGAGTCAAGTGATTACAAGACATTTTTAGTACTGAGACGATATCGCAAATATTTTTTCAAATATCTTAAAATATTTTTTTAAGATCATGAAGTATTTTTTTAGTACCGGTCAATAGTCTAAAATATCTTTTTAATACTCGTCAGTATCTATATATTTTTTTTTTTTAAAGGCAAAGGTTCCTAAAACTGCGCGGCATAGTTTTATGCATAGGATGGCAGCAAACGCTAGCCAAATCCTAATTATAAGACTACATGATTGGAACATCTTTCTTGAATTTACATATTGGTACAAAATTTATTGGATTAAGATGGTCATTTTAACTCAGAATTGGTCGAAAAATGGATTTTTCACAGTTAAATATATAAATTGAGGACTGTCCGGTCCTTTTTTTTAACACTGATATTGGTATACGCATTTAAAATTCATTTTGATTTGTATTTATTTATTAAATGCACCTTATAACCAAAATTAAATATAATTAACTACAAAATTTCTGAGTGTCGTAACTCGTAAAGAAACCATTTAAGAGATACATGATATACAAAACCTATCACAAGATAGATAAGTAAATTTTGGTGTATGATTAAGACATCATTTAAATATTTAATAGAGACAAAATATACATGAATAGAAAGATATCATAAAACTATTTCTGTATTCTATATTGGAAAAAAAAAATCTAAATCTGTAGGTAAAAAAAGTCTTTTGATTTTTATATTAACCTTACAGCTCTTCAACGTTCAACAGAGAATTTAAGTAAAAAAAGAAAGTTGAATCTCTCACTTGATAGAATATAAGAGTGTTATTTAATTAATTATTGTGAAGAAAGTATTAGAAATGATATGGGAAAAATATAACAAAAATTGCTCAATTATTTTATTAAAAAAACAATATAATTAAGGTGTATGTGATATTAATGACTTACAATCATTACTTACTTTATAAAATATATAGGTATATTATTAAATTATTATTGTGTTTAATTATTATCGAGAAAGTATCAATAGAGGTATTTTAGGAATAAATTAACAAAAATTAGAATGTTGTCCTATAATTGGGACCAAAACCAACTCTCACACATTGTCCTGTATTTAGAACCAGAGGGAGTATGATTTAGATTTGGATTGGAGGTAGCATAAGTAGCTTTTGTAAAATTGAAATTTGTTTAGAATAATGATAATATAAGTAGCTTTTGAGATAATTATATGAGAAAATCAAAATCAAAATTACAAAAAAGTGAAAAATGCTTACTTAAAAAATTTTGCAATGCTAAAATACATAATTTGATCAAATGATGTTAAATAAGTAACTAGATCACGTATTCATATAATTTGGTCTCTAATTGTGTCATGAATCTAATTCATTTAGGCTAAAGATGACACTGCATAATTAGTCGAGGGAGGCTCTTCATCTCTACTAATGTTATCTACATTACTTATATGCCAAAGGAGTATTTTATTTTAGGGTTAAGGAGCGTCCAGCACAATTAACTATTAAGTGAACCGCCCAGCACAACAAATTTTTAAAAAGGAGCAACCAAAGATAACACCGTTAAAACAAAGTTAACGTCCGTTATCTAAGGAAAGACCAAAGACAACAAACTATTATTCCAAGAAATAAAGACAAGATTCTAAATTTTACTAAATTAAATAATTTTTTTCTCAATTGTCATTATTCAAAACTACTTGTATAAATATCTATGAACAAAAATTACTCATTTTTTAATTTTGTAAACAAATTTTTTAGATTTTTTAAATTTTATTAACATTAAATGAATTTTTTAACTCACATAAATTTCTTCTAAAATAAAAATAAATCATATATTTTTTTTGTTTAACATATATAATAAACTATAAAACACCTTGGGTTTTTACTATATTAAATAATTTTGTTTCTCAATTGTCATTATTCAAAACTATTTATATAAATATCTATGGATAAAAATTACTCATTCTTCAATTTTGTCAATGATTTTTTAGATTTTTTAAATTTTATTAACATTAAATAAATTTTTTAACTCACATAAATTTCTTCTAAAATAAAAATAAATTATATTTTTTTAACATATATAATAAACTATAAAACACCTTTAGTTTTATTTAAATCATATAATTATATTTTTAATCAAAACTTTTGTTTATTTTAGCAAATTATAATTTTGACAAAATTGAAGAATGAGTAATTTTTGTCCATAGATATTTATACAAATAGTTTTGAATAATGATTGATTGAAAAAAAAATAATTTAATTTAGTAAAATTTAGAATTTTGTCTTTACGACTTGGAATAATAGTTTGTTGTGTTGGAACGCCTTCCTTAGATAACTGACGTTAACTTTTTCTTAACTACGTTAACTTTTTTTTAATCTTGGCGTTGTCTTTGCTTTCCTTTTTAAAAGTTTGTTGTCTTTGGCGATCCACTTAATAGTTAATTGTGTTAGACGACGCTCACGAGTTAATAGTTTGTTGTCTTATCGCTTTTTTAACCCTTTATTTTATTTTACCATTTAAAGTTATTATAATGCCCTTCTTTCAATGATTAAAAGAAAAAATAAAATAATAATGATATAAAAGATATACTCCCACATTCCTTCACTGGGTTGTCGGTGGATGCTCAGCAATAGGGGAGCTCGACTTGGAGGCATAGAGCTGCAAAATTGCAGAATAGAGGAAGAGTCGTGACCTTCCGAACCACTTTCACCTTGAACGTCATCACCATCGCATCACCTTCTCCATTGACGGTGACTCTCGCCCTCATCACCATCGTCGCCGGTGACGGAGCTGCAACTCGCCACCACCTTCATGAGTCTTCTGAAATTAATGGCAGCATCCCACAATTACAAAGGTGAGGAGGAAGATTCGAACAAGAACTCTTGAACTCGAGCTTCACCGTCTTCGTTATTAACCATGCTTCCATCAGATTTCTAGTGCTTCAGTTTTTGGATTCAGAGGGCAGTTGTCGTTGATTTCTCCAGATTCAGCAACCTTCATTGCAGGTGAGAGAGATAGGCGAGAGAAAAGAGAGCTCCCTACAATCCGTGAGAGAGAGGCAACATAAGTGTCATTTGGTGTGGGCCCACAAAAAAAAAAAAAAAGAAGAAGCTCTTTCGTTTTTTTGCTCGAAAGAAGAAGCTCTTTCAAAAGCTCCCAAATTGAGCATATGAGAATCCGGTAGATTTTTTTTTTTTTTTTTTTTTTTTTTTTTTTTTTTTTTTTTTGCTAAAAAAAAGTTTTGGAAGGGTTCGACATCGGTCACTGCGTCAGAGACGCCCCTCACGGCATGAAGTTTGAGTGCTGCGGGACTTACGAGATCGCCTACCAAAGGAGTTTCAACGACGACGGAGGATCGAACCCACGACCTGCGGCTGTCATGATCACTTCTTACATCTACGCCAACTCACACGTTGCGAGAATCCGGTAGATTGATTCATAAGCACAGTTGGCAAAAGTTGGATACCAAACTTTTTTTTTTTTTTAAAAAAAAAAAAAGCTCTGAAACCCGATTGGGCCTCCAAAACACTCGATTGAAGGCTCAATTAAGATACCAAACATAACCAAAATACTGGATGTCGTAAATATAAATATAAGATAAGATTGACTTTTTTTTGAAGAGATTAAAAAAAACTAATTAAATTACTTTAGAGTATTTATGTTTATATATATATTTTTAAACTAATTAGTTTGACTGATAAACTGATATATAAACTAATAATACACAACATATGATATGATTAAGTAACTTATTTAGCTTCTTTAATCCCTCTAAAAAAATTATCTTGGTCTTATATTTAGTATTTAGGAGAAGAGGGAGTATAATTTTATGATGAACCTCATAAAATAGGGAAATGTAACTTGCCTAGTTTTTTGTTACAAACTTGCCTAATTAATTCCCCGAGGGAGTGAGGGGCTGTATCAAAAAGAGGGAGGAAAAAATAAAAGCACTGAGGGGCTAGATATATATTGGGCTAATTACACGAAGACTTTTTCTGGTCTTGAAAAATGTCAAAAAAGATATGGGTTTCTACGTAAGCCCAATAGAAAGCCTGAACTCGTTCCACCTCTACCAATACCCAGGTTCGTGTAGAGAAACAATATTTAAAAAATAAAACAAAGACCATGTCCTCATGAGAATGGAAAAAAAATGTGTTGGGAGCTCTTCCCTCACGACAGTGGGCCTAACGCGGAGCGAAAATCCGGATTAGTCGGAACCGAAGATTCCAATAAATCGGGTGGGATAAACAAAAAACAAAAAACGTGGTCACGTGGATATAAAAAACCTACAATAAAACTAGGTGCTTACTGCTTACTTTATACAGTATATAACTATATATACAAAACAATATCATAATTTAAACTCTGGAGTTTGGATCACAAGCACTGGGCATAGCCCTTCATGGTGACTTTAACATTATGGGAAACAAGACTAGAAGAAGGACTGAGAATTAGTGCATTGTCTGAAACACACTGATGAGGAAGGGATTTTGATGGGCGTCACTGTCTGTGACCAGCTGATACATAAAACAACTAACAATGATGAAGACGACACAGAGGAGTGGCAAAAACATCCATACTCCACATTAACTTAACTATGCTCTCTTCCAAACCCGTATGATTAGTTCCTTTGAATTCCCCCATCACTTCACAACCTGCGCACCACTTTTGCCCCTCACAAACTCAACCCCCGGCTCATCACACCATCGCCAATGCAACCAACGCATCAATATACAAGATAAGTAATCAAAATATAAAATAAAGTAATCATCTTATATTTAGAACCTGACGCTATATACTTAATTAGTAACTCAGTACTATTGACCCACATAACCAACTCAGTACTGTCGCACCACATAACACATAATACTACTCTCTCTTGTTTTAATATAAAATATGTCATGAGAATTTATATTGATTATAAATATAAAACATAATTTTTATATTTGTTAATATTTTCTTAATTTAGTTTTATTATGCTTCCTTTACAATAATTAAGGGGGAGGGAATTAAAAAAGATGAATATAATGTTTTAAAAATTATATGTCATACTAATTAATTTTTTTAATTTAATTTAATTCAATAAATATGTTTTATATTAAATATAAGATTAAATAATATGTATCCAACTGGCGGCTTATCAACAGAAATGAAGATGATGGAGTGTAGATAAATTTTTTTTTTTTTTTTTTATTTTAAAAAACAGAAGTAAATGATATTTTACCGGGGAATAAAAACATAAAAATCAAAATCTTAGAATAGGTGCTGGCAGGGTGCACGTGATAGAAAGAAATGAAGCTAGAGAGAGAGAGAGAGTACTACGGTGTCGGAAGAGGAACGTGAGGCGGGTACAGGATGAGAACGCCTCCATGTACTGTACTTCATTATTTCTTGGGAGCTTCCAACGATGCATGCCGTTGCCATTTACTCTCTGAATCATCGTATTTATGATCCCCAGCTTGCTGCCTTCAACTTTCAACCCATGCGAGGTCACTCAACAATACTCTTTGCCTGATTTGGTGCTTGTTTTCAGTTTTAAAAATATTTATTTATAAAAATCGAGATAAAATTTACCTTACATATTTATCTAATATATTATAAATTACTATTGAAAATTTCTCCTGTCCTTTCTACTACTAGCTTCCACTAACAGGTGTTTTGATGTTTTATGAGACGTATTAACAATTTTAATTAGCATTAAAATATGTTTTTTTCCTCCGGTCTTATTTATAAGATAAAAAAAAGTGTATTTTTTGTTAAGACACTTCATTCATTTTTCATATAAATGTATAGTGTTACCTTTCACTTATTATTGCAACAATTATTTTTTTTGATTAGTGTATAGTTAAATATGGGTAAAACTGGAATGTTGCCAAATTTCAAAATAGATCACAGTTAATAAAATTCAAACTTGTCCGTGTAATATGCGTTGAAAATGTTTTATAAATAAAGATTATATAAGTACTATATAATAAAGGTAGCCATGGAGAATGAAAGTTAACTCGATGTTAGAGTTATTAGTGTGTTTTTAAGTGTTTGTTTGGCATGAAGGGAAGGGAGGGAAAGTGGAAGAAAAAAAAAATTGATTTAAATTTAAAAAGATTAGAGAAGTTGAGTTAACAAAATTTAATTTACTTTTTTTTACTCTTTACTCTTTACTCTTGCATCTTACATATTATCTTTATTTTATAACCCCACTTCTTCAATCTCTTAAAATTTAACTCATAAAAATTTTCTCTCCCTTCCCTCACCTTCAAATCCCTCATATACCAAATAGACCCTAAGAGTAGCATTGGAAATAATTTGAATTTTATGACAAATTTGATAGGTAGTATGAATTAGTTAAAAACATCTTATAATAACTAAAGGAGGGAGAACTCAGAGAGAATATGCAAATGATATTTTGATATAGAACACAGATGTCTAGCCTTAATGGACTAGTAGATGATTTATATTGGATCAAATGGATTCCCCAAAGTATCTATTGGTTAAACACCGAGGAGAAAAAGATTGATCAGTGATACCTATGAGGAAGATATCAAAGAGTACGTGTTCGATGATCATTGTGCTACACAGGTATGACGTTTCACCAGAGGGGTGGGGTGCGTGTAGAGTGAGACTGAATAATAAGTAATTGAATAGGGAATGAAGAGAATACACTTGGTGGGTATCCTCCTATTTATAGAGATCACCTAATGTTTCAGTCTACTGGCTGTGCGTTCGTTCCTCAGGCAACATGCACCTCCACGATCTGCAAATGTCTGCTTCACTACCTATATTGTCCAAGATTATAGGCATCATCATTGGGTGATTAGCGTTTTACCTGATTAAGGAGAGATCTTGTCATAAAGTACCTTTATTGGGCCTTATATCTATCAGGCCTATTATATGGATCCATAACAGAAAACTTAAAAAAATGGTAAAGAAATTGACTATAATGGGAAGTTTTTCTTACTGGCTTATTGTTCTTCCTATTCTTTCTCCTCCAATGTTCTATCTATCCAAACAAAGGATTAATGTCATTCACCCTCCATTATAGGAACCATGCCTTCCGAGCCTGTATATATCACTCGAGAGTACAACTCCAGGGGCTTGCCTAGAAATGGAAACCCCGATACCAACAGTATAATGACAGTCACATTTAACTTCTTGTGTATATGGTAATACTCATACTTAACTTTCCATATCATTTGAAAATAAACAGACAAAAAACTAAAAACTTGTGTAAGCCAAAATGTAACTATATGTGTACTAGTTGTATCGAGGACTGGATCCATCCATCCATCCTCCAATCCCTTCTACCCCTCTCATTTTCTGTCGGCAGGGGCAACCATTTCTTTCCCAATTACTTCATAATTAAATATATATTGCAGTATACTCGTTAATAGAAAATTAGAGTGTAATAATCGTTGTGTCTGGGTTTTATGTGCACATTTTTGGGTATATTTGGGTTAATATATATTTGAAAAGTACGTATAATAATATAAATCACATGCACAAGTACTCCACTATAGGATAATATTGGGCATATTTGGGTTAATATATATTTGAAATTGTCCATCAAGGAGATCATGGTTGGAGTTTCTTTGGGTTGATGGTTTGTCAAAACCGGTGGAGAAGCGTGATAATGGTGAATCTCTCTTGATAGCAAATGAATTATAAAATAGGACGTGACTGTTAGGATGGTTGTTTTAACCCCGTCTCTTGTTTCCGACATGGTAATAGGTGTCACTTCACTCTTCTGATGGCGGCGGCGACGATGATACATTGAGCTTTCTAACTTCGTTCTACGGTTAAGGTTTCGGGTGAATATGTTGTTAGTGTTTTTAGGATTATTTGATTGGGTTTAAGCCTTTTACTTCTTGTGTTTTATCTTGACTTTTATGTTAGGGTTCGTTTAGGATAACGATGGTAGAAGCGGTTTTTATTTATGATGGACTTTTTTTTTGTTAGACTTTCTTTGATGTGATCTGTGTTTGGGATAGCGGTGGTATAAGTGTTTTTTTTTTTCCTGATAGGACTTTTTGATATAACTTTTGAAAAAATAATTGAAATGGAAAATAACTGAAAATGGTATGAATTATATATATGGGAAAAACACTTCTCATGTTGTAGGAGAAATGTATTACGTATCCACAAATGGTGGGACCCACATATATATATATATATAAATATATATATATGTGTGGGACCCACACTATGTGTATGAATATTTTTTTTCTCATGCAACATGAGAAGTTTAAACCTATATATATATATATATATGATTATTTGGGATTAAAAATTAAAAATAAAAGGCCTAAACTACTGTAATGGGATTAGAAGCTTGGATCAAATTTATTACATGATAAAAATTTATTATAAGGGGAAAGGACGAAAAAAATGGTAAATTTGACCGTTGTGATCTTAATCCAACGGTGAAAAAAGAAAAATAAGGAAAAAATGGTAAGAGGTATAGAAGGAAAGCCAACTTTTTTTTTTTTTTTTTGGCTTATGATGCTTTTGCTTCAACTTATTATAGCAGTACCATCTATTTCTGAAGAAAAAGGACAGATTGGCTGTGTATAAACAAATAAAATCAATAAAACTGTTATATACAATTACTTAATTATCAATTTGCGCGCCTCTTAAAAATTAAAGCCTGTCAATCTAAATATTTTGGGTTAATATTTTGAAAACTAGATCATGCATTCATAGTTGTATACAGATGTTAAACTATATATGGAATATGAATAAGTACATTTTCCTATTTTTTATATTGCCAACATAAACATTTTCCTAATTATATTTTTTGACAACATTTTCCTAAAGAGTATCATAATAATAAAGAAACAGAGAACAATGACAACATTACGGGCAAATAGAACAAAGACGGCGAAGCAAATAACCGTATCCCGAAAGGGCCTCATAACTCTCCGTCATTATCGTTCCTAAAGCGTCCAAAAACAGAGACAAGCAGAGTAAGTTAACAGCTTCGCAGCATATTTGACGACCACAAAGCCAGGCAGAGACGAAGATGGGTTTATCGGCGAAAGCAAAGGCAAAATCGGGCGATTACGCTAGCACCGCCGACACTAACCGGAACATGGGTCTTCTGGTAGTTTTCTTCCCTGAAGACGATCCCGCCATTGCCGACAAAACCAAGCTTTTTTCTTCCCCCTCTGTTGCTTCATCTTCTTCTTCACCCTCTAGATTCCCCGGTTCCTCCTTCAGAAAAAGAAATCCCAGTTTCCTCCTCTCTAAAGCCCAATTCACCATTTCAATCTGTGCACTTTTCATCTTCACTACTCTTCTTCTCTTCACTCTCTCTACTTTCGAACCCTCTAATCCTTCCCCTCGCAATACCCTTCTTCACTCCCCTCCTCGTCGATTCCTGTCTCAGAAACCTCCCACCACCCGTAATATTCCCAACAATCCCACTTCAAAATCCAAAATCCACAGCTGGTTACCCCAAATTTGGAAACCCAAACCGTATGAAGCATCAAAGATCGATTTTTCTTTCCCTTCAACTGCTCTGCAACGAATGGGTACTCTGTATCGGAGAGGAACCAGAGCCATGAGTGATCTCGTTGTGGCTCACGTGGTTGAAGACACCACCGACGATGAACTCCGCTTGTTTCTCAGAGTTCTGCACCGGTCTGGTCTCACTGATAGAGCCGATGTTGTTTTCATATTCGATTCTGATTCTTCTTCTTCGAGATTCGGCTCCATTCTTCAGGAAGAGAACGACTTGTTCTTGTCACTCATTGACCACTATACAGAATTGAACTTGACTGACGCGAACCTGAAGAAGAAGAAGACGAAGTCGAATTTCGATGCCGCTCGGTTTTTTAGAGTTGGCAAAAAGGGAAATGTAATAGGGGAGACATTGTGGGGTAAGAAATCCCGAATCAACTCACAAACCCAGAAGCAGAGAAGGGTAACGACGAGGTGGCTCAGTTGAGTTACGGGTCGGTTCTTAGCTTCGACGCCACTGAACTCGACCCGGAAAACACCCTGGGCGGTTTTTTTGATCACGTTCCCTTAAAATTGCGGAGATGGGCATGTTATCCCATGCTCCTGGGCCGAGTCAGGCGGAACTTCAAGCACGTAATGCTCGTGGACGCGAAGAATCTGGTAGTTACAAGCGACCCATTCGGACGAGTCAGGAATCGGAGCTCCGAGTCCGTTTTCGTGTATCATGTGCCAGACAGTAAGCACAGTAAGAAGATCTCCGACAAAAGTTGGTCTAACCGCCCGGTTGACTCTGCCGTCATAATGGGCGGCGAGCGTGGAATCCGGAGGTTATCGAATGCGATGTTGATAGGGATCGTTCGAGCCGCGATGCAACACAAGAAGAACACGGCGTCCGAGTCAGCGGTATTGAGTCAGCTCATCGGCAACGAGTTTGCATTGAAGAACATCAATTTGATCACGTCGACCGAGTCGATTCCGGACGCGACTTCACTCGGAGGCCGCAACTCAGCTGCTTTTCGGTCATTGTCGGATTATCCGATAATTCAACGTGGTACGAGTAATCGTGAGTTAAATTCTATTATTAAGAAACAATTATGTTCATCTGACATAGATTCTTCTGTCTATAGAGATTGTTAGGAAAACAGATAGATAGTGTTGAGAGAAAAAAAAAATAAGGTGGGAAATAATCAGAGATGTTTTAAATTCACGCCTACCAGTCACTGTGTGATTCGATCAGTTTTGTGGCAATACATGTACATATTCATGTTGGGAATATATTTTTATATTCAAAAAGTTTTATGGAGCAGTGTGAACAGTGAGCAGAGGGTAGCTGACAGAGAAATTTGACCGTGCCCCCAAATAAAAGTCTTGCTGAGGTGTATACCTTGACTTTGGTCCTTTTTCCGAGATCTCCATTACTAGTCAATTAATTAATTATGCCTGTAGTTTATTGAAAATTAGGGCATAAATTAGCCATTAATGCGGGATGTGTCTACAGTAAAACAGATTCTGATAAAGGATAGATTAGAATTAGGGTTACTTCCTGGAGAAGATACCATATGCAAGAAAGTGAAGAAAAATGAAAATGAAAATTAAAGAGAAAGCCTAGTGGCATAAAGCTTCCTAATGAGTTAGAGGTCGTAAGTCTTAAAATTTCTTATTTATAATTTTTGTTGAAAACGAAAAATGAAAATTAGAGAGTAAAAGCTTTGGCAAGAGATTTTTTTTTTTGGGTCAAAATGGCAGGAGAATTAAAGGAGGAGGCATGTGGTGCTGAACTTGTAGGCTGGGAGCAGCCTGGGGCAGTGTACGTGTTGGTGGTTAATGGAGTAAGAGAGAGCATTAAATTTCGGAAATTCCAGCTTTTAATGAAAAAGGTAACAAAACTTGCTGATTACGCGCATTGTTTTTTCTCTTGCCCCCAAAAAAGGCCCCCGGCGTGGTACAATAGTACTAGCTTTGTAGGCTGTAAAGTTGAGTGAAGGTTTATTTTTAACCAAGAAAGGCCACTGATGGAGTACAGTGTGTTTGTGTTTTCGTAATTCTTTAAATTAAATAAACCGAGGAATGAAGGATATCCCACAAGGGATCCACGTTATGTGATTGTCTCTTATCTACTTGTTATGTCTTGTCCCTCTAATTAGAAGGACAAGCACATTTTATTTTATTTTATTTTATTTTAATTTTTTTATATCTTTTATTTAGTTAGATTAAAATTATATGTTGTTTTATAATGTTAATTATATATATATTAATTATTTTCATACATTTCTTAGTGTTACGGACTTCTAGGACAAATATTTATGTATAACGCACTTTTTTAATTAATTTGAATACTTGTAGGTGCGAAAAAAAAATTGAGAAAGTTAATTTTAATTTCTAAATAAAATATATAAAAAATTAAAAAACCGTCCCTCAGGAATGATCCCAGAAGTCGTTCATGCTTATTAATGGTAAACCGCTCGTATCCCCCACAAACGCATGCCAGATCTTGCAACTTGCCAAGTAAGGACCATCCTCTTTTCAAGAGACAATTTTGATTTTATTTTATTTTTCTCTTTCTTTATCACTCAGGTTTTTACTGCTCCACCCCATCCTTGGCACAAGGGAGAAGGTTAATAGATAATTCTTTTTAGTATAAATTAGTGCTTGGGAAAGTAAAGTGAAGACATAAACAAGCCGTGGTACTCAAAATGGAAAAAAAAAAAAAAAAAAAAAAAAAAAAGTGGAGAGGGGTTTGTGTGTTTTATTCATTTTGTTTGAGTTTTGGCTTTGGATGCCTATGCGTCTATATATTTTTTTTGAAATAGTTTTTTTAGAATAATTTTTATAATTTAAATGTAAGTATGTAAAAAAAAAAAATTATCTCGATTTATAAATAATAGTTTAAAACGATTTTGATCATTGTTTTTTTACCGTAGAGAGCGTCCATCAGGGGACGGACCTTAAAAAAATTTGGGGGGCCACTGGTTACTGTTCATAGATATGGCCGGAGAGAGAAATACCATCCCTTTAGATGCAGCAGCTTCAATGAGAGTGAGATTGACCATGAGAGCTTGGGAGGAGGAAGGTGAGCTTGTTGTGACGATATTGTTTTCTATGTAAGAAAACACAGAGTGTCCCTCAGTATTGGATTCATCGAGAACAAACCCAGAAACAGAGTAAATCAAAACCAAAGAAAATAGAGCCAATTCCATGTTTCTGCTCATTTTTCTCCGAAAAAATTCCATATTTGCTATTTTTACTGGTAAATGCCCATAATATCCATCTGATGAGTTTGAGCCTCGTGATAAATAATATTAATTTTTTTTTTCAATTAATAGGATTTAAAATATTAATTTATTAAAAAATAAAAATAAAAACGCTTTGGTAAAAAGAATAATTTCATCAAAACAATCATCGCTTAAAATTGGTAATTTCAATTGCTTCGTGTTCGTTCACCATCCAAGTTGATTCAACTAACAGTACGATATTTTTTTTCCCAAAACATAACCACGTGTGTTTTTTACTTTACAAAAAAGTTAAAATGACTGTTGGACGATACCAAGAAACATAAAGAAACGACCAAAATTATTCCTTTACCCTATAAATAATGGTTTCTAAAACCACGGTTTTAGAGTTAACTAAACACACACTTATTATGTGAGGAAAGTGATCCGAAAAATCTTTTGATGGTGAAAGCCAACTCACCGACACCAGTTCATGGTGATCTACGTGTCACACCATAATTGACTCCAGACTCGCCCTGTTTTTGTGTTCATTCTTAGTTCTGTAGGATTGACAAGTTTCCACTTGATATCCCCCACAAGATCCCTCGCTAATATGAAAATTATTGACTATCATTACCACCACAGGCCAATTTTTCTTTTGTCTTTTTCTCCAATCATTTTTAAAACCGAGACTAATTTTTTTCATTTATAAATTCACTACAAAACAGTAGTGTATAAATATTGGACATAGTCTACAGAGAAGGAAGGCCAGATTCATGAGTTTCTTGACATTATTTGTATATTTGTGGCAGTGGGACTCGTGCAGGGTGGAATTAGGGGTTTAACTGTGGCCCCTAAAATTATAGAATAAAATCTAGATTTTTAGGAAATCATATTTCAGTCCTATAAAATTTTTAATATTTTTACTTTAGTTTTCATTAGTTTTGTGGATGTTGAGAGATTAAAATGAAAATCTTGAAATTTTATGAGGTTTAATTATAATTTTTTGAACATTTAGGTTCTATTATATAATTTTTGCTCCTTTTATTACAATTCCTTCCTTAACTCTCGCGTTTTTTTTATTAACCATGATGAATAGTTACAGATACTGGAATCTGTGTGGTTTTGACGCACACTTGTTTCGACACTGGTTGTTGCCAATATTTATCACGTGCTTTCATCTACAGGGTACAGCTGTGAGAGATCTTATTAATCTGTGGATATCCTCAAATTCCCCATGTACACACTCTGTTTCCTTTTTTTTTTTTTTTTTTTTTTTAATGATGCATTGTACTTGTACACACTCTGTTTTCACTTCTTCGTTTCCTGTTCCTATTATTCCAGCTAAAATTTACGTCACTTGTGGTTGTTATATACTTATAGGGTTGTACACACTCTGTTTTCACTTTTCACTTCTTCGTTTCCTGTTCCTATTATTCCAGATTTCCAGCTAAAATTTACGTCACTTCTGGTTGTTATATACTATAAGACCGCTGATTCAGCATGGCTTGTGCGAAATTTGGTCATTTTTCATCTCTGTAGGATCATTTTTCACACAGACACCGTTAACACCAACATTCAGCATGGCTCGTATCTCAATTTTTCACACAGACACCGTTAACACCAACACGCATGTATACAATGATGACTTGTGGCTAAAGACCTCTCTGTTCAATGGCACCCTGCAACTTTCTTTAGAGAAAGTTGCAAGTTCTATAACTTATGTGGCAAAAAAATGGGTTGATATGTAAATATATTTTATAACCACTTTTTGAATCGGAGATATGCTGTAATCCTAAATCCTAATGAGTCTTAGAATCCAACTAAGCTAAATTTGTTTTTTTGGTATACGAAAAGAGGGGGGGAAAAAGAATAATGATAACTAGTGATGAGTCAATGAAGAAAAATTACAAATAATGAGGTGTATATTTCAACGCTCCTTGACAAGAAGGAAAGATCCAAGGCTTTTGTAATCGAAAACGGCCGATCATTGTTTGAGATTTTGAATTTATTCAGTGACGTGGGTTTCTAGAATAAGTAAGCAAGCTGTGGTATGTATTTTATAATAATAATAATAAGGTTGAAGTAACCTGAATATATATTAATTAAAGCCCCTAAAAGCATTTTGCCGTTGGAAGCACGAAAACAAAAAATCCATATATAGTAGTATTATCTTTAAGAAAGAACGAGACTAATGAGAGTGGCTTTCATACTTTCGGTGTTAATGGGTGGCACGGGTCCAAAGCAAAAAGCCAAACCTTCAAGTGCATGCGAGCTCCCTTTAAATTATCTCTCTCTGGTTTTTTTTTTTTTTTTTTTTTTTTTTTTTTTTTTAAAAAAAATTAATGCTTTACATCTTCGCAAAAGGCAAATAATAACTTTCATATAAACGCAGGTTTTTTTAAAGCCGCTATATTGGATAACGCGATCAGTACTTGATCAAAATAACTCTAGCACACCTACTCAATTCACTTTTTCATTAAAGCGTGGATAAAAAATAAAATGGATTGTGATCGAGCATCCTATGACACTTAAATCGACCAGAATCGCTTATTTACATTACTTTATTATACAATCAATTATAAAGCCTTTCAATATGGAAGGATATGGTTTATTAAAGGTTGAGTCTTGAGTGTGTGAAAACAACAGAAACTCTAACTTATTAAAAAGGGACAAAGTGGGATGGGTATATATATTGCCCCATATATTCCCAAAATCCCACGGGATGCTCATGAAGCTTATATGAGAATGATCACATGTGAAGACAAAATTGATTATTAATATATGTGTGTGTGTGTGTGTGTGTGTGTGTGTGTGTGTGTGTGTGTGTGTGTGTGTGTGTGTGTGTGTGTGTGTGTGTGTGTGTGTGTGTGTGTGTGTGTGTGTGTGTGTGTGTGTGTGTGTAGTGGATGCGAATGTGAATGTGAACCTCACGTCCCAACCCTTCCCTCAACTTTTCTTGAAGTAGCCTCACAATGCTTATCTTTTTCAATCCTAACTATATGATCTCTCGTGTGTTGATAACAACTACACACACGTATATATCATATACACACAGGTATTCATATATCACACCAGTGAAGTGTATTGAGTTTTTGTATGTGCAACTTTCAGTGTCCTGAACCTATCTCTTTTTAACTTGGAAGGATTTATCAAGAGTTCAGACTTTTCCGGATCGAGCCGAGTATGTAGGACTAGAAAGGTGACAAAAACTTACCACCAAATATTTAACATTGCTACATTCCAAAGCTCGAACTCAAAACTTTTGATTAATAATTAAACTGATAAAACCCCATATCACTTAAATCAAGTACTTGACAGTCCTATATATGCACAATGAATTTAAAGACAAGCCAACAAAATTTAAGGCGGCTTGTTGGGACCAGAATCCTTCATGACTAGTATCATTTAAAGCAATGGGGTTGCCAGTAGAGAAAAAGGTTGGAACCAGTGATCATATAATTATATTAATAGCATTACCCATTATACCAATCTCATCTTATTTATAAGTCTATTTTAACATAAAAATTTAATTCTTATTATAAGTTCAATTGCAGGAAACAAAAACAAAAAAGTTATTCATGTTAGCTTTTGAAACCATTCATAGATAAAGATAAAATTAGAAATTTAACCCATAATCAATTAGTTAACTAACTCTCATTGATATGTGAGAGTTAGTTAATTTAGACTTATGAATAAAACTAGAGTAGAGTAGTACAATATAAGTTTGATATTTTTTTTTTAATTTAATGGAGGGATTCCCCATTAAAACATAGAAGAAAAAAGGTTTTCACCTCTCTAATAAGTGCACTTTTGGGATTCAAACTTGTAATATCCTTCTTACTGGGTAAGACCGTTACCACCTCGACCAACAACTTGTTAGTTAAAGTTGATATAATTTAGTTTAGATTTTTTTTATATTGCAAATTTTAGTTTATAATATATGATTAATCTGCAGCGTTTCAATTTTTTGAAACATTTTATTTACGTTCATCAAGCCTGAAATATGACGTGCTTCAATATTCTCCCCTACTTTTGAACCAAGAAAAAAAAAACCTCTTATAATGTGTGATATTGAGAACATTAGTAAAGTTAATTAGTTATTTATAACAAATATTTATTTGATGATTTCTCTAAAACTAAACTACCCTCAATTATATATGTATTGTAACTATCACTTGATAGAAATCACTTACTATGTACAATTAACAAGGATATTTAGGAAATAAATTTATAATTTTAGGAGATAGAATGGACTGCGGTCCAAAAAATTGTTTTGTTTTGGTTTTTTTTTTTTCCAATTTTGCTCCAATCGTACTTAAATCTAAGACTAATTTGAATGTTCACAAGTTTAGTTCTTAACTAATTTTTTTTAATATTTATAAATTATTTATCTAGCTCTTATATTAATCTCGGAAGGAGTATTTCATATTCAATCGTAAACAGTACCACCTTTAGTTTAAAATATAAGACTCAAACAATTAAATTACATAATACAAAAAGTTAGTTAAAATTGATTGAAGACAATAAATATATAACAAATATAAGTTACTTTCTTAAAGCCTCCCATTTATGAAGAGGGTGAGTGGAAGAGAGAATGAGTGAAAAAAGAGGCTAGAGAAAATGTGTAGAAAAAAAAGATGAGAAGACATATAATTAAATAAAAATGAAATTTAAAAAAAAAGGACATGACAAGATAAAAATGAAGTGCATCTTATACAAAAAGCACACCTTCTCACAAGTCTGATCTAGTTCTTATATATATATATCGTGTGTGTGTGTGTTGTGAATGCGAATGTGAACCTCACGTCCGAACCCTTCCCTCAACTTTTCTGGAAGCAGCCTCACAATGCTTATCTTTTTCAATCCTAACTATATGATCTCTTATGTTGATAACAATTATACACACACAGGTATTCATATATCACACCAGTGAAGCGTATTGAATTTTTGTATGTGCAGCATTTAGTTTCGTGGTCCTACTTTCTTTTAACCCAGAGGATTTATTGAAAGTCCAGACTAATCCGGATCGAGCCAAGTAAGACCACAAATAAAACATTTAGTGATGGAGCTAATTTTAAAGCAAGCCAACAAAATTTAAGAAGGTGGCTTGTTGGGACCAGAGTCCTTCATTACTAGCTAGTACCATTTAAAGCAGTGGGGTTGCCGATAGAGAAAAAGGTTGGGACCAATGATCCCCTAAATTTCTAACAATTATAATAACACTAAATTATAAAAATCTTTATGAATCATTAAAATTCAAAATAACTAAGTTTAGGATGTGTTACGTTGTACTTTTACTGAGATAAGTGTAAGGCTAACTTATTACATTAACCTAAATCTGAACTTAAATAAATGTGTTTTATTCAAAACAAAGAAAATAAAAACAACATAAAATAAAAACTAAATTAATCACCGAATGATCTTCCTTACTTCTCACCGCTAAATTTCAATTTTTTGACACTGTTTCATTTGAAATTCTGCTCTCCCGAAGGATCATCGCAGCCCATGAACACAAACAAAAATCAGCAAAAGCCGGTAATCCTAATAAAACAAGATAATATAAAGAAAAATAAAATATTTATAATATATATATATATATATATATATATATATATATATATATATAAGAAGATGTCAGTTTTATTATTCTTTATGAAGTTTACTTAGTGGGAAGAGAACCATGGTAGACCCGGATATCCCGCTAGTCTACCCCGTGACCGAAACCCGTCGTCACAAAAATCATCAAATTGGCCATAAAACATTTCTTCCTAATGTGCACACCTCTTCCCAAAGTTGCTATTAGTGTCCCTAAAACCCGTCGACACCACTTTGGGAAGAACAGATACTATCGGTTCACATCTCATAATATATCGGAGGCATAAAACCTAAGGGTTGTGTTCATCACTTTAGGAGGTATCGTCCCAAAGTTATCCTCCCACTGTTAAATTATTTAAAATACACATATAAAAACTCCCAAATTATTTTTATTATTTAATTATCTTGTATATACTTTTATATTATTTAATTAAATATAGAATACAAGGATATTTTGACATAAAATCTATTCATGTCCTATTTTATTTTATTGTGTAGGAGATATTATATAAAGAAGGAAATAAAAAGGAATCAAATAATATAGCATTGCACAGGCGCACAGCTAGCATCTATGTTAATATAGTATATTATATTATCTATAATATATTGCAATTAATGAAAAGAAAGCCCGGCGCCACACGAAGCAATTGTCATGGATGTTAGTTATGGAAGATGTATTATTGTGATAATGTAATATCTAATAAAAGAGGGATTGATGCTGCAAGCTACATGCACAAGACGGAACAATTGAAATTAAGGGAATTGAAAGATGCAATCAGAAGCACAAACAGATTGGTGACTTTGCAAAAAGCTACTCACGCAAAATGAGAAAAGGAATATACATTATTCAATTGCCAAAGGCCAAAATACCAAAAGCCAAAACCTAATGGGATCTCATGTTCAATGGTATGTGACTTTAAAGTTACTCACCTAAAACTAGACAAAAAAATACATGTGTATTCAATTGCCAAAGACTGAAACACCCAAAGCCAAAACGCACATAATCAATAACTAAGGCTAGTCGAAATCAACCAGAATCATATCATAAGAAGAAAACAACTTTCTCATAGAGGAAGGCAAACACAAGATTTATAGTATTGAACGAAAATCACGAGAAAGAACAAGACGACAGTTTTGGGATTTAAAAAGAATTATGCCATGCAGCAATGAATTTTTATTGTCCTAGGGATTAGGATTACTGGGTCTCCGTTTTTGCTAACCTCCTAGAAGAATAATCGACGCAGAGAAAGAATAGAGGAAGTAGTAGAGGAGAAGAGGAGCATTGAGCGTTCGCTAGGGTTAGGCGGCTAGACCTCAGTTTATAATTAAAAATTAGGGTTTAGCTATAAAATTGAACTTTTTTAACTATTGCCAATTAATAAATTATAAAACAATACAAACATTATTAAATTCTAAGTTTTTATTATTACTATATTGTTGTCATCATCATCATCATCATCATCATTATTATTAATAATAATAATCTGAGGTATTACATATAATTATATTCGTAGCACTACAAATTATACAATATAAGTGTGATATATTTTTTATTTATTTGATGGAGGGATTCTCCCGTAAGATTTGTAGGACAAATGGTTCTCACTTCTTCAACAAGTGCACTTTTCGAGATTCAAACCTGTATTCTCCTTTTTATAGGACCTTAACTTATCACCTCAACTAATAGTTTGTTGGTTAAGGTTGATATAATTTAGTTTAGATTTTTTATGTTGCAAATTTTAGTTTATATGATTAATCAGCAGCGGTTCACTTACTTGAAACATTTTATTTCTGTTCATCAAGCCTGAAATATGCTGTGCTTCAATATTCTCCCCCACTTTCGAACCCAAAAAAAAACTCCCATAACATGTGATATTAAGAAAATTAGTAAATTTAATTAGTTGTTTATAATAAATATGTGTTAATTTGATGATTTCTCTAAAACTAAACCACTTGTAATCATGTATTAATCAGACTAAAGCTGACCCCTTGTTTAATTCTTTTATTTTGAACAGGAGGCAGTGTTAGTTTGCATTTTTAATCAAATCAGTATTAATTAATAACTTTTTTTGCCTATAATAAAGAGTAACTTAATTAAACTAATTAATTGTACATGTGTATCTCACTTGTTGGCATGTTGGTTCTTTATATACTATTACTAGTGTCTAGTACTGCTATAGGAGTATACTAGAGTATATTGATGGGCAGCTAGGGTTTTTATGAAGGAGTATACTATTACCTCCGGTCTTAAATATAGATTTACATTATAAACTTGATCTTATATTTAGGATTAGGGAGAGTATCATATAAACCGTGTAGTTATGTGCAAGACAATCTGAGTGATATTGTTCTGCTGTATATTTAAGAAAAATGACTGGATGATACTTGGGGCTCTATAATAATCATGTAACTATATTTATGAATTGCACTACAAAAGTGTTAATATAATTAAGACTGAAAGGAGTACTTCATTAAAAGGCAAGAATTATAAGGACGAAAAGAAATCCCATGATTGATTAGTGTTGGACGAGGACAATATACATAATTTCCTGAAATGAAGAAATATTTACAATCGAAAGTAATAATATTGTCTGGTATGAAAATAAATACAAAGAAACAGGAACCATGAAAATATTTTTTAAAAAATGAAATTTAATTTTTAAAGTAAATACACCGTACGGTGTATTATTTTGTTATTATTTATACACACTCTATTATACCCCAATCACCATATCATTTCTCTATTATATTGTGGCTGAGTTTGCTTTCGGATAAGCTGTTTATTATAATACGTTGGCCATTTGAAGTGGATTCTTGTTACTTTATGCACATTTTGAGAAAAATTCCAGCCCCAACTATTCCCTCACAGTCACATGCCTTTCATTAAAGTTTACTTTATAAAGGATGGTGATGGTTTTTCCTTTTTGTTCGAACTGTATATATAATAAAACACTTCATTATCATGGTTATGTGAAAAGTATTGTAATCAACTTATTATTGCTGTTGGGTTATTACTCGGACAACAATAATTTGAGTACTTTTTAAGAACCGCAAATACAGTGCATGTATAACTTTATATATACCACACTCGAGCTTTGATCTAAATAATTTTTCCTATAAGTGTTTGGCATTTATACAACTTAGAGCATCTTGACCTATAGATCTAATGATGCGTCGGGTTTTTTTTATCATCATTTTCTTATATTCTTCATAATTTCTAAATCATGTTCGTCCAATCAATCTGAAAGGTCACAATATAATACTATTTTAATTTTTTTTCCTCATCTTCTCAATCAACGGCTCAGATGAGCTCATTAGAAATAATGAGAAAAATAGATCATGAGAGGATCGGCTTCCTCCAATGATGTGATGTGAAAAAGTCAATATGTGAGCATTGACTTCTTGCCCTTCTTTTATTCACATGTAGTCCATCATAATGGTTACATATGAGTGCATTATTACCTAATTACATTAACTTGAGCAATATTGACCAATGACCACCTCCCCCTCAATCTACTGCGTTACGTTCTCAATCAGGATCAATTATATTAAATATTTGATTAAAGATTAATCCCTTGAATTCTTCTAAGCTGCTTAGCCTAGATAAATGCGGTGAAAAAAAATGACTGAGTAATTATATAACTCTTCAGCTCTAATTATATATAGGGGAAATTTTTAAGGAAAAATGACAGAAAAATACTATTCAAACTTCGAAATCCTGTTGATAACAACAGTAATAAAATTAACGAGAACGGTAAAACAATTGATAACTCGTTTTGTTGAGAAATCATCTATTTAAATTTTAAAATTTAAGTAGTAGTTTCTTGTTATTTTCTCAATTTTTAAAGCTGTGCTTTATCCATATCCAAAATATAAGATAAAAATGAGGTGGTTTAGTTTTTTCACTAGTTTTGTCATTCTTCAAATGCAACAAATTATTGGCATGCTTTAAGCGTTTTTTTAACAGAATTTTATTATTATCTATCTTTCTTTCGGAACTTTGGCAGAGGTATGAAAGTAAGTTAACTTTTTTCTGTATTTTCTTTAGTCTTTATTATAAGGTACCAACTATCAATTTTATTTAGTCCTTTTTATAAGGCACTTGCTTGTTTCCAATGAGCATTAATTTTTTTTCCATATCTGTCCATAATTAATAAGGATAGTAGGTGAAAGTAATAATTAATATGATATTAAAGTTTAGTGCAATTAGTAGGGGCAATATTAAAAATTACTTAGATTATAGGACAACTTTATTGACTTTAACTGTTTTTATTGGTTTGTGAGAAAAGTTAGTTGGTACTTTATAATAAGGACCAGAGGGAGTAATTCATAAGAAATTTGCGTGGAGGGTGTATACATGGGCGGACGCACGTGTATGAGAAGGGGGCACAAGTGCCCACTCTTGAAATCTGATGCGAAAATACAAAAATGCCCTTCTCTTAAAATTCAAGTTTCCCTCTTTCTTTTTATTTTCCCGTGATACGAAAATGCCTTATATTGAAGGAGATGTATTTGATAGCATTAATAATAAGATAATTATGATGGAATTCTAAAAAATAAGGCATAGAAGGATGACATTATAATTATTTTTATTGTAATATACTTTTGTTATTAAAATATATATACTTGAACTTATTGAGTGCTAATCCTTCATTAATTTTTATACTTGAATTTTTTGAGTGCCTGCCCTTCATTAATTTCCTGGATCCGCCACGCCACTAGGTGTATATAAATAGTGAATTGTCGGGATGGTTGTGAGACTTCTTCAAATGAGATCGTTAGTGTAAACATTTTTTAATTTTGATTCTTGGGTGCACTCACAGCAGTATCACATGTTTCTTAGATTGTGATTCCTTCGCTCGTGGTTGAATTGCGCATAAAAGTGCAATTCATAAGAGAAACTTTACTTTTACCTTTTACTTTTTACTTTGCAATATTCCGGTTTATGCTTCCACTTTTCATCTGAGAGCCGTGAGGTTTCAACAGAGCAGTTTTCAATGGAAAAGGTAATTCGAACCTGATGCCAAGCTAAAGGAAGGTGGAACGCCACTCAGAAAAGATATCAACCCAAACGCACAATCACTAGCAGATTAGTAGTAGTGAGGGTTGCCAAAACTGGTTCGGTATATTTTTTTAATATTAATATCAATTTTTAACGGTTAATTTTAATTTTTTAATTTACAGTGATAACATTAGTATGTTTTGAAACTTATGGGACAACTTTAAGAATAAAAGAAACTTTCAAGACAACATTTTTTTTTTGCTAAGTATAAGTGTCCTTCTATTTAAGGCTATTTCAGATACTATCGACACTAAATATAGGCATCTCTCACACAATAGGATTCAAATCTTAATCTTGAGTAAAATATAGGATTCAAATCTTAATCTTGAGTAAAATCTCTACAGGAGATTTACACCTTAATCCATATTTTTTTTTTCATACAAAGAGAGTATGGGCTAGCCTTAGTCTTTTTTTTAGGCTTAGCAAAGAACAAGTCTAAGAACTTTTTCATACAAAACTCCCGATTTTCAAAGCCTAATCTTTGAAAGAAGGTTGGGCCTAAACAGATAATTTTTAGTGCCAGTGAAAGCTGAACCGTTCCCAAAGTTAGTGACTATATTTTTTAGTATATGAGGCGAGGTTTAGTTGACCGTGTATAATGTGGAGATTTTTTTAACCTTCATGTATAATTTGTAGTTAGAAGATTAGAAAAATACACTTAAAAAAGACGATAATCAGAGAATGCACATATAACGGTTTTTGCTGATCAGACCGATACTGGATCGCTACTTGGTAGAATAGGCCGGTCCAGTTTTGTTCACAATAATATGGTTTCAGTTATAATTTATTTCTTTTTGGGGCAGATACCACTATCTGAAACCCACAGATCAAAATTTCCCAATGGGCCAAGAGATATCCAATAAAAATTGGGCCGGAATGGCCCACTGAAGGTGGATTAAGCGGTGTTTGGATATGAAGGGTGAATGGAATAGGATGACCCGCCGATGTTTCAGGTTCAGGGCCACCGTGAAAGAGAAAGTAATCGCGGGAATTATATGAATCAAAAGCGTCATCAATCGCAATTCGATGGTAGCTTGCTAGCCAAGCTAGCTAGGTGGCACTTCTGTTATGGTTTATGACTATGAGCCAAACCCTCTGTGCGTGTGAGAGAGATGCTATGACATCTCCATTTCCGATCCTATCACTTTCAGATACTGCTAATATTGTGGCTCTTCATCTCTACCAGCTAATACGCGCGCAGCTATTTCCTCTGGTTTTCACGCGTGTCTCTTTCTCTCTCTAATTTCTACTCGTTCTTTCTGAAATATGCTTGTCTATCATTCCAGGAGCTGATTCTCTCTCTCTTTTTCATTAATTCTTTGCTTTCTGCCATCTTGTGGACTGAACTGCGTGATTCCAAATTAGTGGATGGTGATTCAAAATTTTCTACTTTTTTCTCTACTTATAGGCCCAAGTCTCGCTCGCCAACTCACGCTGCAATCGTCAATTCATTCTGGTATGTTCGTGCTTCTTATGTGTTCTTGATTTTCATTGTTTTATGAGCTTTGTTGTTGCTTTTGGGATGCTAGTTTTTCTGCTACACAATAAAGTATGAACATTAACTTCATTGTTAGTTTGATTTTGACTTTAAACTAACTTCTAAGTTTGTTGCTGTGCATTATCGATACTTATGAATTTGCATCTTGTCCGGGACAAAGAATTTGGTGCTACATGCGCATATTTGTATAGAAATGTTACTTAACTAACCCCTCTTATTCAGATCGGCATCAAGAACTTCATATCTTTTCCTTTGTTAAAGGATAACGCAGTTATCGAGACTCAAGAACATTAGCAAATCACAAGGTCTAATGTTTTTCATTTCTTATGCTTTGATTGTTATCTCAGCAAATCATATGGTCTTTAGTTTCACTCATTAGGCTCAAAACCCCCTGATTGATAAATTGACTATTGATGCAGGATACGGCATTAAAGCAGAATTTGTTCACCCACTGTTTATAATCCCTGAGTCGCTATGGGTTACCTAAGTAATGTAAGAGATTCCTATTCTCTCTCGCTTTTGCGAACCATTTTTCAGATTTCTCTGTTTTTAACTTTTGGTGGATGGGCAGGAGTTTGATCAAACTAATCAGCAAAATGATCATGGTATGGTGTTCTTCCTATATCTCACATGCATACGGATTCACAATTCACCATATAGTCTTTTACTGACTTAGAATTGAAACTCCCATGACATGCACAACATTACAATCACAGCTGGTATTTTGATCAATAGTAGCAAAAATGATATTCATAACTGAATTTTCAGTGGCTGTCATCGCGTCACCTTAACTGTTGTATGCAACATGTTGATTTAAATACTCAGTTGAGGATATTTCGACCCTACTAAATGTTCCTTGACATATATGACCAGGTGCACTGATACGAAATGGAAGAGAAATTCTTTTCCAGGTAAACTATAAATTTGGGACTCTGCTGATATGCTTAGTTGCCTACCTGTAACTGGATAGATTTTGAAGACAATGTTCTGGGTTTAATTATCACATATCATCAAGCCGTTTTTGGCTACACTTTTCGAAGTAGATGTTGCTTGTTTCTCTAGCATTGGGCAGTATTTAGTATTAAATCTGTTCAATATTATTGCCCACAGCAGATTTAACTGGAAGTCTCACAAATATGGCCACTAGTATTGCGCACACCAAAATAAAAATAAAAATAAAAATAAAAATGCTTTGCAGGCATTCAACTGGGAGTCTCACAAATACAGTTGGTGGAGAAACTTAGAAGGAAAAGTTCCTGACACAGCAAAAGCTGGATTTACTTCAGCCTGGTTGCCACCCCCAACCCATTCCTTCTCTCCTCAAGGTTAGAAGCAGTAAGCATGAAATTATTTGGTTTTCAAATAATATTTTTTTTCCAGTGACCTGATGAGGACGATAAGATCAAACTTTTCAGTTCATTTTCATATATAGGTTACACTCCACAAAACCTTTACTCGCTCAATAGTTCATATGGCTCTGAGCATCAGTTACAAGCTTTGCTTCATAAGATGAAGCAGTGCAAGGTACGGGCAATGGCTGACATAGTTATCAATCATCGTTGTGGCACAACCCAAGGACGTGGAGGGATGTATAATCGTTATGATGGAATTCCATTATCATGGGATGAACGTGCTGTAACATCAGATACTGGTGGTTTGGTGAGATAATTTTCTATGTTAACATATTTTCATTGATTCCCCTTTGCAACCAACGAATTCTCTTATCTGTATCTATGCTTTTTATTTAAGGGTAATCAAAGCACAGGGGCCATATTCCATGGGTTTCCAAATATTGATCATACCCAAGATTTTGTGAGAAAGGACATCATTGGGTGGCTCCAATGGCTGCGCAATAAGATAGGCTTTCAGGATTTTCGTTTTGATTTTGCAAGTGGGTAAGAATTCTCATCCCTCTGGAATAGTAGTTTTTTGTTGTTGTTTTCATATTCTATTCATTGATAAACCTCTCTAAATTCTCTATGTTTTCAGTTATTCACCAAAGTTTGTGAAAGAGTATATTGGAAAAACAAAGCCAGCATTCTGTGTTGGGGAGTACTGGGATTCTTGCAACTATAACGGTTGTGTTTTGGACTATAACCAAGGTACCACACTTTTGTATGTTTGCATCGCAGATAAATTTGTGTTCTCCAAAGTCTTAAAGATGTGAAGAAAAAAGAATGTCCTTGAATTTTTTTTCAATTTTCGGTTCACAGACTTTCTCTATTCATGGAGTTTTGTCTTTCCTTTTAAAATATATGGAAACCTCGGGTAAAATTAGAAAAATCCAAGAGATTGAAGTATCTTATTTTTCTCTCTTAACTTTAAATTCCTGAGGAAATTATTGCAGCTTGAGGAGAGTAGATGGCGGAACATCAAAATAATGTCCACTGTTCTCCTATAACTAGGAATTTAAGGCGTTTCTAACAAATGACAATGAGATATCTCTTCTTCAATGTTTGAATTTTCACTCAACTACGGCAAAACTTCTAGTTTAATGTTTATTGAAGAAGTATTAAAAGAAGAAAATGAGCTGAAAGAAGTTTAGTAGTGGGGAAGTTCTCCACAAGAACCAAATTGCTTACCTCAACAGAGTTGTTTTGCCTTGTCTTGGTTTCCATGTTGAATTTGACAGGTGACCCTGTTAGCCTGTTTCTGAGTCATTCTACGTATTGAAGATTATGATGAATTATTCTTTTCTGAGTGGTGGATGAATTTATGCCGAATTGTTAAAGATTGTTATCTCTGTTGGAACTACATGGTCCCAACACTTGGGCTTTTGCTTGCTTTATTTTCGTACTCTAATTATTGATCAAAATATATACTAACTTTTTTGTGCCTCTTCACCTGCAGACAGCCATAGGCAACGGATAATCAATTGGATTGATGGCACAGGTCAGCTTTCAACTGCATTTGACTTCACTACTAAAGGAATTCTCCAGGTATTTTCCAACATTTTGTAGTTCATATTTACGTAGAATTTTGGAAATGAGCACCATGTTTCACATCTTTAATTGATGGTAGAAAGTAAAAGTATCAGCTTTTTGAACATGACAGTTACATCTTTCAAAACATGAACTTCATTGTGATTTTAGTTTGATTTTCATTAGATCTTATGAAGTCTACAAACTCTTGTATCTATGGAGGTGTTACGGCAAATGGAGTATCCAGAATTAAATTTCTTACAATAAACAAATTTCTCCCGTAAACTGAGGTGCTTTGTTGTAGGAAGCTGTCAAGGGAGATTTTTGGCGCTTAAGGGATCCTCAAGGAAAGCCACCAGGGGTGATGGGGTGGTGGCCTTCAAGGGCAGTGACATTTCTTGATAACCATGACACAGGTTCTACACAGGTACTGAATTTATTATTACTAAAACAATGCATTGATATGCTTCAGAGGCAACATCTAATAGGTAATTTTTCTAGTTTCTAGAGCACATATTGCATGTAATTATGTATGCTGGTTGCTAATTAAAATATATTGCCTTTCTAATTTTGATAAGAATTTTAGCATCAGCATGAAAGATGTTTTCCCCCTTCTGACACCGATTCTTATTGTATTCTATTGTTTAATTAAGCAACGGTCTCACTCACTGTGCAGGCTCATTGGCCCTTTCCTTCAAATCATATCATGGAGGTACTTTTTGTTTTTTGTTTTTTGTTTTTTTCCTTTTTCTTTCTTCCGGTTAGCATAATGCTTTGATGCCCAGAGTTATCTTCCACTATGCTTTTTTGCGTAATTTTTTTCTTTTCTTTTTTGGGTTGAAGTTTATGTTCTCCTTATGTTCCCAAAGTTTACTAAATTGGATCTATTGATGACTTGTTGGCAGGGTTATGCTTACATATTGACTCATCCAGGGATACCAACAGTTTTCTATGATCACTTTTATGATTGGGGTAACTCCATCCATGATCAGATTGTGAAGTTGGTATGTAACCTAACTATAATACCCAACTATTGCATTGGACATTCAACTAAGATGCCCCTCAGTATGACTAATTAACATTTGGTGGCAGATTGATACCCGCAAGCGTCAGGGTATTCACAGCCGATCGCCTGTAAGGATTGTGGATGCTAAGCAAAATCTTTACGCGGCATTCATCGGGGAGAGAGTGTGCATGAAGATTGGGGACGCTTCTTGGTGCCCTTCTGGTAGGGAATGGACTTTGGCTACTTCTGGCCACAGATATGCAGTATGGCACAAATATTAGTGTTTCTTCAACAACCCCACCTCGAATTAAAAATAGAGTAAAATAATAAATAAATGAGCGTCATTTCCCTTCTATTATAACCTAACCTCTTCATTTGCTGTATAACTGGGGATACACCTCAGGATCTTAGGTCATGGACTCATTCTCCGTAGACCAATAATGATGATAAATCTTTGGGATGTATTTTTTTTCCACAAGTTAAAATAAAATTATTAGTGTGCCACCTCGGTTTATGAAAATTCAAAATTCAGTAAATTAGTATTTGACTGCTACGCTAGAACACTTCATTACAATTTTGACAGGTTCCGATATTCCTGAACACGAGTAACTGTTTTAATAAGCTCACCTGCAAGTTTTTCCAACGGCCTTTTATTCGAATAATTCTAGAAGATGAGGAGCAGAAAACCCTCACATTGTAGGGTTGTAGCTCAACTGACACCAATCACATCTCACTTTTGTAAGTACGAGGTTGTGAATTTGAACTATAGGTGTTGGAATTATGACAAGAAAAGAAAAGAAGATAACACTAACATTCCCTTAATTAAAGGGATGACAAACAAAATTTCATTCTCTGCATTGAGATTCATTTGAAGTGCAATACATAACACATCCGCCGACGTAATCAATGACAACATAAGGTCGAGAACTATAATACGTATAGAGCAAATGAAAGAATTGGCCTTGTTAATTGGACAAAGTCGGGTTCAAATTAGGTATACATCTTTTATGTGGAGGGATGGACACATTATATATTATTTTATTTATTTAATTTAAATTATATGATTGCTTTCTAGAATGTTTTTTACATCCGCATCTCAAAATTAATAGTTTAGTCCCGCATTCGTAAATATTTCTCTTGTAATACCAATATCCCGTAAATTAATTAATTTAAGATACAAAAAAAAAAATCCGAAATCAAGTATATAATTTAAATATAAATAAATAAAATATAATAAAAAATGTCTCATCCTTCTAATTAGAGGGTCACATCCCTCTAATTTGATGAGCATGTAAGAAGCACATAAGGTCCCCACAAAGCCCCGCTCCTCAAAAGCCATAAACATAATTTAGGCGCAGCCAACAGATAAGTGGATTTGAAGATGCAAAAGCAGCAGACACATGACAAGTCTAAAACAAGCCCTGCTTCTTTTTCAGCATATCTTGTTTCCATTTTGGCATTCCATAAAATGCTTCTTTTGTCATTCCGAATACAGATAGGAAATCATCATCCGACAGATAAGCCTGAGCAATATCACAATTGGAGACAAAATCAATATATATAAATTCAATGCATATACTACTCAGTCTTATTTAGTTAAATCACACATATCAATGAAAGGTAGTTAGTTAAAGATTATGGGTAAATTTTCAACTTTTCCCTCATTTATGAATGAGTATTTTTCAACTCTTTCTTCTCTCTCTATTTTTATTGGTACAATAACAAAATTGTCACAATATCATTTATTACCTGAAAGATGACTTATAAATAATACCAAATTTTTTTGATAAAAAATGATTTATAAATAGAAGTGGTAGTTAAGTTATGTTGAAGCACACACATAATCACACTTCTTCTAGAGTATTCTATATTGTATACGTGGCACATTATGATTGAAAGAAGAAGCACACACATAATCACACTTCTTCTAGAGTATTCTATATTGTATACGTGGCACATTATGATTGAAAGAAGAATAGTATATACTATTCTATACTATACTATTCTTCTTTCAATCATAATGTGCCAAATGATTTATAAATACTCTAGAAGAAGTGGTTATTAAACAAGTTAACAATATAAAAAGCAAGACTAACCTCTCTCCGTTTAAAGTCAATTCCTGTCACAGGATTATCAGTAAGAGTCTTTAATTGATCATAACTGTATGTCACATTACTACTTGGACTTAAAACATCATCGTCCAAGTTTTCCTGTTTTAATTCGGAATCCCCATCACCTCCAGTTTCATGTGCAAGTTCCTCTGGCTCCTTGGCATCTTCGACTTTTTCAAGCTCTCCAGTTTCAGCAAGGGCATTTACACGCTTACCTACTGCTGAAACTATTAATTTTGATTCTTTGAACAAGTAAAAATAAAGCATGTGGACGCAAGGAAGTTTGTAATTCTCTTTTAAAATTTCCAAAAAAGCAACATCAGGACGTGACTTTGAAGATACCTCAAGGGAAAGAGAAAGCCAAAGCCTCCTCATGTATTATTATTGTCTGACATCTCAATAAGCTAGGATGGCAAATCCTTTTTACAAAAAAAAAAGTAAAGGTGCCCTGATGGCGTTGTTTGTACTGATCGAGCTCAAATCTATGATTCTAGATAACGCAACTGGTCACAATACTGCACATTTTCTCATACTGACCACAGTCAATTCAGGTGAGAACAGCGTGTATTAATAAAATGACAAAAAATTGTATAAAAGTTTTAAGGAAAAGGAACAAAGAGATGAGGTTCCGAAGAACAAGAATGAACTGTTTTTAAAAAGAAATGAATTTTGCAGCATTTTATGCGAAAGATAGACAGAAGCACCAGCACAATGCGCATAATGCAACATCTCTGTTAAAATAATCATTGATTTATTTCCTCACCAGGGGTGGTGTTTCCAGCAAGAGGACTTCCAACTGGTGTAGAATCAGGTGTTTGCTTCTTTTCAGCAGTGAGAACTGATGAAAGAGCAGCTACTGCAGCTGCTCTTTGTGATCCTTGACTTGTTCCAGAAGGCTTAGGAGAAACAGCTTGAGGACTCGATGATGAACTAAAAGCAGAATTTAAGGCCGCCAAAGCTTCTGATCTTTGTCTGGGTCCTCCATGAATTAATTCATTCAACCTATCCTGTGACTGTGGGAGCGCCACAAATTAGAAAGAAGCACTACTATATGCTTTATCTTGTTAGATACTATCCTCTTAACACGAGTGTCTGTTTCAGAAGCCACTCTGTATAATTAGTTTTGTTATGAAAAAAGCTAGCAAGTCATCTGTGAAAAAGTGACAATACCGTCGTGGACGTTTTCTCGGAAGATGAATTAAAAGCAGAGTTTAAGGCGGCTAAAGCTTCTGCTCTTTGTCTTGGAGAAGACCCATCAGACTTTTCCTGCCACTATGCGTTACCTTGTTAGATAATATCCTCTTAACATGAGTGTCTGTTTGTTTCAGAAACCACTCAGCATAATTAGTTTTGCAATGAAAAAAGCTAGCAAGTCATCTGCGAACAAGTTGCAATACCGTAAAGGACGTTTTCTGGGAAGATGAATTAAAAGCAGAGTTTAAGGCGGCTAAAGCTTCTGCTCTTTGTCTTGGACCAGACCCATCAGACTTCTCCTGCGACCATAATCAACAAAGCCTTATTAATGAAATACAGGAACAATATTACTAATGTCGCAATACATTCACATACGATACATATTAATACTGACAAGAATGCTTCTGAATATACATAATTAATTATTTTAATAATAATGACGAGCAAGACATCTAATGATGAAACTTTACAGTGCCGACTCTAACGCCACCTGGATGAGCTTGAAAATTGTGGGCATACCACTCAAGTAAGAAAGGAGTCATAGATATTCTAATATGAGCCTAATAATGTTGATATTTGATATAGTACGTGCCTCACTTTTCTCTTCTTTACCGCATTATAAAGGAAAACTATTGCAGCATCATCAAGAGAAAATGGGGAAAAGGAGAGCGGTGTTTCTATATCGTAATACCTTCATCGATTTTACAACCCAGTTTGAAAGTATCGTGTTAGTGCTTGATATACTAATTACCTCACTTTTCTCTTTATTGCATTCTAAAATAAAGCTACACCAAATGAAATATTTTAACATCATCAAAAGAACCATTTCATGAAAACCCTTCCTGAGAAGAAAAGAAAAGCACAGAAAAAAAGAGTTTTCTGTATTGTTATCGACACTTTCATCCTTCTTTCAACCCAGTTCGAAAGTATATAGTCTTGGGGTTGACACTGAATGTTAATTTTGAAGTACAAAGATGGCAAAGGTTAAAAACCATCTCACAAATTTCCTCACAGGACTAAGTGAAATGTTTTATAACTGAAAAGACCATGCTTGGCGAGCATATGCATATTTTGGCAAAGTAAAAAAAAGTGATCTTTGAATCACTTTTTGTAAGCTAAACAAAACTCCTCTACATACTTGCCTCGAACGCCATAGAAGCACCTCTGAAGAGCTAAAACAAACATGCACTTGATGGAGATGAGAAATCATGACAAGAACAAGAACTTCCATGTTTTGGATCTTAGCAATCATGAGTATTGGTCTTGAATTTGATTGAAGTTCAATTTCAAGTGTTGGTTTTAATGTAATCAGTAAGTCTAATTGATAAACGGAGTTACTTTTCAAGATTGATAGCATCAGAATATTGTGAAAATTAAAGTTGAAGCCTTTACCTCTACAGCATGGCCAACCCCAAATAGTAGGGCCACCTTTTTCTGGAATGAGTTTCCTTGAACCTGCATTTTATCAACAAGCACCCTTTAATGAAACACGTAAATCAGCATGAGCCTTGTCTAGGGCAAAATCTATTCTTTAAAATCACACAACCACTTCAACTCATTTTTCAAAAATCACAACTTCTCCCGGAACATTTTCACAATGTACAAATAAAATAATAGCCCCAAGTGAAGTTCATAAATGCAACACAATAACTCGGATTACAGTTGGCAATGATAAAATAATAAAATATCAAAAAAAGAAAAAGAAAAAAAAAAGACGGAAAACCCTGATAGTTAATACTTAATACGCATACAGTGGCTTTCGCATGATCCCATGAAAAGTATGCTGTGAAGAAGCACGGTTCGTTCCCTTCTGTGACTTTATATAGTGGCGCTTGAGGAGACAATCCCTCCAAAGGTGCAGCCAAATCTATGTATTTCTGGTGGGAAAAAGTTCCAGAATCAATGAAGCATATCACGCAGGTAAGAAAATGGCAAACGACATCCTATACACGATTAATATTTACCTGGCCAATTTCAAAAGCTTTTTGCCTCTCTTTTGAGTCCACAGTATGGCCAACCCAAATAAACACTTCTCCATGCGTATCAAAGATTAGCATATCCTCAGTTAACAGATCATCTTGAGAGAAGTTGTAAATCTCCTCAATCTGGAGAGGAAAATAAAAAAGACACATTTAAAGCTATAGAGAGACCAAATTACTAATAATAGATTTCTTAGCAAGGAAAGTTGACTTATGAAGTTGCAGACACCAACTCACCTGGAACTTTTCTGGTGAATCCACGTTACGAAAGAATTACCAAAATCAAGAATGGTTAGAACAAGGAAACTGCTCCATCCTGTGTCAGTAACATTTTATACAGAAAAGTAAAAAGGAAGAATTCTACCTTTGTTAAACGAGAAAGCGAATAAATGTGGATCTCTGACAGCGTCATTAGCGACCTTTTTGCTGACATAATTTTGTTTTCCTCCTAGTGCAGACCAGAAAGCTGAGCTTTCTGTTCCTTCTTTAGCATGTTTTATAGCAACTCCTGGCTGAAAATCCCATATAACAGGTGAGATTACTTTCACTTAATCTTTCATGGTAAATCAAAAACCCATTATGTACAATAATATAGGATTAATCAAAATCATGTTTTTGCTTAGTTGTAAGAAATGCAAAAGGAGCACAAAACTATCAGGTCAAGTAAGTGTGCTTGACTTGAAGCAACAAGTGCAACAAAAGTATCTATCTAGTATAAGATTTCATGCATATAAGAATCAAAACCTCGTTTTAAAAGGGTCTATCTTTACAAGGCATTAAAGTAAATGTATGCGTAAGTTTAATTTATTAGTGGTTGAAACAACTTGTTCATGTGTTAACTTCTTACCGTAATGCTTAAAGAGTTTAGTTATTTTTTAAATGAAACTAGTTGATGTTCCAATGCATTTTGGTAAGCAGAATGTACCTTCAAAAAGTCTGCAACTTTTGCAGCTACTTGCTGCTGCTCTAAAGAAGATTGGCTCCCATGCCAAAGGGAGATTGTTAAGCCAGTTTGCAGGAGAAAACACTCAGTAGAATTTAGTGATGTTGCCACCTGAACAAGAATAGCAAGCTTGATGTGAAACAACTAAAAATGATTGGTAGAAAAATATAAGCCCAAAAAAAACGATGACAGCGAACAAAAATGAAGCATTCAATGGGTGCATACTGCATCAACTTGCACTGCTTTACTGTTATGATTGGAAGTTCCAGAAACTTGAATGAGTGCAACACACTCTGTTGTATATGTCTCGTCTGCCAACTCTTTGTCAGCTATTAATTGTTTGTAAGAAAAGCTCAAACCTCCCTAAAACATAGATAGTTCAGTTAAAATGGACAGCTTCACATGTTTAGACTACATGTAGTGTTAAATAAAATAAAATAAAACTTCCAGAGTATGACACGGTACCTTAAGGACCACCATAGGATGAAAAAGAGCAACAAACTGCGGAGGCTCTTTACCTTCAAATATGCGACCCTGCAAGAAACTAATTCAATTGTAGACAATTTCCAAGCACATTCCCAACTTGACAATGTGATAACAATACCTGAACAGGTCTACCCTTTAGTGAACTGAACATTATGTTGGTCAACTGAGTTGCCATCCTTTGATCTTCCTGAGTGGGAATTATAATCAAGATAATTTGCATGTAGGCATCAGTTCATCAATATTTCAGCCAACGAAAGCAACTAGCAAAAGAAATTTAAAAATCTGAAGACAATTCCATGCCCTTTATATTGTCTGATCTCAACTTAGACCGAATGCCATAAGGAATAACTTATTCTTTCGTTCAGGTAAGTACTATTGGAGAAAAGACACTTTGAAAAAGATAGACACTTGCGATTAGACAGTTTATTGATCATGGGAAGCAAAAGCTTACAGAAGACTAGCCATAAATTGGTAGCACAACAATAGATTACCATTTAAGTTTACAACCTAAGAAAAGTTAATGTGCCTACAATCTAAGATGATCATTTATGGTTGGTTTGATGCGCAAGACATTAGATATGTGGAGGAAGTAGTCAATGCAAACATGTAGCAGCAGCAAAGTATTTGATTAGTTAAAGAATAGAGTTGGTATAATCTAAATATATTATCTGCTTAATATAATTATTCATGAAAAAAATATTCCTTCAAACCAGCATCAATTCTTTAAATTCACAAGATTCAGGGCATCATGTGAGTTTGAAAAGAGATAGAAGATGGTTTGCTAAGTTGTCTTATCTTTGGGGGAAATACCTTGATTACAAAATATTACACTTTCCATTCTATATTTTGAACCAAAATTGAAATAATAGAAATTACCTTAACGCTGTCTTTCCCTAACCAACAGCACAAAAAGTAGTCTTCCTTCCTCTCACCAGCGTGGTAGGTGTACAGTACAATATAGCAATCCCCACTATAAAATTTACCTATATCCTCCTTAGGTAATAGATCCTTTTTACCTCCATCAATCCGCCATACCTGAAAATTTTAAACAATACTATTTGCAGGATGTGAATTAAGAAAAATAACATGTATTCAACCCCCCCCCCCCCCAAAACCAAAAACAAAAAACAAAAACAACTGACCTCCATCTTTCCACCTCCTTCAAGTAGATGCGGAATTTCTTCATTTACAGCTGTGTTTTTTGTCATTCCTTTGATACCCATACCTTGTTGCTTCAACATAGCTAGTGGTAAACAAGGTACCATACTTAGTATGCCTAGTGAGACACAATGGCATGAGTCATGTTTCAAGTGGGAAGAAGTGATATTCACCTGCAACTTTTCCCCTCCCTTCTTCATTACCCGTAGCAGCAGTTCCAGTTGGCCAAGAATCGAAGTTTAATTTAAACGAATGTGTTTCAAAACCTTGAATTACTCTGATTATTTTTGTAGATTTTGGCCTATTGTGACTCGCAACAAACTCCTGCAGCCAATAGGAAAGATAAGGAATCCATGTTCAGCTGATAAATGAAGAGTTGGATGCTATAACGTCAATACCTCAACTGCTTGACAAGCTGATTTTCTTTCTTCAACTTGTGTTAGCCGGCCAACCCAAAGAAATACCTCAGCCCCACAGTCCAGTATATAGCATTTGTTGTTCTCCAATAGTGATTTAGACAATTCACCTTCTACAGGGTTGACCTCGCCATCAGCAATGCTACAAGGACATTTCATACTATTTTTTATAACCAGCCAACTACTCTTATCTTTTAAAAATGGAAACTATCAACTTCCATCTATGGTCCTTCTGAATCAGATCTTTGAGGGAATGGGGGAAGGGATGGGAAGAAATCAGCATACTTATAGAGTTGAGCTGGAGTGGCCTCCGGAATTATATCATCCTCACAGATGACCTTCTTTCCAATGGGAGCAAAACCACCAAAGAGGACCCAAAATTCACCAGAGTCTGACTCAGTGTCCAACCTGCCATCATCTGCAATAAGGAAAAGATTTTAGGCACATTCAGAAACAAAGAAAGACTTACATCAACAGAAAAGAGATATCATTTTATATATATAAATATTCATACAGAATCTACGGAAAAAATGTGTCCTCACCAACAATGGCAACATCACATTTCCCTTCATGATACTTTTCCTTCAGAAATTGAATTACTTCCAAAGCCTTAGCTCTTTCTTGAATATTGGAATTTGCACCATTGAACTGATAAATCTTATTCTTAGTGTCTAAGATAAAAACATCATCATGATTCAGTGATGACCGTGCAAAAGGTACCTGCACAAGTAAAATGTTAGTTACATATTCATTCAATGAATGTTCACTGGATCCATGAAATTCATGTTTAGGGGAAAATATGCCTGTTTCATCCTGACAAATCGCTTTCCCTTGCATATGTACAATCGTGTTTCAAACTCTTCTTCTTCAGGTTTTCTAAATCCAGACGCAACACCCCCCTCTAATGGTATGACACATGGTTTGAAGTATGACAAGAACTTGTCGGATTCATGGCCTTGGATTTCCCTGTGCTGCACTGCACGTCCTCCAAGAGCAGCATCAAGTTCAACAGTTTTGACGGCTGCTGTTCCAGCCTCATCCTACAGAAAAACATTATATCAAGAAAGGATATTCTTTTGTCAGAAATATTGGTTCAGGTGATTCCGAATCATGTATCCCAGACAATCTAAAAAGAACTGTACTAGGCTCACCTAACATTTTACTTAGGCTCACCTGACTTGTGTCCTTTCCAATCCAGAAGTGTATATCATAAAAGTAAGTGCCTCCTTTTGCTTGAGTTGTCTGAAAATGAGCATATAAAAGAACCTAAAATGATAAGGGGAAAACTGAAGATATAAATCAAACATGCCAAAAGGTTAGTAATTGTGTTAGAGGCTCCCTCTACATTAATATCATGAAAGTTGCTGTACCCTTCCTCCTTCATCTATTTAATCTGTGAGTGTGCTCTGACCTAGACTTTCTAATATGACAATTACCATGACCTAGTGGACCAAATCTCTAACTAAGTAAGCAATTTAGGTATACTACGCAAATGGTAAACAGAAGAGGATCATGAACCATCTATAGAATATTCAGCGCCTGGTCGTGCGAGGTGATGATCAATGATACTAATTAAATAAGAACATAGTCAATGCATCAGATTTGATAATTCTGAAAGTTCTCACCTGCAATATGAGATACGAATCACCCATGTAGAATTTCCCATGTTCAGATTTGGGCAAAGTAACTGGCTGAAAATTCTCAATTCTCCATATTTCAATTCCTCTTCAATAAGTTAAGTAAAAAATCAATATACAACAAGATAATCAGGAAAAATGATATAGCACCCGAAGATCAATCACACATAATTTGGCTGTTCTATGCAATAAACTCTTCTGTTTTCGTTTTTCACTCATAATTTATTGAAGAAGTTAAAGAAGAAATTGTATCACATTTATTTTCAAATGCGCTTGATATATTAAGGATACGATTTTTGACCCCCTCCCTGAAAGGCAGGATCTAAAATTTTAGTTGAGCTAGACATTGCTGAAATTCCTTCTTGAATGCTGTCCTTACAAGCAAGCACACAGTGGATGCAAATTCCTGAGTAGTTATTCACCAAAAACAAAATCCTGAGTAGTTCACTGCATGAAAAAGTAATTGATATTAGCAGATATAAAGAAGAATAAGCATGAAAAAAACATACGTCCAATTTGACACCATCACATCATGCAAGCTTCTGCAATGATTAAAAAAAATATGTGAAGAACAACCGCAATAACAAGTATTCATTTCCCTAAACAAATTCCTGCTACATCTTTAATAGATACCAAGGTATTATGATGCTTAGCACCACATTGAGTAGTAGGGGCTACTCTATGGGATGCTCAGTTGGATTAAGTCTTCCACCTCGATAGCTAACTCAGGGAATTTCAAGTCATGATAGATGCAAGCAGGCGTGGAGTCACAGAACAAAATAAGAAAAAAGTTTAAGAGAAAACAGATAACTCAATAGCTAATCACTGAAACAGACTAGAAAAAGAGGCACCTGTAAATCATAGAGAACACTAATGACCAAAAGAAAAGCGTTAACTAACTGTCCCTATATGGTCCAGAGTCGGATCAACAATTACAATGCTGGATATAAAATAAGCAGTATATTGAATCAGATCATAAAAAGTGAAGCAAGAGATGATCGGATTTCGGCTGGATAGGGAATCCGCGAAACTGATGCGAATAACGCACGTAAGGATATACCGAGGGAGAGGAATTGGCGCACCTGGGATCTCTCGTTGTGATGATGATGAATGGAGAGCTAAGAGACAGCGCAGGAGATAGAGAGGAGAGGAATATACATGAAAAGAGGGGCGAATTATTGCAATGCCTGAGACTGTGTTCTCTCTCTAACTTTTGAGGCTTTTGAGATATGCAATTGAGAGAGAAGGGCATGCAGAAAAGGAAAAGAAGAGAGGCATGGATGAATTATGACGACGAAAGGTTGGGGAAAGACAGAAAGCAAAGAGAAGGTACCGTTAAGAGGAGAGAGGATTTTGGCGAGAAAAAGTCTCTGTTTAAACTTTAAAGGCAACGATCCGCTCACCTTGGCGCCGGACATTTGGCTTTATACGTTGCCTTTGCTAGATAGTTTTTTTTTTTTTTTTTTTTTTTTTTTTGCCCAGACCTTTGCTTAGATAGTTACATGTATGAAATTTTACATGTCTTTAATTTCTACTTCCTTTTTTTTTCTCCATCAAATAATGTTATTTCCATTTTTTCACTGAAAAACATTGTTTATGAAGGTGGACGTGAGAAATTCAAGGAATTACCCGTATTAACTATTGATTATATATTTATTGGTTGCTGTAAATGTTAATATGTTGCCTTTATTTGAGCTGTGATGTTTGTAATTTATTTGTGTTAGTGCAGATCAAATTTTTAACGGCTACTAGGCACTATGCCAGATTAGACCCACAGTTAAACTCAATATGGTATTAGTATATCGTATATATTTTCCCATTCAAAGTATTTGTTTATTACATGCTTCACTTATATTCTTAAAACAAAAATTACGATCATGTCATCAAGTTTAATACATATATGCTACGTAACAAATAATTACACGGATATAAAATATAGAAAAAATCCTAATTAAATTAAATTCAATTGAAATAGTTAAAACTAAAATTGGGCTTAAACTTTTAATAATTTATTAATGAAGCCTAGAGGCCTAATTAAGAATTTATAAATGTGGTTAAAAAACCAGAACGCCTCTCAATTGTTTAAAAGGAAATTGAAGGTGAAAAAAAAGAAGAAGAAAAAAATTTCTAAATTATGTCTAATCTAACTTAAATTAACCAATAATTATTCGATATAAGCATTATGCATTTGTTATTTTAACTTCATACGATTTGATAGATTTTTTTTTTTAAAAAAATATCATCATTTATTTATATCTAATATAAATGATGATATACTTAAATCATTTGTGCAGCATCATGTTCACATTTCTACCCAAAACAAATCTCTTAAATATATTAAAAATTTGAGGAGTTCACGTATAATATCCATAATATCCAGTATAGCTTCTCCACTTTAACCAAACTTAATTAGTGTTTCTTTCACATAAAATAATACAACAATTAATTTAGAATCTTTTACTTCATTGCCTCCAAACCTCAATAAATAAAATAAAACCATATGTATGTATGTGTGGACTCAGAAATAATATATATGCTGAATACAAAATCAATAATTGAACTTGAGGTTTATATATATATAACATGACCATATTTTTCAAAAGGAATATGTCAAATTTACATAATTAAAATAACAAATCATACTAATTATATCGAATAGTTATTAATTAATTTAAGCCTAATTTAGAAATATTTTATTAACTACTTTCAATTTTCCTTTTTTAAAAAACATATGGAATTTGGTTTTTTAACAACATTTAGAAATTCTTAAGAAAGTATTTTGATCTGATTAAGAATTTATTGAAATTATAGGCTAAATTTTGAATTTGATCATTTTAGATGAACTTGATTAGGATTTTCCCTAACATATAAAACATAATAAGGAATTAAATGGCAAAAATAAAAAATAAAAATTGATCACTACCTATGAACGTTATAAATTATTTTAAAGATTCCGTAGCAAGCGGACTATAGAAGTATGTCCACGTGAATCTTTGGGCAAAAAATCATTTTTTTGTGTGAAGAGTTTTTTTTTTTTCTTCCAACTTTGTGTGAAGAGTTTGATTTAATAGAAGGTGGCAGCTTGTGAGGGAGACTTTGTTCCTCTCATTGTACTCTTTCTTATTTTCTTTTCATAATCTCATATCTATCGTTAAATTAAAATAATATATGATTCAGATTCACTCTTTTATAAAATTATTTATACAAACATAAATAAATAAATAAAAATTCTTAAAATCTGATCTATACCATTTATAATTGCAATATATAAAAAATTATAATAATAATTTTATAAGATATTAAATTTAAATAATCTATTTCATAATTTAATAATGGAAATCAGATTTAATAATGGAAGTCTGATAATGAGAAGCTAATGAAAAAAAGGTAATGAAAATATCATCCTCAAAACCATAAAAGCATATCTGCTTTGGCCCTTAATTATTGCAGCAACACTGCCCTACACATTCTATGGCCCCGTGCGTCATGTTGCACTTATTTCACACCATTGGTCCCCTTTTTGCAACAATGATGAGTTGATAATTTTCATATTTTTCTGGGTGAACTTGCCAAAAATACTCATTGACTTTTACCAAAAATGTATTTAGGATCATATATATTTTGGAGGTGTAAAAATATATATATATATATATATATATATATATATATATATATCAACATATAAAATGGGAGCAAAAAAGCCAACGTAACGCCGCTATTTTTTGTAGTGAAACCCACATTCTTTAAGCACATGCATATGTAATGGTGTTAGCCAAAATTTAATGGTGTTGACATTTTTGCTCCAATTCTAAATGTTTATGTGTATTTTTGTACCATTAAAATTGTAACACCCCTAAATTTCTAACAATTATAATAACTTAAACTGCGATAATATTTAAGATTAATTTAAAGTCAAAATAAACTACTTTGGGAAGTGTTATTCTTTAGCACTTGTCTTGTGACAAGTGCAAGGCTAACTTATTACATTAACATAAATTTGAACTTAAATAAATGTGTTTTATTCAGAACAAAGAAAATAAAAATAAAATAAAAACTAGCTAGAAACACTGAACGTTCTTCCCCACTTCCCACTGTTAGCCCCAAATCTTGGCACCTGTTTCACTGAAATTCTGCTCCCCCGAAGGATCATCACAACCCATGAACACAAACAAAAATCAACAAAGCTGGTAATCCTAATAAAATATAATTTAAATGGCTCAATATATTAATCAAAGCAAATATATATAATCATATGATAATTGCATCAAACATGACTCATTATCTTTTTAAATTTATTTAGACCCGAGAAACCCTGCCAGTCTATTTAGTGGGAAGAGAACCATGGTAGACCCGGGAAACCCTGTCAGTCTATCCTGTGACCCGGGAAACCCTGCAGTCACAATTAATCAAATTGGCCATAAAATACTTCGTCCTAGTGTGCACACATCTTCCCAAAGTTGCTACTAGTGTCCCAGGAAACCCTGCCAGACACCACTTTGGGAAGAACGGATATCATCGGTTCACATCAAATAATATGTCGAAGGCATGAAGTCTAAGGGTTGTGTTCATCACTTTAGGAGGTACCATCCTAAAGCTATCCCCCCACTGTTAGATTATTTCAAATACACACAAAAATGGATTTCTCACTATATATATATATATATATATATATATATATATATATGTGTGTGTGTGTATATTAATGAAAGCATTTATAAAATTCAATCATGAAATCCGAAGCGACCAGAGCAACCACGTGAGGTATATGTATATTCAAAGGTAATTAATCAATCTATACATATGTTTTAATTTCGAAAATCAAACCACCAAAGCAGCCACTCATGGGTTCATGGGTTCCTATAAGGTTGTCATGAGAAATTCTCATGACTATCATTTAAATCTCTGGCTCTACTCATTTTCCATTTTACTCATGAGTTTACTAGACTTGACAAAAAAACAATAAGTTTGACATAGCGTCAAGATAATAACGTCAAGCAACAATAATTAGAAAAGACACTCATAATAAAATTATTTTAGATACACTCATAATAAATTTTCTAAATTATTTCTATGCACTATAGTGCCCAAATTGAATTTATTAATATTTATACTTATTTAATTATCTTTCATACACTTTTCTATTATTTAATTCAATATAGGATAAAATGATATTTTAACATAAAATCTATTCATATCCTATTTTATTGTGAGGAGATATTATTTGAAGAGGGAAATAAAAAGGAATCAAATAATATAGCATTGCACATACACACAGCTAGTATCTACGTTAATATAGTATATTATATTATCTATAATATATTGCCATTAACAAAAAGAAAGCCCGGACTCCACACGAAGCAATTGTCACGGATGTTAGTTGTGGAAGAGGTATTATTGTGATAATGTAATATCTAATAAAAGAGGGATTGGTGCCGCAAGCTACATGCACAAAACGAAACATTTGCAATTAAGAGAATTGAAAGATGCAGTCAGACGCACAAACAGGTTGGTGACTTTGCAAAAAGTTACTCACACAAAACGAGAAAAAAAAAACAATATATGTGGATTCAATTGCCAAAGACTGAAACACCTAAAGCCAAAACACACATAATCAATAACTAAGGCTAGTCAAAATCAACCAGAATCATATCATAAGAAGAAAACAACTTTCTCATAGAGGAAGGCAAACACAAGATTTATAATACCGAATGGAAATCACGAGAAAGAACGAGACGACAGTTTTAGGGATTTAAAAAGAATTATGCCATGTTGCAATATATTTCTATTGTTCTAGGGATTAGGATTACTTGGTCTCCGTCTTTGCTAATCTCCTAGAAAAATAATTGACGCAGAGTACAAAAAGAGAAAGTAGTAGAGGAAAAGAGAAGTATTGAGCATTCACTAGGGTTAGGCGGCTAGACCTCTATTTATAATTTAAAATTAGGGTTTAGCTATGGGCTGGGCTCTTTAACTATTGCCAATTAATAAATTATAAAATAATACCAACATTATTAATTTCTAGATTTTTATTATTACTATATTATTATTATTAATCTAGGGTATTACAAAAATATATAATGTTGGTTCTGTATGCATTTTTGGTAAAAATTTATTGGTATTTTTACACCTTAACCCATTTTCTTAAAAATAAAAATGGTTACCTTGTTTTCCCGCTTCTTTCGCTGTAGCCTGTAACTATTGGCTTATCTGGATAATAGACTTTAGCTTTCTCTAACAAAGACTTGTCAAGGCAAAGGCATATCACTTGTTGAGATTCTTGTAGTTATTTTTGTAAGTTAAGAGTGTGTTTGGTTTAAGGGGAGGGGATGGGGTTTAAGCTTAAAAACTAATAATTAAGTTTTAGATTTCTCTTCCCCTAAAACTAAACACACTCTAAGGTCCTATTTGTTACACGGATGTTAGGCGATGGAAAGGGAACTTAACAAGGTTCCCTCCAAAAATACACGTTTGGCGCGCGCGTGTTCTGTCGAGAAGAGTTCCCGCAAGGCTGAATGTTCCATTAAATGTGGGAAGGTTGAATCTCTCCGAAAGAGGCGGGAGAGTGAAATATTGGGACAAAAAAGCCCTTGAAAAAATTGTGCCTATTTAAAACGACGAGGTAGCCATGAGTTGGACGAAGGACTCGGTGAAGAAGCTTGTAACTACAATGGGTGTTGGAGGCGAAGGAGAAGTTGAACCCAAGGGGATTTGAGCTGGAATTGAGGTAAAGTATTCATTTGAAATGAATTTATATGCGATTTACCAGTATGAGTGTGAGCTTGCCGATGCCCTGTTACTTCCAGCTGGGGGAGACAGACACAGTTTAATGCATTGGTAAGCAATTTGCAGACACAGACACAATTTATATGCTTCCAGCTGGGGGACTCAGATGAAAAGACCTTTCTTCACTAAATAATAATTAACCATAATGTTTTCATTAAACTGAATTAACAAGTGATTAAGGAAAAACCCATTTCTTCACAAAAATAAGCACGTCGGAGTCCAGGGCACAAATTCCGCCCACAAACTCACCACAACAAAATCCATAACTCTGGGCACAATTATCGAGCAGAAGAATACACAGCCCACGAGTTTTACAATGCCAAATCCACAACAAAGGGTTTACACTAAAACATTTTCCACACAAGCTTTGATTGTGGATCCACTAAAAATTATAGCGTATAAAATAAAACCTTTGGTTCCACAACAAATAAACAGTCATCCCAAAACAGTTAAAATAGTATTCTCAAAACATGTGGGCCCTAGAATGACAATATAGTAATCCATACAACACTAATACCAAAGAGGCTTACAAAGTTCACCACTATTATGCCTCTGGCTGCTTCCCTTGGCTACTAGTGAAATTGGAGATCTCGCCTGAAAAATGTTGATAATAACGGGGTGAGACACAAAGTCCCAGTAACCAAAATTAATTTATCAAATATGCAGGAAATAATTGCAAGTCAGAGAAGCAGGTTTACTGACATAATTATAATATCAACAATAATTCAATAATACAAAGTAGTTATCAATAATTTGAACCATCCCCATTCGTCCATCCTGCTCCTCCTTATATCATTTGGACGTGGAACAACCTATCAATCCTAGTATACCTGGCCAAGGTTAGCTAGTCACTTCAAGAATATTGTCCCCTCCCATGTCACCATCAATACACCGTAACAAGGAGGTGTGCCCAAAACACTCAACTCAAATTCCGGGCTAGGAATGAGAGAGCCGATGGGCACAATTTCACCCTAAATCTCTTCCACACAACCCAACATATCCATAATAAATAAACAATACAGCACTACAATTACCCAAAAATATCGTACAATATATTATTCCATATGCAACATTTCATAACAAACATCATAACTATCACCACAGACACAATCCCAATAACAATATACATACATATATTAGAAAATACCCTGCTTCACTAAAACAGTTTCATAATCAGATACACGCATAATTTTTCAGAACACATACCAGCAATTCATGTGAGAGTAAGATTTAGAAAACACCTTACAGTCTGAAATAAGCATATAAAAATTAACCCCGGTTGCCTCAATTCCAAGCTCAACCTTATCTTGAAGAGTAAAACGCGAACAATCACCGGGCGATCACAAATAATCTCTACATTATGAATGTAATACCCTAGATTATTGTTAATAATAATAGATTTAAATAATAACAATAATAGTAATAGTAATAGATTTAAATAATAATCAATAATGATATTGTAATAATAAAAACCTAAAATTTAATAATGTTTGTATTGTTTTATAATTTATGAATTGAGAATAATTAAAGAGCCCAGCCTATAGCTAAAACCCTAGATTTTAATTATAAACTTAGGTCTAGCCGCCTAAACCTAAAAAACGCTCGACATTTTTCTTCTCCGCTACTGCATCCTCTTTCCGTACTCTCATCAAATTAAAATTAGGTCGCTAGCAAAAATGGAGATCAGGTAATCCTAATCCCCATGAGTCTTAGGTTAGTTTTATATAAATTTTGATAAGGTTCTTATACATGAAATATATTATATGTAATCTTAATCCCTAGAACAATATAACTTGTGATCAATTTGTCGAATTCCTTCTTTATCAATTGAATACAATTGCTTCGCCTCGGCTTGCTTGCTTCAATTATATATATATATATATATACACCTGTGCGTTCCTTCTTTATCAATTGAATTCAATTGCTTCACCTCGATCCACGTGCTTCAATTATATATATATATATATATATATATATATATATATATATATATATATATATATATATATATATATATGTATGCACCTGTGCGTCTCTTTTTTTGTAATTGAATAATATTGCCTCGCCTCGCCTCAGCCTTCGTGCATGAATAATCTATATATCCATAAAACCTGTACGCCTTCTTTTGGTGATTAAAACCCAATTATGCCTTTCATATGTATCTGTGCGTTTCGTTTGTGCTCTGGGTGTGTCGTTTTTTTTTTCTTTTCTTTTGGTGATTGAAATACAGGTGTCTTTCATTAATATATATATATATATATATATATATATATATGAAATACATGTACTCTTTAAATGGTTTTGCCTTAGTTTTTCGGAATTGACAAATAGCAGTATATATGATCGGTTTGGCTTCCGTAGATTTGAGAAAATTCCTTTTTGTGTGTGATTGAACTAATCTAATAGTGGGAGGATAGCTTTGGGATGATACCTCCCAAAGTGATGAACACAATCGGGCTTTATGCCCCCGATATGTAATTTTATGTGAACCGATGATATTCGTTCTTCCCAAAGTGGTGCCTGGCAGGGTTTCCCAGGACACTAATAGCAACTTTGGGAAGAGGTGTGCACACTAGGAAAAAATACTTTATGACCAAATTGATTAATTGTGACTGACAGGGTTTCCCGGGTAGTAGGGTAGACTGGCAGGGTTTCCCGGGTCTACCATGGTTATCTTCCCACTAATTAGATTGAATAAAGAATAATAAAATCAACATTTTTATTTTTATATATAGATATTTTATTATGTAAATATTGTATTTTCCCTTCATTATCTTTGTTTTATTAGGATTACTAGCAATTGCTGACGTTTGTGTTCATGGGCTGCGATGATCCTTCGGGGAGCAGAATTTCAGTGAAACAGGTGCCAAGGGTTGGAGCTAGCAGTGAGAAGTGAGGAAGGACATTCAAGGCCTCTAGCTAGTTTTATAATTTCTTTTTTAATAAATCACATTTATTTGAGTTGGATTTACATTATTGTAATAAGTAGTCTTACACTTGTCCCAGTACAAATGCGGCGGTAACACTCCCCAAGGTTGTTTATTTCGAATTTCAATATTCATTTATAAAAATCATTTAAATTTTATACTATGATAATTGTTAGAAATTGGGGGTGTTACAATCACAATCACAAATACAATTTCATATATCTTAAATTACACAAATTCAAATAAATATATATATTACCATAATAAAACCAAAAATGACAGTTTAATTCTTCGAATTCCAACACTAACCGATTAAAATCTCAGTAATTCCTCTATTATCCTAAAATAAAATTTATACAACTTTTAATCAGAAAAAATATTCGATAGGATATAAATCCTAAATTTTTTGAGTAGAAAAATTAATTTAAATTCCTACAATAATCAATCGAAAATTCTGAACCAATTAAAAGTAGTTATTAATCATTCTATACATATATACAGTCATTTATTGTCAAAACTCAAAACTTTCCCAAAATCGTAACCCCAAAATTTTCACTACCCAACATGATATTTCCTTCATTGAAAAGAGAAAAATATATAGAACAACTTTCGTGAAGGAGTTTATTAAAAAGAAGCTGATTTAACTATCAAAATAATCTTATAAGATAAATAATATATCTTAAAAATCCGAATCTTCCTCAGTTCCTCTCATCTCTCCCCCTCTCTCTCTCTGCGTTCACTCTCTGCTTCCTCTCATTTTCACCACACAACACACACACATATATATGTGCCAAAAGGTCACCGCCTCAATTAATGAGGCAGTGATCTAATTATTATTTTTTTGTTTTTTTGTTTTCCTTTTCTTTTCTGCCTCCAATGTAGGGGTGTGCATGATGCTCACCGCCCTGTCCGCCCGGCCGCGCCCAACGAAAAATTGCCCTGCCCAGCCCTAAGAAAAGCATCCTGAAAAAAATGGGCACAACTGGGCTGGGCATTTTTGCGGGCAGGGCTGGGCACCGGGCGGTATCTTTGCCCGCCCATTTGGCCTTTACTGCCCGTGAGTATATAATATTTTTTATTTTTTCAATAGAATAAAAAAGTATTTTATATTTTATATTTTTTTATAAAATAGTATTATATTTTTTTTTTGCAAATTATATAACTTATAATATAAAAAAATATCCTCAATTCCTCATTTCTTCAACTCTTCCCTTTTCCCCACTCGGATGCCCTAGCGATACGCGAGTAGCAGTGCATGACCCAAGCCTATCTCTCCGATCTCCTCTCTCAATCTCAACAACATATGATTGTCTTTTTCATTTTAAAACTTAAGTTGTAGACTTATATCTGAATATTCCGAAGTGTAAAATTATGGATTTCATTTGAAGTTTGCAATATTGTTTATTAGGTATGACTAAAGCTATTTTTTTCACATAGGGTGCGCAAGGTTACAGGGTATCGCCACTTGGGCAGGGATGGGCCGCCCTGCCCAGCCCATTATTGCCCTGCCCACAAATTTTAGGGCTTTTATCGGGCAGGGCCGGGCACTGGGCTGCATTTTGCTGCCCAATGATCTCTTGGGCAGGGCATCGAGCAAGGGTCTCGCCCTGTGATGCCCTGCCCATGAACACCCCTACTCCAATGCATCATCTTCTTTTCTTTGTTTTTTTTTGAAATAGGGAAAATTACCACTAAAGCCCCTAACTGCATTGCATTTTCATTTTTTTTTCCGTTTACAATTTAATTACCTTAATCATATATAATTATTCCTTAATTACAACTAAATCCTAAAAATAAAATTAGAATGTTACATCAGACACAGAGTGTTAATGCTTTTTATATGTTTGTGTTGTGTGTTAATGGGACACAAACACAGTTTAATGCATTGGCAAGCAATTAAAAAAGGTTGCTTGTTTGTGTACAATGTGTTGTGGTTTTGTGAATGATAAATTTGGGCATAATGTGAACTGTGTTTAGATATGAAATTGAATGTTGGGTGGTGGTATGCAGAATGAAAATAAAAATTGGGTTTTAAATCTGTAAAGCTAACATGAAAACGAGAAAACACAATACGTGATATACAAAGTGAACGCACTTGAACTATATAATATGTGGGACATTAATTCAGTGAGTGCGATGTGTCATGTTGGGTCATAAATGGTGGTGTAAATTGAGTGGATGAGATGAAATTTAGAAATGTTTGAATGTTAAATAGTGGTAGTTTGTAAATAGGAGTAGTAGATTATGATAAAAAGGAAATCAGTGTGGCAAAAAACTGTATAAGTATGGAGCCAAATTCACAGGAAATGGTTGAAATGTTGGTTGGGTGTTTAGCTTTGCTTCTAACAGTGAGGAGCTTGCTTGTGACGATGATAGTAGATGTGGAAACAGTTAGACCGAGGCACTTATCGTATAGGACATTTAAATTAGATTTTAATGCCAAGAGAGCCAATTTGAGGGTCATGATATATAGTAGTAACACCGCATGTTTCAACCAAATTAAGATGTATTGGACAACGTTTGATAAATAGTGTCAAATGTTAGACACAATTGGCGGATTGAGAGCAACTAAACATATGCTAGTTGATGAGCAAATGACTATGTTCCTTCACATATTGGCCCATCATGTGAAGAACAGAGTCATTCAATTTGAGTTTGTAAGGTCAGAGGAAACATTAGTAGACACTTTAAACTAGTGCTCAATGTTACCATTAGACTTCAATCACTGCTTCTGAAGAAACCAGAGCCAATTCCGGAGGACTCAAATGATCATTGTTGGAAGTGGTTCAAGGTAGGTACATTATGTTATTGTGTGAGTATTGAGTATAAAAAGTGTGGTTCGACCTTAAGCGGGATAACATTTTTGTCATTTCAGGGGTGCCTTGGTGCATTGGATGGTACGTACATATATGTTCAAGTCCCTGCAGAACATAAGGGGAGGTACCAAAATAGAAAATGAGAGTTAACAACTAATGTCCTTCGGGTATGCTCACCGGATGGGCAATTCATATTTGTATTGCCGGGTGGGAAGACTCAGCTGTTGATGGTAGGGTCTTAAATGCTTTATGATCTTGAAAAATTATTTTAGAATATTAAAAAATATTTTGAAGTATATTTTGAGTAACAGTTAGTACCATAAAATAATTTTTCAAGATCATGAAGTATTTTTTAAGTATCCAGAAGTATCCTTTTAGTACCAATAAGTACCTTAAAATATTTTTTCAAGATCATGAAGTATTTTTTTAGTACCAGTCAGTATTTTTGTAGTTCTTGAAATATTTTTTCAAAATCCTAAAATAATTTTTCAAGATCATGAAGTATTTTTTTTTGTACTGGTCAGTGTCCTGAATTATCATTTTAGTATCCGTCAGTACCTTAAGATATATGTATATTTTTTAAAAATGATTTGTTTCACTGTTCTACGCCAAAACGGCGTAGTTTTGAAGAAAAAGAGGACAACAGAAGCTTGGGGCAGCAGAAGGAAGCCAAGTCCAGAAGAAAGTGGATGAAGAGGGAGAGAGAAAATGAGTTTTTTTTTTTATTAAATAATCATTCAATAATAGTATTGTGGGGCCCACCAATTTAAAAAGTAACAATAGTTTGTATGATTTGACAGACCTAACATTTTTGTTACAATCAAGGGAAGCATATCGTGCGAGGCGCATATTTACAAAATGTATGTAGGTATTTTTGGAATCCACATTTGGTTTGGAGTCCACATTTGGTGCTACTTAGGTGTTTATTTATGTGCTTATACATCAATTTTTTTTTTTTTTTATATATTGTATTTATTTATATTTAAATCATATCTTTCGCTTTTTCGAGATGTTTTTTTGACTCCGTATCTCAAATTAATTAATTTTTATAATACTTGGTATTACGAACAAATACTGGCGAGAATTAATTAATTTGAGATCTTGGTCTGAAAAACATCTCGTCTGAAAGATATGATTTAAATTTAAATAAATACAATATATAAAAAAATTAAAAAAATTGCTTATACCTCTAATTAGAGGTATAAATACATAAATAAACATCTAAGTATTAGCACCAAATGTGGACTCGGTATTTTTGTCCCTTAATCCCATTTTTTCCACACGAAACTTGTGAGAAAAACCTAAAGAACTAGTTTTTTAGCGATCAAACGTGGCTTTTCTGGATTTATGGGTTATGGACTGTAAATTTCGTTCCGCCACTTGTAGTTTAACAGGCAATGTTGGCCCAAAAAAGAAGTTTAAAAGGCAATAGATAGCCCATTTCCCTCTAAATATATGGGCCACAAAGAAACCAAACATTCTCATATTACTGCCCAATCCGATTCTTAACAACATCCGTTAACCTCCCAAAGTAGAGTCCACATATACCTACGGGGTTGATACAAGTGGTAAACGGTTTGTGTCGCTTAAACAAGGTCTCGAGTTCGAGCCTTGTGAATGCAGAAAAGCCCTGTTAGGAGACTCACCCACCATAGCCAGGTGCGCGACCCGGGTCGAGGCGAAGCTCTGGATACCGGATGTGCAACCAAAAAAAAAGTCCACATTATATGCACATGCTTCTTATGTGCTCATACTTCTATTAGAGGTATGAGCATATATTTTTAATTTTTTTATATATTATATTTTTTTAGATTTAAATTATATGCGACTTTCTGATATGTTTTTTGCACCCAATATCTCAAACTAATTAGTTTCCAATTCTGCCTTCAGAAATATTTGTCTGTAACATCAGTATCATGAAAACTAATTAATTTGAGATATTGAGTGCAAAAAAATGTCAGAAAGCAGCATATAATTTAAATCTAAATAAATACAATAAAAAAAATATACTCATACTTCTAATATATGAACACATAAGAAGTACATAAACTATGTGCATATAATGTGGACTCCCCAAAGTATGCACACCCATACACACCCTGCAACAAAATCTCATGCATTATATATGTACACATTTCACAGCCTCCATAGCATACTATTTGCAAACCACGATGATTCAAGCCAGTTTAATTAAATGACGTGTTTTTTTCCCAAGTTCACACACACATGCAGGCGCACACACATATATTGAAAAACCAAATGCATATCATGCAGAGCGTACATACGTACTCCCTACTAGTTCTATAGCTAATTGAAGTTGGTAACTAATGTTTTATAATTAAATTATTTCGTCTCAATAACAAAAACACACACACAAATACCCACTCAGCAAAAAGGTGGATCATCGATGTTGCGAATCAACAGTGAAATTACCTACTACGATGGATATATTCATACATAAATATATACATAGAAGGGGATATTACTTTCTTCTACAACTTTTGCCTAGGTGCACGTCCTTACCGACGAGTCAAGCTGGAATAATCTATTCTTTTTCCCTTGGACAAAACTTGAATAATTTATTCCTTTTCCCGGCAAAAAAGTTGGAATAATTCATTTCTTCTTTTCCTTTTCTTTGTTATTCGTGAAACAGTACGTTCACGAAATTAAATATATATACAAAGGATCCTCCGTCGGCATGACCCACAAAACGCTCACATATTTCGCCTTTAATATTTATTCTTCTTCCCATATTTTCCCTCTCCTTTCATGTCAGACTCCTCAAGCCCTCAATCGCAACCTCCTGATGACCAAGAAAAAAGAAGCCAATTAACTTCAGAAACCACGTCTCAAAATGGCTACCACAAAGTCACTTTTGGACAAGTATTGTTAAACCTCTGGTCTCCAAGTGATTCTACTAGTTCTCCAACCACATTTCAAATATGGTTTGGTCAGAACGTGTATCCTTTGACCCCAATGCGTATATTAGTCTTCTCACTCTGCCTATTAGGCTCCTTGTTAGCTTTCGCCAGCTTATCCCAGACTGAGTTCTACAAATCTAGCCATTATCGCCACCAGCTTCTCTTTGTTGCAGCATTATTATGGCTCACTCTCTCGCTCATTTCCATTCTGTTCTTCAGATTCTGCACTGTGAATCGCCACCATTACGTGTTGAAATCTCTAGTAGAATTTTTGGTTCTTGTTCTGGTGTCTTGTCTGTTGGAAATCGGACATGAGAACCATCATCATGGTTCGGACGAGGTTGCGGTATTTGCGATGTGCGTTTTCTTGGACGTTGATGCCATTTGTTTGATCAACTTGCTTACGCCTGGCCGTCATTCCTCTCTGTTGGAGGCCATTGTTACGTTAACGTTGCACTTGGGCTTGGGGTGGTTGGGAAGCATTTATCTTAGAATATTTGCCATGAGTTTCGTGTTTCTCATACTGTTCGTCAAGAATTTTCAATGGCGACACGTGGGAGATGCTCAGGCTACTTCGGATGAACAGCGTCACTTGGTTTGGGTTGCTACTCCTGAAGCTGTTTGATGGATAACTTGTTACCCAATTAATTTATGAGCATCTATATATATCACTGATAAATAAATGGTGTGTAATATAATATGTATGCAATGGTGTGCTATTTTCCTTTGTTTTTTTTTAAAAAAAATATATGATACTTGAGATTATGAAGAATATGTAAATAATAATAAAGTGATGATGGCGTGTTGGAATAATTTTACGTTTCTATTGAATTTTTTATCTCGAGGATTTTCTTGTGTGATTTATTTTTAAGTGCCCAATGTGGTTCGTCAAAGTTAGATTGTTTTTAACCTGACAAATTAATACCAATCAAATTCATTTCTCGCTCCAATCTTCATTTTTTATTTTTTGACATTTTTTTCCGTTCATTTTTTTTGAAGGAAAAAATCATACTAAATCGAGATAGCTTAATCGCCATTCAATGTAACATTATATTAGTTCTTGCATGTCTATTTAATTAGTGTTAAATTTTTAGTGGCCATGTACCTTACGTGGCTGCATATCAAGTTCTCGAAGAACATGCATGCATGTGGGTTAGTCCTAGCTTCTTCCCAGAGATGTATGATAACAAGCTGAGGAATAATCAAATACAGAATAAAATTTGCAATTGATCTCCTAAAACCAAAGGCATGATCGCATAATTAGAAAATTGTCCAACTACATGATCCTTGACGTTACTCAAGCGAAGAGGAATTTGCCTAATCTTTAATTAGGCTAATTAAGTGATTCCTCATGATGTGCTTTATAATTCTAAACAATCCACCTTGATAGTTGATACCTTTCTTTCAGTAGTTGATTAGCAATAACAGAAGCCTTTGAATATACCTGCCTTCAAAGTGTGGGCTACGTCAAATACATACCTTGTTATTAGAAAGTATACTCATAACAAGTTGAAAATGCTTCAATATAAAATCTCTCACACAGCACGATCCACTTTTGAGCCCAACACATTCTAATTCGTTACAGATTTGAATACCAATCCAGCTAAAATAAGCTTGGCCTTCAGTAATAAACCACCATGCATATTGATGAGCAACAGGATCTGAATCGGAATGGGTGGCTTTGGGAATTGCTTCACTCCTTGAAACACCAGCATGACCACTAGCTTAACGTTCTCTCTTCCTTTGAAGACCCCAATGCCTATATTTTGCGAGTTCATTTTTGGTGCGAATAAGCTCGTATTTCGTGGAGGCTGAGTTCTACAAATCAAATGAGATGAACTGCCAGATATCTTCCTCAAGAAATCTATCTTTCATGAAGAAACAGTGAAGATTGATTCTTGTACTCGGTACTCTCACACGTTATTTTAGGAGGTCGATCAAAACCAATGGAGACGTGCGCAAATCTTCATGTTGTGTGAATGCTACATGTGCCATAATATATATTCTGTTTGTGTAAATGATACGTGAAAGTTAATGAAAAAGAGTGAACATGTTGATATTAAAAATTAATCAATATATTTAATTCATATTCCATTGTTAAATTTGCTGTAAAACTTCATTGGTGGCTATTACTACCTCTGGTCCTAATTATAAGACTTAGTTGACTTTTTTCGGAGAGATTAAGAAAGCTAAATAAGTTACTTAATCATTTCATATGTTGTGTTTTCTTAGATTATATATTAATTTATTGGTCAAATTATTTAGTTTGAAGAAAAAAAAATAAAAAAAAAAATATTCTAAGCTAATTTAATTACCTTCCTTAATCTCTTTAAAAAAGTTAATTAGGTCTTATAATTGCAGGGCCACTGGTAGGAATATAATTTATAAATACTCTTTGAATATGGTAAGAGCGAACCTGTTGGTAAAAAAAATATTTTAGTTAGTAAAGAAATTATACTAATCAGCTCCAGAGTCATCGTGAATCAAATTAAGAATTACCGCAAGAGAAGCAGGTAATGCACATGACACGCCAATACACAGGCTACGATAACATCACTAAATTACTCCTTCTAATCCTATTTTTAGGTTATTTTTACTTCATTCACGCATATTCAAAAAACTGTTAAAATTAATTGATATTTTCAAATTTTCTTAAGATTTTACCAACCGTCTAAATTTTCTCTTTATTTTAAAAAAGATCTGTTTCATTAATTTATGCCCCTCATTAATTATGTCGTACGTCTAACATCTTATTAATTTTCGTCTCATCTTTTATTGCATGAAGGGCGAATTTAGGAAAAATACTTAACGCCTTATAGATTATTTAGAATCACTTATATAATGAAATACAAAAATTTTAGAAATAAACATGATCCAAAGAGTTACAAACGTGTAACATGGATTGACACAGATCTCTTAGATTATTACTCCATCTAGTCCTAATTATAAGAGTAAATTTTGGAGTTGGTTTTAGTCCTAATTATAAGAGCAAGTTTTAACTTTTGTCATTTTTTTTTCCTATAATACCCTTAGTTATATTTTCTTAATAATAATTAAAGACAATAATAATTTAATAATATACCAATATATTTTATAAAGTAAATAATGTTTGCAACTCATTAATGTCATATACACCTAAATTATGCTTTTTTATATAAAATAATTTTGAGCAATTTTTTTTTTTCATATTTTTCTCATATCACCCTTACTAATACTTCTTCCACAATAATTAATTTAACAACACGTTTATATTCTATCAAGTGAGATATTCTACTTTATTTTTTTATTTTTAAATAAAATAATTTTAATATTCCTTTAAGAATATTTTTTTAACTAATTTTATTCTATTAATTAATGTTGTTTCTTCTTTTAACTAATTAGTGTTTTTATATAAACATGCTTATAATACAAGCCCCGCGTAAAATGATTGGAAAAAGAGTTTTAATGTTAAAAGCAACCAATTTGTCATGTTGTGGTATACAAAAGATACATTTTGTTTTAACCAAAAAAAAAAAGATTCATTTTGAAAGACTATAAAACCATAATATTTTTTATGAGAAGAAATGTTATTCTTTGAGGAGTTCGCTTAAGTAAATTTGGGATTTGGTTTGTATCCTTTCATTTAATATCTCTGCAACCCTTTGAGAATATGGCTCGTTTTGGCTAAAATACAAGCTGGTAAGGGTATTTTAGGAAAATATACATAATTAACTAATTTAACTTCCTTCCTTAATCCCTCCAAATTCCGGTAATTTGCTTTCATAATTGTGAGGGAGTATATATATTTTTTTTTTTTTTTCAGTTTCTTTTGGATCCTCTTTGAGGCATGCTTGGTAGCTAGTTTTGGAGGTCTGCTCTTTCGTTCATTAATATATATATATATATATATATTTTTGGAAAAACAATTAACGCAGATTGACCAACGAATTTCCCAAACTAAAAGCATGTAATTAGATGCTTATCTGTCCTGGGTCCTTGCCAAGGGAAAAGGTATGGAACAAGAATATATCGCCTTCCAATCTTCTTTACTGGAAATGAAAGCTATGAATCCGCATAAAGGTGAAGAAAAGATTGAGTCATCAGAAACCCTCTTTTTAGACAAATCTCTTTTATTCCATTCCTTCAATTGTTGATCTGGAATAACTATAAAAGCTTCGAATATACATCCCTTCATAGTGGGGGCTAAGTCACACACCGGTGATGTTGAAATGGGAATAAGATGTTCTAGAGCCTGGAACCACACTATAAAGGCTCATACATACTGATTCAATTTCTCTCATCCAGAGCCATGCACACCCCAGGAACAAATTTGGTTTTTGCTAATGATCACCACTCAAGCAAGTTGATCAAGCTTTTGGAATGAGCGGCTTTGGGAATCTGTGTAGCCTAACCATGAGAAGCCATTGTACTAACTGTGGTCATGGAGGCCTAAGAATGTATCCGAACCTAGAACCTAAGGTTCTCCTTTGGTGACCCCAATGCGTATATTATGGTTTCTCAATAGGTTCTGGCTCATATTTGTTTATGTGCAAGGTAAATTTTTTGCTAGAGACTGAATTTTACAAGTCGGGTAAGGCGCATAAATGGCAGGCGCAAATCACCTGTTCCAGCTTTCACAACGCATAGCATCAGTCTGTTGATAAGGATTTTGTTTAGTATGTATCAACTTTTTTTTTGGTTGATTTTGACATCCTTAAATATATGCTGGGGAGGTAGTGAAGCCTAAGGATTTCACTTTTCCACCCCTTTTTTCCTTGTTTCTGCACTAAGGTATGATTTTGTGAAGGAGATTAGTGATGGTGAGGATCCGAGACTTGTGAACAAAATCAATTTGGCTTATGCATTGTTTTTAGTACTCGTTACATTGGACCGATTTCGTTCATAACTTGTTCGGCAATCTCCATGTATGCTTTAGGCCTGGTTTTCTCAATGCTTTTGAAGTGGAGAGCGGAGGGCCTGAGTTTTGCATGATATATTCATCGAGATTGTCAAACAAGTTTTGAAAGAAATTGAAAATCATAAGCCGAACAGACTCTGCCCAAAGGGCTCAAATCCTCACCACCACTAATCTTCCGCAGGGAGGTCTCCTACCTTGCACAGAAACAGGGATTCTTAGGTTTTGTTACCTACATTAGCACATATTTTAGGATGTTATGATCAATGAAAAATTCAAAACTTCTTAAACAAATTCCTTGTGTTACTCCCACTTTTTTTATTCATATCAAACCCTTGAAAAATCAATGTAAACTCAGTTAACATGTTTCATCTTGAGTGGAGCTGATGTCAGTGCATTTGACGAACTGTAATATCAATTTGGAAGTCTCATCAATTTATGGTATTAATTTGATCGGAAGTTTAGACTTGGAATTATGCTAACTCGACCAACCATTTAACCCAAGTGATGCCACAGTTTCAAATAGTTTTTAAATGTCACGTACCATGATATTAATGTATCTGATCTCAATTGCTGCTCTGAAACTTTTTTAATCATATATGCTTGTATAGGAAGTCAGGAACTACAGTACTACAGTCACTGCATCCAAAAACATTAGGAAAAATGAATCATGAGATGAGCAAATCTTCATCCTTTTAAGTTAAAGAATCACAAATTCAATACAGAACAAGAAAAGATTCCTAATTTCTTCTAATATCTTTCCTCCATACTCTTTATCCTTTTCCAATATTTTCTGGAAACGGCAGTTAGAACTTATGAAACCATCCAAAATCTAAGACAAGACGTGACTAGCAAATTGTAGGAGACTCCACCATACTTATCAGAGAATAAGTGAGGTCATAAATATCTGATACGTTGCAGCGCAGTCCAATTTTACAAAACTAACCGACGCACTTTTCTCAGCATTCAGCTATATTTAGCAAGGGGAGCAGATCGCCTCGAAGCTATTACCTCGAATCTCTCGAGAATCTCATCGTGATCGTTGGTTCCTTTTAATCGTATCCGTCCATTTATTTACCTTTAAAACACATTCATGTTTACTTTTAAAACAACCAGACCATGAAAACGCCGACCTTCTTCTGCAGTTTTGTGCTGGCGGGTGAGCAGAGACGTTGCCGGTGATTCGTACTTCGTCGCCGTTCAGATCCCCACTCCAAATCGATGTCCCTTTTCCTGATTCGAGTCCTAATTCCCTTGAGGTCCCCCAGGACAACATCAACACGGCAGCGCCAGAGACTCCGAGTTTGAGCCGAAATCGACCGTGCACCGAGAATGACAAACACTTCTTCATATCTCGTTTTACCTTGGGTCCGCCTCTATTTCCAAGAACCCCGCATTCATCCGTGCCCTTGCTCAAATCAAAGAGGACTTGAAACTTTTGTAGGATTTGAAGCATAAAAGTAAGTTTGCTTAATAAGACATTCTGTTTTATTTTATTTTATTTTATTTATGAAATAACTTTAAAATATCTCAGTATTACTTGATTTTTTCAAGATTTCTTGGTCCTTATGTGGTTCTGATCAACTTGAAATTAATCCTTGTGATATTTATGTGTCTCTTAATAAGAGAATGAAATAGTTTTTTTTTTTTTTTTTGCCTTTCAACAGATTCTCTATATTGATGTATTTATGAATCTGTACAATGGCAAATTCTAATCAGATACGTTGAAATTGAATATTGTGTATAATATCATTACTGGGTGCCCACAGATTTTAATTAGTTTATTGTTATAGAAGTACAAAGGTATTAGCGTGATCGCAGTTAGATCTGAATTCTGTGACTAATTGCATAGGCATGCATTATAAAATGAGTCACGGGCGTAACTTTGTTTTTCTCGGTGCAAATTATTGAATTATAGCCTTCTATTAGGAGTGCATTTTAGAGCTTCTAAGAATCTAGAGTCCTTAGCGGAACAACAGGAGAATTTAACTTCTCATGCCGGAACCATCTATTTCACTTGAAAACATCCCCGAAGACCTATTTTTTAATTGAGCAAAGAGTGAGTCTATTTCAAAAGTTATGCTTTGGCTGCATGAAAATTTGATCACATCTTTAACTCGTCTAAGTTTTGGCTTGCTATCTTTGTCATATTTAGGTTGCTGTCATGGAATGTTACAACTGAAGAGCAATAGAACATATTTTAAAACTGTAGTTTTCAACATTGCAAGAGTTAGACTGATTGCCTTCATAGTATTGCTTGATTTTTCAAGATTTCTTGGTCCTTATGTGGTTCTGATCAACTTGAAATTAATCTTTGTGATATTTATGAGTCTTGCTTAATAAGAGAATGAAATAGGGGATATAACACTATGTGGTTTCACAAAACTGCTGCTTGAATCTGGATACCCCTCTCTGCATTGTTCTGCCTAGAAATTGAACAAAATTTCCAGACATTAACATATTTTCTCGCTAAAATTATGTCTCGGACAATATGATTCCCAAAAATTTACAGCTATCCTTAATCTTAGAAAATCGTTGTCTTTATGTTATGCTTGATTATTGATATAATTTACAACTACACTGAAATATAATTTTCAGTAAGGATGAAGATCTCTGAAATTTTTCATCATATTAGAGCCCTACTCTAAAATTGTTCTCTTATGATTTTCAGTGGTTTGTTTATGCTCATCGCTCATTCTTTAGAGCCCTGTGTTATGCATTGTTTTTGCTAATTGCTCATTCTGTGTATTTATGCTCATAATGATGTCAAAACAAGTTTCATATGCATATATACTTGCTGATGTCAAATGCTAAGCTGCTGTGATATGGCCTATGTGTTGTCTTACATTGATTAAAACAAAATGTGTCATTTTAACAGTATCACTTCCTTAAATTGTAAAAGAAATTGTTGTCATTGTCAGTTTGTTCAGTTGATATAGTTGTTTGTTGTGGATCCAATAACCTAAAACTCAAATCCCTTTCAACTAGAGTGATAATTTAGGAAATATGATTTTGACACATGAGAATCTTGAAATATTTATATACTAACAATATAATTTAAGATTTAAGGTGTCACAATATGCCTTTTTTACTTGTATGAATTCTGAAAGTAAGACACAATATTTTTAAATATATTGTATTACAGTTTTTTTATGGCCCTATACTAACATCTACATTGCTCTTCCTTCTTCCTTGTTCTTATTAGGTGAAGGTCCATCTTCCATAAAAGTTTGTTCTTATTAGGTGAAGGTCCATCTTCCATAAAAGTTTCAACAATGTCCAATCAATTCCCATTGGGTGAATCTCCATTTTCTATATAGTTTCAACAATGTCCAATCAATTTCTAGCAGGCGAAGTTTCATCCTTTGTAGCTTCAACAATGTTTAATCATCATAAAGGACTTGGCAGCCACCACCTGCAATGACAGTTCAAATTCCAGCAATTTAGTCATTCAATCCATCAAGTTTCTTTTTTGTAGTACAATCACTACAACAAGTTCTATTTTGTATGACATAGTTGTGCTGTTGTAACAAATTGTATTTTGTTTTATATGAAGGCAATCAGTCTAACTCTTGCAATGTTGAAAACTACAGTTTTAAAATATGTTCTATTGCTCTTCAGTTGTAACATTCCATGACAGCAACCTAAATATGACAGCATAGCAAGCCAAAACTTAGACAGTTAAAGATGTGATCAAATTTTCATGCAGCCAAAGCATAACTTTTGAAATAGACTCACTACTGCTCAATTAAAAAATAGGTCTTCAGGGATGTTTTCAAGTGAAATAGATGGTTCCAGCATGAGAAGTTAAATTCTCCTGTTGTTCTGCGAAGGACTCTAGATTCTTAGAAGCTCTAAAATGCACTCCTAATAGAAGGCTATAATTCAATAATTTGCACCAGAAAAACAAAGTTCTGCCTGTGACTCATTTTATAATGCATGCCTATGCAATTAGTCACAGAATTCAGATCTAACTGCGATCACGCTAATACCTTTGTACTTCTATAACAATAAACTAATTAAAATCTGTGGGCACCCAGTAATGATATTATACACAATATTCAATTTCAACGTATCTGATTAGAATTTGCCATTGTACAGATTCATAAATACATCAATATAGAGAATCTGTTGAAAGGCAAAAAAAAAAAAAAACTATTTCATTCTCTTATTAAGAGACACATAAATATCACAAGGATTAATTTCAAGTTGATCGAACCCCATAAGGACCAAGAAATCTTGAAAAAATCAAGTAATACTGAGATATTTTAAAGTTATTTCATAAATAAAATAAAATAAAATAAAACAGAATGTCTTATTAAGCAAACTTACTTTTATGCTTCAAATCCTACAAAAGTTTCAAGTCCTCTTTGATTTGAGCAAGGGCACGGATGAATGCAGGGTTCTTGGAAATAGAGGCAGCAGCCCAAGGTAAAACAGATATGAAGAAGTGTTTGTCATTCTCGGTGCACGGTCTGATTTCGGCTCAAACTCGGAGTCTCTGGCGCTGCCGTGTTGATGTTGTCCTGGGGGACCTCAAGGGAATTAGGACTCGAATCAGGAAAAGGGACATCGTTTGGAGTGGGGATCTGAACGGGCGACGAAGTACGAATCACCGGCAACGTCTCTGCTCACCCGCCAGCACAAAACTGCAGAAGAAGGTCGGCGTTTTCATGGTCTGGTTGTTTTAAAAGTAAACATGAATGTGTTTTAAAGGTAAATAAATGGACGGACACGATTAAAAGGAACCAACGATCACGATGAGATTCTGAGAGATTCTGAGGTAATAGCTTCTGAGGCGATCTGCTCCCATTTAGCAAGGACTAGTTCTACTGTGAGGCATGTCAAGGGTGCATCAAATTCTCAATCCATCTTCGCCATTTCTAAAGCAGCATGCATTGTGCCATACACTCACCAGACAGCGCATTCATAAGCTATGAAGCGGGTTCGGATCCTCTGCAAGCTATCAAGGATAGTAAGTATACTCATGACTAGAGTCATGGGTTATCTCCAAGACCAGTCAGAAAGAAGATATAACCCAAAGGACAAAGCCTAGACAATAGCTGGCTCAATATAAAGATTAAAGATTAAAGACATCTTGAATCTTCAAAGTATTGTCACTGGAAAAATGGAAAGTATATTAGCCACAAATGCGCAAGCTGCGATTACCAAGTAATTAGGGTAATACGAATATTGAGTACCGCAAAAAGAGAAGTCAGCATGTCACAAGCTTCAAGTAATCGATTATACAGAATTCTCATTCTCTTCCATTTGCTTCTCCTTTCCCTTGACCTTATTCATCACTTTTGGCCTTGGCTTCATTGGCTTCAAATAACTAGCCTGGAGCTTCACCATTTCCCTCAAAATCTCAATTAATTTGCTCTCAATCTCTAACCCATTTGGCTCAATCACTCTCAAAGCTCTTGCCACAGCCTCCATAGTACTCACGCACCCGTAAAAAGGTTCCTTCCTCAAGATCAATTCGGAGTCGTATATACTTCCACCACTCACTTTTTCATCGATCTCCAAATAAACCCTAGTAGCAAACTTGGAAAGGAACTCCTCGCTGGCCTTCACCATCTCCCTCGCGTGCTTCCACGTTCCATCAAAAACGATCAACACAAGATCTTCTCCATTATTTCGGAGCCAATCCAATGTATCGAGGTGATTGATATTGACGGCCGGCGAGGAATTAGTCGGCGGAAAGAGATATAAGGCCTTGGAAGACTGATCGAGTAGCGAAGAAAGGCCATGTCGGAGACGCCGGCCAACGATGGCGGTGGCGTTGAGTAGCGCCTTGGTGAGAATTGGAGTGGTGGAGAGCTTGTGCTGGGCCTCGTGGGGGTGGTGAAGGATCACTACTCGGGTCGTGGTTTGGATGGGGTGCGGTGGAAGGACGTCGCAGAGGCACACCGGATCGGGGCGCGAGCAGTGTGAACAGATGAATCGGCGATGCGACGGTGACGGTGGTTCGGGCGTACTGGCGGCGGTCGTAGTTGGAAGGTCAGTAGTGGGTTCTTCTGGATCAAAGTCCATGAGCAACAGCGATGATCCCTTCAGCTTGGGCCTCCCACTTCCTCCACGGCACCGTCGACTTTCATGCCCCATATTTTTTTGGGTTAATGAGCAAAAATACACATGAGCTTTTTTCCCGGAAATGCTTCAAAGACCACGCGTGTTTTTTTTCTGAAAGAAAAATACACATGAATTTTCAAAACCATAGCAAAAATACCATCACCGTTAAAACAGTGTAACTGCCGTTATCTTTGTGGTGGGCCCCACTTAATTCAAAAAAACGAAAATTCCTAGGTTTTTAAAATTTCCCTCATTGCCCTTGTTCAAATCAGCTGTTCCCTTCTTCCTTCACGCGATTTTGTTCTTAGATTTCAGATGCGATGCGGACGGCGCACCCTCCACCAACGGCAACGGCACACCCTCCACCAGTCGGCGTTGATTCGATTCCTCCTGGTATTTTCAACCTTAGTTTCGGCGTTGATCTGATTCCTCCTGGTAGTTTCAACCCTAGTTTCGGCGTTGATCTGATCGCGGAGGATTGCGAGGCGAAGGAATTCTCAGGTAAGGAAATAGTTGTTCATGAAGCAGTGAATGAATTAAAGAGGATTGGGTTCTAGATGTGTGGGATTTTCTTGTCTGGTTTATGCAGCGATTGGAAACCCTACTTGGAGTTGAGAAAACTCGCGGTTTTTGATGATTCTTCAGTTTTCATGCTTGATTCCGAATCGGTGAACTTATGTTGATAAGAAAAATGCCTGTGTTGAAAGAGATTGAAGAGATAAATGATTCTTCGTTTTCATTGTTTGGTAATGTAATGGTTCGAGAGAAATGAGTTAATTGATTGCTTTAGAATTACCACACAACCCCAAAAATCTTTTGCTTGATCTGTAGTTATGTTCATGTTTTTTTTATTCTCAAATAAGCTCGTTGTAAATTCCGAATCAATTATTTGTTTGCACAACCATGTCTGTAAGTACACAGAAAGAGTAGTTTCAGATTCAAATATGCTGTAAAATCTAACCATATTTCAGTCAAATATGGATGTGACTTGTGGAAAGTTGGTTCCTTTGCTTTAAAATTTCGTTCTTCCTTTTTTGTATCCGCTCCGTCTTCTGCATCTTTATCTCACAACTCTCATCTTTGTGTTTCATATGCTTTCTTGTGTTCTATGGTCCCTTTGAGAGCTTTTTTTTTTGGGGGGGGGGTTGTTTCAGATCCAGGCTGGGGGTTCTGAACTTTATGGTGTTAGTCACAAATCTGGGAATCGTCACTGTGCTTAAATCATCACTGTTCTTCGTTTGATGAAGAGTTGCAGAGATGACAAATGGGAGGGAGAGGGTGTTGGTAAGGGGCATTTTAGTATTTTCACAAGGTACTTAACGGATGTTAAATCAATTTAACGGTGATGGTATTTTTGCTCTGGTTTTGAAAATTCATGTGCATTTTTGCTCCAGAAAAAAACACGTGGTCTTTGAGTCGCTTTGGCCCCTATAAAAACTCATGTGTATTTTTGCTCCTCAACCCTATTTTTTTTACCAAAACGTACAGGACCTGGACCGGAAATTAAAAATAAAGTTCTATGATCAATTAACTAACTACTATGCTTTACGACTTTCTTTTTATTTTTCCATATTAATTTAAATTGTATCATAAAACTATTTTGCAATATTGATATGATCTAAGAAGAAATATGATTGGTAAAATAGTTTATAAATTTTAAAGAAGACATCTTTTTTAATAAAAAAAATGATAAACAGACAGAGAGAATATGTTGGGTTTTCAATTATATTTTTTTCAGCTAAAAAAAGATCACTCTTGTATTAAAAGGGAAAATATAATTATTTCAAATAAATATAAATTAATTTAGTTAATTGGAGGGAGTGTTTCAAAATTCCTTATTTTCAATCCAATCAATTCAAATTATTCACATCGAACTGAATTCAAATGCTTTCCCCACTCTAAATTTATGAACATAATCTTTATGGGTCCTTCCAGAATGATGCTGAATCATTTATTTTTACTTAATTCAAACTTAATCTGTGCTTAATTTTTCATCTTGAGTTGTTGTGGTAGCTCCTAGGTGATCAACACTCAATCAATTGTTTCCAATGTCATGTCTTCAACTTAATCCCCAGATTCTATTTGGGCGCTCATTACCGTCTAAATTTAATTTGTTGAGGGTAGATGTATTCTCTCATGCATTATGAGGATCTTAATTTTATTAGTAGTATACTTGTATATCTATTCCATGTGAGACTCAAATAAATACTCACATCACTGCTACTTGCCTATCTAAACAGTGTCTTACTTCTGCCATTATGTTAATTATTCAACTACAATTGATTATCGACAGTGATTAATTATAACCTTTAAAATATAACTGCTGGAGACAATCTTCTTTTTGATGTGATTACAGCAAAACCATTGCTTCTGATCCAAATATCACTATGCGGCACTGTAATTTTTTAGAGTTGCCATGAACGAAAAATTGCTCTCACGCCAGAGGATGATGGCCAAAAGCTGCCAAAGAAGCCGGTAATTAATAAGGAGCAAAATAAAACTCACAGCTAGGCATACCGTACTGCTGAAGATCTGTGATGGAGACACAGGAAAATATCCAACGTGATCGGCATTCGGCAGCATTCTTGCACCACAATCAATCTCCCAAATTAATAAGTTACATTAATTTATACTTCCATCTTTTGTACCCTAACTAAAGAAAAATAACCTCCAATGCTTAGTTAATTAATACTCTTAATTAGAAATCATTCTTAATCAACGAGGTTGATAGACTCCAAGACAGTAGAGATGAACTAACCAGGAACCAATCCATCTCTGGGAATTTACTATCTTTTGTTTACGAGGGAAGTTGTTTATTTACACTTGTACCAGTGAGGAGGTGCACGATTGATATTCAAACAACAAGAACAATGGAGGAACTTGTGGTAAATTAAATGGAAGCGTAAGACTTAACAGTACGCATGGGCCCATTAGGTCTCGCATACAAAAATTTCGAAACTCCTTTTCAATATGAAACACAAACTTATAAAAAAAATAAAAATAAAATATGAAACACAAACTCAAAAGTAAGACTCTGATATGCCAACGCAACAAAAAATCTCTCGCTTTCTCTCTCATCATCCACATCCTCACCCCTTCTTAATCCTCCTAATCCCCTCGCTGGGGAATCCTCTTGGACCAATCAGAATTCAGGAAACTCCATCTCCGAAAGCTCAACGAGATTGGAATATAATACCCCCAACACATCCCTCTGTTTCTCTCTCCTACACACACCCATGGTACTACTTGCATCAAAACCTCAGTCCATTCATTAACTTTAATGCATAGCCGACTTGCCACGTGGTTCTAGCGCTCACCACTAACCATAAGAACCAACTGTTCAATTCTCGAGCTTCTTCTTTCATTGCCCTCCACACAAACCTAATAAAACCCACAACCTTCAATCTATCTGAAAGAGAACAGAGGAAGGAAGAAGATGCACTGGAACTGAGTTCCAAGCAACTTTAGAGAGGGAAAAAAAGAGTTTGCAAATTCATTCTTCTACTCTGATTCCTCATTCTTTCTCTTTCCCCTGCCTTTTATACACTCTTTAACTTGGATACATAGCACTCCTTCACTGTGTGATTGTACAGAGCTGATCACCATGGCTTCTCTGGTATCTTCCCCTTCTACTTTGCCCAGCTCTAAGGCTGACCAGCTTTCTTCTCTTTCCCGAAAGCATTTCTTTCTCCATTCTTTTCTTCCCAAAAGAGCCAATTTTGTCAATTCAAAGTCCCCCTTGAGAGTGAAATGTGCCGCAATTGGCAATGGCCTATTCACCCAAACATCCCCAGAAGTTCGTAGGATAGTTCCGGAGAAAGACACGAACCTTCCAACGGTTAAAATTGTATATGTTGTTCTCGAAGCTCAGTACCAATCATCTGTATCGGCTGCTGTGCGAGCTCTCAATGGTGGCAAACAATATGCTTCATTTGAAGTTGTGGGTTACTTGGTCGAGGAGCTTCGCGATGAATCGACGTACAAAACTTTCTGTAAGGATGTCGAAGACGCTAATATTTTTATTGGGTCTTTGATTTTTGTCGAGGAGCTTGCTCTCAAAGTTAAGGCTGCAGTGGAGAAAGAAAGGGAAAGACTTGACGCTGTTTTGGTTTTCCCATCAATGCCTGAAGTAATGAGGCTGAACAAGCTGGGTTCTTTTAGCATGTCGCAGCTTGGGCAATCCAAAAGTCCGTTTTTCCAGCTTTTTAAGAGAAAGAAGCAGCAATCAGCTGGGTTTGCTGATAGTATGCTGAAACTCGTAAGGACTTTGCCTAAGGTTTTGAAGTATCTTCCAAGTGATAAAGCTCAGGATGCAAGGCTTTACATACTGAGTCTGCAGTTTTGGCTTGGTGGATCTCCTGATAATCTACAGAATTTCTTGAAGATGATATCTGGGTCTTATGTTCCAGCATTAAAGGGGACAAAGATCGAGTATTCGGAGCCAGTTCTGTACTTGGACAGTGGATTATGGCACCCTTTGGCTCCTTGTATGTATGATGATGTGAAAGAGTATTTGAATTGGTATGCTACTAGAAGGGATGCTAACGAGAAGCTCAAGAGTCCAGATGCCCCTGTTATTGGTTTGATTTTGCAGAGGAGTCATATTGTAACTGGGGATGAAGGCCACTATGTAGCTGTGATTATGGAACTCGAAGCAAGAGGGGCTAAAGTTATTCCAATTTTTGCTGGTGGACTTGATTATTCAGGGCCAGTAGAGAAATATTTGATCAATCCGATTAACAAGAAACCATTTGTAAATTCAGTTGTGTCACTTACTGGCTTTGCTCTTGTTGGAGGCCCTGCAAGGCAGGATCATCCAAGAGCAATTGAGGCTTTGAGGAGGCTTAATGTACCGTACATTGTTGCATTGCCACTAGTGTTTCAGACCACAGAGGAGTGGCTCAACAGCACATTGGGTTTGCACCCAATTCAGGTCGCTCTGCAAGTTGCTCTGCCTGAGCTAGATGGAGGCATGGAGCCCATTGTATTTGCCGGTCGAGATCCTAGAACAGGTAACAACACTTCCCTCTCTGAAGTTTTCTTCGTGTTAAGTTGGAGTCTTTTTAAGGGTGTGATGTCTCTGAGTAAAACTCAGACAATTCTGCTTTTGGGAATTGGAAATTACGAGTCTTTGTTGGAAATTTTTAGTTGTACATTTTTTTTTTCTATATCCAGAATTTCACTTTCTGCGTTTTTGTTATTTCCCTTCTAGTTTAGGAAAATCCTTACCTGTTTTTTTTTTTTTTTATGTGTTTTAAGGAAAATCTCATGCTCTTCATAAGAGGGTGGAGCAGCTCTGCACTAGAGCAATCAGATGGGCTGAATTGACAAGGAAATCAAAGGTAATTACTGGTTTCTGAGTCGTAAGTTGCATATCCAGTTCAAGTATGTACTGATAATCTAATTGAATAACTTCTTCTTCACGCATATACTTTATAAAATCTGTCCTGTTTTTAAAAGGAATTTAATATTGAAACTGTTAATGCGAACTTTTTTCCCGTGTCCTGGAAGATAGAGTATCTGATAAAGGATCCCCCCCTCCCCCCCGGGTGTTTATCCCACCCATTCATAACTTGCTTGCAATATCTAATAGGAAGCTCTGCAGTTAGAATCTATATTCCATAATCTGTTTATGAAAAAGGAGAAAAGATGTAGAGTTGTGGATAGTTTGAAGACTAAGTGGTATTTTACTGTAGTATGAGTATGTTTTAGAAGTCGTATCTCTCATTTTCTTAATCAAGCTAATAATGTCTAGGGAATGCGAATGAATTTATCTCAGAGATAGAAAGGTTCCTAGTTTGGTAATAATATTTATTTAACTGGCCACATGTTTCTACTCTAATAGAAGAGGGGATGAAAATTTGCAAGGTATAAAACCATAATTGAAAACAATTCTTCCCTATTTTTTACCAATCCATGTTCTTTTTCTCCTTTTTGTGTTTCCCAGACAAGTCATAAGTGAAGTCTTACATCTTTTTCCACTAGTATTGCAGGAATGATAATAGGGTTTGGTTTTCCCAACATTTTACATTGCAGAACAATATTACTGCTATTCATTTTATTATTACTATTTAATTTGAAGAATCTTTCTCCTTTACTTGCCTATTGAAGTTTGACTTTGATTGTTGAGATTCTCATTGATCATTTATGCACTCATGCAGGCAGAGAAGAAATTAGCCATCACTGTTTTCAGTTTCCCTCCAGACAAAGGAAATGTAGGAACTGCTGCCTACCTCAATGTTTTCTCCTCCATCTTCTCTGTTCTAAAAGACCTAAAAAGAGATGGTTACAACGTTGAAGGCCTTCCGGAGACTTCTGAAGCTTTAATTGAAGATGTCATACATGACAAAGAGGCACAATTCAGCAGCCCAAATCTGAATGTTACTTACAAAATGAGTGTTCGTGAATACCAAAAGTTGACTCCGTATGCCTCAGCACTAGAAGAGAATTGGGGAAAGCCTCCTGGGAATTTGAATGCAGATGGAGAGAATCTATTGGTGTATGGGAAACAGTATGGTAACGTCTTCATAGGTGTTCAGCCCACGTTTGGCTATGAAGGCGATCCTATGCGGCTGCTTTTCTCCAAATCTGCCAGTCCACATCATGGGTTTGCGGCATTTTACTCTTTTGTTGAGAAAATTTTCAAAGCCGATGCTGTTCTTCATTTTGGAACACACGGTTCACTTGAATTTATGCCTGGAAAGCAGGTGGGGATGAGTGATGTCTGTTACCCAGACAGTCTGATTGGAAATATTCCCAATGTCTACTACTATGCTGCAAACAACCCTTCTGAAGCCACCATAGCCAAGCGCAGGAGCTATGCAAATACCATTAGCTATCTGACGCCTCCAGCAGAAAATGCTGGACTTTACAAAGGTCTTAAGCAGTTGGGTGAGCTAATCTCTTCCTACCAGTCCCTTAAGGACACTGGCCGGGGACCACAAATTGTGAGTTCAATTATCAGCACAGCTAGACAATGCAATCTTGACAAGGACGTGGAACTTCCAGAGGAGGGTGAGGAGATCCCAGCAAAAGAACGAGATCTTGTGGTTGGTAAGGTGTATTCCAAGATCATGGAGATTGAGTCCCGCTTACTGCCTTGTGGGCTTCATGTCATTGGTGAGCCTCCCTCAGCCTTGGAAGCAGTTGCTACACTGGTAAACATCGCTGCACTTGATCGTCCTGAAGAGGGTATTGCTTCACTCCCATCGATACTGGCTGAGACTGTAGGAAGAGATATTGAGGATGTTTACAGAGGGAATGACAAAGGAATATTGAAGGACGTAGAGCTTCTTCGACAAATAACTGAAACATCACGTGGAGCTATTACTGCCTTTGTGGAGAGAACTACTAACGAGAAGGGTCAAGTTGTTGATGTAGCTGATAAGCTCAGTTCGATTCTTGGATTTGGAATAAATGAGCCATGGATTCAGTACTTGTCAAACACCAAATTCTACCGAGCAGATAGGGAAAAGCTAAGAGTGTTGTTTGCTTTCTCGGGAGAATGTTTGAAGTTGATTGTGGCTGACAATGAATTAGGAAGTTTAAAACAGGCCTTGGAGGGTAAATATGTGGAGCCTGGTCCAGGTGGTGACCCCATCAGAAACCCAAAAGTCTTACCAACAGGAAAGAATATTCATGCCCTGGACCCACAATCTATTCCTACAACAGCAGCTTTGCAAAGTGCCAAAATAGTGGTAGATAGGTTGATTGAGAGGCAAAAGGCTGATAATGGAGGGAAGTATCCTGAGACAATTGCACTTGTATTGTGGGGAACGGATAATATCAAGACTTATGGTGAATCCCTGGCTCAGGTCTTGTGGATGATCGGTGTGAGACCAGTGGCTGATACATTTGGACGGGTCAACCGGGTGGAACCAGTTAGCCTTGAAGAGCTTGGAAGGCCAAGGATTGATGTTGTTGTTAATTGCTCTGGAGTGTTCAGAGATCTCTTCATCAATCAGGTATCAATCTTCTTGTTTCTCTGAGATGAAGGCTTAGGACCAATTTAGTAGTCCTGTTCTGTCATCTGTTGCGGTAGCTCTTTCTATATCCTTTAGTCGTGTTCTAATTATTTCATTTGCAGATGAATCTCCTGGACAGAGCTGTGAAAATGGTTGCTGAATTAGATGAGCCAGCAGAGCAAAACTACGTGAGGAAGCACGCATTAGAACAAGCTCAAGCCCTAGGGATTGAAGTCCGAGAAGCAGCAACAAGGGTCTTCTCTAATGCATCAGGATCCTACTCCTCAAATATAAACCTGGCCGTTGAGAACTCATCCTGGAATGACGAGAAGCAGCTTCAGGACATGTACCTTAGCCGCAAATCTTTTGCTTTTGACTGTGATGCTCCTGGTTCAGGCATGACTGAAAATAGAAAGGTCTTCGAGATGGCTCTGAGCACAGCTGATGCCACATTCCAAAACCTTGATTCCTCTGAAATTTCCCTCACCGATGTGAGTCACTACTTTGATTCAGACCCTACTAATCTGGTTCAAGGTCTGAGGAAAGATGGGAAGAAGCCGAGTGCGTACGTTGCCGACACAACCACAGCCAATGCGCAGGTGAAAATTTACACGAATCTCCCATTTCGAAGCTAAAATTCTTCTCCAGCCTTGTTGATTTAACCTTGTGAAAATACTGCTTTCAGGTCCGTACACTTTCTGAGACTGTCAGACTTGATGCCCGAACCAAACTACTGAATCCCAAGTGGTATGAAGGAATGTTGTCTAGTGGCTATGAGGGTGTACGTGAAATTGAGAAGAGACTTACTAACACTGTAGGGTGGAGTGCAACTTCAGGCCAAGTTGACAATTGGGTGTATGAAGAAGCCAACACTACGTTCATCCAAGATGAGGAAATGCTGAACAAGCTCATGAACACAAACCCTAACTCCTTCAGGAAGCTGCTTCAAACGTTCTTGGAAGCCAATGGACGTGGTTATTGGGAAACTTCTGAGCAAAATATTGAGAGGCTCAGGCAATTGTATTCCGAAGTGGAAGACAAAATCGAAGGAATTGACCGTTGAATTTCGGCCCTGATATTGAGAGATTGAGAAGAATATACTCACAGCGAAGAAATCTGAGATTGCTGATTCATCTTTGCCTTCTGTATTTGGAACCTTACTCCACCTCGTTGTCCATTATCTAGGATATCTTTTTGTATCATTCTGTTTTTCTTGCCTCTTTCCCTGTTGTAATTTAATTTGCAGGGATCAATCAATGTGTAGCTGCAAACTCTATCCTCTAGTAAACACAAGCTTCTGATTGAAAGTTAATCATAACCCATCTCGCAGATACTCATTTTTTTTGGGTTTATTCCTCAAACATGTCAGGGCCCTTTTGGATGGAAGAAAAGGGAGGAATGGAAAGGAATAAAAATGAAAAGAATGAAATGGAAGAAAAAATATATTTCTTTGATGCGTTTGCTTTGCACTGAAAAAAAAAAAAAAAATGGGTTGATAAGAAAACGGACTTTAAATATCGTTATAGGTTGGATATGATTGTAATATTAGAACCAAGAATTAGTGGAAATCAGCCAAGTAAGGTGATAAAGAACTCGGGGTTTAAACATTCTGTGAGGAAGGAGGTTGAGGGCTTTGCAGGGGTATTTGGCTATTATGGGACATGGATGAGTTAGTAGTGGATGTTAGTATAATGGATGAACAATTTATTCATTATAAATTGGGCTTAAGGGGTGAGGAGATGTTATTTACAGCTGTATATGCAAATCCATCTAAACAATGAAGACATAGAACTTGGGAAACACTCCTTAATATGGCTTGTGAAATTGTTGACCCATGGTTATTGGCGGGTGATTTTAATGAGATTAAAACACCGGCTGAACAAAAAGGAGGTGGTAGAGTTAACGACTTGAGATGCCGAAAGTTTAATGACTGGATTGAAGACTGTAAATTCATTGATGTTGAAACTAATGGACCTTTTTTCACATGGAAGGGTTCTAAATGGGAGGGTTTGGATAGAGTGTACAAACAGTTGGATCGCTGCTTGTGTAATGTTAGATGGTATGAGAAGTTTGAGGAGGCTGAGGTCCGTGTGCTACCTAGGCTATGCTCGGATCATCACCCTATTTTGGTGAGTTTAAGTGTGGAAAATAAAGGCTGGAGGAAACATACCTTCAGATATGAGGCTATGTGGAAAATGCATACTTAGTTTGAGGAGGTCATGGTGAATAGTTGGAAGGGAGAGGGGGATGTTAATTAATGCAAAACTAGCAGGTTTACAGCAAGACCTGATTGACTGGAACAAGGAAGTGTTTGGACAGATTAAAGGCCGTAAGAAGAGACTCTTTGTAACACCCCCAATTTCTAACAATTATCATAGTATAAAATTTAAATGATTTTATAAATGAATACTGAAAATTCGAAATAAACAACCTTGGGGAATGCTACCGCCACACTTGTACTGGGATAAGTGCAAGGCTACTTATTACAATAATGAAAATCCAAACTCAATTAAATGTGATTTATTTAAGAAAATAAATAATAAAGAAATCTATAATAAAACTAGCTAAAGGCCTTAAACGTTCTTCTTCACTACTCACCATAAATTCTAACTCTTGAAGACTTTTTTCACCGAAATTCTGCTCCCCCAGAAGGATCATCGCAGCCCATGAACACAAACATCAGCAATTGGTGGTAATCCTAATAAAACAAAGCAATATAGAGAAAACAAAATATTTACATAATAAAAAAATCATCCACATATATATACACTAATATCCAAGCAAACAATTATATTATTATTTTTATTCAATTTAATTTGTGGGAAAAGAACCATGGTAGACCCGGAAACCTGTCAATCTACCTGTGACCCGGAAACCTGCCAGTCACAAATCGCCAAGTTGGCCATAAAATATATCTTCCTAGTGTGCACACCTCTTCCCAAAGTTGCTACTAGTGTCCCGGAAACCTGCCAGACACCACTTTGGAAAGAACGGATACTATAGGTTCACATCAAAAAATTATATCGGAGGCATAAAGCCTAATTGTGTTCATCACCTTGGGAGGTACCATCCCAAAGCTATCCTCCCACTATTAAGTTATTTAAAATACACCCATAATAAACTCCTAAATTATTTCTATTATTTAATTATAATAATTTTAATTAAATATTATAAAGATATTTAGATATAAAATTTTCATATTCTATTTTATTATTAATATTATATAAAGAAATAAATAAAATAAATAATATAGCATAAATAGATAAACATTAAAATTAATGTGCTTATTTATTGATAAATAATAAATAATTATATATATATATATAGGATATAAAGATATTTAGATATAAAATCTATTCATATTCTAAATAAAATTATATAAAGAAAGAAATAAAATAAAATAATATAGATAGATACGCTAGCATAAACATTAAAATTAATGTGCTTACTTTATTGATAATTAATAAATAATATATATACATTGCATTGTGATAGTACGGTAGTCAGTCTAGCTAATATCTAGGATCACTAATATCACTGCCCAACAGACTCGGTAAGGTAAATTAAAATGACTCCACTAGTCCCAAAAAATAGCTAACCACATGCTTATAATAATAATAATAATAATAATAATAATAATAATAATAATAATAATAATAATAATAATCGGCACATAACAACATTTAAAAACTAAATAACCTAATCCCTCTTATTGTGGAGATCAGCAACGTGCGGAAATATGCAACATTAACCACGTAGAGAAAGAAAAATGAGATTATTAACTTCAACGCATTTAAAGAGGTGATCAGATGGGTGAAAAGCATGGGACGAACAAAGAAATAAAAATTAAAACACGTACATGTATGCTCATTGAAATCGGGTAGTGTCAATGGATGAAAGAGATTATACAATCTAAGCATGAATGCTGAGGCGAGACCATTGTATTCATTTAATCGCAACACAAAGAAAACGCACAGGGGAATCATGCATATGTATATAATTCAAGCACGCAAATTGGTTTTCTATAACCTAGGGATCAAGATTACCTATCAAGGCATAAAATTAACCTAAACTCATGGGGATTAGAATTACCTAGTCTCCGTTTTGCTAGCCTCCTAGGAAAATAATTGACGAAGGATGTAGTAGCGGAGAAAAATAGCGGCGAGAAAAAGTATCGAGTGTTTTCTAGGTTAGGTTTGAGCGGCTAAACCTATGTTTATAATTAAATTCTAGGGTTTTAGCTATGGGCGGGCCCTTTAATTATTCTTAATTAATAAATTAACAATACAAACATTATAAATTTCTAGATTTTGCCATATTATTATTATTATTATTATTATTGTTTCTATTATTAATCAGGGGTATTACACTCTTGAATAGATTGAATGGGATCCAACGAAGCTTGGGTAGATGTTGTAATCCTTTTCTTATCAATCTAGAGAAGGAGTTAGAGGAGGAATTAATGCAAACTTTAAGGCAAGAAGAGATGCTTTGGTTCCAAAAATCAAGGGGGAGATGGTTGGAGGAAGGGGACCGAAACACTAGGTATTATCATTCAAAGACACTGACTAGGAGAAGGAGGAATAAAGTAAAGATGCTTAAGAATAATATTGGTGAATGGGTTGAAGAAGAGGATGGAATTGTGACTATGTTTCAAGATTTTTACAATCAACTGTTTATGGAAAATAAAATTGAAAGGGAATGGGTTACCACAAGACAAGGATGGGGAGTAGTCAATGAGGGAAAGATGAGAAGATTAGGCATGGTGTAAGCGAGGAGGAAATTCGAAAGGCTTTCTTCCAAATGGGGGATTTAAAGCACCGGGTATGGATGGTTTTCCTGCTGTTTTTTATCAGCAAAATTGGAGGATTGTAGGGCCTTCGGTAATAAGCTTCATTAGGGATTTATGGAAGCATCCAGGTAGGATTGGGGAGGTTAATGATACTTTGATAGTGCTCATTCCTAAGGTGGATCAACTAGAAGTGGTGAGTCAGTTTAGACCCATTGCTTTGTGTAACGTTTTGTATAAGGGTCTATCTAAGTTGATAGTAAATAGATTAAAACCGTGTATGGATGGGTTGGTATCTCCATTTCAAACAAGTTTTGTGCCTACAAGGAATCTACATGAGAATATTATAATTGCAAAGGAGATAGTTCATTCTATGAAGAAATTGCAAGGAAGAAAGGGATACATGGCTATCAAGATCGATCTTGAAAAAGCCTACGATAGGATGAATTGGAGTTTTATCGATAAGGTGTTGAGAGAAATTGGGGTTGATGATCACCTTAGGAAAGTAGTTATGGGTTGTGTGGGTTCAGTTAAGATGTCTCTTATGTGGAATGGGTGCCAACGAAATGAGTTTATTCCCTCTCGAGGCTTGAGACAAGGTGACCCTCTTTCCCCGTATTTGTTTGTTCTAGGCATGGAAAAGTTCACACATCTAGTGGCTGACTGTGTCTATAAGGGGTAGTGGAAACCAATTAAACTGGGCAGAGGAGGAACTGAGGTATCTCATTTGCTGTTTGCAGATGATTTGCTTCTCATTTGTGAGGCGGATATGGATCAAATATGCACGGTTATGAGAGTCTTGGAAAAATTTGGGGAAATATCTGGAGAAAGGGTTAATGTTTAGAAAACCAGTATTTATTTCTCCAAGAATGTAGACTGGTAGATGCAGAATGAAATTTGCATGTATTCTGGTTTTAAGAAAATGGATGACTTGGGAAGGTATTTGGGGGCTTATATAATGAAGGGCAGGGATAGCAAGAAGAGGTTTCAGCACCTACTTGATATAATGCAAGGAAAATTAAGTACGTGGAAAAAGCAAACGTTGTCACTAGCTGGACGGATCATACTAGTGCAATCAGTGACCAATCAGTTGGTTGTTTTCTCTATGCAGCATTCAGTCATCCCAGCTGGTGTAAGAAAGCAAATGGAAAAATTACAAAGGAACTTTATATGGGGGAGTGATGAGGGGAAACAAAGGATACATGCCTTGAGCTGGGATTTGTTGTGTAGGGAGAAGAAGAATGGTGGTTTGGGCTTGCGTAATCTTGAAATAATGAATGATGCATTATTGGGGAGGGTGGCTTGGAATGTCATCTCTAAGCTAGAAAATATGTGTTCAAAGGTCTTAATTGGAAAGTATAGGAGGGAGAAAGATTTAAGGAAGGAGTGCAAGGGGATGGTTACGGATTCAAAAGTATGGAGAACTCTGGTGAGAATTTGGCCTCGAATAACAAAGAATATTTGTTGGGATATTGGGAATGGAGAGGATACTAGTTTTTGGGAAGATAGATGGGTGGATGATGGTGGGAAATTAATTGACAAGTGCATACATTTGTTAACAGCTGAGGAACAAGGTCTTAAGGTGAAGGAGATGGTTACTAGAGGAGGGGAATGAGATCTGGAAAGATTGGATAGATGGATTACCGAAGAAGGAAAGAGATCTATAATGGCTGTTTTACCTCCTAGTCCTTCAAATGGTAATGATACTATTAGATGGGGCAGGAGTTTGAACAGTAGCTATGTGGTATCTGATATGTACCATGTCTTAAAGGAAGAAATCAGTAATAGGGAGGAGATATGGAGCATAGTATGGAAATGGAAAGGGCCAAAAAGGGTGCAAGTGTTCTTATGGATGGCAGTGCATGACAGACAGCTGCTGCTACTGCTGCAGTCAAGAGGAAAATCTGATGCATGTGTTAAGAGACTGTCAAGTAGCATGGAAACTATGGCAGGAATTAAAAAGTGGAAATTTTGAGACTGAATTTGTGAGCCTGCAGGGGAAAGCATGGCTGGGATGGAATTTGTCAAAGTCAAAGGGTGACTGGAATCTCAGATTTGGATTAACATGTTGGCTCTTGTGGAATTAGAGAAATAAATGTTGTTTTGTATAAGGGTATGTTTTGCTTGAGAGTCAAAGTAGAGTAGTAGCCTGGTACGTGTAGGAAATTAGAAGGGCATGTTTGGACTTTGGTACAGCAAGGGGTATAAAACGGGAGGTAAACATCAAATGGATCCCTCCTATGGACAATTGGGTAAAATTAAATGTAGATGGCGTGTCAAAGGGGGAGAGGAAGTTGGCTGGCTGTGGAGGGCTGATTAGAGGAAGAAATGGCTTGTGGTGTTGTGGCTTTTCAAGAAAATTAGGCTCTTGTTTTGCAATGAAAGTTGAAATCTGGGCTGTATTGTTTGGCCTAAAGTTAGCATATCAGTATAAGTTTGATAAACTAATTGTGGAATGTGACTCTATGGCTGTCATAAAAATTCTGAAAGACTTGCAGGAAGAAGGCGCTGCTGTGTCGAAGTTGCTATGTCAGATAAGCATAATCCTGAAAAAGTTTTCTGATGTTGATTTTGTTCATGTGTTTAGAGAAGGCAATTATAGTGCCGATGCTTTTGCAAATTACAGTTTTGTACAAGAGGAGGCTAGTGTAGTTTTTTATACTCCCCCTCTGTTTGTTAATAGTTGTCTGTACAGGGATTATTTGGGTATTGCTTACCCAAGAACTATTTTGATACAGGAATAGAATGGGCCAATGCCCCGTTTATACCAAAAATAAATAGGTAGGAAAAAAAATTATCATTTTAACCTCTATCAAACTGCTCACAGTATCGCACACTCGAGTGTTACAGACTAACACTTGAATGAGAGGTAGCCACACTCGAGTGTTACAGAGTAACAGTCGAGTGCCACATTACCACAAAATAAAAAACCGCTTCTTGTGGTTTCTTCCTCCCTCCATCTGTATATCACCGATCAACATTCAACAAAATAAAAAATTGCTCTTTTCGGCTTCTTCCTCCCTCCACCTCCAATCATTCTTCGTTGGATTCTGGTTCATCACTTTGTTTCATCAGAACTCAGGTGATCTCTGAAACTCTGGGTACTCTCCTGCCTCAACAGATTCTGGGTCATAGCCATCGGATTCTTGTTAGATTCTAGGCATCACTCTACTTTGTCGGATTCTGGGTCATCATCATCGAATTCTCATCAGGTTCTGGGTAAGTTTTCTTGGTGATCCGAATCTGCCTCATCAAATAATTCTGGGTTCTTCATCTCTGATTGCATCGAACGATTCTGGGTATTGTGTTGCTTTGTCGGGTTCTGGTCGGATTATGGCTATTGTTTGGTTTTGTCAGATTTTGGGTATCATCAAATTTTGGATTATGAAATTGTCTAATTGTCAGGTTCGGGAATCGCTTATGTAATTGTTTTGACTCGACGGATTCCTGGGCGTAATCATTCTGCCTCGTCGGATTCTGGCTCTGTAGAAGGACCATGATGTGAGCTCGGAGGGCTCAAACAACAGCGTCGGCAGTGGCTCCTGATAGTCCTTGCCTTCATACTCTAAAGCGCAGTCACGATGAGTTGTTTCAACATTTTCTGAGCTTGCTGGAAAAATGAATTGGTGGGAAGCAATTTTCCATGTTTAAAGGAAAATCTGCCACTGTTGAAAATTATTTTCTTGGGAAAATGGCTAACCAACCGCCGTTGTCGGCTGGAAAATCTAATTTTCCATTTCCTTCCTCTAATATTTTAAGTGGACCAAACAGGCCCCCAGTATGTATTCTGTTGTAAAGATTCCATGAAGGTCCAAGGCCGTTGGAGGTTAATCGCAATTTCGGATACATGTCACTCTAGCGTTAGCAGCTAACCGAAAGGGAAAAAAAAAAGTTAATACAATCCTTCGCTCTCATTTTAGTTTTGTTACTTTAAATTTCATTCATCGTAAATTATTAGTCCCTAGAATTTAATAAAAACATCATTTTACCTCTTGAGAGGCTAAAATCCATAATTTTAAATTTGGGCAAACAAAACCAAAGTGAGAACAAATTTGATGGATTAAAGATTATATTTTAAAAAAAAAAATAAAATCAAAACGAGCATTGCTACAAGAAGATAAGCTTTCAATTGAGAGCTTGAATTGCGCCATTGGGTACAAATGAATTCACGTATTTCAGACTTTCACAAAATAAGGGGGCAAAGAATTTAATACATTTCCTATTTGGAGTAAACAAACAAAAGAAATGAATTATACAAGGCAGATCTACAATGAAGGGAAAACTTGGAAGAAAATAATCCCATCTCTAGAATTTTTCGTCAGGAAAAACAAAAAGACTGTCTTTCGTAACAATTAACTGAGAGTAATATGTTCCTTTGCGTGCTCTCTCGCTCTCTCTCGTCTTTTAATATCCCTACCATCAAACTACCTCCAATAATAGGGGGTCCCCTTCAGCCATTATTCTGATAAGCTTTATAAAATCTTGCTCGCTTGACACATTCCATGGATGGACAGCAGGTACTTTAGCAGAATAAAGAGTGGTGGAGTTAGCTGGGGACTTGCTCTTGTAGGTCATTGTGTTGAGAACAGAGTCAAAATTCTGGGGAGAGTCTAAGGATATAAAGAACATAGGAATTGCAACCTTCTGATGGATCTCCAGATCGCCCACTAGGTTAACAAGCTCAACAAAGTCACCGACAAAGCGCTGAGGAATGTAGAATACCTCAGAGCTACATATTAGGAGGTTTTTCTCACTTGTTAGAGTTTCTTTGTAATTGACTTGAAAGTGAACTGGCATTATGCTAACAACCTTCTGGACCATGCTTGCTTGTTTTGAAAACCAATCTGAGTTGTCATTGTTTGTAACTTTGGTCCAAGACTTCGATACCTGGACGTCAATGAGTATGTCAGAGGAGAGATAGAGCTCTCTTGGGGTCTCTAAAAGTCAGCTAACAGAGGGAAAACATCATCAACTCTAGAGTTATTAGGATAATTAGATAAGCATTTCTCACAAATCGGAATACCTCGTTAGTGATCCACAGCTTAGTTCTGTCAGCTTGTGGCAAGTTCCAATAGTTAAGGATGGTATTATCTTGCAGGAACAAAAATCCTTCAGCACTGCTGAATTGATCAAATATTTTTGGCAGGTCCCTGGAAACAGAAGTGAAGGAAGTTTTTATTATGAAGAAAGGTTAGCAGTCTAAATTCTGTACTGTATCTCCCATTTAAAGACTTAAAATGTCAATATCATAATGTAAAAATTATACAAGTCAGAACTCAATTTTAACAATATTATGTCTAGTATAAACCAAAACAATGAATTGACAAAGCTGAACCTTGCTACATCATTTTCTCTAATATTTCTTGTCTAACAACTAATAAGCCACTTTCCTTTAATCAGAACCTCAGGTGAGACATTAATGGATCTTCAACTCCCTAATGGATATAATTATACCTATAGAGAAGCAAGAGTATCTTATAAAACTACACATTTGATGTCCAACATATATTCGCATATTTTGAATAATTAGGATGTGCTATAGTCTTGAAACTAGAGACAAGTTTTCATGTGGTTTAACTTGATTATTCATTGAATTATCTAGAGAACTTCACCAGCTTCTAAATTTTCAGTGCTGATTCCAAAATACAAACTATATTTAAGAGAGAAAGCAATTCAGGATAGAGAGACACGCGATAAGTAGCAGTCATCAAATAACAATCAAACAACCTAGGTGAGACATGCAAGAAAAAGATATAGCTCAACTTACTTGTATGCTTTCTCTAAATGGCTCTCTGCTACAGCAAGATCGGTATCCTTCTTTTCTGACAAAACGACAACAGTTCTGAATATACGCCCATAAAGCAACCTCCACTCAAGAGCCGTACGCTCCACTGGGCCACTACAATACATGATGAGCACAACATTCCCGAAAGTTTTCCTCCATTTGATCAAGTTAGCAATCTCATAATTTACCGTTCCTGTTTCCTCAACCGCAAGATGAACAGATGGCAACTTTTGTGGTATAAACTCCCTTCTATCACCATGACCAATATTTGCTCTTGGACGTCCCAATTCCAATGACATCAATCTTGGCTGCTGATACCCAACAGCAAGCAAGTCCTGTAACCAAGCAGCGGTAAGCTTCACATCCTTATCTTCCCAAAAGCCCTCCTCTGCCATCATGTAGCTTAACTCCAAAATCTTCTCAAACAATCTATGTTTATTTGATCTCCATGAAATCAAGTACTTGATTAGACGTCCCACATTGACATGAAGATCTTTCTCATGTGAAAATGGATAAGCCTCAACCCTATCATATCTATGCAGTGTGGGGGGATAAAATGCAAGATAACCACCGATTTCCCAAAGAAGCCTCTGTCCCCAGTATCCTCTTAAAACGTCAGAAGCCATGGTGCTAACAGAAACTGGAAGCATCAAAGCCCAAAATGCTGAAGAATGGTACAATGTATTAAAGGAATTAACAGGCGCCATCATACCTTGTGGCAGCGCTACTTTTGGGGCATGCTCATCAAATCGAATATCAAAAGCTTCAAAGCTGGACTTGCGTGTATAATAAAACACTGAATCAACATCAGGAAGCCCATTTGAAAGTCCCTGCTGTATAAACTGTTTTCCACCAAAGACCTCTGTGTAAAATTCTTCATGTCCAATTTCACCAACATTTTCCAATGGCATCCCTCTCGGCCAAACCGAACGCTGCCCAAAATGAATATATGGATTCACAACGGTTCGATTTGGATTGTCATGGCTGTACTGTAATATAACCTCTTGCCTGGCACCCTCCCCAAACAATTCTACATCAAAATGCTTACCTAAATCCCCATCAATTACATCACCCCTATTATCAGCATCGAAGATCTTCTTAGCGCCATGCTGAATAGCAAAGAGATAACCAACAGTTTTCCTAACATATGAATCATAAGGAAGATAATCCACCACCCGAAATCCCAAATTAGCTTGTTCCTCTAATGACAAAAAGATAGCACCTTTTAAGCTCCAATCCGACGGTGTTTTTGAGTTCCCCACAGCCAGCACTTGCCACCCCTTAAGCTTGACGAGATTGCGAAGTGAATCTAAGGGATAATTCGACACTGAGACGACGATCCACCGCTCTGATCGAAAATTTGCGTATCTGGAGGTCTTATCCGTGATTGGAGCAATCGAATTCCAGTTAATATGCGGAAATTCGATCTTTTCGAGTTCTATGGCCTTTTTTTGGAAGCATAGCAGGGCAGCCGTGTCGCCAACGTTGCGGAGGAAGAATAATGCCGCCACAGTGACAATTAAAAGAAAGATTGCAGTGACTTTGAAGAGATTCTCGGAAACCCATGCGGAGCAATCGAGGTTTTTGGACTCAGAGAAGCGACCTGTAGGAAGCTTAGGTATATTTCTCGCCTGGGGTTTAGGAGATTTAGGACCTGAACGATCTTGGACCAACATTGGATCCTATGAGACGAATCACCCTTCCTCCCACCAGACCAGCGCTTGATTCAGATCCCTACTCAGTCCAAGCTTGACTTCAGACGAATTAACACTTTGAGTCTCACTTGATTCTTCAATCACGGGAACCAAAACTGAGACCACTGCGTATCAGCGCGCGAGCTCACTTCGTCTGTAATTGCTTCTCTTGCCGACAGGTATGAATGAGTGTCTGTGATTCCTTAGGCTTCAATACATGTGCAAGAAGTTTGGTAGGGTGGAGGACCCTGTATTGTGCTGAGCTTTCTCTTTCTTGTTTTTGATGCTTCTGAAATATATATTTATGGTTGGGTTGGACTGATTAGGTAATACGAACGAATAATAATTTGATATACAATAATATACAATTTGTCTGGTGGGCATAATATCGTTGGTTACATGGTTCTGCTTGCTTCTAACACGAAGATCCAATCTAACCTCTCCATTTTCTCAGCTTGATGCCTTCTAAACAAAGCCAGCTCAAACTTTGGTACCCACTTGTCTTTTTTGATTAGTTAACAGGTCATTTTCGTTATAATTAATCCTTTTTCTGACTTATGTGTGCAATGCATTTCAAAAGAAATCAAAAGACGTTCATGCCCGAATAGAAAATTGATGGATAATAGTGTGATTTGAGGATCGTCTTTGGGAAAGAGTGAGTTCGACATTTTCTGATCGACGTGTTGCGGGAATGTGTTCTTTTTCATCATAAAAAGGGCCAAATCAGAGTTCTTCGAGTGCAAGAAATGTCAGGGCACCCTGAATTTAAAGGAAGCTTTTGACAATTGTAATTACAGACTAATGCTGGCTAAGTTAGCTATATGTGTGTCTAACATGTAGGATTTGGGAAAATATTTACTACTCCATATGTAATCGTAATGCTAAAGTATTAGTAATAAAAAAAATGTCAGATAAAAAATACACGAAAATAATACTAAGTGCTCAATACGAAACAAGTTCTGAAAATAATCTCTAAAAACAAGAAGCTTTTCAAGGGTTTTACATTGTAAATTTTAGCTTTTAGCTCCTTTAAGTAATAAATTACTTAATCATATCATTTTTTCCTTATCAAAATAATAATAATTAGACCGGGGTTACATCAAAATAATAATAATAATAATGGGTTACATTTTTAAAATGGTCTGCGGATCATAGTTTATACTGAAGGAAAAAAAGAAAAAGAAAAACATTGATGAGTAGTATGAAGAAATTTAAAATTAAATACTCAAAGAAATTTCCTAATATCACTGCACACGCTTCACAATTGCAAGAGTTTGCTGGAGGGAAAAAAAGTAGCTAGCATAAATAGCTTGTTCTTTTACCGTTAGTGCCAATGATAAAAGTTAGTCTTTTGGTATTAATTATAAGATAAAGTTGTAGTATAAATTGTATTATAAACTCTATCTTATATTTAGGACTAAAATAATCCCCCCCCAAAAAAAAAAAAACTAACACTCAAACCTGTCATTTTTTAACAATTCTACATTTTTCAACGTCAAAATCTTAAACTGAGCGAACTAAATTTGAGAATATATATAAAAGCACGTCATTACTTACAATTAGTGGTGTACTATTATATATAAAAGCACAGAAAAAGCAGAAAAAACACTGAATCATGTGAAATATTAATGAAATCAGATCCAGAAAACAGTGAAGAAGAGTCAACGGATCAAAGCAGAGCAGGTAATGAGGCACGTTTGTTTTCGCGTCTGATGGCCCGAGACCCGAGTTAATCTTTATTCATAATGAGGGACCATATTTTTGATCGGGTTCCACGTTCCAAACGGCCGGGCCTTCGGATGGGACCCACATGGATGTTCATGCAACTTAAGCTGCTCCCAAATATGGTTCGGGCTTACGCTTAGCCCAATCTCAGGTTCCATTTTCACGCCACACACGCATGTGCGAACCACAGACAGCAAGAGTATGTGTGCGCAAGGGGGAGAGAGAGAAATTTGAAAAGAGTTAAATAAACCCGCCAAATTAAAATTGGAAAACAGAGGCATAGAGCTACTGAAACGAACAATGTCGTTGTCACCGTTTCCGAGTTCGCAAGAACAAACGGTTGCTTCTGCTTTGCTTCTTCTCTCTTCTCTGCCTCCATCTCCATCTCCCTTGCTTACTCCTACAAGGTAGTCGAGCTACATATACGGCTCTCCAGTTCTACTTTTAATCCAGTACGTTCTTGTTTTTTGCGCCTTCATTTAATTCCTTTAGCTCCACAGGACGTTTGATGTTGATCCGAGCGATTCGACGCCAGAGAGAAGCAGAAGCAAGAGTTGCAGAGATGATAGCTTCGTGTCGATTGGTTCCAAGATGTCATCGTCGTCGCTCGTTAGCGATGACGGATCGTCGGAGGAGATCAGAGGTCGTAGGATCAGGATCTTCTCTGCCGTCACTCGTTATCATCAGATGAAGTTCAAGGTCCTGACCTTTGATCTCAGATTTATATTTATTGCTTCAGTAGAATTCTCATTCATTCTCTGTTCTGATCCGTTTTCTGTGCGATGTGAAGATTTACTTCTGTTTCTCGGTAGGCAGAACAATTTCTTTGAATAGTCTGATCTCACTTTTCTGTCCTGACTGAATAGTTATGAGGCTCATATTTCCCTCCGTCAAGTGATTTTTGCTTTTTGTTAACCTTAAGATATTGTAATTAGTCACTTGCTTATGCGAGATATATACTTGGTTTATCGCTGAATTTTTTTCACTTTGCCTTACGTAATATTTGATTGCTGCAAATAAGAACAGTGTTTCTTCCACTGATTAGTAATCACATTAGTCTCTCGGTTCTCTTTCCATATGAACAAAATCTTATTTGCAAGTTTTTAGAGATTAGTTAACAATGTTTTTAATATGAGCACACTGAGAGGTTCTTTGAATTATTAACTAAGATTGCGAGGAAGAGTCGATCGAAGATCATGTGGGTCTCCAACGACGATGTCCCGAAACCAAACACCAGTATGGCATCACAGGTGTCCGAGCATACAGCTGACGCATCCTCCTGTTTGTCAAGCGGTTCCAGCGGGATCTCTAGCGCGCGAAGCTTGCGCTATATAAACCGAACCAGACGCGGTAAAATGCATGGAATTCTGAAACGCAATCACGGGCAGCATTCAAAGCAAAAGCACGTCGCCAGTTCCGGTTATATGCGCCGCCGAGCTGAAGCCATTTTGAAGTTGCTTTCTGGTGGAGATTCCTCTGAAGTGAGGATCCGCCAACTCCTCGGTGACAGCCCTGACACCAGCAAAGCTCTCCGAATGTAATCTCTCCCCCCATCTCTCTCTATGTAGTATGTATGTACACACACATCACGATAATAAACATATACGCAGCCGCAGCTAGCCAATTGAAGTTGGCGTGTGCTAGGCTCATATTTACACTACATTTACAAAGAACATTATTCAGTCTGACATCCATTTTGAGAAAAGAAATTTGAACCTAACTTCTCATGATAACCTGGTAATTTTTGTTTATACCCACGGTCGTTTATGGAAAAATTAGTGAATTTTAAATCAAGAAAGGATTGGCATTAGCGTAGTGACTGGTTTCAGACCCCTTGAAGTATATTGTAGTCAAAATGAGCATCTCTGTTTATATGTGCATATACAAATTATCTTTAATTTGGGGCTGTACCTGGCATATATACTGATAAATTGTACTAAATATGGATTGTGTTATTAAGGCTGCTGAGGCTGCAAGCGGTGAAAAGAACGGGCTCAGGTGGGCGTCACGACCCCTTTATTTACAAGGTACGTATGAATACTACACCAAGTCTTTTTCTTCTAGTAGTGTAATTTTATATTGTTCTGTTGAATTGCTGGTGCTAGATTGCTGCCTGATAATGCTATTCTGACCTCAGGACTATTTACTTGTGTTGTCTTTTGTGCTATTTTTTGGCAGATAGCTGAATAAGGTTGTCTTAATTAGATAGACAGTAGCGGCTTATATATAAGTAGATACCCAGTCAAAGATTATGATATATTCATGAAGATTCAAGAATCCCGATACACATACCATAGAAAAGCAACTAAATTTCGGCTTATTACGAAGAGTTGTTATAAATAGTAATGTAGATTGTAGATGAAGGGAAAAGATAGAATTACAGGTTTCCTATGTTCATAAACATAGTCTCAACAGCCTTTTAAAACGCATTGGATCATTTCTTGTCATCCTCATTAGTCATTATCCATGTCAAGTATATACATCTAAAAATTGAACAGGTAAGGATGAGAATGATCTTTCGAGTATTATACTATTATTATTGATGCTGATGAATCATCACAATTGATTCGTGGATACTTTACTTGGGAACACAAACAATATTGAAGGATTTTTTTGGCATGGTAATATAATACTATAGTGTCATGTTATTAATAGTAAATTCCTTAAATTTTTTATCAATGGGCTTTTCAGCAAGAAATTTTTTGGCTTTATTATGAAATTTTTTACCTTGAACTAAATCAGAGAAAATTGAATTTTTTTATATGATAATAAAATAAAATTCTTCGCAACGTGGATTTAAGATCTGAATATAGATTGAGAAACACAATTAAAATGGAAAATTTCTTTTTTTTTTATTTCCATATTTGTTAATTATAAAAAAGATGTAAAATGAAATAAGTTTTTTTTTTTTAAAAAAAAAAACCTACAATTTGAAAGGTGGACTAAAATTTGAAGTAAAGAGAATATTCATATGGGGGTATCAACAACAACAATGTTGATTCAGCAGCAATGCAGCATCGCCAGTTAAAAATGTGGTTTTAAGGGCATCGAACAAGCACTTAATGATTTAGTATTGACAACCATAATAAAATTATCACCAACGATAACAAAATAAATCATCTAATTATAAAATGTCATGTTATAATCTTGAAAATGAAAGATACATTAATGACAACCACATTTATTCACACAATTTGAGAGAGAGAAAAAAGACCACCAGCTATAATAAAATAACTCATCTAACGGTTTAATGGCATCAGCATGTTCTAATCCTGAAAAGAATTAAGTCATCGTGCACAATTTAAATATTCATTTTCAAATCTCACTTTATGCAGCATTCGATCTATTGATCCAACATGTGGGAGATAAATGACCGAACGATACTTAATGCAGAAGATAAAGTATCCATTTGATCCAATGGCCAACTGTCGGAAGGAAGAAACTGTGTCTCTTTTAAACGGGTAAAAATGTACTAACATGCCACTATCAGCTTTAGATTATTCCTACTTGTCTAACCCTTTTAAATCGAACATAGGATGGGTATTTTCAATCATCTAGAATCATCACCCCAAAATAATAGGTAAGGCAGTTTCACAATCCTAGTCCTGAGTCCTGACCCAACTTTCTATAACTTCACCTGACCCGAAAGTCCTTTAAATGAACCATACAAAGGCTGAGATTTTCTAAAACAACAAATATCATCTATTTTAGCTGACTCTGGTTGTGAAACTTCAGCTTTGAAATCCGATGAATGAAGGTTCCCAAATACCCGAACACTTAAGGTCCTCTTCCGTGAAGCACCGACTTTAATATATTCATTGAAGAATTCTACAAGTTCTGGAAGAGTGAGCTGCCTTAACTCTGCAACCTGTTCCAAAACCACCCAAGAGAATCACCATTTCAGCAATGGCACATAGCTAACATCCAATTTTTCAGCCCAAAAGAAGGTAATATCCATATTTTTAAGAGAATAATTATGCCCAAGGGCCAAATTCACAGATCTTTAATTCCTAATGACCACTAATAGTAAATACTCATTGTTCTACTTTTTAATTTGTATTGTTTGAGTGGTAAATAGTATAAAATATCTTTTAACTTACAAAATTTGCATTACATGAATGGCAAATATGAGGAAATTCTTGTAGTTAATCTGTGAATTTAGTCATTCAGTATAGTTCTCCCATTTTTTGTCCATAAATTCATGACTTTTGACTTAATACGAGTGTTCTAATCAACTCATCGAGATAAGATTCTAGAGAGACCTTTCCCCTTGATAAGAATTCCTTTATTCACTTTTAGGTAGAGGGGAAAAAAGCGAACTGGGGAAATAAAGGAACAAAGATAAAGAATACATATAAATATACATAAACTTCCAGTAATACCTCAAAGTCTCTTCTATCAAACCTCAAAGTTCCATCATTAATCTCTCTCCAATAAAATGATGACTCCTCACGTAAGTTCTTGTGTTTCTCAAGCTTCACATCTATCAATGCGTTTACATGTCCCTAAACAAGCATTTCAGAAATCAATTATAGTTCAAACACAATCATAGTTACTTAAGGGTCACAGCAAAAATACGGAAGGTTCAACCCAAAGACTTAGGGAAACATACAATCAAACCCAAAATTAAATAACCAAGTTGATAAACGAGGATATGGAAAACGAACTTACCAGAATTTTTTTGAAATATTTATAGAATATAAAACAAATCATGAATACCTTTAATAGTCCCAAATTCGGCTACTATGATTCAAATAATGGAGAAGTGACCCAATGAAAATAGAAATATTTACGGGTAGAAGAGATTTGTTATGCTTCAATGATTTCTATTCAAGAAATATTCATCCCTTGAATAGCAATGTTGTTATGGGAATGGGACAACAGCCCCTCTTTCTCAAAGATGATCCACCTTGTTTAGTCCTTCCAGTAAGCAATTAATTTGAATCTCAAATACAAGGGGTAACAATGACATATTCAATCAAAATATAGAAAACAAAACAACATGTTTGCTTCAATAAGGATGAGGGTATAAAAATGACAAATTACTAGATTATACAAAAAGAAACTGTAATTTATCCATCAAACCTTGAATTCTTCAACCGACATCTCAAAAAGTTTTTTCTCAAACATCTCGAGAAATGCCTCAACTCTCTTCCCAATGTCTCCAGGACCCTGTCATGCAAGTAGAATGATAGTATTAATCAACAGTCATAAGTATCAATTATAAGATATTAGTTTCAAATACCTTCACAGTGGATTGGATGATAAATTGCACTCCCCGAATACCTGAATCATTCCTGCACATTTTGAAAAGTCAAGTGAAAAACAAGGAGTATCTTTTCTACGCTGGGTAGGAGAGAAGGGGCGGTATAGTTTGACTCACCTCCGCATGAGCACAGTAATGTATCCAAGCTGTTCAACTGTTCGAAGCTGGTGAAAAGCTGATTGCTTTGCGATAAGTGCAAAAAGCTGAAGTTTTACATTCATCTTAAAGTCATCACGGCCAACCTGCGAGTTAATCATGAGTGTTACATAATCAGCACAAGGTATATAAGCTCAAACCAATATATCCAATCAAATAAAAAAACCAAAAGGTAGGAAAAGCCCATGCCCAAATTTTTTTTCTCAAAAATAAGTTCTTATTTTTGTGTTAAGGAAAGGAAGTTAACACCACAACACACACATTATATTTGGAAAGACGTGTACATTGAAGAAATCCAAACAAACAAGTACCTACAACATGGCTTGGTCACCTCAATAATGCAGTCATGGAAATTAATGCATGAAAATTGTTAAGTACTTGGTAACAAAAAAAAAATGTGCCATCGAAGTGAGAATTTTAATGATATTGATTGAATTAGTTAGCCTCGTGAACAATTGGCTTTTTGCTTGTAACCCCCTACGTGTATCATGAAAGCAGAAAATATAGAATTCATTCAAGAGAGCTTGGTGGTCTTAAGAATGGTTAGGGGGGAGCCATTTTAAATTACATTCAACTTGAAAGAGTGTGTCAGAAAAGTAGGTGTATAATGACTATAGTAACAACCAAAATAAGTAACAGAATATTGGTATTAGGCGGTAAACTGCAACAGCCATTTTTTTACATACAAGCAACTTACCTGTATATAGTGAACAAGAGCAGAATTCTCATCATTCGGATTGAGACATTCTGAAGGGTAGAAATAATTCATGCCGCTTTCAAGCTTAACAACCCGATTTGTCAAATGCTGAGATGGCAATAAATGCTTGCATAAAGAGTTTTCACACTTAAATAGAGCATCTTCTATGTGCCTAACCATTGACTCTGCTTCATTGTTTTCAATGTTTCCTGTAAAGATATGTTGATTAGGTGGTTTATCTAATTTTGGGAATATAGAGGTAACAGGTAACTCATCAACATTTGAGCCATAATCACCGGCTATATAAACCTCTAAAAAGGTCCTTGAGAGCATCACTGGAACAAATTTGACCAGATCCTCCGCCTGAAGATGCGGAAGTACTTCAAGCCCTTCTATCCATGGCCAGGTATTATCTTGTAGTATCAACGAGCAATAGTACATAGCTTGCTGATAGGGTTGTTGATATTTGAAATTTTGGTAATCCTTGGTAACCATTTCCTGATAAAATGATAAAAGAAAGTAACTACATAATCTGTCTAAAAATATATACAAAAATCAAGACAAAGTTAAAAGTACAAAATCAAATACTTACAATAAAAGTTCTAACAATAACATTCTTTCATAGTTTGATAAAATTCTTAATCAGGCATATTTTTTTAAAAGAAATTAAAGAAGAAACCTGCTCTATGAACAAAATAGGAGTTCCATATAAGTCCATTAAGGGCAAATATTAATAAAGTAAAGCTCATATGGGAAATGAACCTCAGGTTTACCTTAATAACTAGGAACCTGTCCTCCTTCACTGTGAATGTTGCGATCTTTTCAATGATGGTTTCAAGTAGAATTCTTAGTTTGTGGTTATAACCAAAAAGGGCCACCTGAAAAAACATGATATATATAAATTAGATGCAAGGAAACTGTTATGTAAATATTGATAGACATGAGAGTTGTTATGTTCAATGTATATAAATAAGAATAGGATCTTAGTAGACGTGAGAGTTCAATGAGACTTTTAAAAAAGGGTTCTGCTCGAGGAAGATCAAGCGAAGTGTCACACCATCAAAACATTGACTTTCCAAGTTTGACCTATTGATAAGGATGGGGGATCCCTAAGCCTCAGATCAAGTAATATAGAATGCAACATGTAATAATTATTATGATTTTCCCATATCAATAGCTAGCTTCTGAGACAAGATTTCCTACCCCATTTAAATGCCCATCATGTACATAAATTAGTAAATTGAAAACCAAATGACATTGAACCATAATACCTGAAAACCACTATCCGTGTGGCTTATGCCGTAATACAATCCAGCTACCTGAGCATAGTAAGCTGAAAAATGAACTCTAGTAAGAACTTCTTCCATTTATAGTTGACATCCAGGAAAAACAGGTCAAGTATGAAAATGATCTATACAAGGTCTAACTGTTTAAGAAACCAACCAACCATATTCATTCAAGTAGTCCATCAATAATTGCGTGAAAATATCACTTAAAACTTCAGCTTCAGGGGAATTTCCAGCATATGGACAATTGAAATCTATCTTTACACAAGCCTTGGGAGTGGAAAACATGGTATCTGGCTTGTACCATAAGGCTGAATACGATGTCCTGCTCAATAGAGTTGGAAGCTTAACCTGTTTCAAAAGATAAGTATTTTGAATAAAGTTAAGACCCTGATAGTTATATTTATGCTACATAAAATGACAACACATGTTGTACCTTCTCTTGCACAATCTTAAGTGACAAGTCAGTAGGAATGAATATGTTAGGTGCTGGAAGATGCAGATCTTCCTTAGGAGCAGAAAGGACCCACTCCTGCAAGTGCAAAATCATATGGGAGTAACAACTTCAAATTTTCCACACGATAATTCATATAAAGGCCTAACAAACTCCCTTGAATAATAAAGAAACAAGCCAAATTAGTTTACTCCAAAAATTTCACACAGCTGCTCACAGAAACACAGACCTGAATTGTGGAGCTTGTAATTCTTTCGATGGAATATGTAGTTCCATACCATGGCTCCACCTTATCAGTATGCCCTTCGAAGTTTTTTGATTCCCAAAAGATTCTTCAAAGCAGAGTATCAATCAGTTTGAAAACTATCATAACAAAATTATGGATGAAGCCTCATCCTTAGAAGCACAGTGATCATAAGTACAAACAACAATGAAAAAGAGAGATCTTTTCCCGCAATAACTGAAACATCAGTGACTGAGATTGTCATTTGAACTAGCAAATACAAGTTAACTGGTTTTTAAAATTCAAGAAATCTATTATAATTTACCATTATATTGAGCTCCATTAGGAGCTAATGGATTGTAAAACAGGCATCATGAAACTACTTAACTAGTATCAAAATCATACTGTCACAATGAAAACCTTACCGAACATTGTCTGGAGAAAGCTGATTCAGCACCATCTGGATAACACTTGGGCTAAATTTAGAAGGCAGAGATGACCCAACCAACCAATCTTTAGGGGGATATAACTATATGGCAACAAAATGCATCAGTAAGAAGATTTCCATGAAAAGCATTTCATGAAAACTATATGCATATTTTATGGGTTACCTGCATATTTGATGCTATATTAACTACATAACTAATTGGACGAGTCTTGTCCTGATAATGGAACTTGGTCTCACAAACAGCTGAAAGCTTCAAGAACAAGTTCAGTTACATCAGAATCTTTCAAAATGTATTTAAAGCCATAAAGAAAAACAATTTAGGACAGTCAGATACAAAAGATCATAGCCAAATGAAATACCTCATCAAAAATCCATTGGCAAACACCAGAGTGCTGTAGAAGCTCAATGTATTTGAATAACAGCCCTATAATGTCCTGTATGTGATCTAAATGCCAAACATAGAGATGTCGAATAAATTTACAAAATCCAGAAACCAATATACCTCACACCTAGGATTTGTTCACTAATTTGGGGAAAAAAATGACAGCTTGCAATTTCTTCAGTGAAGGGACATTCCGGATACTTATGTTACCAAAAGAGATCGGAAGATATGTACAGCAACAGCAAGAGAGATAAAGAGAAGGGAGTTGGAAAAAAAAAAAAAAAAAAAATCTAACCATGACCAGCATCAGTAAGATCAACTACGACTTTAAAGAAAGAAAAGTCCAGATTCCAATCTGATTCGCCCGCAGACAAGCCTGTTGCCCATCCTGCAAACAGAACACTTTCATAAAATCACACAACTCAAAAGATATAGAAGCTAAAATGTACTATGGAACTGTCATCCACATGATGAAATCAGTGTGTGTGTGTCAATTCACAAAATGTTTAGCCACACATTTTCAAAAATAAAAGCAAAAAACAATACTTTTCAAAGACAAAAAAGCCCCTTGCTCAAATTTCTAGTTACTATATTATCCCTTATCATATTTTACTCATAATCGCCACTAGTCACCAATCCACTCTTTTCTGTTCTCATTTCTTCTCTTACCCCTGCAGAGTTATTTTGATATATTTATTTTATATATGTATTTATTTTTATTAAAATATTTTAGAAACTTATTGACTCTTTTTTCATTTGAATTAGACTAAAAAATTTTAAACTTAATCACAGTTAACCATAATGAATATTTAAAATTATTTATCCATTAAAATATTAACTATGAAGTTAATTCTATACACATCCTTTTAAGTAGCTTGTAAGTAAAAGGTGATTTTGCCAAATACATATAATAATATGAATAAAAGAGCTAACAAATGATTCTGCGATAAACAAATAGCTTCTTGTTCATAGCAATTTACTAATCTCAAATCGACAAAAAAAAAAAGGTTAAAAAAGAACTTATAGAATGTAAAGATAGCCGCTAAGAAATATTATCATTATAGTTATAATAACTAGAGCCTGATTTTATTGATATTTGTTAGAATATTAGGAGATTAAATGCTCATTGATAGGATCCCTCGATCCTTGCCTTGATTATAGGATCTGAAATTATGTGCATCTAGTTTAGGAAAGATTATGCTTTTATGTTGATTAATTGTATTTCCTATTCCTTCTCTTCTCACCGTAACTGCTCCTCCTTGTGAGCCTATATATTGTAACCTTTCCATCATGAATAAGACACTGAAACAGAGAGTGAATACCTCTGATTTAAACATAAATGTTCCTTCATGCATGGTTCCTCAAACAAGTTAAAAATGCAAATGTATAGTTTCATCTGATAAATCTACAGCTCCTTACCTAAGTGCTCAAGATTGTTATTTTTTGCAAAGAGGGGATAGAATAGAACTGAAGGTTGAAAATTTTTTAGGAGGAAAAAAAGATAGATGAAAAGTAAATATAAATGTTCCAATAAACTCCAGAATTTACTACCATTAATATAAAGTTAATGATATCAAGACCATATACACAAAACAGTATCATCTCTTTCTTTAAGTTTCACCTTCATCCTATAGCAAAAGGATTACCAGACAATGATTTACACCAATCCCTATCCGAATATACTTTATCTTAATTTTGAATCAAGCCAAGTAGCATTATCAGAAAAATAATTGTAAGATATGTAAAGGATGTATAAACCCACCCAGTGTTTTCAAGATGTAATATAACGATCCTTCTCCCTCATGGCCAATAAGATGACCAAGATACCTGCATGGCCCTTCTGTGTAGTAACGAATCTCAGGGGTTACTGGCCATACAATTCTCAATTTATGACCTTGTTTGATTGGGACAGTTTTGACAAGAATCTAACACAAAGACAAGTCAGAATAAGCATTAGCATAAATCCTGAAGCAGTTAAGAATTGTTTAAACGGCAATGGTGCAATTATACCTGCAGATGGTCTGATTTGCATGGCTGACCAGGAGGGCGGAAATAACTTCGGTCAGTGTTTCGAATATCCGAGAATTTCTCTTCCACCAGATTTTGAATTTTATCAAGGCTTTCTAAAAATATTCGGGAATAAATAATGGTATTTAGAGTCATTTCAAGAATAGCAACACTTGCAACTGATACAAGAAAAAATCTAGTACCATTAGTATATACAACTAGATGCATCAAATTGGCTGAATAGTTTGCTTCATAGAACTTGATAAGCTCATTCCTTGTGTCCAATCCTCTTTCTTTCGGTCGAACTTCCAAAGTGTCCCAATTCCCTAAACAACTCATAATATTTTGAAAGCATTACATTATGATTACAGCAAGATGAAGATAGTAACTAACTGCTAACTTTTAACGAATATTACAGCTTAGTATGGACAGAAAAATTCTTCTATAATGAAGTAGAGCAAAATTAAGCATGCTGATATAAAACTTTAAGTAGCCATGTAAAGAAAGCATAACTATGGGATAAAGTACCAATGCACACATAAGTGAACATAATTGTTCATTTAAAATTTCAAATCGTAATTATACTAAAAAACTAATCTCACTTTTTTAAATTATTTTTCTCTTTTATTAATTCACAATGTTGAAAAGGACCTACTTGAAGCAAAAGCATTGCTTCATGGGAATTCCAGGTTATGCAACAGGCAAGACTGAAACACAACTGGTAAAGGTGCTTTACCAGTGAGAAGAAAGTTTCCTCTACATGCATGCCCATCAAAAGGAAGAGTAAAGGAAAAAAACCATTTATTAACAAAGCATCCAATTAGAAAACAAATAATAAAATGTTAGTATAATTAAAACTAGAAGAAATCAAATACTAACCTGTACTAAATTTATGAAATGGATGGTCCTCACAACTGAGATGTTTCTGAAGCTGAACAGATTGCAACATTTCACGCAGGGGAGAAAGGATAATAGATTATAAATATTTCTCCAAGAAAGGGTTACAACAAAATGACTTGAAATGCTATTCAAGTATACAAATGCATATGAACAAACATTGAAGATCAGAATTATTGCTTCTAGCTTTAACAAGGGCCAAATGACAGTTACAAAATGATCCCCAATAGGCCCGGTCAAAGCTAAAAAGAAATAATTCTTTGACAGGATGGAGGCATCCAGCCCAACATCAAAGCTAAAAAGCTCTCCCAAAAATCTTTGACAGATGCGTGGTCTAAATGGTTTGGTTGGGCCCCAAGGCATCAGTAAGAACAAGCTCAGTCCCATAATAATAAAAAACTTAACAAATTAAAGTCACTTCAGCAACTATTTTTAGAGCCCGTTTGGATTTAACTTTTGAAGAATAGTTTTTGGGATTTACGAGGTAAAATGGCTTTTTCAGAATAGCTTTTTGCAAAATAGATTATTGAAAAAAGTGATTTTAATAAAATGATAATGTTTGGATATTATTATAAGAATAGCTTTTTCATAGTCAAATTTACCAAAAATAACATTAGCTTTTGGTATAATTGCATATAAAGGATAAGATTGTATTTTAAATATTTTTAACATTAAATTTCATAATAAATACAAAAAATTACATAAATTTGTGTACAAAATTAAAATATTTAAAGTCTTGACTAATACTAAAAAAAATTACTTCATGATCCTAAAAATTAATTTTAGGATATTAAAAAAATATTTCAGGGTAATAACTGATCTTGAAAAAATATTTCAAGTCTTGATAGGTACTAAAAAAGATACTTGAAGATCTTGATAGCACTAAGAAAATACTTCTCATGGTCTTAAAAATTTATTTTAGGATAGTAAAAAAATATTTCAAGGTAATGACTCATCTTGACAAAATATTTCGAGATCTTGTGGTCTAAAAAAGATATTTAAAGATATTGACTGGTACTTAAAAAAATACTTCTCATTGTCTTAAAAATTTATTTTAGGATATTAAAAAAATATTTCAGGGTAACGACTGATCTTGAAAAAATATTTCATTGTAGTGACGGATACTAAAAAGATACTTAAGGATATCTTGACTTTGGTATTGAAAAAATACTTCTCATGGTCTTAAAAACTTATCTTAGGATTTTAAAAAATATTTCACGGTACTAACTAATCTTGGAAAAAAAAAATTCGGGATTGACGAGTACTAAAAAGATATTGAAAAAATTCTTCATGATCTTGAAAAATTTATTTTAGGATATTGAAAAAATATTTCGGGTAATGACTGATCTTGAAAAAATATTTCAAGGTACTGACGGGTGTCAAAAATATACTTAAGGATACTGACTAGTACTGAAAAAATACTTATGATGGCAGAGGAGAGAGAAAAATCTGAAAAAAAAATAGTTTTTTTTTTCCAAAACCTAAATTTTGGAGCCAAAACCATAGTTTGGGTGCACAATAGCTTTTGCACATTTTTTGGAGTGTTTGGCAAACTTTTGCCAATTTTGGTTCCAAAACCTGGTTTTGAAATTTGCCAAACAAGCTATTAGTCACATTACACACACAAATGAAAGCAATGGCCATCCTTAAGGCAAAGAATCAGAAAAAATAAATCCGCCCCTACAAGGGTTGGGCCTCATGTCTTAGTTGTTTCATTGATGCAGCACAACTAAAGCAACTAAACAAGCACACAAAAAAACACGCACATCCATGGGAGCTCATTTAGGTATTGGGCAATTAAGTCTGCTACCCACTTGGCCCAAACATATTTGAAGCATTGAAAGTAAATCTCATGCAATTATAGATCAACTCAACATGTTTAAGTCATGAAGAGCTCCATTGATACATAAAAGGATCAATAATACGATAATGTTTCTTTTCCAAAACAAACGAGATATTTTCCCCCAACCTTATAAAACTTGAGGACATGTGTCATAATAAAATAAGATTTTGATTTTGCTTTTCTACCATTTTCTTCTATGCACCCCTATAAAACTGTAAAGGAAAGAATAGTTACTTGGTTCATCCTCCAAGCATCAGATAATAAGTTCTTCTGGTTTTCTGTGAAAAGGAGCAAGGAAGAATACAGAGATAAGAAGGTAGAGGGAAAAGCTAGAGATATTGGACAATGTCATAAAATATTAACTGACCAGAGTCAACCGCTTTGATTTCCCTCATGGTAGCATCAGCGGACATCAATGGTTTAATGAAGAACTGAGCAAATCTGACAGACAATCCATGGCCTAACATCATATCTCCTATACGAAAAATTATTATAAAAAATAAGCAATGAAGGAAACAACTGTGGGGTCTACCTGTCTAAAGCCTCTTCAAAAGCATCAATATTAACATCAAAGTGGTAGTTGGTGTGCTCAGAGGATGTAAAAGCATTGGTGCTTCCTCCATGCTGTGTCAAGAAGAAAAACCAGTGATAACAAAACTACAATGTTTAGCAAACAATTGGAAAAGCAACTCTGAAGGATGAAGTCACTTGACTGCCAAATAATATTATGAAGGGTACCCTAGAAATTTTCACCGCTTATTAGAGGAGTTAAATTGTAAAAGGCCCAACACTCCAAGACACACACGAAAGAGGCTCCAGTTAGGCTTATTAATAAAAGCAGTTATGAAATTTAACATAACCTTTGTGTTGAAGTATCGATAACATGATATCAGAGCCTCTTTGAACAAATTGTCAAATGATAATTGCCAATACTCACCTATTAAAGGCATAAACTTGCCTTTCAATTCATCATTTTATAACTTTAAATCATTATTACGCTGACCAAGGAAATGCAATGAGTTCATCATTCTATATCAAGGCTTCCCAGAAAATAACAGTAGCTCTAACTTAGCTCAGGTCTGAAAATACTTTCCAGTAATTCTCAAAAGCCATAGGAGAGATCTCAGGTTTCCTTTAGTCTCACCAATTTCATACAACCATAGATGAAATAAAAATGAGTAGCTAAAATGAACAGCAAACTGTAAGCTTTTAGGATTTTAGAGTCCCAGGAATCTTAAAATCATGACAGCATTTGCCCATTAGTCGTACCGCTGCTGATTCTACTCATTTAACACATGGCATCATTTACCTCAGTAATACACTTGGAGTAGCTATCTTCTATGGGGTACTTTTCACTGGCATAAAACAGCATGTGCTCTGTAAGTAACAAAAAACAACGGATAATCAGGTTAAAAATTTTCAAATAAGTAACATTTTAATTCCATAAGCCATAAGTCGTTCAAGTTCTGCCTCAAAAAGTAAACTTTACCAAGAAAATGGGCAAGGCCTTCAAGACCGTCTGGATCACTGTAGGAGCCGACACCAACGTCCATAGAAGCAGCACACTGGAAAAATAACAGAAATACATATAAAGAACTTGAATCCAAAAAAAAAAAAATTTTGAGAGATAATTCAACCTTATCAGTATCAGGATCGCTGATGAGAAGTACTTCAAGCGAGTTCGGGAGAACAATCCTTCTGTAATCCCTCTTGTCCGAGCGAGCTTTAAAAATCTCTACCTCTTCCTTCCCCACTGCCATCGTCAAGTTATAGGTTGCTTCTTCCCCTTTTTTCTCTTCTATTCCCTTCCTCTCTATCCCAAGAGAGAAAGGTGCTGACAGCAGAGTGAACAACAACGTTCAACTTTCCAACTCTATAGCTCTGCCTACTGCCTTCTCTACTATCGCTTCAGATCAGGCGCTGGAGCAATATAAGTCTCTCGTTTGCGGTCTCGTCTCTTCGGCCCAAACTGTAACTTTTATTTTCGTTGGCGTGGGGGGTGGGGTACTCTTTTTTATTTATTTCATTTTAAAAGATTTTGTGATCAAGATTAAAACAGGAAAAAAAAATCTAAAGATACCCTAAAATAAAATAAACAAAAATAATTTTTATTTAAATATTATCCATTAAAAATTTTAAATCTCAAGGATCCAGATGAAACGATCATACTATTTCTATACAGAAGGAGTAAGAGGAGATGATTCAATTAGCTACTTTAAAATACTACTGTTTTTAATTATAAGACATAGTTGACTTTGTTTGGAGAGATTAAGGAAGCTAAATAAGTTACTTATGAAAGTGGAATATCACCTAGAGGGGGGTGAATAGGTGATCTTGAAATTCTTTCGCTAATTGCTCAAGAACACTTAAAACAGAGATAGAGAGAAGAGCAATGAACACAAGAGGTTATACTGGTTCGGTCCAACTCTTGACCTACGTCCAGTCCCCAGAAACACTCTGGGATTTCACTATCTTGTAACTTGATTACACACTCTGTAACTCTCGAGTAATCCTCTCACTAGGACTTACTCCTCTTTACAAGTTGTAACCAAATAACTACACAATCACACACTCGTAAATGAAGGATGATCCTCTCACTCTTGGACTCACTCCCCTTACAAGTTGTAATTGTACACCCACACTTAAGGTTCCACAACCTTAAGATTTTACAACACAATAATCAAATAAGTGTTTTGAAACTCCTCACGAGTAGATGAATGATAAACGCTGAAGCTTAGTAATATCTGAAGATATGTACAGACTATAGATTGATCGCTTTGAATGCTTTGTCTGTGTATGTGTATGTTCTGCCACTGAAGAATTCAAACCTTCGAGTATTTATAATTTGAAGCTTGAGGACCGTTGGAAGGATTTGAATCGCCCATTTGAATATTTGAATTAGTCCGTTGAAGGTGTTTAGGCGTCCGCTCCTTCTGCTCAATCACGATGGAATGTTTGTTTAGTTGAGTCTCTTTCCAGGTTGTCATTCACGTGGTCTTGGATGAAGATTAGCTTAGTTTAATGATTCGGAAGCTTTTGCTGTATGGGCACCATTATGATAAGATTCTTTTTGTCGGCTCTGTTTCTGTGACATTCTTAATGCGCCAGCTCGTCATTGCTTGAAATCTGTAAAGTAAAACTTTGATCTTCTGAAGATTCACAAGCAAACATAGTTAGAAACAATAATAATAAGCAGCATGGTATATTCTATAAATCACAGATCAGTATTCAAGTCAAATGAATATTCTTGGTGTTCTTCGTCTGATCTTGCAACTTTGATTATGAATCTGTAAAACACTTTGAAAGATGATTAATAATATCATAGTTAATATAGAAAGATGTATTGAAGAATTAAAACAATTAACTAGATCATCATTTAATTAAGATTGCAGAAGAATCAATCAAGTCGATATAGATCTTTGTCGACCATTCTCGAGAGTGCACGAAACCATACTCGAGAATCGTTCATTAAATCAACTTCAGATCGCTTGACCTTCGACCATTCTCGAGAATCACTTCATGGATTCTCGAGAACCATTCTCGAGAATTGATTCTTAATTCTCGAGAATCACTCGAGCAACAGTACAGACAGAAGCGAATATCAGTTCAGTATCCAAGCATACTCGAGAATTGTTTGCCCATTCTCGAGAACCATTCTCGAGAATTAATTCCTCATTCTCGAGAATCACTTGTAAACCAGACAGCACAGTAGCGAATATCATATATGCATTTGATAATACTCGAGTAGCCATTCTTCTATACTTGAGTATCCAGGTGCTTCAGATATGCCAGATGCTTAGATATTGATCCAGACGCTTTAGGCGTATGGGCACATCATGATGAGAATCTTTTTGTCGGCCATGTTACGTGAAGGCAAAAATGCTCTGAACCATGAATTGGTTTTACAATGTTTAACTCAAATTAATGATCTGCAACTCACTCAAGAATATGATTAGTAATAGCATAAATAAGATTAAGTGATTTAGAAGAAGAATTAATTGAGTAATCAAAAGATTCATATAATGTTGCGAGAGATAGCTCATATGCTTCCCGAATACTTCCGAATACTTTCGAATACTTCTGAATAGTTGAGTAATCCTTTGCGAGAATTCCGTTCATTCTTGAGAATTCTTTGTGATCATTCTCGAGAATCACTCATAATATCAAGCTGCACTTCAACGCCCTTTCGATCATTCTCGAGAATTCTTCCGATTCTTGAGAACCATTCTCGAGAATTGCTTATGCATTCTCGAGAATCACATCAAAGACTATGTCGGTGTGGTTCTGTCTCGATCATTCTCGAGAGCTGCTTTGGTGCATTCTCGAGAACCATTCTTGAGAGTCTAATAATCATTCTCGAGAATTACTTTGCTTTGCGATGGAAATTCAAGCGATCTCTTGAACACGGTTTAGCAACCATTCGGAGAATCCTTGAGACAATTCTCAAGAATCGATATCTGCACATCGGGAATCAGATCGAAGAGATATCAAATGTGTCCAAGCACTCATGCTCATAAACCTCTTTCCATTTCAATAAGAATCATCTCCAAACTAGTTGTATTTTGTCCATTAACATCAGATGAAAGGAGGTTGTTCTTATCCAGCGTTTCTGCAGCATCCAGAACAGACTCTCAACTTCAAAACATCATATCTCCTTCAATTTATCTTCTTTTTATGTGTTGTTGATTTTTGTGGAAATGTATTTGAGTCTAGGTTCCAATGGCACTGATTTCAACTCATTTGGATTTGCCGTTTGTGAGATACACTCAAATTACCGAAGGTTGGTTTGGGCTGTGACGGTGATTTGTGTTCCAACTTGCGAAAATCATAGCTCTCTCATCTGGGCTCCTTTGGACTTGATATTTTGTCAACAGTACGTGTTGGATGTCTAGTTTCATATGCCACTGATTTCGTGTAAATCCAATTCTGGGTTTGTGAGATATTGTCGAATTACCAGAGGTCGCCCAAACTGAGCGCGAAACAGAGCTGCTGAAGAATTGCTGAATCCCGACCATTCTCGAGAATCAGAATGGCATTCTTGAGAACCATTCTCGAGAATGGGTTTTCAATTCTCGAGAATTGCCTCCAGATTTCACATATTCAGCTGCATTCTCGAGAATTGCTTCGGGAATGGATTACATTCTCGAGAATTGATTCGGAATACACTTGTAACTCGTTTTCACTCATTTTAACTCCGAATTGACCCGTTCCAACTTCTATATGATCGTGGAGACTTCTAGAATCAATCGAGAGCTTGTATAATGATTTTCTCATTCCATTGAGCAAGTTCTTCTTTCTTTCTTCTCTTCTCTTGATTATTCTTCATCATTAAACTTCACATCTACATTAGATATAAGAATTTGTCAAAGTATAATGTAAATGTAGTGTGCAACCTTTTTGCTCTTAAGAATGGCATCTATATAAGACATCATCAAAACTAATCAAAACCAACATTCTCCCCCTTTTTGATGATGGCAAATACTTTAAGAAAAATATACATGAATATGAAAATATATTAGAACACATATTTTTCTTGCCATTTCTCTCCCCTTATTTGTCATTAGCAAAAAGTTGAAATAAAAAGAAGATATACTTAGAGAGGTAAATATGAAACCAAGAAACTGATTTTCTCTCCCCGAATTGAAAATGTTTTTATGAAAACAAATTGAAACAAGTTGGAGAGGTTTTCAGGAATAAAGCAACTTGATACTATCATAGAATATAAAGAGATAAGGTTCAGAAATGCTCATTTATATTTGGCAAAGCAATGAATGATCTGTGAAGTCCATGTGCTTGCTGTATGCATTTTGGTTGAATCCTTGTGGCCTGAGATGAAGTGGTAGACTTGCTTTCTTTATAGCTCAACTTCAACCATCAAGGTATCTTTCCTTAAGTTGAATGTTTCTCCTTGTAGTGCATTAAGGAAAGTTCTTGCACAGCCGAATTCTCCTGTCACAATTGTAAAACTTTCTTGCAAGAGAAAACATGTTAGTGCAAATCGAATATCAAAATATCAAAGTATTCCTTTCTAAATGATATTTTCAAATGAAGATAACGAAAGGAAAATATGATATTAACTCATCATCAAAACTAATAAAACATAGTGGATGCAAATGAGTTTCCTTAAAAGGGTTTTCTTCAAATAAAGGAGACGAGCTTTTAAGATATCAAACACGTGTGAATGTAAAGCTCCCCCTTAATGAATGCATGATTAAAAAGAAATAAAACTCCCCCTTAATAATATGACACCAAATGCTATGAGGTTTGGAAAGATCTTTGCATAGGATATACTCGGAAATTGCATGTTCGAGATATTTAATGAAGTAACATAAATGCTAAAATACCCCGGTTCAAGTGTGTATAGTGAACACTTGAATTTCTTTGATGAGAAAATTTGATCTTTGAATAGTTATCTTTGAATATCTCGAGGTGATTGATTCTCGGGAATGCTTCGCATATACTCAGGAATAGTTATCTTAACTGATGAAGAGCTTCACTGCTTAACTTCCTTTTGTTCTACAGTTCTCGAGAATTTGGTTTCAATTCTCGAGAATTAGCGTTGCAAATCTCTTGAAGCTCTTCTGTCTCGATAATTCTCGAGAATCTCCAAGTGATTCTCGAGAGCCGTTCTCGAGAATGACACTTCATTCTCGAGAATGATCTCAGAATGAAGAATTCCAGGAAGGGATCCATTCTGCAGAACATATTGTCTGCTACAATTCTCGGGAATGCCTTAGCCATTCTCGAGAATGCTAAATGACTTGATCAAACATGCTTGGCGAACTTCATAGAATTCCCGATAGTTCTCGAGAATGTTTCTGTATTCTCGAGAATGCTTAAGAAGAACGAGAGATCTTAATTAATCAATTCTCGAGAATGATGAATTCATTCTTGAGAATTATCGTTCAACATCGTTTTGCTAATCGATCCGAACCTCACTCAAGTAATATCGTAATCACTTGAGCCATAATCAAGAGATGCATTCTTGGGCTAGCCAATTTACGATGATGTGATTAATATTGAGGCTTTCCCGAGATAGCTCGATTAGTTACTCATGTGATGTCCATGACTTTATAGCCATTTCTTGTTGTTCTCAGGAGAGGACCTCACAAGCTTATCTTCCTCTATTTATCCTTATTTTCCATAGCAAGAATAGAGATCCTGCAAAACAAATATATGCTCTTTGGTACTCAATGTTTCTTGAGTCCACACATGATCGACATAACCCTTATGCTATTATATAATTTAACAATATGATATATTGGAGCAAAGAGCAATCGAGAGATCAAATCATAGTTTTACCCAATCAAATAAGTTCAATCAAAATATGGTAACAATGAATGATTCCAAGAATGTGATTTCTCAATGACAATTTGGAAATACACTTTAAAGAGGATGTCATTGATGTGAGTCTTACGTAATCCATGGATGAGATTGAATTTTCAAAAATAATAGTTAAACATGCAAGTAGTTTCAAATCTCAAATATTCTTTCGAATCATGATAATGCATTATGAAATTGAGATTTTGAAGATATGAAAACTTATTTTTGAAGTATGTTTAAAATCAATGCTCTCTCAAAAACAATGGTGGAAGTTAACATGCTAAAGAACATATCGAATGTATCGAATGAGAACATGTCGAACATTTGAATCCCAAAAGCAAAAGTCATAAGGGAAATGAATTAGCCAAAAAGACTAAATAGAATAGAAATATTTATGCTTAATGACTTTGCTATTAACCGATGATCATGCCTTTTAGAATTGAATTCAGAAGCATATGAATGGTCAAGACAAGTATTTGAATATAGTTACTCGGAAAGAATGAAGATGAATTTGATGTATTTGAGTAACTAAATGACTACTAGGATTCATAGATGACGAAGCACATATTCATTTGTCCAATTGACTAGAGCTCCAATATGTCATCCTAGTAATTTATTCCATATAATGATTAATGCACTAACATTCAATGCACTATAAAGCTTGGAATATCTTGACTAATAAAAATTTATGCGGTAGATATAACACTCATAGATTGTATCCTCATATGAGAGATAAACTTGAAACTCGAGATGATCAACTTGTTAGATATGAGGTGTAACTAGTTAGAGAATAAAGAATAAGGAGTTCAAGTATCGCATTTAATATTGATGATTAATATGTGAATGACGGGAAAATTAGCTAGACAAATTTGAAGCATATTCAATACACAATATTAACTTCCAATTTTGAAACATCATTTGAATGCAATTAAAGTATGGATATGTTTTCGAATCATATGTATGCATTTTCACAAAACAGAGTGAATTGAAATTTGAAACATATTTTAGAATTGTTCACTTCAAAAACATAAACTCAGAAAGTTATGCACAAATTCATTTACGGTTCATTTAGCAATATGAAAAACGTTTTGAAAGCCATAAATGATTGATTGCTAATGAAATGCAATGATGGACAAGTATTCATTACCCAAAAAGAATATGTAATCATAGTATGGGGTAAGAAATAGATATCACCGTAATTCCTCTTGTCCTTGTAGAAGCTTGCTTGATTGAGGTGGATTGATATAGATGTCTTCCTTTTTTACGTTCACCATCAACCATTGCTTCTTTTGCATACTCGCGAACCATCTTATTGATTCCTCATTTGTTTTCCCTTGGGTGCACACGAGCTTTCTCAAAAGATATAGTTGGCAAGAGTCTTTTCCTTTGTGCACGAGAGATCCTTCTTTTCTTATTCTCCTCAAGATAGTTGAATGGTACTTCATGGTAGTTCATTCTTGAGGCGGAATGTATTCTTCTTGTTTGTATCCATTGCTTCCTTTGATGTTTAAACCTTGTAGTTCCAGCAATAGTTTTTCCACAAGTTCTCCTAACTTCTTTGTGAATTTCCTTTTAGGTTCATGAGAAACTCTTGGATTCTTCTTTATATTCTTAGTATGCTTATGTCCATTGATTTTCAAATTATCCTGCACACTTAAATCGCTAGATGGACATTTTGGTACCCACTTATACTTGGGTCCTTGACTGTTAGTATTGGACCTTGATTGTCCTTTAGGAACCCAAATAAATTTATTTCTTACATTCAAATTTCTCCTGATATAGCATGTATAAGAAATATGACCATATTCACCACAATAATTGCAAGTAATAGAATAATGCTTATTATGAACAATTTTGCAAGTATTGTGTTGGTTATGAGAGTTAGACTTCAAATAATCATCATTTGAACATTTATTCTTCCCACATGATTTTCCAGCATCATTTTCGAAAATATGTTTGTTTTTCAAAATAGAATCAGTAAGTGGTTGAAAAACACTTCTATGCGATTGTTCAAAAACATTTCTCGTTTCAAGATCAGGGCATGTTTTGCAAATCACATTTTCGCAAGATGGAGAAATATCTTTAGCTTGTTTTTCTAGCAATTTGATTTTCTTCTTTGAGATAATAAGTTCTTTCACAATTTTACTATATTCAGAATGTAAATCATTGTATTCTGAAAGTAACTCATCATAGGTAGGTTCGAATCACATACCTCATCATCGTTTTCACATTGCTCTTCTTCCTCGCAATTAAGCACATGTTTGCAACTTCTTCGCCTTACTTGCTTCATCTCGAGGAGTTATCTCTACATATAGCGAACACGTATGCCATTTCCAAAGCATTCCACATCTCCTTGCGGTAGATAGATTGTAGATGCGGAAATACTCCTTTTGACGAGAGCACTCGAAGCATCGGGATGGCTCTCGCTATTAAGAGTTATTTTCCTTCGTCATCTTCGTTGAACTCATCTTCAGACCTTTGGAATATTAATTCCGCCTTCTTCTCTTGTGGGAACATAATCACCATTCTCTATTACTTGCCGGAGACCATACTCCGTGGCTAACATAAACGCTTTGAACTTTTCTTTCCAGAATGAATAGTGTTCACCGTTGAAGCCAGGTGGTTGGTTGATCGAGGCACCATTAGGTAATATTCCTTCCATGATCTATCTCGGGATGTTAAGCCCAAATGAGAAACCTATGCTTTGATACCAAATGAAAGTGGAATATCACCTAGAGGGGGGGTGAATAGGTGATCTTGAAATTCTTTCGCTAATTGCTCAAGAACACTTAAAACAGAGATAGAGAGAAGAGCAATGAACACAAGAGGTTATCTTGGTTCGGTCCAACTCTTGACCTACGTCCGTCCCGAAACACTCGGGATTTCACTATCTTGTAACTTGATTACACACTCTGTAACTCTCGAGTAATCCTCTCACTAGGACTTACTCCTCTTTACAAGTTGTAACCAAATAACTACACAATCACACACTCTGTAAATGAAGGATGATCCTCTCACTCTTGGACTCACTCCCCCTTACAAGTTGTAATTGTACACCCACACTTAAGGTTCCACAACCTTAAGATTTTACAACACAATAATCAAATAAGTGTTTTGAAACTCCTCACGAGTAGATGAATGATAAACGCTGAAGCTTAGTAATATCTGAAGATATGTACAGACTATAGATTGATCGCTTTGAATGCTTTGTCTGTGTATGTGTATGTTCTGCCACTGAAGAATTCAAACCTTCGAGTATTTATAATTTGAAGCTTGAGGACCGTTGGAAGGATTTGAATCTGCCCATTTGAATATTTGAATTCGTCCGTTGAAGGTGTTTAGGCGTCCGCTCCTTCTGCTCAATCACGATGGAATGTTTGTTTAGTTGAGTCTCTTTCCAGGTTGTCATTCACGTGGTCTTGGATGAAGATTAGCTTAGTTTAATGATTCGGAAGCTTTTGCTTTGTATGGGCACCATTATGATAAGATTCTTTTTGTCGGCTCATTTACGTGACATTCTTAATGCGCCCGACTCGTCATTGCTTGAAATCGTAAAGTAAAACTTTGATCTTCGAAGATTCACAAGCAAACATAGTTAGAAACAATAATAATAAGCAGCATGGTATATTCTATAAATCACAGATCAGTATTCAAGTCAAATGAATATTCTTGGTGTTCTTCGTCGATCTTGCAACTTTGATTATGAATCTGTAAAACACTTTGAAAGATGATTAATAATATCATAGTTAATATAGAAAGATGTATTGAAGAATTAAAACAATTAACTAGATCATCATTTAATTAAGATTGCGAAAGAATCAATCAAGTCTCGATATAGATCTTTGTCGAGACCATTCTCGAGAGTGCCCGAAACCATACTCGAGAATCGTTCATTAAATCAACTTCGAGATCGCTTGACCTTCGACCATTCTCGAGAATCACTTCATGGATTCTCGAGAACCATTCTCGAGAATTGATTCTTAATTCTCGAGAATCACTCGAGCAACAGTACAGACAGAAGCGAATATCAGTTCAGTATCCAAGCATACTCGAGAATTGTTTGCCCATTCTCGAGAACCATTCTCGAGAATTAATTCCTCATTCTCGAGAATCACTTGTAAACCAGACAAACACGATGCGAATATCATATATGCATTTGATAATACTCGAGTAGCCATTCTTCTATACTTGAGTATCCGGTGCTTCGGATATGCCAGATGCTTAGATATTGATCCAGACGCTTTAGGCAGTTTGTATGGGCACATCATGATGAGAATCTTTTTGTCGGCCATGTTACGTGAAGGCAAAAATGCTCCCGAACCATGAATTGGTTTTACAATGTTTAACTCAAATTAATGATCTGCAACTCACTCAAGAATATGATTAGTAATAGCATAAATAAGATTAAGTGATTTAGAAGAAGAATTAATTGAGTAATCAAAAGATTCATATAATGTTGCGTAGAGATAGCTCATATGCTTCCCGAATACTTCCGAATACTTTACGAATACTTCACGAATAGTTGAGTAATCCTTTGCGAGAATTCCGTTCATTCTTGAGAATTCTTTGTGATCATTCTCGAGAATCACTCATAATATCAAGCTGCACTTCAACGCCCTTTCGATCATTCTCGAGAATTCTTCCGATTCTTGAGAACCATTCTCGAGAATTGCTTATGCATTCTCGAGAATCACATCAAAGACTATGTCGGTGTGGTTCTGTCTCGATCATTCTCGAGAGCTGCTTTGGTGCATTCTCGAGAACCATTCTTGAGAGTCTAATAATCATTCTCGAGAATTACTTTGCTGCGATGGAAATTCAACGATCTCTTGAACACGGTTTAGCAACCATTACGGAGAATCCTTGAGACAATTCTCAAGAATCGATATCTCGCACATCGGGAATCAGATCGGAAGAGATATCAAATGTGTCCAAGCACTCATGCTCATAAACCTCTTTCCATTTCAATAAGAATCATCTCCAAACTAGTTGTATTTTGTCCATTAACATCGGATGAAAGGAGGTTGTTCTTATCCGGCGTTTCTGCGGCATCCGAGAACAGACTCTCAACTTCAAAACATCATATCTCCTTCAATTTATCTTCTTTTTATGTGTTGTTGATTTTTGTGGAAATGTATTTGAGTCTAGGTTCCAATGGCACTGATTTCAACTCATTTGGATTTGCCGTTTGTGAGATACACTCAAATTACCGAAGGTTGGTCTGGGCTGTGACGGTGATTTGTGTTCCAACTTGCGAAAATCATAGCTCTCTCATCTGGGCTCCTTTGGACTTGATATTTTGTCAACAGTACGTGTTGGATGTCTAGTTTCATATGCCACTGATTTCGTGTAAATCCAATTCTGGGTTTGTGAGATATTGTCGAATTACCAGAGGTCGCCCAAACTGAGCGCGAAACGGAGCTGCTTTGAAGAATTCTTTGAATCCCGACCATTCTCGAGAATCGAATGGCATTCTTGAGAACCATTCTCGAGAATGGGTTTTCAATTCTCGAGAATTGCCTCCAGATTTCACATATTCAGCTGCATTCTCGAGAATTGCTTCAGGAATGGATTACATTCTCGAGAATTGATTCGGGAATACACTTGTAACTCGTTTTCACTCATTTTAACTCCGAATTGACCCGTTCGACCCGATCCAACTTCTATATGATCGTTTTCTCATTCCATTGGAGACTTCTAGAATCAATCGATATAAGAATTTGTCAAAGATAATGCTTGTATAATGATTTTCTCATTCCATTGAGCAAGTTCTTCTTTCTTTCTTCTCTTCTCTTTCCTAATTATAAGATTATTCTTCATCATTAAACTTCACATCTACATTTTAGATATAAGAATTTGTCAAAAGTTTGATAAAAATGTAAATGTAGTGTGCAACCTTTTTATCGCTCTTAAGAATGGCATCTATATAAGACATCATCAAAACTAATCAAAACCAACAAAAACATGGAGTTTCAGCGCAACTGGGGATAAGAGTTTGAATGTACAGGCAATTTCTGGAAGAGGAACACGCGAGAGTACAAGCATCCCAGTCAAAAACGCGATCTCGGAGGAAAATGCGACGGCGATCTGCTAACATAGGCTTGAATGGCATCATCTTCTTCATCGTCGACGGCAAGGACACTATTGGACAGTACAAGAGTCACACTGCTTCCACCCTTCTCGGACTCTACAGGGTGGTTCACGGTGTCGATGTGTTCGATCCCAAGTTCAACATTGTCTCCCTCGGCGTCGACATGGACATCTACTTCCCCTTCACTGAAACTAAGCGCCGATTGACTTCTTTCCAACCTGAGATCGAAGAGCTTCTCTAAAGCTTCGTCGAGAATAAAGAACACATCTGTGTGTTGAAGGACAGGAGCAAGCCAATTATCTTCACCATGGCTAGATTAGACCGTGTGTAGAACATTACCAGACTAGTTGAGTGGTATGGCAAGAACACCCGCCTCCGTGAGCTAGTGAACCTTGTGGTCGTCGCCGGTGACAAGAGAAAGGAATCGAAGGATCTGGAAGAGAAGGTTGAGATGAAGATTTTTTTTTTTAATTCGAAAGAAGTATGCATTAAATCAGAACAGGGATTGAAATCCCAGTGTCTCTTGTAAACAAAGTGTCTTGATAAATTCCGGACACACATCTAAAAAGCAAGAGGAGGAAATTCCTTCTTTTGCAAGACCATCAGCTACCTTATTCATTTCTTTAGGAATCCATGGGATTGTCAACCTCCAATCTCTCTGTATAAGGTCGCGCATGTGCCAAAAGATAAGGCCCTCTTCAACATCAACCAAATTCTGCTGCAACAAATCAGTTAGAACCTTCATATCATATTCTAAAATTACACTTCGACAGCCCAGTTCCCAAGCCAAATTTAGACCCTTAATGACAGCCCAACACTCCGCATCAAAAGCTTCACAGATGCCCAGTTGATGAGTGAATCCAGCTAGCCGATTCCCTTCATGATCTCTTAAGACTCCTCCAACGCCAGCTCGCTTAGTGACTCTGGAAACCACCCCATCTATCATTCAGTGTGATGAAGAAAATGTACAATCTGATTGAAACCTACAAGTTGAACAGCCAATTCAGGTGGATCTCGTCTCAGATGAACAGAGTGAGGAACGGTGAGCTATACCGTGTGATCGGTGACACCAAGGGAGCTTTTGTGCAGCTTGCTTTGTATGAGGCCTTCGGGCTCATCGTCGTTGAGGCCATGACCTATGGTTTGCCGACTTTCACCACCTGCAACGATGGTCCAATCTCTCTCAATTGCTCTCAACGCACAGATAAGGCAAAGTCGAATTTTTTCTGACACATTTTTTCCTCATCTTTGCCACATCATCAAATAAAGCCAAATAAACCACCGTTAAAGAGAAACTAACGGTTGTTGTGTTTTTTTTACCCCTTTTAATTGTTTGTTTGTATTTAAGATACCCTTAATAAATATTTGTGATAGATGCTCCTTTCGTAATAGTTTGTTGGTAAATATGCACCTTAACCCTTTAATATTAACCTTTGTTATAATAATAGATTTAGCTCTGATATCAACCCTTGTTATAATTTTTTTTTGTCTCTAACACCAACCTTTATTATGATTTTTGGCTCTGATACCAACCTTTATTATGATTTGTGGTTCTAACATTAATAGGAAAGTTGTAGAAAGAAAATTTAAGGAAGAAGATAGAGACTTGACAAAATTGTTGTCCTTCTCTAGTGATCATATACAATTTCTATTAGCCTAAGCCTCATATATATACACACACACACACACACATATACATACGGAGAGACTTAGACTCATAAGGCAATTAAGTCCTAACTGTGATGTAACAGTCATAACTAATCTAACTAACATAACTGACGGTAATATTATCCTCGGCATTAGTTTAGTACCTAATTAACTAAGTGGCCTCATAGGATTAGTTTAGTGTCAAATCAGATATATTATCATATTTCACGCGTTATATATCAAATACCAATACCAATACTCTGATATAACCCTTGTTATGATTTATGGCTTTGATACCAATACTCTTATACCAATTTTTACTATTACACATCTAATCTAGCGTTGATGTTCTTTTTTTTTTTTTTGTATAAAAATAAATAATCAAGAATTATAAATGATTTAACTTACGCGGTATAAAACAAATTACATTGAAGAACAAAACCTGAAAACAACTCTTTATATGGCTTATGAAAATGGGCATGTTTAGATCAATTATAAATCAATTGAAAAGCTCCATTGATATATGTTATGATCAAATAAGATTTTGCTTTTGCTTTTCTACCATTTTCTACTATGCACCCCTACAAAATCATAAAGGCTAGTTCATTCTCCAAGCATCGGGTAATAAGTTCTTCCCCTTTTCTATGAAAAGGGATAAGGAAGAGTATAGGGAAAAGCTAGAGATATTGGACATTGTTATAAAATATTGACTAACTAGAATCAACAGCTTTAATAAGCAAATCTAACCGTGGCTGAACATCATATCTCCTATACGAAAATTATCATAAAAAATAAGCAATGAAGGATAACATCAAAGTAATAATTGATGTGCTTAGAGGATGTAAAAACGAAAATGACACTATAATAATTGGTGTGCTTAGAGGATGTAAAAGTGAAAACCATACTGATGACAAAACTACAATGATTAGCAAATAATTGGCAGCTCTGATACCAGCCCTCTAACGTCATTGGCTTTGATAGTATCCCTCTGATACCAATCTTTATTGGCTCACTTGTAAAAGTGGGATACAAAAATAATTAATAGTTAATTATAAAAGTTGCCGAACATCATATCTCCCGGTAAGAAAATTATTATAAGAAATAGGCAATGAAACTATGGGTCTACATGTCTAAAGCCTTTACTTTGATTTACTTTTTTTTTTTTTTTGGATCTGGTTTCAATGCTGAGCTATGGGTATATGGGCTCTAAAGGTGGCATGAGAACCCGGCTTCAAGCGCGTTCTGGTTGAAAGTGATTGCTAGGTTGCTATTCCAGCATGGCCTAGGCTGATATTAGGTTCTTTACTGAACCTCCTGAAGAACTTCGATCTTCTTTTGTTGATGTTGGGTCTGGCCTAGGCTGTTAGTTGGTCTATTTGGTTTGCCTTGTATTATAAATATAAAAAAAAAAAAGAAAACCATAGCCAAAGATTAAAACGATTTGAAGAGAAAATGTACCAATCGGTTTATAATTGCTTTATATTCATCAACATTTATTTCTTGAGAAATAAAAATTTGAATTGGCCGAATAAATCGAAAACTGTTCTGCAAGAATCTCGCCGTTTATGACTGAGATTAAATGAACCAAGCAAAATCTTCAAGAATCAGAGCGGGACTTGACGATGAAATTTTGGCGATTTATGGGATTCATAACCACCGGAGGACCAGCAGTACGAGGCCATGCCTGAAATTTTTTGTCAGTCTCCTCAAACCACTCCTTACTTGAAATTGTTTTTGGGGTTGTGCCTGAAGGATAAAAGAGACTAACAATTACTACTTCACAAACACACAAAGCATAATTAATTCCAGAAGCTAAACGCAGCTGACCTCCAAACATCTTTGAGTCAGAAATAGATGCGTCACAGATCCATGCAACTCCAAATGATGCTATTAGAGCAGAAATGATGTACTTGCCGCTTGCCATGTTCAAATCGCACGCTGTACGAGAGAGAAAGATTAACAGAGTCAAATAAAAGCTCCAGATGAGACGACCTCCCTGAACGAAAATTTGTCTGGTAGAGAAATTTGCAAAGTCAGCAATCATGAAGACACAGGCAAAAAAAAGATTCCAAAAATTGACAAATCAGAGAGGCAATTAGATCGAATGCTCACAAATAAATCAATGAAGTGTGGTTGTTTGGAATCTTGATTTATACGCATGTTGATTTAAGTCAAAACAAAACTCATTTTACATACTTACAAATAATCATACCAGTGGTACATTGGAGCAGGCAAAAAACACAATTTTTGGTACATCATCCCCATCATTTCCCGTGGTTTTTGTATATAGTTGGGGGTAACTGATACTAAGTAATGTCAGAAAAAAATTTGATTTTTTTTGAAAACGATCAGAAAGCATTTATCAACGTAAATGACTACCTGAAGCATATTTCGATCTAAAACTAATAATAGAGATTAACCCTAAAACTCCCGGTTTAACTAAGTTTAATACATTTCAGACCCTATGATAGGTAAATCCATACTAATAATAGAGATTAACCCTGTCAGAATAAATGCAATACCTTTTTTTTTATATAACAAATAACTATGCATTTCAACTGATAAAACATAAGTTACAAGGTACAGAGTCTCTCAAAAAGGTATTGTAGAGTTCAACAAACATCCCTAATCTAAGTAATTATTTTAATGTGGGATAGTTTGACCAGTTTGCAATGAATAGGAAAACGCATGGGATAATCATTAATCAACATGATCTTGTCCGAATATAGGCAACAGTTAGATTCGAAATGTCTAGGATATTGATTTTTATTTTCCCTAATTCTTTCCACGCAACGAAACATATTTCAATGGAAAGCGGCCAATCAAATTAACGGCCTCGCATTAACAAAAAAAAAAAAAAAGCCCAGAAATTCAATGAGTCTCAGAGATTCTATTCGATCAAGGAAATGAAAATAAGGAACATTCCGAAAAGAGCATGAATGCGTTCGAGAAAAGTGTGTATTGCTTACCTGAAAGTCTGTAACGAAGAAGACAGATCAATATACCGATCGATGATGGTGCGCAAATAACGAAATAGAGAGTTGGAAGAAGAGGCCAAGAGGGACTTTAATAACGAACGCCACAATAGAATTGGTCAGAGTGGAATAGGGCTTTCATGGGTTTGTTACCCATATCACCATGTTTTTTTTTTCCTTCATTTTTTAAATACTTGTTTAACCTTCATATCATATGCATTAATGAAAATAACTGATGGTACAACTTTTTTTATAAACTCCACGTTATATTTTTAAATATAGAGACATATTTGTCTTTTTTTTTAATGAATACATTAAATTTTTACTCAGAGCACATGTATTTATAAATTCATAAAATTTTATATTTTAAATATATATTTTTTTTTTAAAAATGCATCAACAACCAACATCGAGAATTATTAATGCCTTAATTGAATTTTACCTCTGATTTTTATTCTTTTTATTCCTTTTTTAGGGCCAGCCGCTCTGAATTTTACATCAAATGAACTAAGCTTCTCCAAACGGTGGAATGCCATCTTAGCGAGGCTAACAAACATCTACAGAACAATTTAAATAGCTAACCCCTTTTGTTTTTGTATAAGCTGATGGAGTAACAATTGAAGCAGTCAGTTTAATTGTCATCATGAAGGAAAAACCCAAAAAATAAATACAAAAGTAATTGAGGCAAAAGAAAATAATCATGCTGTGATGATTCAAATTTCAACCAGACAATGATGTTTAAAATTTGTTCAAATTCATGTGAACAACCTTTTGCTTTTAAAGGGGGGCGCAAACTGATATATTATACTCTTCTAAAATGAAGTATAGTTAAACTTCATCCTGTTGAACCAAACCTAGGTTCTTGAACTACCACCATGATCCCTCTCAACATGCTCCACAAGAGCCACTGGATCTCGAAATCCTCTACTACATTTGGGACAGACATCGATGGTCACCTTCGCCACCCGGGATGGGTTGTTGCTCCTTTCATGAACTTTCTGTACATGATCCACCAAAGAAGTGACAGACGAAAACTTTGCATTACACTGAGGACATTGCTCCATCCCCACTTGCCCATTTTCATTACCCCTACCACTGCTCTGTCCCATCCCATCCTTTGATGTTTGCCAAGCTTGGTTAATTTCATTACCCAATTTTGACATGCTGGCTTCAGCTGAAGCTCGAAGATTTGACGCCACATTGCGAAAGCCCGAAGCCCATTTTGATGAGGATGTAGGTGGAGATGGATTTGGCTTTGACTCTTCTTTTCTACTTCTGCTTAAGAGATTCATAAATGAAAAGCTGCTTTCCAAACTTTTGGGTCCTGGACACTTGTGATCAGGGCCAAAACGATGCTTTAGACAATGATCTACCAAGCAATCCCTGCATTTGATTGTGTTTGAGAACACCAAGACCTCTCTACATCCAGAGGCAGGGCATTTTTTCTTCTTCATGGCTTTCTCATAATTTGATGGATCACATTCAGTGTTTACATGATTCTCCCAAGTTATGTTTGGGTCTTGATCAGGAATTAGGCGAACCCCTTTTGCACAAAGTGGACATATGACAACAGTGACATCGAGTCTATCCGCCTTCTGACACTGATGTTTAGCATAACCTCTGTGCTCCAAACAATATACCTACAAGAGATTTTGGCAGATATAGACATATTGTTAACTAAAACCAAAAAATTTAAACATGCATGAAAGGGAGGATTAGTAACCATACACAACTAAGATATGAAAAGAAAAGAACATACACAGTGCAATTTCCCCAAAAGGGGGGAGAAAAAAAACACAGCGCTCGCACTAGCACATCCCCAAAAAGGTAACATGCATAATCAAATCTTAAAATACAAGTTAGTAAGTTGAGAAGAAAAATTGCTTCTCAGAAGAGAAAACTAAGAAGAATTCCCATATTATAAAACCAAACATCAAAACTATCTCAGGATTGTCAAACATTGTAATCAGATGGTTTTTATTCATCATCAGGTACACAACAACCCGACAGCACCTGGCTGTAGGGGCTCAACCTAAAAGAAGCATCAATGCAGTTTGTTCATGTACATTAAAAAGCTTCAGTTTGTTTCCAGCAAAGGCAATTGATGTACAACGGACCAAATAAATAGTGCAAGGCTTCCCTCCAACTCCAAATTAGTGTTCTACTTATTTCACATTGTAATTCAACCATTATCAAAATACACAAACATAATCAACAAGACATTTGCTATACAAGCAAGTGAGCAACACTGAGACAATACTTGAAAGAAAAGGAAAATACAAGCAGGCCGATTGAGAGGAAACAACAAGTACTAAATGGTGTCAATCTCATTTATGACTTAAAGCTATGAGATAAACTGTCTGGTAGAGAAAAAAACAACGGAAAATAATAGAACGTCACCTTAGTTCAATAAGAAAGAAATGTGCTTGTTTATCTCTACAACACAAACTAAATAGGCACACAGGGAGATGTACGAGTATGCTAGCTGCAAAGCATTCGTTATTGAGTTTTTTGCGAAAGTAGAACTTCACTTTTCACCAACTCCCAGTGCACATGAATAGGCAGCAGGAATTATCCCCAGAAATTTCCCTTATCAAAGAAAAACTAGACTAGATATAAAGGACACGACAAGAACCAACAAGGAATCTTTTTTTTTCCCAAAAAAAAATCCATTGATGAAGCCAAAATATTAAAAACAGATTCAATAGTCCAACAGAATCAGCACTGAACGTGAAAGATCAAGGCAGCATTTTCTCTTTCTCTTCTATATTTTTCAAAAAAAAAAAAAACCCAATTGATGTTAGAGTTTCTACAGAACTATTTTACTGCATTCCTTTGGCCACAAGACATCAAAGTGATACGAAGGTAACCACATAACCTAGAAACATAATAAACTAAAAACAATTTTCCAGTAATTGCTACGCTCTTCTGTTCTCCTTGTTTTTTTTTTTTTACTTTTGATGGAAAAGGGAACGGTCTGACCACTGCTATACATCTTAAGTTTCAGCAAAATCCAACTTAAGCAATTATCAAAAAAAAAAAAAATCTAACTTAAGGAATGATTCGAACAAAGAATTAAAAACAAATTGAAATCAACTCAGAAGCTGGAAAATACATGAAAACCAATCAACAATGCAGCTTGCATACAGTTCAGTGACACAAACAATAAGGAAATCTAAGTATAAATTGAAAATTGATAATAAGAAGTGTGAGAAAAAAGAAAGAACAAACTTGATTGCAACGATCGCATGTGAAGGGCAAGAAATCAATCAACTTGCAATCATCAACAGCGCAATGCTTTCCAAGATCTGGGAATTCGGGAGTTCCCATTGGAGGATCAAAATCAGCTGCCACGCAAGAAAAGACCGAACGAAGACTTGGTCGACAATTTAGAGTAAATTCCGGCGATAATAAAAAGGGAAGGTGAATTTAGATTCCTGGATTTTCCTGGACGAGTGGAAATTGAAATCAGGATTTTAGATTTCCGCCTGTATAGAAAGTAGGGCGAGAGAGACCGAAGGAACGGACGGCAAAGAGCCTAATCAGAAGTCGCCGCAGTCTTTGAATATTATTCGTCGCTTTATTTATTGTTCTAAGAAAAAGAAGAAGTAATTTTACAACTTGGATTTGGTCATCTCAAAATACAATGAAACATTTGGTTAAGCGGTAGAGAATGGGCAAAAAGGCTATCTCGACTTTAAAAAAAGTTCGGTAGGAAAAAAGTCGAGTTATAGATAATGATTTGTGTTTGGATTGATGATGGTAGAAGTGGCGGGGCCCACGTCAAAAAGTTGAGAGCATTATGAGAAAAGCTGGATTATTTGGAATTGGATATCGTATCCATTGCAAAGCTTCATTAAGAGGTTTATAGTTTATAACAAGGCGAGGTGTTCCACGTTCAATTTCTGCATTTTTATTGACGTAGAAAGGCGCACAAGACCAAGGGCTTTGGCTTCGTCGAATGAGTTTTTTGTCAAGAAGATCTTGGATTTCCTTTTTCTGATTTCAAGAAGTTCTTGATTCATTTGGACGACTCGAGCTTTGGTTGGAATATGTTTTTCGAAAAGTTTGGTTCGTAAGGAAGACTTCTACCGTATGATGCTTTCGGTTCCAAAAGCATTAGGTAAATCGGCGCAAACCGTTTGGTGAATCTTGTTCAAACAAAGATGAATTTTTTGTTGAATAAGAGATTGTTGAAGTTGGTGCTCAATTCGTTTGAAAGACTTCTTCTTTGAGAAAATTGATCTGATTTTGCTTAAGAAGAATATGATTTAATTCCTAATTTTTGGTTTTTGAGTAAAAGGGAAGAGGAGATCTTGTCCTAAATATTTAATTGTAACTCCATCGTAAGTAGTTGAATATGGCATTATCATCGTAGCAAATGGTGCTCCGAGGATAATATCATATGCCATTGTTTTCATTAAAATGAAAGGAACTTGGAGTTGCCAATTATCATTTTGGACAATTGCTTTAAACTTTATACTTGAGCAGAGCAATAAGACTTTGAAACACCTATGAACCGTTCGCAGTTTTTTCAAAATATTTAGTTGGCACTAAACCTTCTAAAATACAGGTTGGCTTGGGCTCCAAAAGATCAAACAAAACTGGTTGGTCAAGAATAAAATCATTGATAATAATCTTAACTTTAATATAAAATTTTTGGGTAAAACATTTAGAAATTACATTTAAAAATGAAGTTTCTAAATTTGGATCTTCAAGGGGATCATCATCATTTTCTTCTAAAACTTGATCAATATTTTTGTTAGAAGGATTTTGGGAAGATGAAAGAAATTGTTGAATTTGAAAAAGAGCGGACTCATGAGTCTGCTGAGAGATCTTAAGTTGTTGAACTTCAACTTTAGGATTGTTTATTTCAAATTGAAGATCAGCCATGGTTGTTGGTTTGATGAACGCTTGAATCTTTCGATTGTTTTGGTTAGATCATAAGTATTCGAAGAACCGATAGTTTAGAATTAGAAGATGAAGAGGAGGAAGATTGTGAGAAAATATCTTTAAATTTAGAAAGATACTCACTTTTATCACAATCTGGAAGTTTATTGATGACATCAAGTAGCAGATCATGCTCCTTGGAAATGACATTTATTTGAGGGTAATCCTCGTAGAAGATGAATTGAATTCATCATCTTGGATTTGGTTGATCTCTTCGATGAACAAGAAGTTGTATCATCTTCGAGGACCCGAAGTTGTTTCTAAGAGAAGATTGTTGATTTGTTGTCTAAGAGGTTCTTCGAGGGAAAGTTCATTGATTTTAGTAGAGACGCGGCAGTGTTTAGCATAATGACCAATTTTCCCACATTTAAAGCAAGAAGCATTGTTTTTATTGAAAAAATCCTTTGAGGATCTATTAGGCTTAGATTTAGATTTGTAGTTTGAACGAAAATTTCGTTTAGGTTTGTTTTGGTAACTTTGGAAATCTTTGTTAAATCGTTCCTTAAAATAGGGTCGTTTAGAAGATCGGAAAGGTTTGTATTTTTGAAAAGATTTATCAAAACGAGAAGTTTTATGGGGTTTTGATTTAGGTTTTGAACAAGAAGGAAGTCCAAATTGTTCACAAAAAGATCCTAATTCCTTTCTATTTATACTCTTCTCTTTTGCAAGTTGATGTTTGATCCCATCATTTTGGCAAATTTTTAGAGCAGTTTTTTGAACATGGGCAATCAATTCACCATATGTCAAAGTATCATAAGGGATGTTGCCATCATATAAAGTTCTTAGTTTATCTCTAACTTTATCACCAAAAGATTGTGGTAATCCAAATAGAAATTTTCTTTCCAAAAACCTTTATTGGCATCATCTCTTGTAAGTACTCGAGTCATAAAAGTATCTTTATACCATCTAAACTCGATAAAGATCGACATTTGATGTTTGAAAGTAGTTCAGAAGAGCGATCTTGCCAAATAGTTGGATCGCCAATAAAATGTTTAATAATTGTGAAAACAAGAGTATTTACAGAATCAGAAATAGGTTTTCCATTATGAAGAATGGGAGTTCCATCGACTCAATTTGGATAGAAGAGAAAATGGTTGATTTTTCTTCAAGAGATAGATAGAAATCCCACCAACCTTTTAGTTGACCAGTAAAACCGGATACTAAGAGATTAGTAATTTCTATATCGTTTAAACCTTTTGAAGTATGGTAGGCAGTACATACCATAGTCATTTGTTGTAAAATTTGAAGAATATTAGTCTCACTCTGTCCATCTATATTTCATTCATAGATGTCATTTGAGTTAAAAGACTTAAAGGTTCGATCATGTCTTTCTTCGGTTAAGATATCTAAAGGACTGGCCTTAGGATAGTATAACTTTGAAGATTTTTGAAAGGAAGGTTTTTGCCATTGTTGGTGATTTATTTGAAAATCAGTTTTAGAATCAGAATCAGAAAGTTTTTCTAAATTCATAATTTTGTTTGAAGAAGATGATTCTCGAGGAGTGTCGGAATAACTTTACGTTGTAGTTCGAAAGAGGAGTTTTTGGTTCAAAGATCTTGCTTTAGTTGCTTTGTAATCGTTGATCAATTTGCCTTATTACACTAGCATTGGTTTTTTGTTGTATGCTTGTTGCTAGTTTTGGATCAATCTTGAAAGGTTTAAACAGAGGTTGTTTAAGTGATAGTGCTTCAATCTTGACATGTGAAGAAGACGAAGAGCTTAATGAAGTGTTAACAACATGATCTCCAATAATTTGAAGATACTTGATTAGTGTAGTTATTTTGTTCAATGATATTGATGATGTCCCCGGCATTTGGGGGATCATCGGAGGTTCCGGTCTTGAAAGGAGAAGCAAGAACAGTGTCTATCCTTATTATTGAAAACATCGGGAAGTTGATATGTCCCTTTTGGTGGAAGTTTTGAAGAAAGTACTTGGTTATCGAAATTTTCCACTCTTTTTGGTCATATTTATTGAACGTTGAAATGGATATTTTATTCCTTGTTGTAAAGCATAAGCTTCAAACCATTCAAAAAATGGAATATTCATTTCATACTTTTCAAGGAAACCGTAGAAAATTTCTTAGATCTCGTCGCAATGATCCTTTGAAATGTTCTAAAAACCGCTTTGCAAAGTATTTTGTTTCGAGTAAAATTCCTTTTGCAAACTTTGTTTATCAATCTCAAAATGATGTTCAAGAACACCAATAGAGTGAGGCTCACCTAAATCCGTATAAGACATTGAAGCTACGGAATCTAGATCATCCTCTTTTTGATAATTTGCATGAGAAATTGTACCAGGGTTATCAATTCCTTGTATTCCAACATTAGGCTTATCCTCTTCTGAGTTTGGAGGAGGAAAAGAGGAGGGCGGAGTGATAGGAGAAAGAGGTGGCGGAAGATGAATGACCGGAGGTGGTGAGGGAGTAGCTCTCTCGGAGGAATATTGTGAAAAATTGGGAGTAGGTGATCTAAAATCTTCATATCTTGAAGACATAGATCCAGAAGAAGAGGAATTTGATCGTCTAGTTCTCAAAAGAAAGATGGACAATTCCGTTTGCATTTGTGAAATTTTAGTTATATGAGAAGTGAGTTTTGGTATAGCTTGTACAGCTTTTTCCATTACCCAAGTCTCGGAAGATGAACATCCTTCCAAAGGATTGTTCGAGGAATGGTAATGTTTGTATTTGTAGGATCGGTGAGGAAGACAATAGTTTGTCCATTGTCTATTGGTTGTTGAAGAAGAAGAAGTTGCTGAAGAATTTGAGACCTTATACCGTATCCTATACATTAGGGTAACGAGGAATAGATCCGGGTTTCATGGAAAATCCACTAAATGAGAGATTCACTTCAAAGCTTCAAGAATATGTTTATCGTTTAAATCAATAGTTTGGGTTGGATAACAATTGAAATAAACGGGACCATTATGGAGGCCAAATTCGGGTCATGCGAGAAGGGAATCTTCAAAATGATTGTGTCGGTTATCACGAAGACAAGCGAGACCGAAAATGTTTAACCCTTTACGTACGAGAGGTTTTAGTGCAATTTGAACACAACCGATGTGTATAAAATTGTACTTTTCTTTATGTTTGGAAAGAGATTGTGGAGAAAGAAGGAAGAATTCTTCCTTTTCAGGATGAATAGGAATTGATTCTTCAACAGTCTTGATTATATAATCTGACTGGAAAAACCATTTCTTATTCTTTTGAAAAAGGGTTTTATGGTCAATTTGAGGAAGAGTCCAATTATCAACATTTTGATTTATGTTATTAAACTGGATTTCTTCATTAAAAATGTTATGGGATGAGGACTTTGAATCCTCAAGGTTTAAAGCGGAGTTTATTGAACGTGATGGAGAGGAGAAAGAGGAAGCGGAGGAAGAGGAACGTTTATGAAAACCGTGAAAAAGAGAAGACATAATTAAGGGATTGTAAAGTAAATAATTGATAAACAAGATAAATAAATAGCAGAAAAGTAAAACGAGATAAACAATAATTGTAAATCTCCCTTCAATTAGTATCATTACCATTAGGTAAAATAGGGGTATATTGATTAAATATTTACTGTAATTTACCGTTCATAATATTTAGTTGGCCACTCTGTAGAGTCTTTAGATCATATGCTCTTAGATCAGAAGAGTAAGAAGAAAACATTCCCATCTGAACGTCTGAACGTTGTAAGGATATTCACCCAAACTCTGGGATAAATCAGATTTATCACAAATAGGCGTTACCCTTTACAAATTAATCTAGACAGCTCGAAATAAAATGTTCGAAATCCTAAAAACTGAAATCAGCCGTTTATCACCGAAATCCTTTTTTCCTTAACTCCGCTTTTTTGAGCTTTTTGACTTAAAGTTTAGCCAACGATGGGCTATCCAAACGAGAAAAAAATTAGTTTTTTTCTCACCATTTTGCCGTTGGCTTAAAAGTCAAAATTTTTACACACCAACGAAAAATAAGCCCACTCAAAATACAATACAGGCGGATGATTGTCACGTCCAATAGGAATGTAGTTCATGCGCGCTTTTGACGTAATAACTAATAATTTAAGCAAAGAAATTTTTATGGTATAATTTAAATGAATAAAATCTATAATTTAATTTATAGATATTCTTTTCTTTGGATAAAAAAGATAATACAATATACAGCAATTTATATTCGGATATTTTATATTTTTGAAAAATTAATTTTAATCCTTCAAGTTTTAACTTTATTATGATTCTCAGGTTAAAAAAAACACTTAATTATGATACAGTTTTTTACCTATGACTTCTTGTGACTGTCCTTAATTTTTAACTCAGCATGCAACTTATTCATTAATGTTTATTCCCCTGGAATGTGAGTTATGGCAATAAAAAAAAAAAACAGAAGGAGAGAGTTATCAAACAGGGCAAAAACCATTTGGATCAGCAGTCATAAAAGAGACACGTCAGCGTGAGGAGAGAAGGGGAAAAGGCCGCAGTAATTTAAACCTCGAAGAAGAGGCCGGAGAAGACAACGCAACAGTTCTCACGTTGACACGGCTACTTTTTTTTTTTTTTTTTGTCAACAGTTCAAATCATAAATTTACAAATGAAATTTACACTCCAAACTTTAACTTTATCCTATATTATATTAAGGAGAATTCATATTAGGTGCTTTTTTAAGTGTTTTCCCTTTAATTGGATGGATTAGATATTTTTAAATTTTTAAATTTTTTATATATATTCTATTTAATTATATTAGATTATATGTTGTATCCTGAATTTTTTTAGTAATGTTCAACTCATTTTTGGATACCTAATTTGATTTTTTTTTCTGTCTTTTTCTCTAAATATAAATACTTTAAAATAATTTAATTAACTTCCTTAATCTTTTAAAAAAATCAATTATACCTGCAAGAAGTAATACTACCACCGGTCCTAATTATAAGACATAGTTGACTTTTTTTGGAGAGATTAAGGAAGCTAAATAACCTACTTAATCATTTCATATGTTGTGTATTTTTAGATTATATATTAGTTTATTAGTCAAACTAATTAGTTTGAAGATAAAAATACTCTAAATTAATTTAATTTGCTTGCTTGATCTTTCCAAAAAAATCAACTATATCTTATAATTAACACCCGAGGAAGTACAACGAAATAATCCGGTGGACTTGTTAAATGGGATTTTTTCCCTATTTGCCACTTTTTAAATAATTAATTACCAATTTGCCACTGATTTCAAAATATTTCCCAATGTGCCACTCTTTAGTCGACTAAACCAAGGTTTAGTCGACTAAAGCTTATGAACGCGAAGATAATTTTTTTGAGTGACCCATGATTTAGTCGACTAACCCAAGTGATTTTAGTCGACTAAATCGCGACAGTGTTTTTTTTTTGTGAAACCCCGACATTTAGTCGACTAACCCACTGATATAGATCACGCTGCAATGATTAAAAATAAATAAATAAACAAACAAATAAATAAAAATAATAATAAAATAAAATAAAATATGATTTTGGTTAAAGCAATAATCTTTCAAGGAAAATTTACTGATATATGTGCATATACGATGCAACATATATATGCTAGATATATCTAATCATTTATGGAATTTGTTGGCACCGTACCAATCAGTTACTCCTACTATTGTGAGCTAAGAGATTTATTTTGATTTCAAATGTAAAATTATAATTTATTTTATATATTAAATTTATGATTTCTCAAAAAAATTTCTATGAATCTCGTATATTAAAGGGATTTGCCTAATGAGAGTGATTACCATAATACAAATGAGTAAATGAGATATTTTAGGAAGATGGAAAAAAACGTTGCTATCTTTTCTAACTATATATATATATATATATATATATATATATATATATATATTACAATAAAATGTATTTTATGTGTTAGTATTTATAAACTCCTATATAATAGGATCTAATCTAACTAATTCCTATTGTGCAAAAAAAAAATCTAAATAATTCCTATATTATATTATTTACAAAATAATATATATATATATATATATATATATATATATATATATATATATATAGTGAAGCATATTTTTTGTAATGTAGACATTTATTATATGAATCCCCTATATTAAAGGGATTTGCCTAATGAGAGTGATTACCATAATGCAAATGAGTAAATGAGATATTTTAGGAAGATGGAAAAAACGTTGCTATCTTTTCTAACTATATATATATATATATATTACAATAAAATGTATTTTATGTGTTAGTATTTATAAACTCCTATATAATAGGATCTAATCTAACTAATTCCTATTGTTCAAAAAAAAAAATCTAACTAATTCCTATATTATATTATTTCATTTATAATATTATTTACAAAATAATATATATATATATATATATATATATATATATTTTAGTTAAGCATATTTTATGTAATGTAGACATTTATTAAACTCCTAATTTAAGAAGTTAGGATAGCTTATGAGAGTTTAAAATAATTATAGAGAAACAATAAGAAAATAATAATATTGGTTCAAAATAATAATAATTCTTAATCGTCAAATATGACTATTCTATGGCTTACTCCTTGGCGGCCATTTACATGGTATTTGACTCTCTATATGATTAAGCTCTGAAAAGAATATTACAAAAACCAAAAACAAAACTCTATATTTAGTCTAGTCTTTCAGAAAATGACAAGTATCAAATATTGTTATTATTACATATATAACTAAATGCCGCGATTTAGTCGACTAACCCAAGTGGGTTAGTCAACTAAATGTCGGGGTTTTACAAAAAAAAAAAAAAAAAAAACTCAGCCATTTAGTCGACTAAACCACTTGGGTTAGTCGACTAAATCATGAAGGCTTTCAAAAATTCAACTTACAGCGTTTTTAGTCGACTAAACCTTGGTTTAGTCATTGAAAATGAGCGTGACAAATATTTTGAAAACAAATTAAAATTGGTAATTAATTATTTAAAAAGTGGCAAATATGGAAAAAAGCCTGTTAAATGTTCATTGTAAAAGCATTCTTCCCACCAAGAGCCAAGTATACTCTTAATAATAAACCCATCTTATGAGTTGCCGGTGCCCTTGAATTTGAGATTTTTGTTTTTAAATTTTTAAATTAATACATGTTTGAATGATTATTTACCTTTAAATTAAGTGCCCACCTTTATTATATTAAGACTATGACTTTATAATCAAATTGGGGATGAAAGATTGTTTATTGCCTTATATCGAAAAAGATGTATTTGATAGTATTGATAATAAGACAATTATGACGTAATTCCAAAAAATAAGGCCTAAAAAAATAACATTGTAATTATTTTTATTATAATATACTTTTACTATTAAAATATATGTCTTGAACTTATTAAGTCTCTACCTTCCATTGTAATTCATGTACTTTATATTTAAACAAGACTTACTTTTTTTATAAATGACAGATTTATAAAATAATTACATCTTTTATTACATTATCATTATTCACTTAATTTCATTAATATTTTTTTTCTTATTTATATTTTTTTTGTTTTTTAATACATTTAAAACTTTTCTTTAAAAAAAAAAATCGAGCCCCGCCAATTGTGCCCCTTCTGTAAATTAAATTTCTGAGTCCACCCCTATTACTTCGACACATCTCACGTAAAAAAGTTTCGTATTCGAGAAAGGGTAAATATCCATTGAATTAAGACTCAAAACGGCCAAAATAAGAAGAATATGGTGTTCCCTTGAAAAAAGAAGAAAAAATACATGACCAGAAACATATATAACTACCAGTTCCTATCACCAGATTTTTGAAATCTGATGAGTCCCATCTCATCAAAATTGGCTGGTTCAAGCATCGACTTTGTCTTCCTCCAGGATTAGTGCCTTACCACTAGGTTTCATCAACAGATCTGTATACTCTTGGAATGGAGATTTGGTGAAGCGAGTCTCCCTCCAGAACTCAGGCGTTAGGAAACCATAGGTTTTCAGCAAACAGTCAAAAGTGGCCTGCCAAAAGACACAACGTTATGGACATTTGTAAAACTACAGCTAACCGTATTTGGAATGTGCCTTAAGAATCAGCCGATTCTCATTAGCACCCCAAACATGTGCACAGATAGCATTCAGGACAGAAACTGATTATTGTAATTACCAAATTTGCAACATTGCTTCAATATCAGCAGAATCACTAACTTTCGCATGCCAGCAAAGCATGCTTAGAGACAAAACAGATAATAAGAACAACATCAAAGCAATTCAATATTCAGTTAACCCAGTCCTCTTGGTTGGCCTTGAGACAAGACGTGAAACCAAAAATCAAGGGATTCAAACACATATGGCCTAGTTAACATGAACGTGACAATGAAGTTTAACTCATGCACAACATTACAAAGATGACAATTTCAATTTTGATCCCTAATCTAATTTCTAAAAAAGATAACACACATGGACACTAGAACAGTTCCCGAAAATCAAATATAACGCCGGATTCATGGTATACTAATTGCACTGCGACAAATCACTAAGACATGCCGATTGAGATAATATGTTTAATAAGCTCATGAGATGCTATTTACCAACATCAATAATATGTTAAATAATGAGTTTAGAACATTTGAATAAGCAGCTCAAATAATTCTTGGAACGAACCTTGACAAAATTCCCAAGAGTCTTAGTCGATCCTCTTGAAGAAGTGAAGACATCCTCGATCCCAGCGAACTGCAATACCTTCTTCGGCACCCTGGCAGCAACAATTCCAGCACCCCGAGGAGCGGGAACCATCCGCACAGTGACTGAACCACATTTACCAGTAACCTTGCACGGGACAGTGTGGGGCTTACCGATCTTGTTACCCCAGTAACCTCTTCTCACAGGAATTACAGAGAGCTTAGCCAATATAATAGCACCACGAATGGCAGTAGCGACCTCTTTGCTACACTTAACGCCGAGGCCAACATGTCCGTTTCCGTCACCAACGACAACAAACGCCTTGAACCGAGTTCTCTGCCCGGCCCTGGTCTGTTTCTGTACAGGCATAATCTTCATGACTTCATCTTTAAGACTGGGACCAACCAAGGTATCAACAATTTGATGCTCCTTGATTGGGAGAGAATGAAGATAGATCTGTTCAAGGCTGCGGATCTTTCCCTCCTTGACGAGACGGCCAAGCTTTGTCACTGGAACCCATTTCTCCTCCTCTTCGCGGCGACCACCAGATCTGCGTCGTCCACCTCGGCCACGATCTCCGCGACCACGGCCACCAAAGCCACGTCCAAAACCACCCCTGTCGCCACCGCGCTCAGCCATGATTACCACCAACCACGAGATGCAACCCTAAATTCTGAGGCGAAGTACTGCCGCCAAAAGAAGGGTGGAATAACTAAAACGAGTGAGAGCCTGAGAGGCCAATTTTATACGAGAAGAGCCCTAGGGTTTTTCTCAGCGTTAAGAAGAGCGCACTGGTCATCGGTCATTGGAGGTGGTGAGTTATTGAATGTAAAGGTTTTGAGAATAATTTTTATAAGGTTAATATGTAAGAATTGTTTTGATTTATTTATAGAAGGGGAAAAAAAAACTTCTTAAAAGTATGATTTTGTGGCTCATTTAAGGATTAATGGGTTATATGGGTGATAATTTGAAAGATATAATCTAAATAAAATGTATAAAAATATTTATTATGAAATATATTTTGATAAAAATAATACTAAAATACTATAAAAGTAGGGAGAATCCAAGATAAATACCATATGAAATTTTGAAACCCTTAAAGTATGTTAACATTTATAAAAGACATAAAGGTGAATCCTAGATAAAAACCATATGAAATTTTGAAACCCTTAAAAATATGTTAACATTTGTAAAAGATATAAAGGTGGTAGGAATCAAATTGAGATTCTAAAATGTTGATGAATTTACCATTATACCCTCAGTTTTTAAATTAAAAAAATGATAAGAAGAGAGACGATGGTGGTCGATGGTCAAAAACCATTATAGTCATTGGAAAAAAAGGAGGTCCAACGATAAAGACAATGATGGTGTGGAGGTAGTCGGTGGTGGTTAAGGAAATAAGAAGAGAGTGAGTAAGGACAGATGTTCACCGAAAAAAATGGTTGTCCAAGATCTCTTTCTCTATCTCATCTCTGTCTCCCTTCGATTGAAATCGTGGTGTTGGTGGTGGCTATGGCAAAGTGGTAGTCAAAGCTCGCTAGCGACAATGAATACGAAAGTTGTCACTGGCGAGAAGAGAAGCAAAGGTGGAGGAAGGTGAATGAGTGGTTGTCGATTCTAATGAAGAAGAAGGTGAACAATGGAAGATATATGTAAAATGGGTTTCACAAAATTTGTAATGGAATTGACAAGTTTAGTACTCCCTTTAGTCCTTATTATAAGGCACCAACTAACTTTTCTCACAAACCAAAAAAAAAAAGTCAATAAAGTTGTCATAGAATCTAAGTAATTTCCAATATTACCCCTACTAATTGCACTAAACTTTAATATTATATTAATTATTACTCTTACACACTACCCTTATTAATTATGGGCAGACATGGAAAAAAATAATTAATGCTCATTGGGAATAAGCAAGTGCCTTATAAAAAGGACCAAATAAACTTGTTAGTTGATGCTTTATAATAAGGACCAAAGGGAGTAATGATTTTGACAAGAATTGTAATGATTTTAATAAAAGTGTTTGCTAACAAAAACATGCAAGTCATGATTCACCAATATTTGTGACATTTCACTAAAATTTGTAATGGAATTGACAGTTTAGTGATGGTTTTGACAAGAATTGTAATGGTGAAATTGTGAAAATCATTACAATTTTTATCAATACCATTATTAAACTTTTTAATCTCATTATAAATTTGATGTTGGTGCATCTTGACTTGCATATTTTCATCAGCAAATGTTTTTGTCAAAATCATTATAGTTCTTGTCAAAACCAATTGTAATACCCCAGATTATTATGAATAATAATGCATTTAAATAATAAAATATAATAGTAAAAGTAATAGATTTATATAATAATAATAATAATGATAATGATATAATAATACCTCAGTTATTATTAATAATAATAATAGATTTAAATAATGAAAATAATAGTAATAGATTTAAATAATAATAATAATAATGATAATGATATAATAATATATAGCAAAATCTAAAAATTTATAATGGTTGTATTGTTAATTTATTAATTAGGAATAATTAAAGGGCGGCCCCCAGCTAAAACCCTAAAATTTAAATTATAAATATAAGTTAGCCGCTCAAACCTAACCTAGAAAAACACTTTTTTTTTCTCTGCCGTCTTTCATCAATTACTCTCCTAGGAATACCGAGTGGGTTCTTCTCCTACCCGTATCGAATAGAACATCTTTGAGCCAAATCTTCTTCATGTAAAACCCGCTTTATTTATATCGGTAAAATCATACGGTTTTATGAAACCATGCGCTATTGCTCGAATCCGTAGTCAATCCTATTTCCGATAGGAGCAGTTGACAATGGTTAGCAAAACGGAGACAGGTAATTCTAATCCCCATATCAATAAAAATCATTTGTTCATAGGATTGTATTTCCTTTAATCCTAAACCACTAATATGTTTTTATGAGTAGATGTGGGAATTTCGCATGAACATGACAATCCTAATCTCATGAGTCTTAGGTAAATTTTATATGAATCTTGATAGGTAATTCTAATTCCCATGAGTTTAGGTTAATTTTTGATCTTGATAGGTAATTCTAATCCCTATGAGTCTTAGGTTAGTTTTATATAAATTTTGATATGGTTCTTATACATGAAATATATTATATGTAATCTATTACGTGAGTAACTTTGCAATCGGTTTCTCGAATGCACGAAGTATGAATTGAATACACTTGACAATTGTTTTATTGTTTCGCCTCGATCTTTGTGCTTGAATAATATAATCCTTTCATTCATTGTGATGCCCAATTTCGGATGACTTGAGCATATCTGGGCGTCTTCTATTTTTGTTTTCTTTCTTTTGCCTTGGATGCCTCGGCCTTCGTGTTGGGAATTATATATATATATATATATACGCCTTCTACGTCTCATGCTTTTTGTGATTGAACCTCACGGGTTTCTAGATTTTATCAATTATAATATATTATGATCATGAGTTTAAAGAGTGATAATGAGTAGAGCCATGGGTTTAAAAAGGAATAATGAGTAGAGTCATGGGTTTAAAAATGGACATTGGGTAGAGCCATGAGTTTAAAAAGGGATAATGAGTAAAACCATGATAGTCATGAGAATTTCTCATGACAACCTTTTAGAAACTCTTGAGAATTTACTTTATACTTTAATTTGAAAATCCATTTTGTGTTATATATATATATATATATATATATATATATGCATGTTGTTGGTTGTTGGTTGTATCAACACAACAATTGTATGTTGTGTTGATTACAATACAAGTGTTTCAAACACATATTAGAAATAATTTGGGATTAATTATATGTGTAGTTAAAATAACTTAACAGTGGGAGGATAGCTTTGGGATGGTACCTCCCAAGGTGATGAACACAATTAGGCTTTATGCCTCGATATAAATTTTGATGTGAACGAGATAGTATCCGTTCTTCCCAAGGTGGTGTCGCGGGTTTAGGGACACTAGTAGCAACCTTAGGAAGAGGTGTGCACACTAGGAAGATATTTTATATGGCCAACTTGATGATTGTGACTGGAAGGTTTCCGGGTCACAGGGTAGACTGGCAGGTTTCCGGGTCTACCATGGTTCTCTTCCCACTTAACTAAATAGACTGGCAGGGTTTCCCGGGTCTAAAGTAAATTTAAGAAGAAAAAAGAGAGAAGATAATGATTAATGTTTGATGAGATTACCACATGATGATATATTTACTTTGGTTAATATATATATATTTGTGCTATTTAAATTGTGTTTTATTAGGATTACCGGCAATTCTTTGATGTTTGTGTTCATGGGCACGATGATCCTTCGGGAGCGAGTTTCGGTGAAGCGAATACCAAGAGTTGGGGCAAGCGGTGAGTAGTGAGGAAGAACGTCCAAGGCCTCTAGCTAGTTCCATTTTGTCTTTATTTTTATTTTCTTAAATAAGTCACATTTAATTGAGTTTGAATTTTCATTATTGTAATAAGTAGCCTTGCACTTGTCCCGGTACAAGTGCGGCGGTAACACTCCCCAGTTGTTTAATTCGAAATTTCGGGATTCATTTATAAAATCATTTAAGTTTTATATTAAGATAATTGTTAGAAATCGGGGTGTTACACCAATACTAAACTTATTAATCTCATTACGAATTTTGGTAAAATGTCACAAATGTTGGTGAATTTTAACTTACATGTTTTAATCAGCAAACTCTTTTGTCAAAATGTAACACCCCAATTTCTAACAATTATCTTAATATAAAATTTAAATGATTTTATAAAGGAATCCTGAAATTTCGAATTAAACAACCTTGGGGAGTGTTACGCCGCACTTGTATCTTTGGGACAAGTGCAAGGCTACTTATTACAATAATGAAAATTCAAACTCAATTAAATGTGACTTATTTAAGAAAATAAAAATAAAGACAAAATGAAACTAGCTAGAGGCCTGGACGTTCTTCCTCACTACTCACCGCTTGCCCCAACTCTTGGTACTGCCTTTAAAACTGCTCCCGAAGGATCATCGCAGCCCATGAACACAAACATCGGCAATTCTTAATCCTAATAAAACACAATTTAAATAGCACAAATATATATATATATTAACCAAAGTAAATATATCATCATGTGGTAATCTCATCAAACATTAATCATTATCTTCTCTCTTTTTTCTTCTTAAATTTACTTTAGACCGGAAACCCCGCGCCTATTTAGTTAAGTGGGAAGAGAACAAACCCGGAAACCTTTCTACCCCGTGACCCGGAAACCCGCTCCACAATCATCAAGTCAAGTTGGCCATATAAAATATCTTCCTAGTGTACACCTCTTCCAAGGTTGCTACTAGTGTCCCGGAAACCCGCGACACCACCTCGGATACTATCTGTTCACATCAAAATTTATATCGGAGAGCATAAAGCCTAATTGTGTTCATCACCTTGGAGGCCCCAAAGCTATCTTCCCACCTGTTAAGTTATTTAAAATACACACACAATAACTCCTAAATTATTTCTATTATTTACTTATCTTTATATATTCTTATATTATTTTAATTAAATATAGACATAAGGATATTTTGACCTAAAATCTCTTTTGGTATCTTATCTTATTGCGTAGGAGATATTAAATAAAGAAAAAGAAAATCAAATAATAAAAGAAACATAACGTACGGGGATAATATATTGCAATCACAAACAAAAACGTCACGCACGGTTTAATGAATTCCAAATTCATTCAACAAAAAGTGACGCACGAAGACCGAGGCGAAGTAATGGTTTTTCAATAACCAAAAGAAACAAGAGACGCAAGGGAGCAATTGGATTCAATCATATGTATGAATTTGAAGCACGCCGAGGGCAAATCAATTAATCAATTGTATTCAATATGTAAGGAAAGACACGAGTTTTATGTATATCAAGCGCGCATGTGACGAGAAGAAGAAATCTATTTATATTTAATTCAATCACCTAAATCGAAACCCACAACTAACCTAAGACTTCTAGACTTAATGGGATTATGATTACTTATCAAGATATAAAACTAACCTAGGACTTATGGGGATTAGGATTACCTATCAAGATCAAAATTAACCTAAACTCATGGGAATTAGAATTACCTATCAAGATTCATATAAAATTTACCTAAGACTCATGAGATTAGGATTGTCATGTTCATGCGAAATTCCCACATCTACTCATAAAAACATATTAGTGGTTTAGGATTGTCATGTTCGGGGAAATTCCACGATCTACTCATAAAAACATATTAGTGGTTTAGGATTAAAGGAAATACAATCCTATGAACAAATGATTTTTATTGATATGGGGATTAGAATTACCTGGTGCCGTTTTGCTAACCTCCTAGGAGAATAATTGATGAAAGACGGCGAGAGAAAAGTAACGAGTGTTTTTCTAGGTTAGGTTTGAGCGGCTAACTTATATTTATAATTTAAATTTTAGGGTTTTAGCTATTTTGCCCTTTAATTATTCCTAATTAATAAATTAACAATACAACCATTATAAATTTTTAGATTTTGCTATATATTATTATATCATTATCATTATTATTATTATATAAATCTATTACTTTTACTATTATATTTATTATTTAAATGTATTATTATTCATAATAATCTGGGTATTACATTCTACCCTCCTTAAAATAAGTTTCGTCCTCGAAACTTAAAATGATTTTTTTTTTTGGGTCATTACACAAAACCTTTACAATTTTTTGTCAAAATCCTTACTAAACTTGTCAATTTCATTACAAATTTTGTGAAGGCCATTTTATATTTAGTTGATACCATATCTATCTTCTATTGTTCATCTTCTTCTTCCTCAGAGCCAACAACCACTTCTTCACCTTCGCCCCTCTTCCTCGCCAAGGACAACTTTTGTTTTCACCATCGCTAGCAAGCATTGACAACTACTCTGCCATAAATCACCACCAACAACACGATTTCAACCAAAGGAAGATAGAAGCGAGAGAGAGAGAGAGAGCCATTTTTTCTGACGAACCTATGTCCTTACGCCCTCTCTTCTTCTTTCCTCAACCACTATCGACCACCTCCACATCATCGTCTCTGTCTTTATCGCTGGACCTCCATTTTTTCCGGCAACAATAATGATTCTTGACCATCGACCCTCTTCTTCTCATTTTTCTTTCTTTTTTATTTAAAAATCGAGGGCGTAATGTTAAATTCATCAACATTTTAAAATCTCTATTTGATCTCTGTCATCTTTATATCCTTAATAAATGTTAACAAAGCTTTAAGAATTTTGAAATTTTATATGGTATTTATCTGAAATTTTTCCACAAAAGTAATACATATAGTCATATAGAGTATATGGATAGGTGCCTATTTTATGACTAAATAAGACTAAATTTTGGGATATATTATACTAAATCTATAGATATTTAATTTATTTTATATGATGTTCTCCCCGAATCTAATCTAATCATAAGAATAAAAAGTAATCTTCATACAAAATTCACCCATGCCTATTTATTATGTAGATAATATAATTGAAGGAAGGATCTTGAAGGTATGAGATCCTTGTTGGAAATTATGACCTATGAGCAAATCATTGTACTTTAAATGTTATTGTTATTTAAAGTACTTCTCTATTTTGTTATCATATCATTTGCATGTTTATTATGATGACTGTATCCTTGGACGTATAATAAAGATTGCCCTAAATGTCCCTGGTCGGTCATCTATGCAGGAGCAAAGATGAAATAAGATCAGTATGACTTTGATGAGGTATGGAGATACGAATCAAAGTCTTAGGCACTTGTAAGAGTATAAGGTGCTGAACTGATCCACTATGAGAAAGGTGCATGGATTAAGTCATAAGTTTATCTCATGTATAACAACGTCACATTGCCCTTTGACCTGAGATCATCATGGATTCCTACATGAGAGTCGCTGATCTTTGACCTAGTCAAAAGTCACCTTTGACCTTGGGTGATGATAAAGGCTTCATCGGGATTAGTGGTTTTCAATGCGAGAAAATGTGAATGGTCATATGGGATTTGTCCCTCACATTTGTAAAGAGATATTCTTGGGCCCTTGATGAGTGAGTCTGAGAAATGTATGGCCATATCACGATGGAAAGGAGTTTCTATTTCAATTGTTAGACTACACAAGAATCGAGAAAGTAATGGTCAAGAATAGGAGGATGACACTTTCCATGCTTCATCCTTGACCAAATTATCGCGTGACAAAAGGGACGTGGCATGGTTGTATGATAGGTTGTATCGTATCACCATCCTCATATGAATTGGGTAGTCGTAATGTCTTGCTAGAGGCCGCTTGCGACTTGTGGGCTGGTACAGTATTGGCCCGCTGCCAATCTCATATGGGCATACAGGGTCGTACACAATAATAGCCCAACACGAGCAATAATGAATACAACGTTTAATCTAAGGTGGATATATATGTGCATGTGTAATATAAATTCAAAAATAATAATATTATTATTTATATAGATAGTAATATTATTATGTAGTATTTATTTTGTATTTAATTTATTTGATAAATTAAATAACTAAAACAAATAGAGATATCATATCTCAGATTTAATTTTGAAGAGAGATATCATATTTCAGATTTAATTTGAATTGAGATATAGTGTCTCAGCTTTAATTAAATAGATAAATATATGTAGTATTTATTTTGTATTTAATTTATTTGATAAATTAAATAACTAAAACAAATAGAGATATCATATCTCGATTTAATTTTGAAGAGATATCATATTTGATTTAATTTGAATTGAGATATAGTGTCTCAGCTTTAATTAAATAGATAAATATCATATCTCAGATTTAATTTATAAAGATAAATCAAATCAGCTGGCTTTTAATTTGAATTAAATAAATAGATTAAATTAGATCTGTTGGACAGATTTAATTAATATTATTTTAATTCAAATTCGAATTTCAAAATCAATAAAGATTAATTTTGAATATTTTAATACGGCCCATTAGGGTTTGGAAAAACCATATAAGATTATGATCAAGTCGTATTAAAACATATATGAGCTGCGAAAGAGAAACCCTAGAGAGAAAGAGAAGAGACGTAAGACGTTGAAGGCGCTAGCACACTGCCATCAGTGTTGGAGTTCTGTTCGGTGTGGATACCAGTAGAGGGGGTTGATTTGTTTAGTCGGCTCCTAGTGATTGTATCGAACAAGACGCACACGAATACGAAAGGTGCGGTTCTGACTACTTTAATTTAAACGTCGTTGATAGATCCTCCAATGGGATTCGTAAATTTTATTGGATATATTCCTTTCGCTGCGTGTACGAAGCCCAACAATCCTCTTTGATCCTTAATATAAAATATATTTACCTAATTTGATTAGATTAATAAAGTTATTAAAGTTAATTAATATAATGTGTATTTTCTAAAACACCCTAATTATTTTCCTTCCCTTCCATCAATATAGGTAAATTAAAAAAATATTGACAAGCATAAAAAGTAAGTATTACATGTAGAACCAATATCAACTCTCCACTATATATAAATATATTAATAGGAGTGTTACAAAGCATCTACTTCCCTCCTTTCCTTTTAACTTTATATGTATTGGTTCATAGTCATAATAAGAAAATGACGTGTCATATCAAGTTTTATTTTTTATTCAAAAGGTATTTATACTAAAATTGCAAAGCGATACAATACATAAAAAAAATTGAACATAGAATACAAACAAATACAAAGCAAATACAATAAAACAAACCAAATACAAGGAAAACCAATACCACCCATTGAAGAGTTAGGAATAGAAGTAGAATTATAGACTACACTAGCCTTCTGGACATCCAAGATTAGAAGTGACATGAAAAAAAGTGTTGGTTGTAAAACTCACCTTATAAGGCATACCTCCTTATAAGCATTAGTTGCAATTAGGTCAGCTACACAGTTTCCCCGTCTTAAGGTAAAGATCATAGAAAACTCAACCTTAAAAGAAAGAAGGGTCATAATATACTGGAGAACACTTCAGCTTATCTATTCAAACAAATATAGTAACGTCCACCACACATCGAACAACACCATATGAACCCTTCCCTCAAGAATGCAAATCCGAGCCACCAGGTGAGGATCAAATCTAATAACATTGAAACAACCATCTAACCAAGAGGAGTCATAATCAGATCTAGTAGATCTGTTTATTACTTGAGAAGCCGAGAACACCACCACTAAAACCAACACCACAAAAAATGAAGAAAAGACAGACGTCCCCTCCCCCAACGGAGAAGGAGGAAGACGCCGACACAGCAGCTCGCACAAAGCCGAGGAAGAGAACTCTCATCGCTCGAGAAAGATCTGGAGAGGGAGAGGAAAAGCTTGCCCCAGAGGCGAGAGAAAACCACAGCCAACTGAAATCAGAGGGAGGAGGCTGCAACTGGGAGATCTGAACTCCGATCTACCTCTCTGACATAGCCATGGTTGAAAATGATGCTCGCTGGCGATATATGATGGTGAAACATGCTGCTATGAGAGAGAGTTACAGGGATAGTTGGGGAGGCAGAGATGTCAAGAGCTAAAATGGATATTAGTAAGGTCCAGCTTTGGCCCAAAAAGAAACATATATACATGCTTCATTGATTATATAGCTTATAGGGACAGAGATCATATGCAAGGTTCATAAATAAAAAAAGGAAAAAATCATCCTGATCCCACCCTGTTTTACTGGAATGGAGTAGAACCTTAATTTTTATTAGCTTCACCTTAAATATTTTTTTTTTAAAAAAAATCAACTTTGCCCCTATTTAACATCCCATCAAAAAGTCTATACAATAATAAAATAATACATTCACGTGCAAAATTTAATGAATTGACTTGAAACAATTCCTAGGTTACTTTGATATTCCTTTGGTCTTCAATACATGACATATTTACATAATTTAATTAGATTAAGAAGATTAGTTGAGTTAGTTAATATAACATGTGTTTTCTAAAATACCCTAGTCATATTCTTTAATTCATCAATTCCTTAAGACTAAGATCAATTCTTTAAATATGTCTTCTATTAATGAGCGGAGGAGTATAAGGTTTTTTTTAAGTTGATCAAAGATATCTCTAAACTACTCAATACTTAGACCAATTCCTTCCGACTTAGAACGTTGCTACTCCCAACAAGTGAGCTTCCCAAATGCATGCTTTTTAAGCCCAATACAAGTAGAGAACGGCCAGTGGTCCAGTAACTGTGTTAGGGCCTGAGGGTATCATTCCAAGAAAAACGGGTCGTGGGATCGAAAAGCAAGGACTTGGCCCAATAAATAATAGGGAAACACGGGCCATGCTGCCAAATTTGGGCGGTACAACACAGACAATGAGTGTCATTTCGAAGCACGGCATTGGTTTTAACTTTTAATTCAAGGCAGTGTAAAAGTATCAAGGAACTTTGATATGGGTTGAGGACTATTCTTTCATAACGCTGCGAATTAATATTTGAATCTATTATAAGAGTTGTCGGACATTGTCTTGAACAACATTTCCTACAAAGGAGGATACATCTGCTTATTAAAAAAAAAAAAAGAAGCAATGCACAAGTAATTTTTGCTCAAAATGTGCAACGGATTACCAAACCTGTACGAAGTAGAATGTCAGATCCTGTATTGACCGGTAAACCCACCCACATGTCTACCTAATAGGCTAATACACTTTCCCAGAAGCTAACAGTTGTTCACTTGCTATAAATTTCTCTGATTTATTGACCAAAGACAGAGTGGGATCAACATTATTCATGCATGCACGTCAAGAAACGCATGGACTTGTTGATAATACTGGTTTTGAAGTTTTTAATGTGAGCTGTGTTGTACTGTTACATCCACAGATCCTTTTGCAGCAGAACATAATGGTTCATGTTCTTGAAGAGTCGCAATGAATTGAAGTGTCCCCTCAGTGAGTAGTCAGGTGTATTGTACCTATCCAAGTTCCTACAAGTTGACGACGAGCCAGCCAAATCTATAGACTCACAGCTCTTAGCTTCTCTAATTTCTGGCAGACACATACCAACCATAAAATTGTCACGGTATGAGCCTATGAGTATGAGCCATGACAAAAATTCTAGGAAAATTCGAGGCAGGGAAACAAACAAAAGGAAATAATATATACCTGATATATCAAAAGACCATGAATTTAAAAAAAGGGGTCATAAAATCGCCTGATTCTTTAGTGGTCAGAGACTGGACATAACATGAACATGTGACATGATAGAAAGGACACAATTGGGAGTAGAAATCAACTATTTTTTTAAAGTGTGAAGCTGCAACATAATGCAGCCCAGGACCCTCCACTGACAAGCTAAAGAGTACTGTCTCTACTTTATTTAATTATTAATAATGACTTAAATGGGTGGTCAGAAGCTTTCTTTTTTTGCCTTCATCTATATTTTTGCACCTCAAAAGCCTCACTTGCTATGGTACAAAAAAGAAAAACAAAAATCCGTGAAATAATAAAACACCAAAGAGATTCTAAGCAGCTACAAAAAGCAAACCCAAGACATTTATGGGCGTGTTTGAGTTAGCGGTAGGAGTGGTGGCTTAAAAACTATCTGATTTTAAAAAATGCTCGGTGGGAAAAAAGTCAGATTATAGATAATGATTTGTATTTGGATTGATAGTGGTAGAAGTGACGGGCCACGTCAAAAAAGTGAGAAAGTTATGAAAAAAAATTGGGTTAAGTTTTTTTCTTTAACGGGCTTTTTGAGGCTTTTTTGATGTTAAGTCCAGTGAACTTAACGTACAACCCAAACACACTACGTTGAGCTTTTTCTCCAACGCCTATTAACTCTATCGCTAACGCTCCTAACGCTTTCCAATTCCAAACAGGCACTATATTGCCACATCCACTTAATAGCATTAAATAATGAGGGCTAGCCAGTTCATTTTCACGCCCTTTCTCTTCAAGTACTTAGAGCTTTCTTCACTCTCATAAAAAGAGTTGGTTCGTCTTGTTCATCCATGGAAAGCTCAATGCAGCCAATAATGGTGCCTCCGCCGAGAGCTGAAGAGGCGAATCGTTATTCTCATAGATCAATAGAGACGCTTGTGGTGGTTCTGGCAGTGATCACAATAGTGGGTGTGCTTGCAGGAATAGTGGCTCGTCTCTGTGGTGGAAGGCACTTTGGAGGAAATGGAGAGAACGATATTGAAGGTTGGGTTGAGAGCAAGTGTAGAAGTTGCATCGATGGTGGCCTGCCGACGCCGCCGCCACCGGAAGAACCAAAGGCAGCGGCAGCAGGAGGAGATGAGAAAAAGTGAAGACTGTGAGAGTCAGAATTCTAACACTGATCTGTAAGCTAGTAAGTATAGAGCTTGATGAATGTTTTTGGGGAATAAGGGTGAATATTTTATTGTGTGATATATATATATATATTATATATAAGGGGGTAAGGGGAAGTTTACACAGCTTTTAACTATAGTGTAGTACCGTGCTAGTTGTAGAACCTAAGCCATTATACAAGTTTGAGCTGGACAGACTCAACTACTTGATGTTCTTGGTGTTTCAGTTCTACTCTGTTTCATTTTCCCCCTGAGGTATGTTTGGAGTGGAGAAATTGTCATTTTTTTAACTTCTTTTATAAGAGAGCCTTTAATTCCTGGTAACTCAGCAAGGAGATTGCACTGAGAACTAGAATAGAGAGTTCCACTTTCACATGAACAGAAAGAGGAAGGAAAAAAAAAATCTCAGACTATCCAGAAACTATGACAGTCATTTCATTCCAGACTTTATATTTCATCAGTTATTGTATAATTTCCGTGGTCTCTAAGAGGGCAGAGTGGTAGTCAGAAAAATAGGAATATTTTTGTGGGTGTGTTAGTTTCTTAAATTATTTTATAAAATTTTTAATTTTAAATGATTAAGATTTGATGAGTAATATCTTGAGAAAATCACGTTGGGCCCTAGGCATAACTTATGCCATAAAAACCGAAACAAATGTACGCTCAATGATGCTGATGGACCAAAAGCAACATTCTTTAGTGGGCGTTGGAATGTTACCGTTGCAAACTTGCAATTACTAATCACACTCACTTTAGAAAAAAGAACTCGTAAAGGGGTTGCTCAGATTAAAACTGCCGCCACTTTGTGGAAAATATATAATAAGAAACTACTTTTTTCTTCTTCTGTAATTTCAATTGTCCTCATTTAAGACAATGATATTCTAAATGTCGTCAACAACTAAATGTAGACTCCTTTTCTTCTTCTTTTTTTTTTTTTTAACAATATAGGCAAAGGTGAAGCTTGATAAAGGTGTCAAGGATTTAGACTATGGAAATCTAACCCTCAATACATCTAACCATTAAAACTATTAGTAATAGGACCGTTGATCCTTTAAAACTATGTCTAGGCATTTTCTTGAAATTGTTGGAATCAGAACCACCTTAGCATCAATAGCAACGCCATGACCTTTTTTGGCCATATAATCAACACATGAGATGTTTTCTCTAAAAGTATGATGCAACTCTATGTCCCAATCTTTGAACAAGAGATCTCTAGTCTCCCCAATAATGTCTCTTAGAGGATGATCTATGGAGCAATCTCTCATAAGTATATTGATAGCATTTGGAGAATCAGAGCAACGAATTACTTCCTGTAGACCCATCTACTGTCCAACTCTTAACCCTATCATAATAGCATAAATCTCAGCTTCAAGAATAGTATATATAAACCAAGGGATTTATAGAAACCCATTAATTATTCTCTCCGAGCATTTCTTATCACTCCCCCGCAAGCACTTGGTGTTGATTGCATATTGATCCATCCACATCTATGTGGATAGAATTTGCAGGAGGGGGTCCAAGTTTGCTCCTCTATCTTGTCGAGTTGAAAAATCTAATGATTTAGCTTTTGGTTCACAACACTCTCCATGAGAAGATAGTTGCATAGGTGCAGTATCTCCCTGATATCTGTGTTTCCTCCTTGAAATAGAAATTTGCATGTGGTTGTCCAAAGGATCCAGCACCCCAGGCTAAAAACTCTTGTCCAAGAGAAGTTTTGAAATCTTCATTTGCCAAGTTTATGGTTAGTGTTTCGATTGAGCCAAACCAGTGAAAAAATGAGAAAAATAGTTAGGCTTTAAAATTTGTTTCCACAAGTTTCTCGCTCGCTTACAATCTCTAATCATGTGTATCACACTTTTCTCAGTACAACATTGGAATGGACAAACATACTAATCTGTAAGACCTCTCTTAGCTTTGAGTTAATTAGTGACTCATTTCTCATAGGCAACTTACCACATAAAGAATTTAACTTTCTCAGATAGCTGTCATCTCCAAATCCGTGCCTAGAAATTGTTAGTGTTTACTCCTCCTTTGGCTGAAAGATAACAATAAGCTGATTTTACTCAAAAGCAACAATCTTTTGCTGGAATTGCTGCTTTTAAGATAAAGTAGTTTGGGGAGTTATTGGAGGGAGGGTTCATTTTGGTAAGAACATTTTAAATTTCAGGAGGTGAAACTCCTTGCCATATGCTAGTATCCCAATGCCCATTCATTAATGATTAATCTCTAATTGTCTCATCTTCATTTATTAAGGAGTGATTTTGAACAAAAGTTATTAGGGGTCAGCAAGGGGGAGCTAAAGGTCAGACCAGAACTTGGTAACTGCCTCATTGTTAACCTTTTTTCCAACTCTGCTAAGAAATTTATACCATACTTCAACTATTGATTTCCAATCTAAGGAGGAGTTTTGTTTCCTGAAGATATTAGGTATCTGAAAATTACCACAATTATACTTAGACCATAAACATTGTACCCAAAGAGTATCTTTCTTTGTTAGGAGACTCCAACAGAGCTTCATAAGGAATGCTTTATTTTGATGTCTTAGATTTTTGAAGCCAAGCCCCCCTTTCTTTTTTGCTTGAGTAATTTTATCATATGCAGTGAGATGCATTTTTTCACCTCTTCTTCTTGAGACCACAAGAACTTCCTGAAAATCTTCTCTATTTCATTAAAGGTCTGTTTGGTTTGAGGGGACGTGATGGATTTTGCTCCCCTGCCTTTGTTTGGCAACATACAAATTTAAGGAGGGGAAGGAAATTTTTTGAAACCCCCCCCCCCACCAAAAGAAATGGATGGATTTGGAGGGGAGGGGTAATATTTTGACATGGTGTGACTATTATGCCCATGAAATTTTTTAATATTCCTATGATACCCTTCTGACTTTCTTCCTCTTACCCATCATCACTTTAATATTTTGGCGTGGTGTGACTATTATGCCATGAAAGTTATAATTATTTAGTTTAATAATTATAAGTTTATATAATTATTAAACATTCTACAAAATTCAAAAAAATGACTTAGATAAAAATAAGGGTAAAGTTGTCCATATAAAAATATTTTACCTCCCCTCCTCTCTCATCAATCCAAACAAGGTAATATCAAAATCCCTCTCCTCCCCTCTTTTCCTCTCCCTTTCATTGTTGAACCAAGCAGACCCTAACTGTACATATTGAGAGAAGTATTGACTGCATATAGTAGTTGCCAATGATGATGACATAGACTTTATAAGCAACAAACGTCCAACAATAGTCAAAAAATTTGTTTTTCCACATGGACAACTTTTTTCGAGCTCTTTACAAATGGGGTAATACGAGGCTTTTGTTACTCTTTATAAATAATCGGCACCAAATATTTCACTAGATCAACAGTAATTCAAATCCCAAGCAGCTGACTCAGCTCTAATGCTCTATTAAAATTAATTTTTTTGGAGCAAAACATTCAGGGATTTATCTAAGTTAATTCTATGCTCAGAAACTTCATAGAAACTTTGCATTACTTTTCGTACTTCCACCGTTTGGTTCAAGAAGCTTCTATAAAAAGAATGTGGTCATAAGCAAATGAGAGATATAATATATGAGGACTACCTCTCTTCAAATTGAAAGGTTTCCATCGTCAAGTTTTACATTCCACACTCCTCTAGAAGGGGTAAAGACTCCGCTTTCATCTCAATTCCATAGTATGGACATAGAAGTAATAGAAATACAGGCCATAATGAGATCAATAAAATTTCCCTCCAATTTCAAACCTTTAAGAGTATTTTTGATAAACCCTCGATCTAGACTGTCATATGCTTTCTCCATATATATTTTAATAGCCACAAACCCTTTCTTCCTTCCATTCATTCTCATGGATTGAATGATTTCTTGGGCAATTAAAATATTATCACAACTAGATTTGTTTGCAATAAAGCTACACTACTCTTAATTAATTAATTTGCCCATGACCTCTTTAAACCTGTTTGCTAGTAATTTTGTAATAATTTTAATGCTCACATTACATAATGATATAGGTCAGAATTCTTTCAAAGTGGAAAGGTTATCCACTTTTGGAATAAGATCTACCTTGGTCTGATTTATATTGGTCATTTTTAAGTGGTTGTTGAAACATTCTTCAATTAATTCACATCTTTTATCTCCCACGACTTTCCATTGGATCTGAAAAAAGTGTGCCTGAAGCCCATCTAGACCTTGACCTTTAAAAGCTCCTATAACAAATGCGGCATTTTTCATCTCCATCCTGCTTGACATAATGCTTAGCTCATTTGCCTCAACAGTAGGAAAAATTGAGAACCACCCCTCTTGATCCTTCACATTTCCATCACGAGTATAGAGATTTTTAAAGAAATCATGATTCATCATCTTCACTATATCATGCTCCTCTACCCACTTCCCCTCATCATTTTTAATCGCTCCTTTTCTCTGTTTCTTTCTTTTAATCATGGTTGAGGTATGAAAAAACCTTATATTCCTGTATCCTCCCTGAAGCCATTTACTTTTGGATTTTTTTGAACTATACAATTTCTTCTTGGGTTTCCACTTTATAATATTATTCCCAAAAATTTTCTCAAGTTGAAAAAACTTGTTTGCAAATTCATCTTTCTGCTTCTATCAATTCCCTACAAGTGCCAAATCAATTCCTTTTTTTTTTTCTTCGTAAAGTTTCCCACCTAATTCTCCTTCCACTCCAAAACAATTTTTTAAAATTTTCTAAGCCTTCCAACCAATTTTGCTCTTGCCATGCCTCTTTGGTGATAACCTTGAAATCATCTTCTGGAGTTCACGCAACTTGATAAGAAAAGTTTTCTGAAAACCTTTTCTTTGAGGTAAAGGGTTAGAGTTCAACACCAATATCTAGTGATCTGACTTAAATTTAAGCTCATGTGGAATGGTGGAGTTGGGGACACCTTTTTGGTGACATTGATTCATTATGTTGTTGATATAAAAAAAATTTATAGGCACATATATCCTCCTATTTAAGACAGTCATGTTCAAATTAACAACAAGGATTTGAACATTGATTTGTTTTGTTATAAGGGATTGGACCCTTCAGCCCTGCCAGTAAAGATGATTTTTTTTTTTTTTGGATATAAAGTAAAGATGATTTTTATTAAGTTGTGCTTTTTCAAATTGGGCGGTGGCCCTAAAAAAACCTCAAATGGACTGCTTGTCTTCGTTGAATAAAAATTATGGGGCCCAATAAATGCCCGTACTTTTTCCCCCCTTTTGCCAAACCATAGTTTAAATTATATTCAGTCATGCTTCTCTATTTAAATAGTTGGTATGTTCAAAGCTTTCTCATCTTGGTCTCAGGCAAATTGGGATGGGATTTCCATCCTAAAAATTTCAGGATTAGAAAAAAAGTTATATTTGGAATTGGGAATGAGACTTGTCGATGAGCACGATGTATGATTATGCCGGGAGATTCATTAAAGGATTCATACATCCTCTAGAGGGTGGAGATGAATTGAATGCGAGAAATGCGGGCTGTCTTCTTGGTTTAAAAATGGCATGGTCTATAGGCTTCAAGAAAGTCTGGTTGGAAACTGATTCCACGGAATGTTTCCAACTTATTTTCCATGGTTGTGGGGAAGCCCACAAGGACTCTGGCATTCTACATGAAGTTGCGTTGATGTTGGCTATGGACTGGGAAACTAGGGTTACATATGTGCCTCGATCTTGTAATTCCGCAGCGGACCTCTTAGCGAAGAATGGTTTGGAGATACGGATGGGTATTCATGAAGTCTATCGGTAGTCGAGCTCTAACAATGATTATTAGTAGTGATTGTAATGGTGGAACTATTCCCATAGATGGTTAAATGAGGTGTCTCTTTATTATTAAAAAAAATGATTTTTTTTCCAGCTGGGATGTATTGTTAGATTTTTCTACACGATGATGTGTTGGAACATTGGAAGTATCAATAACTTGAGCTTGAGCTGTAGCTGTATGCAATTCCTTATCGTTTTGTAAAGTCATTTTCAAAGCACCAACACGCATTGCTTCTTGTCCTTTATCCACAGGCCTTAGGCTCCTTCATTTTCCAATACTCATTATAACGACAAAAAAAAAAACGTTACAATTTTCGGGAAAGAAATCAGGACTGGAAATTCTCGAGGTCGGGATCAAGGGCCATGACCAGGAACAAGGTTTCCCAATCTCATCCCGTCCCGAAAACATCTCTATAAACAGTGGCAGTTTAATTTAAATGTATTTAATAACAACATGACAAATGCACACTCCAAATTTCTATGATTTTTATAAATAAGCATTACATGATTGAATATCGCCACGAAATTTCTTACGCATATCATTTTATTACCAGGAAATTAGTAGCATATATATAAAAATTAAAGATACAAACTAGATTTAGAAAAGGTAAGCTCAAGATTAAAACAAACATCACATAGAGAAGAACAAAGGTTTGTAAAATTGCAATAGCTTGTACTCATGGATACCAAAACAGACCTCCTCTACAACACGATATTTCAAGATGAATTATGTTTTAGGCCTGAATATTTCCATTTCAAGGTGAAAATACTTCCAAGTGTATTTGGTAGTATTTCAAGATCAAAACACTTCCCATGTCCAAGTAATATACAAATGAGAAGCCTAAAGGCTATTCTTGAAACATTTTTGGGATATCGGTGAAAGATCGGACTTTATAGAAAAGTCGATTGGATAAAAGTTCGATTGTGAAACGTAATTTATGTTTGGATGAGTGGTTGCGTAAGTAGGCTTTATGGAAAAGTCGATTAGATCTGCTTTGTTTGGAATGAAACATAGAGTGAGCTTTTGAGATAATTATAAGAAAAAAATTAAAATTACCAAAAATATGAAAAATACTAAATTACAAAATTTGGCAATGCTAAAATTCATAATTTGATTAAATAAATATTACATAAGTCCATAACCTACTGTATAAGTCCATAAGCTCAAGCTCGTTTGAAATAAAGCTAGCAAAAGTGAGCTTTTGAAATAAGTCCATAAAATTCTCCATAAAAATCGATTGGAGTGGATGGCAGCCAAACAAAAAAAAAGTAACAAAAACACTCATAAGCACTTATTAAACAGTAAATAAGCCTATAAGCTCCTTCTAATAGCTCTTCCAAACAAGCACATTATATGCCACTAGGCTAGCCATTTAAATTCACATGATTTGATTTATCCCTTGTTCCTTTTTGTCTCTTGTCTGTAGCATCCTTGCCTTTTAATCTGCAGTAGGGCAACCAAACTGACAAACTCCACCCACATGTACGTTTGTGTACAAGCACTCATCAATCATCAACATGCAAATTATGGCACACAAAATACATTCCCAGCTTAGTTGATAGTGTTTCCTTAATTGCTTGGCGTAAATCAGGGTTTTTCAATCCAATAACCCAAAACAGATTGCAGTAAAGTACTATCTAGAAACTCCCTCCTCTATATATATTTGACGTGCTATATATATATAGAGCATCAAAAGAATTAGAATATGATAGAAATTGTATTTAACTAATAAAAACATATCATTTTTATTTATGTATTTTCTATTTTCTATTTTTTCCCACTTCCTACCAAATCCAAAGCAGTTGGCTCTATGTTCTGCCCTCTATCTTATAAAGGCCAAATCCTTAGCATCAATCATCTTCAGCAGAGTGTGAATGCGGTGCCATTGTTTACATGATTTCTTCTGCATTTGTCAGGAGGTACTTCACAATCATGATAAGACCAAGTGTAATCGCTAGCTAATCCGCATACCTCTATTTTCTCAAGTTTTTTACTGACAGGAAGCAACACCAATCACATGGGTAAAAGTTGTAGTCATTAGCTAGGACACAACTCTATTTACTTATTCTCCAAAGCTATATAATCTTCATATGTTTGATTCAAATGATAGTCATCGAGAGGTTTCTCCAGCCCACATGTATTCGCTTTAAGGAAAGCTCCAACCCAAAGTTTCATCAATTTTGCCCTCTATCAGCATGAATTGGGTCTCCAAAGGAATATCCCTCCCACAATTTCCCATCCTCTGTTTTTTGAATCAACGAGAAATTATTTACAACTATAAAATGACGTTCGAAGTTCAATCTAACAAAAAAAGCAGATAAAAAACTACATAAAGTTAGATTAACATGCCACAGACTTTATATTCAGCCGCAGAAACATGTCAGCCCGTGTCAAAAGTAAAAACTTCACATTGCAACTGACACAGGCATCCATAGAAAGTATGTGAACAAATTTAACAGTATAGAGACTTCAATAATTTCGCAATTCAAGTTTAAAGAGAGTGACTATGAACTGAAGAGGCATTCAGGGATTAACTCTTCAGCAGATGAACATGTGGCACGCTAAATTAGTTAACTAATTAGGTTTCTTCTGTCTAGATCAAACTGTGACATAAAAATATCAGAAGTATCAATTGCCTGAAGAACTGAGATTAGACCGTTAATAACAACTTCAACGTCAACTTTCATAATAAGTTATATTGAAATTTCAATTGCAAAGTGTAGATGTTGGAAAGAACTTACTCTAAGATACCAATGGGGAAGACATGGAGAAGAACCAACGAACTTCTCGAATATAGAAGCAGTAATTCTGTCACAGAAAACATAGAAACACCAACGCCTCGAAACTGTTCAAGGAGAATAACGAACCGAGCTGACAAGTAACAATTCCCGAGGTACGAGCTTCGAAATCAGCGGCCCTCTGGGCCAGAAAATCCAGATTCACGCCACAAAATTTAACATTCCTAACCATGCAAAATCAGAATCCACAGAAATTTCATCGTAACAAAACCGTGAACGGTGAACCAACTAGATGATCAAAATTGTAAATCTCTCCATAAGATCTTTCACGTTGATCATAAAATGAATCTTCAGAGCACACAGAGGCAGAGCTCAATCAAGTAAAAAGCTAAGAGTACTCTGGTGTATCAGCCTCCATAACTCACCGTTATCCGCCGCTGGAAACGAAGTCTTTGGAAGTAGTAGCTCAGAGAATTCAAATAAGAAACAAAAGCCTTTAAAATCAACTACGAGAAATGTATTTATTCACCTTGCTTATCCCCAGAAACCAGATTTGGAATCAAAAAACATTCGGATCCGATTCTGGAAAAACAATAAACAGATCTAGGGTTTGCATACAGAAGGAGGAAAAGATTAACAGTAAATACTAAATCAAATTGGGAACCAAAGACATAATTTCTTACCATAATCGGCGGGAACAACTCAAGGCACACAAGATCCCTCTCACCGACTGTTACCATTTCCATTTTATCTATGGAGAATCACAACCCTGACAAAAGATGGCGCACAACGAATCTTTCGACCTCTTATGAATAAAGATGAGAAAATCTGACATGGGTCAATACAAGTTTCCATAAAAGGTCCGCGCAATCTCGTCGGAAGCCAAAAAAATATATTCCCCAACCTATTTTCTCTCAAATCTTCGGGCTGCTGTTCAATTTCATCCTTTTAGAACAAAAATCACCGGCACTTTATATTCGTTAGGATTGCGATCCTCCATAAATAAATTGTAAATGTTATGATTGACATGACAAAGAAGCGAATGAAGGTGGAAGATTGCCGGCTCGACAAGCTTGACCCGTTGTGAACTTGCCTTTTTGATCCGTTCTGAACTTGCCTTTTTAGTTTCAGTTTTCTAGTTGGAGAGAGATAGATAGAATAATAATATTTGAATTTATATCATTTCATAACCGTAATCTTACAGTACACTTTGGTCGCCTTAGACGATATAATAAATTTTATAATAAATGATATTATTTTTAAGTCATGAACAATATAATTTATTTTATATAAAATCGACCATAACAGCAAACACACCACCTATTACATCATTTTCATAAATAATTAAACGTTAAAATAAACATAATCAATCTTATTTTCCAGCTTGCCATATGTAATATAAAAAAATGTTTACTTTCTCTTTAGAGCCATTTTAATCTGTCAACCATTTTACTATTGCTATTTTGAAAGTGAAATGATTTTTAATTAACAAACCATATTAATTATCCTGAAAAAAAAAAAACCATATTAATTATAAACATGGTTTTTAGTATGGGATGGGACCTGCAATCCGTTGTTTCAAGGTAGAACACACCACTTGGTCTGAATTCATCTTCATAAGCCGAATATCATTTTTATAGTTTGTAACCCGAAAATGTAAAGATGATGTCTTATTTAATATTTATAGTGTATATAAGTTGAAAAAAAAAACCATAAATTCTGAGAACACAAGTATAAAAAAATATCTTAAACTTTAAAATGCTTTTCAACAGTATTTTCTTTTCCATTCAATTAAAACGAAACCACCTTTGAACAAATCTCGCTGCGCATAAGCGCCACAAGATGAGACATTCTAATTCTGACGAGCGTTAAGGGTATGTTTGGAATCGCGGTGATAGAAGTAGTTTATTTTCAATCTGATTTTTGTAAATATAAGATAAGATAAAAATTAAATTATAAATGTGATTTATGTTTGAGTTGATAAGATAAAATGGATCGTAGATCTTAAATTATAAATATATATACATATGTTGTGTGTGTGATAATTGAAGATAAAATTTAAATTTGATAAAAAAAGGTTAAATTACTATTAAAAATTAAAAACACTCAAACTTAAGTGTTAATAATTAAAGAACTCGTAATGATTTTCAAATCCCGATTATCGTTTGAATTGTGAATTGTGAAAGGTGATACGTTCACGTCTATACAAGGTATTCAAGTATATATGAGTGTGTGTATAATTATTTCCTATTTCTATTTATTTTTGTTTCCATACATATTTATTTTTTTCTTGGATTTCCCTTTTCATATTTTTTTCCCCTCTTTTCTCCTTTATTCTTTCTCCCCACGTGAACTCCCTCTATTCTCTAAACACTCGACAATCAAACAAGCATAACAAGGAACTAGCTTCTCTTTCCACTCTCTTTTTTTCTCTTTCATAAGCTTCTTCTTCCTTCTTTCAAGACAAGTAGCAAGTCTAAAGGTTCAAATTGATTGTGAGAAGCTTTTTTCTAAAAAATTCATTTACAAGGAAAGCTTTTCTACACGCTAAAATAGACTTCCTTTTACTCCTTCCCAACACCTTCACAAACACGTTAATCTTAGAACAGAAAACACATTAATTAATAAAAACCGCCTAATGACATGAAGGTTAATTATTTATTGCAATCGGGAAAAGGTCAAAGAATTTATACACAGGAGGAGGGAGATGAAATGTTGAATCATTACGATATCAATTACGATATTTATTTCCAAAGTATCCATACAAAATAACACAAAGCACAAATAGTTCCATGGTTAATTATTGGTTCTGATATGTTTAGACATTTAGGAGTAATGTGCAAATATTGGCTTGCTATATAACAATATAGTAATGTGCAAAAATGAGTGCGTTCTATAAATGGTTGCGTTTATGACTTTATGGAACTCTATCACTGCCCTCTCTTTCTTTTCTTGTTAACAAAATGAAGATCATCAAACTAAATTTAGTGGCTAAATCATTTGTTGTCTCATCACATCAGTACGTAGTTCTTGTTGTTGTGTTCTTGAGGTCATTCTTTTCTTTCCCGGTCTTAAATATAAAATAAAATTGATTTTTTAAAAATATTAAAAAAAATTAATTAAATTACTTTAATAAATTTAGATTTATCATTTTTTCTCCAAACAATTTTATTTAAGTTATAAAATTAATATATAATACTCTCTTCAGTCCTAATTATAGGACCAAGTTTGTAGTACAAACTTGGTTCTATAATTAGGACCGGAGGTAGTATAATAATACATAAAATATGATATGATTAAGTAACTTATTTAGCTTCCTTAATCTTTATAAAACAAAGTCAATTATATCTTACATCTAAGACTAAAAGAGTATTATTCTTTTTGAAAAGTTTGAGCATGTTGTATTGTGGTAGCTAGTCTTCTTGTAGAGCAGACTAACATAATTGGAATTAAATATTTAATGATTTTTGATAATATTTACACACATGTATATACATATCGGAGGTCTAAGAAAGTTCTATGTCACGCACTGCAAGAAGCGCTGGATATTTTGCGTGCCAAAACACTCTGCATTAAAGGGAGATTTAGACTTGTCAAATGGCAAAGTCTAGAATCTTCTTGAATATTGTAGAGATGTGTACATATTTGTAGAATTGTGTGGAGAATTCTAGAGTCTCTTTTCAATTTTGTAAATATCCGTTATTTTAGGAGAAGGTTAGACAATCCTATAAATCTTTTCAATCTTGGCCAGATTCTAATGAGGTATAAATAAATAAATTTGTAAACCATCCAAGAGTCTTCAAACAATACAAATCATTTGTTGTTCAAGAGCTTCTCTCTCTAAGTTCTCTTTCTCTCTCTAAAAGTTCTCTTGTTCCTTGCCTTTCCTTGCCTACTCGAGGGGATTCGGCTAACTTAGCGAAGATCGGGAGGGGTGATCAAGCTAAGGCCGGCATGATATTTGGGAGATCAAGTCCAAGTCCGTGACATCTGGCTGCAGTTCAAGCTCACTGCAACATCTTAAGCACTCGTTCCCTTTATGTTTTCTTTGCACACACATATAATATATATATATATATATATATATATATAAAATGCATGCCACAAACAAATTACAAAACCATCCTCTAAGTGATCCGCCATAACTTGAACCTGAAACAACACATGAAACGTGGCCCTGTTTTTCGAATGAATGAGAAATTATTTACAATCTAGCTTTAACAAGTAGCAAAGGACAAGTCAAATGGTTCAACTGTAAAAAGATGTTCGAAGTACAGTCTAACAAAGAAAGTGATAAAAGTACATAAATTTAGATAACATGCCACAAACTTTATGATTCAGCTGAGCAAAATGTCTGCCTGTGATAAGGAATTAAATTTAACAGAGACTTCAATTACTTCACAATACAAGTTTAAAGAGAGTGACTATAAATTGAAGAGCGCTAAGGGATTAAATCTTCAGTAGATGAGCATGAGGCACACTAAATTAGTTAACAAATTACGTTTCCTCTGTCTAGATCACCTGTCCAGTTCTATCATTAGCTAATGCGATTTAGTCAAACACTGTGATATAAAAATATCAGAAGCATCAATTGCCTGAAGAGCTGATAGTGGACCGTTAATGACAGCTTCAACGTCAACTTTCATAATAAGTTATATATGATACAAATTTTGAAATTTCAATTGGTGAGCCAAGGAACTTCTCGAAGATAAAAGCAGCAATTCTGTCACCGAAAACATGTTATAAAAAAGTCTTGTAAGTAAAATCCACCGAAACACAAACGCCTCGAGATTGTTCAAGGCGAATAAAGAACCGAGCTGACAACTAACAATTTCGGAGGTAAGAGTTTTGAAATCAGAAGCCCTCTGAATCACAAAATCCAGATTCTCATCACACAATGTAACATTCCCAACCATGCAAAATCAGAATCCACAGAAATTTCATCGTAACAAAACCGTGAACCAACTAGATACTCAAAATTGAAAATCTCTCCACAGGATATTTCACCGTTTATCATAAATTGAATCTTCAGAGCACACAGAGGCAGAGCTCAATCACGTAAAAAGGTAAGAGTACTCTGGTGCATCAGCCTCCATAACTCACCGTTATTCGCCGCTGGGAACGTAGTCTTTGGAAGTAGCTCCGAAAATTCGAAGAAAAATTTAAAATCAAATACGAGATTTGTATTTATTCACCTTGCTTACCCCCGGAAACCGGATTCGGATTTTTTTTTTTTTTTTTAAATCGTATCCGATTCTGGAAAAACAATAAACAGATCTAGGGTTTGCATACAGAAGGGGGAAAAGATTAACAGAAAATACTGAATCAAATTGGGGACCAAAGACATAATTCCTTACCATAATAGGCGGCAACAACTCAAGACACGCAAGACCCCTCTCACCCACTGTTACCATTTCCATTTTATATATGGAGAATCACAACCCTGACAAAACATGGCGCACAACGAATCCTTCGGCCTCTTATAAATAAAGACAAGAAAATCTTACACGCATCAAGTGAAAATCTTACATAAAAGGTCAGTGCAATCTGGTCTGAAGCCAAAAGGACCTCCAACCTTTTTCTTTAAAATCTTTGGGCTGTCGTTCAATCTCATCCTTTTGGAACAAAACTCACTATGATTTATTCTTGTTAGGATTGTGAACATCCATAAATAAATTGTAAATGTTATGTTTACCATGAGAAAGAAGAAAGAAGAAGGGAAGTGGAAGATTATCGTCTCGTCGGGCCTCCACTCTATTTCAAACTAATTTTTTTTTAGTCGGAGAGAAATAGATAGAATGTTTTATAACCTGAGAATTAGATGAAGAATCTAGAATATGATAATAGAGTTGATGATAAATTATATTATTTATAAGTCATGAATAACAATTTTTTTTTTATTTTATTCAACATCGATGATAAAAGCATTTATTAAATTATTTTGAAAAAATATTTGAGCGGGTAAGATAAACAAATTCAAGACTTATTTTTCAACGCTGGCTTTGTCTCCATCAACCATTTTACTATTGTTAATTTTGAAAGTGAAATATTTTTTTAGTTAAAAAACCATATTAGTTATAAAATTGGTTTTAAGTTTGGGATGGGACATGCGATCCGTTGTTTTGGGATATAGTATACCTCTTGGTCTGAATCAGTGGCGGAGTCAGGATTTTATAGTTGTATCCGCACAATTAAAGAAAAGTTTTAAATGCATTAAAAAACAAAAGAATATAGACAAGAAAATAAAAGAAACTTTAACTTAACATAGAAAAATAATAATCAAGATTCAAGAGTCAACTAAACTATTACAATAGAACAATTATAAAAGCATTCTTCGATTCTTAATTCCTTAAAAATATTACATTATATTTTCATCATCAATCTTATCAAACGTATCACGTTCAGCGTAAGTTAGCGTCGTGAGTTAAATCAATAATCACTTATCCGATCATGCAACTTATCCTTAAAAAAATCATTGCGAGAAAAAACTGTTCAATCTTGTGATTCTTCTAGGTAGAAACGAGTCTGCCAAATTTATCAACAAATAGACCATGGATAAACAATATCCTTTCTCTTCTCAACCATCTTCAAAGCAAGGTCAGAAATTGTTTTCAAATTGACAAAATCAGAATAAACTCTTACATCAACAAGAAAAAGAATATCTGCATGCTCATCAAATTCAAAAGGATAGAATCTAGCAAACTTAATCAACTTTTCTTTGTTAAAATTAGCAAATGAATCACAAAGATCAAGACAACTCAAACACTCAAGTAACTTGGTATTGACATTATCAAATCGATCACCCAACTCTTGAACCTAAGTATCTATTATTGTATTAAATAATTCCACCTTATTAAAGTAGTGCAAGAATGTGAATGATTCCAATCTCCGTCTTGATCTCCCTTTAGGACAATAAACATCATTCATATTTGGAATGTCAATATCATATTTATTGGCAAAAATGTTTTTTCTTGAAGCAATTCATCAAAACCATTATCTCTCACCTCTTATAAACGAGACTTGACTACCTTTATTAAACCAATTACATTTAAAAGGTCTTGATCTTTTCTTTGTAGTACTTGTGACAACTCATAAGAAATCCCCAAAATCAATTTCATAAGAAGTAACAAGAATGTAAATTCAAAATCCTCCATGGCATACAAAATCAACCCTGCGTCAGTTCTTGCGAGATCATTTTTATTTCGTCTTCAATAATTTTCATCAAGGAAATTATTGAAGAAAATAATGAGATAACACTTGTGGACAGTAGGAACTGAAATACTATTTGAAACTTGCTCACTTTGAGATTCAGGTTCTGTATTTGTGGGTTTTAGACGTTTGAAATAAGATCGTATCCTTGACATTTTCTAAAAACAAAACACTAAAAAAGTTGAAACAAAAAATAAACAAAGCAACAAGGCACATTCTATTTATATACTTCACTAGGGGGCACATTCTATTTGTATACCTCTCACTAGGGGCACATTCAACATTCAATATAATTTAAGTAAAGTTCATAGCAAAAGAAATCAAAAGAATTATCAAGTATAGATTATGTACCTTATCTAAATAAATTTCAAAAAATCTTTGTTTTGCAGCTACTACTGGGTCGAATCCTTTAACTCCCTTGACAGAGGCAACACCTTCCAAGTAGTTTGGTTCAGGCAACACCTTCCAAGAAGTTTGCTTCGCCTGTAAGGTTTAAAGGATGCAATGAATAATGGATAATACAAAAGGCTTTTTATTCAGTCTACACAACCCAACAAAGCAAGTGACAATGAATATATCCATAGCAGTCTCATTTAAGTAAGGAAGATTGTTCAGCTGCAAAGAATAAGACGTAAGAAGAGAAACTAGAATGACAATGAATATATCCAGAAAACATGACATACTTGATATTTGTCAAGAATGATAAGCACTTGGTCTTACTCAAGATTGTGTTATTATAAACAAACTGATGCTAGTGAATGCAATTGTTTATTATGCAAATACAATTATAAAATCTGCAAGAAAGATAATCAACTAATTTAACAATGACATTTTACTGCTATTTAATCTTGAATGGTAAAACTATAATTGAAAGTTTGAAGAACATATAAGATTAGAAGAAGTTGAAAATTGTTGACTTCTAAAGTAGAAGTTAAGCTAGTTTGTTATCATAAATGGAACTACAGTGTAATAATGCATATAAGAAAAAAACACAAACCTTCCGAAAGTCATGCTCTGGAAAGCTCTCAACCACCTTTGCTCCTGATGAAAAGAATCCTGGTCCAAGAGGACTATATGCTACAATTTCAATGCCAAGTTCTCTAACAATTTTACAAATGCAAAATAAGATGTAGCAAAGCTCAACCCTATTTTTTTTTTTTAAAAGCCCCAGTAGAGAGAAAATATAGATATTATAATTAGCAACTTTAGTACTTCAAACCTCACCTGCAAGTTGGAATTATTTCTTCCTCAACATCTCTTGCCCATAAGGACCACTCCAACTGTACAACGGTTATAGGATGAATAACATGTGCTCTTCTGATTGTTGAAGCTGAGGCCTCAGACAAACCAATGTAGCCAATGTATTTCACTTTCCCCTCCTCAACAAGCTTTTTGAGTTCACCAATCTTAAAAAACATGAAAATGAGCTTACAATTCAGTATCAAATCAAAATATTATAGTTAATGTATTTCACTTTCCCCTACACAGAAGATGATTTGCATGAAGAGAGTCCAAAAGGATGTTTTCCATCCCAAGAATGTAGTGCAGAGCAGTATTTATGGAACATAGAGAACTCAAGGAAAGAAAGTATTAAAATTTTCTTAAAAAGCCTAAACACTCCAAAAGGGAAAGTTGGGAAAAACAGAAAGATAACGAAATTCTCTAAATTCTTGGAGCCGAGGCATTGAGTATTACAATTATAATTATCTACAACAACCCATTTCAAGAAGAGGAGGCAACAAAAGTAAAGTTGATTCAAAACCAGGCACAGAACAAGGTTGTACTAACCTGATCGGCGATCGCCCAAGGTGGAGTTGGAGGAAGGAACGGATGAAGAAGAGTGCAGGGGACAAGATCGAGAGATTTAGATCACAAAGCACTGAACGGAGCTACGGGTACATGAGTGAGGTTAGCCCCAATTTCATTTTTTTTTTCATTTATTAAAAAAAAAAAAAAAAGCTAAAATTTAATGTCCGCACTTGTGGTCATGTGACCCACCGTGGCTCCGCCACTGGTCTGAATTCATCTTTGAACATCATTTTTATAGTTTGTGGATCGGAAATATAGAAATTATTTCTTCTTTTTAATATTTGTAGGGTATTTTAGTTGGAAAAAAACCATTAGTTCTGGGAACACAAGTATGAAAAAATTTCTTAAAACAAAACCACACTTGAATCAAATCTCTCTTTATAGGAACTAGTTTTCATACTAAGCAAAAAGCATAGTAGGGGGATCGTGGCTGTTAGATTTGATATAGACGGTCCATATATGAGTTTTTAAAAAATTGATATTTAAAATAAAATAAAATTAATAAGCACAAAATCTAAAATAAAAATGATCCTTTAACTGTTATTTTTTCAAAAAAATAATATTTTTTGTTTTTAAAATCAGCATTTTAAAAAAACTCAAATTTCAATCGTCCAAAATCGCATATGAATGATCTAGATCAACTTAACTCTCCATACTAATTATAAGCTTTATGCTTAATAGGGAAACTGGTCTCTGCACATAAACGTCTAAAGACAAGACTTCCCAATTCTCACAGCGTTTATCTTAGACTAGAAAGCTCATTAACTAATAAAAAACGCCTTATGACATGGAAGGTTAATTATAAATTGGAATCCAAAAGAGGTCAAGAGAATTTATGCCTAGGAGGGGGAAGATGAAATTGTTGGATCATTAAAATTTTAATTACAACATTTGTTTTTGAAGTATCCATACAAAATTAGAATGGGAAAAATCGGACGGTGCATTTAAAGCTACAACTTCAAGGGGCCAGAGCATATAAATTATAGCTTTTAAATGAAGTTGGCCTTGTTGAGCCGTAGGCTTAAAAGGGTCGGCCTTCAATGCTAAGGGCCAGCTCGTTAGGTTCCATAATTTATTTATTTATTCTTTAACTTGACTTAACCATTTAATTTACTAATTTATATGTATTTTGTATTTGTTATTGAGTTATTTGTGCATTAATTACAAATACATAATAACTATACTTTAATATTACAATTTGGTTTATTATTTATTGCAGATAAAAATTATAGATGTATTCATGACGTGAGAGAAAATATTTTTGATATTTTACCCATGAAATAGAGCATACTATTCGAAGTGAAGCAGAATCAAATGTCTTTGAAATTGATGATAATGGTGAAAAAGATGAAAATAATAGTTATCGTACTCATGTTGCTTAGAGGCAAGCTTGTTATGCTTTGTATGAGCTACTTGTTGACAATAGTTTACTTTTAATTATGAATTAGTAAATGCGTTTGTTTATCGCATTAAGCATGTTGTATAGACATTAATATTCAGAACTTTTATTTGATAAATTATAACTTTAATTGTTGTATTTTATTAAGGGTTAAGGTGCAAAAATACATAAGCTTTTATCCAAAGTGCACCCATAGTAAATCTTTTCGGAGGTGCAAAAATACTCATAACCTTATAAAATCAAAGCAAAAATGCTCATACCGTTAAAAGCGACAAACATCTTAGTGGGACCCACATTATTTAAAAAATAAAAATATCTACAATTTTTAAATTCCTCTTCTACCATTCTCTTTACCAACCCTAAAACTCTCTTTCCTCCTTCATCTTCTCCATTCTTACCAGATCCCAACGGCGGCGTCAAAATCTCTTTGCTTTTCCGTATAACCTATCCCTTCATCATCTTCTGTGGTTGAAGGGTCGAGACACAAGAACGAGGTCGCGAACTCCTTTACAGTAATCCTTTCTAGAACGAGGTCGAGACACAAGACCCAAGTTGAGACCCGGGACCCGTCGAGACACGAGCGGCGGAGACACCACGGGCCCAGTGTGGGAATTCCAATGTTGACTTGGTGGTTCGGAATTTCCACACGCCGAGCATGTAATTCTACGGGCCAACGATGGCGTCGGCGGGCGCGGTGCGTCGCGTTTCTTTGACGCAAAGGTTTTGAAGGAGGCTCGAGCAAGGTTACGGTGTCTTTTCACCCAATTCCAAGGAAACGAGAGGTAAATAATGTAATTAAATTTATTAGAAAGAAGAAGAAAACTTACTTTGTGATTCGGAATTGGGACCGTAATCCTTGTTGATGGTGGAAGAGAAAACATCTATGTTAATCACAAAGCTATCGGATTTCTCGGTGTGTATTGAAATGCATCTATGTGAATATGTGATGCGAAACAGAGATTTGTTTTGGTGGCTCTGTTCTATTCGATTCGGCGCGCCGCGTGAAGAAGAAGACGAAGAACTTGAGTCTTAAAAAAGCACGATCATAAGGATACGTGAGTGGAAATTGTGAGGTGTTGGTGAAGAATGATCCGAAATACAACGAAGATTTCATTTGTCTCGAGGAAAATTTGAAGCAATTATTTTGAAGGTTTCTCTTGCCTTGTGTTGCTAATGGTCTAAAACTAAAAGTGAAAGATCCGATCAATACGGAGGGCGCCGCAAACCGGAGGGAGAGCTACGCCTTCGTTCCTCTCTACCAAGCTCGGTTTCACGGTCTTGAATGATTCCGACGATGGTGGCTCAATGGTGATGAGCTTTTTAGTATATTTTTGAAAATATTCTAGAATTTTGTTGTATCTAATTCCTTAGGTAGATTTTGGCAACTGCTATTTCCTTTGGTGTGTGGTATCGTCGTTGTTCTTGGCTGGAAAAGAGTTCATTGTTCTTCGCTAGAGTTCCAGAGGATGAAGGTTGGGAAGGAGATGGTGTGGGGGCATTTTGGTATTTTCATAAGGCATTTAACGTCTGTTAAGCCAATTTAACTGTAATGGTATTTTTGCTCTGCTTTTATAAGGTTATGGGTATTTTTGCACCTCCGAAAAGCATTTGCTACTGGGTGCACTTTGGGTAAAAGCTTATGTGCATTTTTGCACCTTAACCCTTTTATTAATTATATTTCTTTGAAGAAAAAAACACACGAAAAATAATTTTAATTCATAAAAATGTCTTCCGGCCCTGACCCGCATGCCCAGGCCTTGAAAAACAGATGTTTTTCTTATCCCGAACTTAAAAGGGCCGGCCTTGATTCCTAGCTCTATACAAAACAGAGTCTATACAAAACAGACAGAGAGAATAACTAGATCCATGGTTAATTATTGGTGCTCTGATTCTGATAAGTTTAAACATCGGCTTGCTGTAATAATACAATGTGCAAAAATGAGTGCGTTCTGTACAGTTAGAATGTTAGATTAGCATGCCACAAACTTTATAACTCAGCCGCAGCAACATGTCTGCCCGTGTCAAAAGTAAAAACTCCACATCGCCCATAATAATTTGCAGCAGTCAAGTATTCTTTTACTACTTGAGCAAGTGACACAGGCATCCATAGAAAGTATTGTGCACAAATTTAACAGTAAAGAGACTTCAATAACTTCGCAATTCAAGTTTAAAGAGAGGGACTATGAACTGAAGAGGCAATCGGGGATAAACTCTTCAGTAGATGAACAAGTGGCACGCTAAATTAGTTGACTAGTTGGGTTTCTTCTGTCTAGATCAAACTGACATAAAAATATCAGAAGTATCAATTGCTTCAAGAGCTGAGAGTAGACCGTTAATGGCAACTCCAACGTCAACTTTCAAAATAAGTTATATATGATACAAGTTTTGAAATTTCAATCGCAAAGTGTAGATGTTGGAAAGAACTTACTCTAAGATACCAATGGGGAAGACATGGAGAACCAAGGAACTTCTGGAATATATGTCACAGAAAACATAGAAACTCACCGTTATCCGCCGCTGGAAACGAAGTCTTTGGAAGTAGTACCTCCGAGAATTCAAATAAGAAACAAAAGCCTTTAAAATCAAATACGAGATTTGTATTTATTCACCTTGCTTATCCCCGGAAACCAGATTTGGAATTAAAAAACATTCGGATCCGATTCGGGAAAAACAATAAACAGATCTAGGGTTTGCATACAGAAGGGGGAAAAGATTAACAGAAAATACTAAATCAAATTGGGAGCCAAAGACATAATTTCTTACCATTATAGGGGGAACAACTCAAGACACACAAGATCGCTCTCACCGACTGTGACCATTTCCATTTTATCTATGGAGAATCACAACCTGACAAAAGATGGCGCACGACTAATCTTTCCACCTCTTATGAATAAAGATCAGAAAATCCTACATGGGTCCATACAAGTTTCCATAAAAGGCCAGTGCAATCTCGTCTGAAGCCAAAAGAAAATCTCCAACCTATTTTCTTTCAAATCTTCGGCCTACTGTTCAATCTCAACCTTTTCAAACAAAAGTAACTGCCACTATATATTTGTTAGGATTGTGATTCTCCATAAATAAATTGTAAATGTTATGATTGGTATGACAAAGAAGCTAATGAGGGTGGAAGGTCGCCGGCTCGACAAGCTCTACCCGTTTCACTTTCTAACTTACCTTTTCTACTTTTAGCTTTCTAGTTGAAGAGAGATAGATAGAACGATAAAACTATAATTTATATCATTTCATAACCGTAACCCTAAAAAAAAAGGCCTAGACCGCCTTGGACGTTGTAATAAAATTTATAATTTATAAGTAATACAAATTATTTTTTTATTTTAAATAAAATTGATGATAACAACCAACAGTAAAATAACGTAATATAAAAAAACGTTCGCTTTGTCTTTTTAGCCATTTTAATTTATCAACCTTTTTACTATTGGTATTTTGCGAGTGAAATAATTTTTTTAACTAAAAAACCATATTAATTATAAACATGGTTTTTAGTTTAGGATGGGACTTGCAATCCGTTGTTTAGGGGTAGATCACACCCCTTGTCCGAATTCATCTTTCGTGGATATCATTTTTTATAGTTTGTAACCGAAAATGTAAAGATTATGTCTTATTTAATATTTACAGTGTATGTAAGTTGAAAAAAAAAAAAAAAAAAAAAATTCTGAGAACACGAGTATAAAAAAATATCTTAAACTTTAAAATGCTTTTCAAAAATATTTTCTTCTTTACACGAAACCACCTTTGAACAAATCTTGTTGCGCATAAACGCCTCAAGATGAAAATGAGACTTTCCAATTCTCACGAGCATTGTTCATCTTTGAAATTGCGGTGATAAGAGTAATATATTTTCAATCTAACTTTTACAAATATAAGATAAGATAAATATTAAATTGTAAACGTGAATCGTGTTTGGGTTAAAGGTAGCAGAAATGATTTTTCTTTAAATGAGTTCTTATTTCGATCATTATTTAAAAAATCAATTGAAATAAAAAATGACTGAAAATGACATGAATCTTATTAAATACTACATAAATATATATATATCAGTTGTATATATTGTAATAATTGAAAATAAAAATAAAAATAAAAATTTGATAAAAAATTATTATTATTATTAAAAAATTTAAAAACACTTAAACTTGAATGATAATAATTAACTTGTTATGATTTTCAAATCTCAATTATATTGAATTCTCGATGGTGATAAAGCTCACGTCTATATAAGGTATTCAAGTGTGTGTGTAATTTTTTTTTTTTTTTTGGTTTCCTTTCATATTGATATTTTTCTTGAATTTCACTTATAATATTTTTTCTCTTTCCTCATTGCTTCTCTCTTCGCACGTGAACTCCTCTTTTCTCTGAACACTCAACTGTCAAACAATCTGAGCAAAAAAAAAAAAACTGTCAAACAAACATAACAAGGAACCGGCCCCTCTTTCCTCTCTCTCATTTTTATTTTTTTTTTTTGATATATCTCTCTCATTTTTTCTTTCATAAGCTTCTTCTTTCTTTCAAGATGAGCAGCAAGTCAGGAGCTTAAAATTCGGGCTTCTGCCAGAAGCTTTTGGGCTGTTTGGGATAATTTTGGTAGAAGTGGGCTTTTATTTAGATAACGCCTTCTTTTTTTTTTTAATGTGATTTGTGTTTGGGATAGTGGTGACGAAGTGACTTTTGTTTTAATGGATCTTGTTTGGCGTAGTTTTAAAAAGATAGATGAGATGGAAGATGGCAAAAAAAGGACATGAAACAAATTCATATATATGTTGTACAAAATGTGATAATTTAGGATAAGAATTAAAAATAAATATAAATTTACCAAATAAAATAGTAATATTACCATTAAAAAATTTACAGCTAGGAGACAATCTCATTCTTCCCAAGAGAAATTCCTGGGTTTTACAGTTGGATTACCTATAATTAATAAATTTTTTTACGTGGAACCTATAATTAATAATTGATGCTATGACAACCCCATTTAAAAAAAAAATTGGGTGTAGTTTTCATCGCGTTACTCATTTTTTTAAATTTTTTAAATAGTCTTGATTTATTAATGAGAAAATGTGACGCGCTATAAAATTTTAAAAATTATATTAATAAAATTAATTCATTGGTCAAACTCAAAAACAGTCGTTATACACGAGAGAAACTAAAATTAATTCATTTTGCAAATTGAAAGAGGAGATGAGAAGAGAAGCAGACGAAAAAAAAATGAAAGACGGGAGAGGAGAGAGAAAAGCATGACTTGGGGGAGAGGACAGTCATTTTACATATTTTATAAATGGGGCCCACATATGCAATTAATGGGAAACCAATTAATGGGATGAGAAGCTAAGGGTTGTGGCTTAAAAAAAAAACCTCATTTAACTTTGAAGTCCATTAAATAAAAAGTCATTCCAAACACCCAATATTCAAACTTTCTCTCTTAATGGACATTATCCCATTTAATGGTATAATAAGTCCATTATGTGGTATTGCCAAACAGGTGAAAGTTACATTTATAGCTAACGCCTTCTCAAACACGCTGAAATGTACTTCTTTCTCTCTACCGGACTTTTATACTCTTTGACTGAGCTTTTAATCCTTTCCAATGCAACACGTTGTTAATCTTAGACCATAAAGCTCATTAATTAATAAAAACTGCCTAATGACATGAAGGCTAATTATTAATTGTAGAGCTGGGAATCGAAATTTGGGATAAGGAAAACATCTTTTTTTAAAGTCATTTCGATAATCTGCAGGGGTTGCGGCCTGCTGAGAACTTGAAAATTATTATTCCAAATTTTAACTATTTTTCCTTCATTTTTTTCAAAGAAATATAATTAGTAAATTGCAATCATTAAAGTTATAATCTATCAAATAAATATTATCAACATTAATATTTAAACAATATAAATCATTCAACAAATAAACACATTCATTAATTTGTAATAAAAGACAAATAAACACAAAGAATATGTTTTTTCCTATTTTTTAAAAAAATATTAAATAAAGGAATTCTTTATGTATCTACCGACAAAATGTCTTTTCCTCTTGTAATTTTGTATGTGTCTGCAGATTCCTTCGGTTAAATGCATGATTTTACTTGATGGGTAAAAATAATTATATTTATTTTACACCAAATATATTTATAATTTATTACTTTTATAATATTGTAATACTAAAGTATGTGTTTATTTAATATGAAAACATCTATTCTTTAAAATTTATAATAACTAATTATGTGTTTTAATACGAATAATAATAAACATAAAAAAGGGTTATAGTTTAAATAAATAAATAAATCTAAGTAATTACAAATAAACACATTTATTAAATGGAAGCCTAAGTAATCATTTTTTTTTAAAAAAAAAAAACTACAGTTAAACGGGCCTGCAGGGCCAACACGAGGCCCTACGGGGCCGGGCGGTTAAGCATTAGGCCCTCACAAGGGGCCTGCCTGCGGGCCAATTTCAAATTCGACGTATTTTTCAAGCCCGAGCCCTATAGGCTGGGCTTAAACTATGGCCGGCTGAACGGGGCCCGATTTCCCAGCTCTAATTAGTTGGAATCGAGAAAAGGTCACGAGAATTTATGAGGGAGATGAAATATTGAAACATTACGATATTAATTACGATATTTATTTTTAAGGATAAATACCAATTTTGTCATGGAAGTTTTGGTTTTGGAGCACCCAGAAGTTTTTTTGGTGTCAGTTTTGCCCCGAAAGTTTTCAAATGTTGCAATATTGCCCATTGGTTAATCTTGACAGTTGGATTGATCATTTTTTGTATTATTGAAGTTTGCAAAAAATTTCTTCTAAAAAAAACTTCCGAAGCATATTTGCTCCTTTTTGTAAATTTCCGGGGCAAAAATGATACCAAAAAAACTTCCGGGTGCTGAATGCCTCTTAGCCAATACTCCCATGGCAAAAATGGTATTTAACCATATTTTCAAAGTATTCATACAAAATAACACAGCACGAATAGATCCATGGTTAATTATTGTTGCTTTGGTTTTGATAAGTTTAGACATTGGCTTGCCATAATACTCCTTCTAAATATAGAATATAGTTTATAGTACAAATTACATTATAAAATATGTCTTATATTTACAATCGGAGATAATAATATAATAATGTGCAAAAATGAGTGCGTTATATAGCTGCCCTCTCTTTCTTTTCTTGTTAACAAAAGGAAGATCATCACACTAAATTTATTAGCTAAAATCATTAGCTCTCATCTCATCAGTACACAGTTCTTGGGTTCTGGATGTCATTACTACTCCCTCCAGATCCTAAATATTTTTTTATATAAATATTAAAAAAGCTAATTAAATTACTTTAAAATATTTATATTTATCAGTTTTTCTCCAAATTATTTTGTTTGACTTATAAACTAATATATAACATAAGAATACATAACATATGATATGATTAAGTAATTTATTTAGCTTCCTTAATCTCTATATAAAAAAGTCAACTATGTCTTATATTTAAAAAAGTATTATTCTGTTTAAAAAGTTGAGCAGGTTGTATCTTGGTAGCTAGTCTCCTTGTAGCGTATGCTAACATAATTGGAATCAAATTTTGATAATATTTACACACATATATAGAAAACCCAACAATATTTTCTAAACATGTCAATAAAAATTATTTATACACAATACATATATACTTGTCGTAGTCTACAAATTATTATACGCCAAATCAATATACAGAGGTCTAAGTTGTGCAACCCAATTCCCTGACATGGAAAGCTCTGGCTGCAGTTCAAGCTCACTCCAACATCTGAAGCATTCCTTCCCTTTATGTTTTTGTTCTGTATAGAATACAGATGTTTAGCCGACAGGCTAGTGTATTGATATTGGATTAGATAGTCTCTTCAAGATATCTATAAGGCAGATACCAAAGGGAGGATGATTACTCCAAAATATCTATGAGGAAGATATCGAGAAGAATGTTGGATCATTGTGCACGTATAAGATGTTTAGCAAAAAAGGGGTGAGATGTGTGCACAGTGAGGCTGAATAGTAAATGAGGATGAATAGAGAATGTGCACCCTTTTAGGTTTACCTCCTATTGATAGAGATTACCTTTAAAGTTTGGACTCTTGGGCTTTGTGCGCCTCCCGACCCATGCATCAGCCGCTACACCTTAGGGTTGAGGCCTTTGATTAGGAAATCCCTTGATTATAGTCTTCATTAGGATCTTCCCTTCTGATGTGATTTGCCCCTTGTTAGGCCATAAAGTAACCGGCCTCATGTAGTTCCGTAACAGTTTTCTTTGCATATATAAACACATGCATGCCACATACAAAACCGTCCTCTGAGTGATCGACCATAACTTGAACCTGAAACAACACATGGAACGATGGCCCCTGTTTTTCGAATCAATGAGAAATTATTTACAATCTAGCTTTAAAAAGTAGCAATGGGCAAGTCAAATGGTTCAACTATAAAAAGATGTTCGAAGTTCAGTCTAACAGAGAAAGTGATAAAAGCACATAAAGTTAGATAACATGCCACAAACTTTATAATTCAGCGGAGCAACATGTCTGCCCGTGATAAAAGTGAAGATGTTGGAAAGAACTTACTCTAAGATACCAATGGGGAAGACATGGAAAACCAAGGAACTTCTCGAATATACAAGCAGCAATTCTGTCACAGAAAACATAGAAACACCAACGCCTCGAAACTGTTCAAGGCGAATAACGAATCGAGCTGACAAGTAACAATTTCCGGGGCACGAGCTTCGAAATCAGCGGCCCTCTGGATCAGCAAACCAAATTCGCGCCACAAAATTTAACATTCCTAACCATGCAAAATCAGAATCCACAGACATTTCAACGTAACAAAACCGTGAACCAACTAGATAATCAAAATTGTAAATCTCTCCACAAGACCTTTCACGTTGATCATAAAATGAATCTCCAGGAAACACAGAGGCAGAGCTCAATCAAGCAAAAAGGTAAGAGTACTCTGGTGTATAATCAGCCTCCATAACTCACCGTTATCCGCCGCTGGAAACGAAGTCTTTGAAAGTAGTAGCTCCGAGAATTCAAATAAGAAACAAAAGCCTTTAAAATCAAATACGAGAAATGTATTTATTCCCCTTGCTTATCCCCAGAAACCAGATTTGGAATCAGAAAACATTCGGATCCGATTCTGGAAAAACAATAAACAGATCTAGGGTTTGCATACAAAAGGGGGAAAAGATTAACAGTAAATACTAAATCAAATTGGGAACCAAAGACATAATTTCTTACCATAATCGGCGGGAACAACTCAAGCCACACAAGATCCCTCTCACCGACTGTGACCATTTCCATTTTATCTAGGGAGAATCACAACCCTGACAAAAGATGACGCACAACGAATCTTTCGACCTCTTATGAATAAAGATGAGAAAATCTTACATGGGTCAATACAAGTTTCCATAAAAGGTCAGCGCAATCTCGTCTGAAGCCAAAAAAATAAAAAAAATCCCCAACCTATTTTCTTTTAAATCTTCGAGCTGCTGTTCAATCTCATCCTTTCCGAACAAAAATCACTGCTACTTTATATTTGTTAGGATTGTGATCCTCCATAAATAAATTGTAAATGTTATGTTTGGCATGACAAAGGAGCGAATGAGAGTGGAAGCTTGCCGTCTCAACAAGTTCGACCCGTTGCGCTCTCTAACTTGCCCTTTTTAATTTCAGCTTTCGAGTTGAAGAGAGATAGATAGAATGATAACATTTAAATTTATATCATTTCATAAACCCTGAAAGCCTCGGCCACCTTGGCCACCTTGAACTGCCACCTTTAAATGTTGTAATACAACTTATAATAAATATTTTTATTTATAAGTCATAAACAGTATAATTTATTTTTTATTTTATACAAAATCAATAATAACAGCCAACAGCGTCTTTTTTTCCAACTTCGGCTTGTCATATGTAATAAAAAAACGTTCGCTTTGTCTTTTTAGCCATTTTAATCTGTCAACCTTTTTACTATTGGTATTTTGAAAGTGAAATAATTTTTTAATTAAGAAACCATATTAATTATAAACATGATTTCTAGTTTGGGATGGAACTAGCAATCCGTTGTTTCAGGGTAGACTACACCACTTGGTCTAAATTCATCTTCGTAAGGCGAATATCATTTTTATAGTTTGTAACCCGAAAAGGTAAAGATGATGTCTTATTTAATATTTTTAGTGTATATAATTTGGAAAAAGAAAAACTAACAGTTGACCGTTAAGGTTATTAACGAAGGAGGGGCAAATTTTTTTTTTAAAAAACCTTTTAAGACAAAATTGTTCTTGGGGGTGTGCTTTCGGGGCAAAATGCTACTTAACACTTTATACAAAGTATTCAATTTACATACATATACATACATACACACACACACATATATATATGGATATGATATTGTCACTACCATTTTTTTACTGTTAGATTAGAATCTCATCAAATTTTATCATTTTTCTCTCCTATTAAGATTCTAATCTAACGGTGAAAAAGTGGTAGTGACCAAAAATAGTAGTGACAATATCTTATTCCTCTCTATATATAAATACACACATAGATACATACATACATACATATTTATACATATATTTCTTATTTATTTTTGTTTCCTTTCATATTTATTTTTTTCTTGAATTTCCCTTTTCATATATTTTTTCTCTTACCACCTTTCTTCTCTTTTCCTACATGAACTCCCTCTTTTTTCTGAACACTCAATAGTCAAACAAGTATAACGAGGAATTGGCCCCTTTCCTCTCTTTTTTTCCAATTTCTTAAGCTTCTTCTTCCTTCTTCCTGGATGAATAGCAAGTGATGAGAAGCTTCAAATTCGGGCTTCTGCAAAAAGTAGCATTTTTCGTAAAAATCCATTTATAGTTGACGCTTTCTCAAACACGCTAAAATTAACTTCTTTCTCTCCACTAGGCTTTTATGCTTTTTTTATAAATGGAATAGTATGTCATTCATTTAAATATTTACAAATACAAAAGGTTGTAGAAATACTTAGGCTCATGAAGAGATAAGTTTTACAAAAAGTTTTTGTTAGTGAGAAATTTTTTTGAGTATGGCTAGCTATGGAACTAACTTGTGTGATAATCCCTATGGTCGTATAAGTTTCCTGTCTAAATAATCTATGATTTCTTGCTTCCCATAATTTCCAAGTTATGATGCATAATCTAACCTTCCATGAAGTGTCAGTCTTTGTAGACTTCAGAATTTGACTAAGCCATTGGATAAAATCCCTTCCAAAAAAATTTGTGCTCATATCTGTGGGTAGTATTTTCCTCCATGCTGATGATGCTAAGGGGCAATCCTTAAAAACATGATTAATGTTCTCTATGCCACGTTGACAGAGAGTGCAATTTTGGTCTTGTGTCATCCCCCTTCTGTGGCGTTCGGTATTTGTCATCAATCTGCCCTTTAGGAGGAGCCATGTGAATGTCTTCACCCTTTGTGCCATAGGAAGCTTCCATAGTCTTACCCATTTTCCTTCTGGATTGTTCCAGTTTAGAGACTTTGATGCATGATATGCAGACTTTGTTGTGAATTGTCCAGATGATGTCAAATTCCAATAGCAAGATGGTTCAGTTTGAGGCTTTTATGCTTTTTGATTGAGCTTTTACTCCTTCCCAAACATGCGGTTAATCTTACACCAGAAAGCTCATTAATTAATAACAATCGCCTAATGACATGAAGGTTAATTATTAATTGCAATCGAGAAAAGGTCAAGAGAATTTATGCGCAGGAGAGGGGAGATGAAATTTTGAATCATTACAATATTAAGTACGATACGATATTTATTTTTCAACGTATCCATACAAAATAACACAGAGCACAAATAGATCCATGGTTAATTATTGGTGCTCTTGTTCTGATAAGTTTAGACATTGGCTTGCTAGTAATGTGCAAAAATGAGTGCGTTCTGTAAATGGCTGCGTTTATGACTTTATGGAACTCTATCACTGCCGCCCCTTTCTTTTCTTGTTAACAAAAGGAAGATCATCAAACTAAATTTATTAGCTAAATCATTTGCTGTTTCATCTCATCAGCACGTAGTTCTTGTAGAGCAGGCTAACATAATTGGAATCAAATATTTAATAAAATATACCACCATACATATGATATTTGATAATATTTACACACATATATATAGAAAATCCAACAATATTTTCTAGACATGTCAATAAAAATTATTTATAGACAATACATATATACATGTCGTAGTCTACAAATCAATATACGCCAAATCAATATACATATCGGAGGTCTGAGTTGTGCAACACAATTCCCTGACATGGAAAGCTTCGGCTGCAGTTCAAGCTCACTGCAACATCTGAAGCTCTCGTTCCCTTTATGTTTTCTTTGCATATATATAAATGCATGCCAAAAAAAAAACCATCCTCGGAGTGATCCGCCATAACTTGAACCCGAAACAACACATGAAACGATGGCCCTTGTTTTTCGAATCAATGAGAAATTATTTACAATCTAGCTTTAACAAGTAGCAATGGGCAAGTCAAATGGTTCAACTGTAAAAAGATGTTCGAAGAACAGTCTAACAAAGAAAGTGATAAAAGTACATAAAGTTAGATAACATGCCACAAACTTTCTGATTCAGCTGAGCAACATGTCTGCCTGTGATAAAAGTAAAAGCTTCACGTCGAACAGTATAATTTGCAGCAGTAAGTGTTCTTTTAATGCGTGAGCAAAATGACACTGGCATCCACAGAAAGTGTTGTACACAAATTTCACAAATCAAGTTTAAGGAGAGCGACTATAAATTGAAGAGCGCTAAGGGATTAAATCTTTAGTCGATGGGCATGAGGCGCGCTAAATATCAACTGTCCGGTTCTATCATTAGCTAATGCGATTTAGTCAAAGACCGTGATATAAAAATACCAGAAGCATCAATTGCCTGAAGAGCTGATAGTGGACCGTTAATGACAGCTTCAACGTCAACTTTCATAATAAGTTATATATGATACAAATTTTGAAATTTCAATTAGTGAGCCAAGGAACTTCTCGAAGATAAAAGCAGCAATTCTGTCACCGAAAACATGTTATAAAAAAGTCTGGTAAGTACCATCCACCGAAACACAAACGCCTAGAGATTGTTCAAGGCGAATAAAGAACCGAGCTGACAAGTAACAATTTCCGAGGTAAGAGATTCGAAATCAGCAGCCCTCTGAATCACAAAATCCAGATTCTCATCAAACAATGTAACATTCCTAACCATGCAAAATCAGAATCCACAGAAATTTCATCGTAACAAAACCGTGAACCAACTAGATACTCAGAATTGAAAATCCCTCCACAAGATATTTCACGTTGATCATAAAATGAATCTTCAGAGCACACAGAGGCAGAGCTCAATCACGTAAAAACATAAGAGTACTCTGGTATATCAGACTCCATAACTCACCGTTAACCGCCGCTGGAAACGAAGTCTCAGGAAGCGGTAGCTCTGAGAATTCAAATAAGAAACAAAAACCTTAAAAATCAAATACGAGATTTGTATTTATTCACCCTGCTTACCCCCGGAAATCGGATTCGGAATTTAAAAACAAATCCGTATCCGATTCTGGGAAAACAATAAACAGATCTAGGGTTTGCATACAGAAGGGGGAAAAGATTCACAGAAAATACTGAATCAAATTGGGGACCAAAGACGTAATTCCTTACCATACTAGGCGGCAACAACTCAAGACACGCAAGATCCCCTCTCACCCACTGTTACCATTTCCATTTTATCTATGGAGAATCACAACCCTGACAAAACATGGCGCACAACGAATCCTTCGACCTCTTAAAAATAAAGACAAGACAATCTTACACGCATCAAGTGAAAATCTTACATAAAAGGTCATTGCAATCTGGTCTGAAGCCAAAAGGACCTCCAACCTTTTTCTTTAAAATCTTTGGGCTGTCGTTCAATCTCATCCTTTTCGAACAAAACTTACTATGCTTTATTTCTTGTTAGGATTGTGATCATCCATAAATAAATTGTAAATGTTACGTTTCCCATGAGAAAGGAAGTGGAAGACTGCTTCTCGTCCGGCTCGGCCCGCTTTCAGCTTTAGAGTTGGAGAGAGATAGATAGAATGATAAAACCTAATTTATATCATTTCATAACCCTAAATTTAGATTGGATTTGGCTTCTCTCCTTTTCTTTTCTGGTTCGCTCTCATCCTTTACCTCCTTTATGATTATTGGATCAAGATCTAATAGTCGCATTTAATACTATTAATATTTCTTTTCCTCTTATAAAAGGAAGAGAAGGATGGAAAAGGATGAAGAGAATGATGAATGAAATTAAATGTGGACCATTAATCTTGATCCAATGGTTAAAAGGGGTAAAGGATGGGAAGCAGACATGAAAAAAAAAAAGAGAAAGCGTCCACTCCAGATCAGGGTGTTACAATAAAATTTATAATAAATTATATTATTTATGAGTCATGAACCGTATAATTTATTTTATTTAACATCGATAATAAAAATAATTGTTTTGAAAAGTATTTAAACGGGTAAAATAAGCAAATTTAAGACTTATTTGTCAACATCGACTCTGTCTCCGTCAACCATTTTACTATAGGTAATTTTAAAAGTGAAATGATTTTTAATTAAAAGACCATATTAGTTATAAAAATGGTTTTTAGTTTGGGATGGGACATGCGATTTGTTGTTTTTGAGAAAATAGATCCTCTTATGATTTATTTTTTTATTATCTCTCATAAATTTATCTGGGCTGTTGATTGAGAAGATGCATGAGAAAAAAGTTAAAATAATATTATAACATTTTAGATTGATTGGACGAACATGATTTAAAAATTATAAGGGATGATGCAAGACACGTGAGATAGAGTAGACCTCTTGGTCCGAATTCATCTTCAAACATCATTTTTAGAGTTTGTGGCCCGGAAATATAGAAATTATTTCTTCTTTAATACTTATAGGGTATTTTGGTAGGAGATCGAAAAACCATTAATTCAGCTGGGAATACAAGTATGAAAAAATATCTAAAAATTTAAAATGCTTTTCAACAGCATCTTCTTTTCCATTCAAGCAAAACAAAACCACCTTTGAATCAATTCTCTCAGAACATAGGAACTGATCGATTTCCATACTAAGTAAAAAGCTTAATAGGGGGAGTTAGGCCGTGAGATTTGATATAGACGGTGTAGATATGATTTCTTAAAAGTCTATATTCTATTAAAACAATTATTTTAATCAGTATAAAATATAAAATAAAAATAATATTTTAACTATTATTTTTTTAAAAATGATTTTATTTTGTTAAAAATCACCATTTAAAAAAAAAGCTCAAATTTCAATCGTCCAAAATCGTATATGAATGATCCAGATCTGCTTAACTCTCCCTACTTATTCCCTGCACATAAACGTCGAGACTTTCCAATCCTCATGAGCGTTTATCTTAGACCAGAAAACTCATGAATTAATAAAAAACGCCTAATGACATGGGAGGTTAATTATAAATTGGAATCCAGAAAAGGTCAAGAGAGAATTTATGCGCAAGAGGGGGAAGATGAAATATCTGAAACATTAAAATATTAATTGCGATATTTGTTTTTAAAGCATCCATACAAAATACACAAAATGGATCCATGCATGGTTAATTATTGGTGCTCTGATTCTGATAAGTTTAGACATTGGCTTGCTATAATAATACAATGTGCAAAAATGAGTGCCTTCTATAAATGGTTGCGTTTATTGAACACGCTCACTGCCCTCTACTTTCTTTTCTTGTGAACAAAAGGAAGGTTATCAAACTAAATTTATTAGCTAAATCATTTGCTGTCTCATCATTACGTTGTCCTTGTAGTGTTCTAGTCATTACTATCATTCATTTTGAAAAGTTGAGTATATGTATTATGTGGTAATCCTTGTAGAGCCGGCCAAAACAATTGGAATCAAATATTTAATGAAATATACTACTAATATGATTTATGATGATAACACACACACATATACAGAAAACCCAACAATATTTTCTAGTCGTGTCAATAAAATTTATTTATTGACAATATATTTACATGCTGTAGTCTACAAATTATTATACACCAAACCAGCATATATAATGTATACTTACACACATACACAATATATATCAATAACCAGTCACACACTATACAGATAGGATAATAATTATAGTTTTGAAGCGGTGGTTCTATGGACAACGTGGGGAAACGGATCCAACGTAGGACAAGAGAGCACTTTGACATAAAGCTTTAGGAATTTGTGCTTCTCGTTCTTGTCGGAGGTCTATGTTGTGCAACACAATTCCCTGACATGGAAAGCTTTGGCTGCAGTTCAAGCTCACTGCAACATCTGAAGCACTCGTCCCCTTTATGTTCTCGTACAACACATTCCTGATCTTCACCGTTGACTTCTTCTGCATATATATATGCATGGCACAAACCAAACCAAACCATCAGATAGCTGATTGGTCGCGTTCTTTAACGTTAAATAACCTCGACTTCGCAAAAAGCAAGTGTTGTTAAGTAATTGATTAATTACCTCTTGTTTGCATGGAGTCTTCTGGTCACAGTAGTTCTGATCTATTATTATGGGGTTAGTCACATTTTCCATGGCAATATTTTGAAACTTGATATTGCTTGCACTTCCTGACCCTCCCTGTATTCAAATAGTATAAACCAAACAAGTTAGAATTATTATATGCAAAAATGATATGTACTATATATAAATATCTGTGTTGATAACATAAGAGATTCTTTATAATTTTTTACAAATTTTAAGAGATAATCGATTGTTAGAAAAAGTTCAAAGTAATTACAGGCCAAGTCTTTATTCTAACTCCATTTGTAGTTCCAGAGAGATTAGCTCCATTCACTGTTATTCCTGACACAAGCTCTTCTGCTCCGGTTTCCCCTAAGCTTCCGATACTGTATTATCATTGATAAACAAATTAAAGGAATTAATCATTGGCAATTTTAAGTAGGCTAATTAATATGGAATATTTAATTACATTAGATATTGAAAATAAATTGCATTTAATTACCTGATACCATGGCCAGGTCCGCAAGCTATGTCTGAGGCTAGTAAATTTTGGGTTCCACTCTCTATGGACAAACAATCATCTCCTGAAAACGCATCAAATCAAACACAACAGCGATTAATTTTTTTTAAAAAAAAATAAAGGACTATATATATTTCAAAGTGTGTAATGATTAAATTACTTTATTCAAAGTACATACCTGTGGCTATAACGGAGTTTAAGATTTGGATAATTTTGGTATTGGTGATATGAATTCCATCAGTGTTGGGGCTATCCTCTGGTGCACTCACTGTAACACCAGAAACCTTAACGTTCGTGGATTCTTGAATGTTCACATGGATTTGTTGTGCATTTTTAATCACCAAGTTCTCCACTATCAGATTCTCACACTTATAGAAAGTCACAGCCTGCAAGCACAACCATTAATAATCCGTGTTAATTAAAGCATATAAATGAAATCTTTAAAATTTATCATTTGTTGCAATTAGTATCTGCGTCAGAGTTTATGTTTATATACGTACAGTGGGGGCGCTCTTGCAAGGCTGCAAAGTTATAAAGAAACAGCGAAGAGGAAAAAAAAAATTATTAGTAGATGTTTGAATAAAAATATGAGTGTAATGAAATGAAATGATCATTATATTATATATAGAGAGGGTTCAGAAATATATACGTACAAGACTTGGGTTCTTTTTGCAGGAGTTTCGCCACCATGTGTCTCCATTTCCATTGATGGTTCCACCACCTTGAACTGTTACATTCTGAACACTCTCGAACATGATCCAGTGTTGTGGGTCTTCAGTGTAATCCGATGAGTTCTCTGATGCTTCAATTGTCCCAGAAATCTGATCACACAGTTTCAAAAATTTCAAGTTAGTATAATTATTTTGAAAACTGATTTACTATAAGTATAATCTAGTTTATGCATGTAACTAACCTGGAAAGTAATTCTAGAATTGCAGGGACCTGAGAATCTGACAGGCTTGAGAAGATAGCTATAATTAGAAGGCACCACAAGAATGACGTCTCTTCGAGAAGAACGTGCAGCTTGCCAAGCCTTATTGAAAGCCTGAAATATTGAAAATAATTAACACGCTCCCATTACAGAAAATAGTGTTATTTTTATAAAAGAAAAAGCTTTAAATTCATGTAATATATATATGTGTGTGTGTGTGTGTGTGTGTGTGTATGGTTGTCACTTTAGGTAAGGTACGTACCTCTGTGTCATCAGTTTTACCATCCCCTTTAGCTCCAAAATCATTGACATTAAGCTTGGAAGCTGAAGAAGACGTGACACCCAACTTAACAAACCTATTTAAGCTCAATACTTGTGTGCTTTGCTGTATCAGTTTCTTGGGTGTCCCACCATCATCGATGTTGTTGAGAGGCAAATCACCACCACCGTGTATCTTTAGTGGGTCCTCTTGAGAGGTACCATAACAAGGGACATAAGGAATAATAATGATGAGCAACATTAAGAACAATGAAAGAACATGTTTTTGGAGGGCCATTATCATCATAGGATACGTACGTACTGGTCTTAGAATGTTGTAGGGACAATATATAACCAATAGAGGACAAGGAGATTAATGGGATAATTGAAGTGTGATCTGAGGATAATACTGTGTGGGATGTGTGAGTATTTATAGAGAAAAAGGGAACGAGGAAAGAGATTAATCAACTGATTAGGTGTTCATTCTTGTTTGAACACAAATATTTAGGGTATGAGAGTTTGAGACGAAAGGGTCTCTCAGGCCACCCCTATGACTTTTGTTCCATACCACATCCACTTGTAACGTCCACGAATCTGTCATCTAAGTATATATGTTCTGTTATACATATATATATATAGACACACACATATATATCTATATCTATATATATAACTTGAAACAATACTCAACTTTATAAGTTTAATTAATTAGACCGAGGAGAAAAAACGAGAATATGTGATATCCCTTTGATTATCAAAATAAAATAATATTCTGTGTTATTTTACTTTGTTTGCTTGTTATACTTAATAATGAACAGTTAAATCCCTTTTCTTTAATGATTTAATATTCTTGATTGAGGTAGCTGGCATGTTGATTATTCTGAATTATATCAGAGAGAAACCGGGCACAATAGTAATGGAAATTAATTATTGGGATACTAGACATTTATTTGAGTTGAGATTTCTTTCTTTCTTTCTTTTTTTGGGATACATTGAATTGAGATTTCTTATATGTCGTTCAACGTTAAACAGCACTTAATTGCTTCTAGTTTCTCATTGCACAATAAAGCAAGAGTATTTAGAAACAATACCACGTGATTAGAAATTAAAAGACAAATTTTGCAGTTATCAAACGATTATCAGTTAAAATATCCAACACATACAGAAAGGCACTTGTCATTCCTCGAGTGGCTAGATCATGTTGAGCCATTTATTTACATAGGGTAGCACGTAAACTAGGGTTTCATTCATACATTTCCATAATTCTTAGAAACTTAATAGAACTCAAGTTTGGAGGACATGGGGATGACATTATATTAATAGAGTACGCAAGACATTATAAACTAAGCATTGACTTTTTTGTTGCCTAAAAGTTTTCCTAACCTTCGTTACTATATTAATGCATGCCATAATGAAAGGTATTTAGACACGTGTACACTTTCAAATTTAATCTCTTTCTATGATCTATATATCCATAGAATAATATTATTATCGAAGAGCGTATAAGATATAGTGTGTATGTTTCATCATATTATATCTCAACCTATAATCATTTTAAGGAATGGGAAGAGGAGAGGACAAGAAGGATTTCGATCCACGTGTCAAGAACCCAGAGAAGCCACGTGGCATAAGATGGAGACAACATCCCATGAAGATGGCAATCAAAACTCGAAATGGTTTGGAGGTATGGAGGAGGGGTCATATGGTCTTGAAACATAACTAACTTATCGTCATTAATTTGGAAACTTGGACGTACGATTAAATAAATTAAATGCGTTAAGTTGATCTTATAGAGATAAGAGTTTGGTTTGAGACATTAATCATATATTGGTCAATTTGAGAGCTAGCTTGTTCGTTCCATCATAACGTGATCCTGTTGCATTTTACTTCAAACTGAAATCTACGGTATCTGTAAGAAACCTGTACATTTATACACAAGTGTACGTTTCAGATAGAAAGGAACGTGATGTATGTCTCAAACAAAAAGTAGGCGGCTTGTCCTACAAAAATACCTGTACAAATTCTGATCACACATTAGGTTTAAAGTTACCTCAGCCAGGAAAAAAATAAATCTTAAATTAAAAGCCACATATATTACTTCTACAAAAAAGAGTTTTTAGATTGTCACACCAGATTACAGAGGATAAGGTCTAAAAGTATAACCGGTTGCAGTTTCGTAAATATAAAAAACTGTTTCAACCGGTTCCTTTAATATGAGGTCTAAAATATATTATATAGACTTATTTTTCAAACAACCGATCTAAAACATTAAAAAAATGTCAATTACTTTTTAAAGAAACTTTAAGACCTGTTGTTAATAAGAACCGGTCTAAAAGAAATGATTATCATGAAGGGATATAGGAGGATATTTCTTTATAAAAGAGATAATCCATCAGGTAATATTTATTTGCAGAATTATTTAAAAACTTTAAGGTTTTAACATTCTATTCTTCCTCTGTTCTTAAACAATATTATTGACTGTGAAGCCTTTATTTTTGTTTTTATTTTTGGGGCAGGATCCTTTAGATATACCAAAGGGGCATGATAAAAGATGAATGTTGCTGAATGAGAATTTGATCAAGACATGGATCCTCTGTTCTTAACTCATATTGTATTGTAACTCATTGTATATTCATTTAGTTGTTATCCTAGTATATTCATTAAGAGGACATAACTTATGGTGAATAATATTTGTATTCATTTCCAATAATTCAATTTGTAATTGTTCATAGTTTGTAGCTTACGATAATGTCTTTTAAGTGTTGGATTGGATGGTGGATAACAAAAAAAAATAATAGAGAAAACTTATATCGGATGATATAAATAACAGGTCTAAAAAAAATTAGTTCAAACTTTTAAGATCGTATATTTCATACAACAAGTCTTAAAGTTTGAATTTTAAGACCTGTTGAGTTGAATATCTTGTCTTAAAAGTTACCGATTGCGTGTGTTTAGTTAAATATCCGATATTAGAAGTTTGAATTTTAAGACATGCTATATGATATATCTTGTCTTAAAATTCAAAATTTTTAGACTTGTCATATAATATTACATGTCTTAGAAGTCAGACTTTTCAAATCTAATATAAACGATGTCAGGTCTATATAGTCCGAATTTTTAGACCTAATATTTTATTGGCCGGTCCAAAAACAATTTTTTAAGACCGGTTACGTAACTGATTTTAAAAGTAACTTTTAAGATCACCGGTATCGAGACTGGTTTCAAAATTGGTCTAAAAAATCTTTTTTTGTAATAGTGATATGCTTAATAATTTACTCCCATGTGACATATTAAGATGTTGAAGAAACATAATTGTTTTATTTTTATTTTTTGGTCTGAACCGAACTAATAGACAACTTAATACAAACAACAAGAGCAATTTAATTTAATAAATGAACTTTTTCGCCTAATTAATTTGGGTAATTACATTGTATGGAGAAGGAATTAAGGCCACTGTGTCCGATTCCCTATAAGCATAACCTTCATGTTTGGTCACTCAAATTAATAACTAATATTGCTATATTCATGCACAAGATGTCGTGCACATGCTTGATGGATATAAACCAATGTATTGAGCCTGATGACGCGGACATAAAAGTAGAAACAGAGATCAATCTAAAATCTTCAGCATCCATTGATGGGGAAGGAGGTAGAAACAGAGATCAATCTAAAATCTTCAGCATTTATCAATTGGGAAGGAAGTAGAAACAGATATCAATCTAAAAGGCCACTGTTTTGATATAAAAACCTGGAAGGGCGAATAAGCCAGCCGAGGAATCAGAGAGACAGAGACAGGGAGGAGGAACAAAACTAGACAAGCCCATTCCCGAATTTGATTTGATAGTTTCCTGTCTCGGATTTTAGTTTCTGACTTTTTTGAGTGAACCAAGAACCAACAACGAATGGCAGTTAAGGCGTCGGCCTTCATCCCAAAAGGGGAGGTTTAATACTCGCAGGTTGATGTGAAGGCCTTGTTGGTGGTCGATCTATAAGTACCTTTATAAGTGTTTTTTGAGCTTGGAGGCATACCCTGGCCCTGGTGGATTACCAGTGTATACCCCATCTAAACTTTTTGTTAAAAAAAAAAAAAGGAGGGTTCCAGACTTGAATTATAATTTAACGATGTTGAGAGGAAAATTACAAATATACTTCTTAAAAAATAAACGTGCAAGATTGCCATTTCTCAATTGAGACACAGAGATCCAAAACCTCAATGCTTTGTTAGAAGCCGATCTCTCTCTCTTTTTATTTTTATTTTTTTTATCTCGACTAGTCTCGGATTTAAAACAACTTCATCTCCCACCTGTTTCACAATCTTCTATTTTCTCTTATTTCTTTGTTTTTAAGGTATCAGTAATATCCCCATAAACCCTTGCAACACATGGTATAGATGGTTGGACATATGCTTGGATTGGTAGAAATAAAAGTTACTTGACATTTTTTGTAATCAAAAGATCAAACTTTGTATTGCCATTTGCCAGAAAAAAAAGTTCCGTTTCCTCTTATATTACTATGATTGTATAATAAATCGAAACACAGGAAGGGAACAGATTTCTAAAATATAAAGGCCTGTTTGGTTTGAAGAGAAAGTGAGGGAGGGAGAGAAGAGAGAGAAAAAATTTCTCTCATCTTTATTAAATAACTAATGAAAACTTTTTAATATTCCAAAAATATATTTTCAATAAAAACGAATATTTTTTCATTAATAACAATTTGGTCAATATTCCCCGGGAAAAGTACCAAAATAATAAATTTTTTAAAAAAATTTACCAGGTTGAAGCACTTTCAAAAATAATTCCTAAACTAATGCTAACGCTACTAATGACGTCATAGGGGGTAACGAGACTGAGTTTGTAGGCACCAGTGGCGTGAAAATTATTCACGCCACCTATTCACACCTCTAGAGGCATGAATAAAGTTCACGTGAACAATGTTTACGCCATTAGGTGTCGATCTTCACCCACCGGCCACTAGGTGTCGGGCATCTCTGCGCCCCCCCCCCCCACGCCCGACGTGCCCCCCCACACACGCACGCACGCACGCACACAACCTCACCTTCCCCTCCCATCTCTTTTATTCACTCCTTCACTCTGCAACTCCTCCCTCCCTCCTCCATTTTCTTTCATTCTTTTTCACTCTCACCCACACATTCACACACACATACACCTCCTCATCCTTCCAATCTCCATCTCATTCCCTTCTTTCATGAAGCTAAAAAAACACCGAGAGAGGCTGAGAAACTTTGAGACCTAGAGAAGAGAAAATCACTGGAAGGAGGAAGAAGAAGGAGGCTCAAATTGTCTCTCATTCTTGACTTCACGTTTGCACAGTTAACATTTAATTTTTTTGTTATGTTTATTGTTTAATAATTGGATTTAACTTTTAATTATATACATTAATTTATTGTAGATGCTTAATAAATGTATAACGGTAGGATATAGATACTTAACATTTAATTTTTTTTGTTATGTTTATTGTTTAATAATTGGATTTAACTTTAATTATATACATTAATTTATTATAGATGCTTAATAAATGTATAACGGTAGGATAGATGCCTAACATTTTTTGTTGTTGTTATGTTTAATAATTGGATTTAACTTTAAATTGTATACATTAATTTATTATAGATGTTTAATAAATATATAACAGTAACATAGATGCCTAACATTTTAATTTTTTTTGTATGTTTATTGTAGGGGGTTTGCAGGGGCTGACGCCTTAATAGTGTGAGGAATCCTCACGCCATTAATTCCATTAATATATTTAATGGCGTGAGGAATTCCTCACACCATTAATAATATTATTAAAGGTGTGAGGAATTCCTCACGCCATTAATTCATTAAATAATATTAATGGCGTTAGGAATTTAGTGGCGTGAGGTAGGCGTTAGTCAACCTGACACATCCTGACAGGTTTCTGGCGTCAATGGCGTGAGGATTCCTCACGTCATTATAACGCCGACACACAGTGACGTTACACCTAGTAGCGCCACTAGTCGCGTACTGCTAGGTTACGTAACTAACTGCATTAGTTTGATAATTATTTTCAAAAGTGCTTCAAGGTACATTTTTTTAAAAAATTACTATTCTGGTGCTTTTCCCAATATTCCCCCTTCAAACCAAACAGGGCAACGGAGAAAAATATAGAACTACGATTTAGTACGGATGAGAACTTTTATTCGACAAAAACAAACATGCTATATTCTTGCATGGGTAACTAAAGCGGCTTACAAGCACTATACACTTGCTATCACATCTCACCACCTTTTTTTGGCCGTGTTCACATCTCATTACACCAAGCCACAACCCGTTCCTCACACCTTCATTCATGTAATTTCAAGGAAACCCCTCCTCTGGCCAACCTAACAACACAGTCTAAATGCTAAACATAGATTACTTAGACTTGGATTTGTATGAGCCATCTGTACATTTCCTCAGAAGGAAGTGGGATGGTGAGAGTGACCAGCCCAGTGGCCGAGTCATAGTTGAAATCGGTTTCAGCCTCACCCACAACACACTTGAATGGGCGCTGGGACAAGTACGCTCCGAATCTGCCACTTCCTCTCACTTTGAGGGCAATAGTTGCCGTTGCTGATCGGTTTGAACTGAGAGAAGTGGTCACCTCAGATTGAACCTCACCATCAAATAGTCGTTCTTCTTTGTCACTAGCTTTGTGGATTTCTACCTCCTCAACGGCTCCTCCACTGTTGAACATGTCCAATAGCCCTATTGCTGCAAACAAAATACTTGAAGAAATTTTCTGTGAAACATAACAGCGTTTTATCAGTTTCTACTCTGAATGATCTTGCAGCGCATAATACCAAAGACCAGTCAGATTTATATGCTCCATAATGGAGCCTTACCTTCACAGGACAGAAATGGAATAGTTCATACTCCAAAACTTGCAGTGTCACTGGCACTGAAGCATCTTTTGGTAGCCTAAACACCTCACCTGAAGCATATATCAGATGTTAATTTTGATCATGTTTAAAATGCGAGGTTCAATAAAAGCATATAGGAGAGTGATCATCTCTAATTTTCCACAAGCATTTAAATAATCATACTTGAAAATAAGAAGCCAGCTGCCCAGTATTCAAAATATTTGCATTGCGACGCCATATTATGCCAAATTAATAATACCTGATTTGTAGGAATAAACAATAGTGTCGCCATCCCAATCGCCACCAGCCACTTGGGTGATGAGATCAACATCAGAAGCACGAACAGAACCTGTGAGTGTACCAGGAGATGCATCATGGATCCGGGGCTTCTTCTCTACCTTGCACCAACCAGCACCTTGACAGTTAAATATCCCAACCACTCCAGAGCATTTGTTCAAGTTCCATATTTTGAGCAAGCTACAAAATTGCAATTTAGGTGCATCAGCCTTCAGTTAAGTACAGCTATAACTTCCTAATTTTTAGAGATAGAACTAAACAGACCTAGTCCCATCTCTAGCTGGATCAGCAAAGAGAGAATCACGAGTGGGCCTGCCCGGCAGTTGAGCCCGAAGAACTGATCCATCAGACAGAACCAGCTTCTTGAGAAGTTCAAAATTGTGGTTGCCTGGTTTATCACTGTAAAAGCAACACAAAAACAACAACCATTAATAAAGTGCTCATTTCTTTAGCAATTCATTACAAAAAATATGCAATTTGATATCACTACACCTGACATAAATTGCACATCCACCAACTGCTCGAGCCGCAGCATGGTACTCTGCTGCTGGGTGTAAACTCTGAAATGGTAAAAAGATACTTTCATTAATATGAATAGAATAGAAAGTCAATAAAGGCAATATAGTGAACCCTGAGTATAATGTAAAGGAAATTGCAGAAACTAAAAATATAGAGAGGTTTTCTTCTTACATGGAACATATCCCAGTCAGGCTGCATGAATTCTCCAAGGAATAATGTGTTGTATGCCACGGAAGATATATGGATAGTGTGGGAAGCAGGATCGTGTGGGTAAAAGTCATCAGACACTCTCACAACAGCAGTCTGCTTAGCACTATATATCCCATCAGTGTTGTGACACATACACGCGATACAACCATTATCAGGGAAGTTACGAGCCACAGAGGCCTCAAGGGCCTGATGGTAGCTGCGTGTGAGTGAGACTCTGCCACCATGTCCAGCCCCAAGAGTTTCAATGATGTTCTGAACATCAACTTTTACTCCATCCACTCCACATGAATTCAAGTAAGCATGGAGCTCATTGTAAAAGTTATAAACCTTCTTGGGATGCACTAGACCCAAGCCATGTACAGTCAAGCTGTCCGTGACAATGTCTGGTTGGTTTCCAAGTACGCCAGGAGAATGTACCGGGTATGCTAAGGCAGTGTCATAATGTTCCATGCCATTGGCTGCTGGCTTCACTCCGCCCCAATAACCAGCTAGAGCATGCCATACATATACATATCTGTGCATCAGGAGAGTAAACAAGAAACTTAATTACGCAGGCCACTTATCAGACAATGCTTTTCACATACATTTCCAGATGTGCAAAACAACTTGTGAAAGAGGAAAATGCACCGCCATAAAAATACTCAAATCAATTTAAGGATCTAAGACCATACTTCACATTGTGATGTTGCTTCGCTTCATCTACTACATGCTTCAGGCCTGAATTCTGTTCATTATTCTGAAATTTAGCGTTTTCTTTTATACCAGTCAACCATGTGGCATACCTGCAAAGATTGCATTTGACGAAAAACCAACAAAAAATAGCTTTGGTCAAAGATATAAATGCTTTAAGTGCTCATTACTATTAAATAGTAATAGTAGTGTTTGAATATTTAAATTCTTATTGATGATGGTGTTCTTAATTTAAGCATGGAAAATTGTAGCTGATTATATATTGAGGTCTTACTGTGCTCCTTCTTGAATGACACAGTCCGAGTCCTTTTCTTTACTTTCAATTTGTTGCCAGCCATCATCTATGATAAGGAAGCGTGGAGGTGTGCCACCCTCTGATAAGCTGCAATCATATTGAAACAAGTTTCAGTGTAAGTTTGATCATTAGACATCATCTTAGAAATCCATCTCTTCCCCATTCATCAAGAAGAAAATTACCATACTCAACAAATTTTCTCACTAATCACCTTTTCAGGCCTTCCTCAACACCCTCTGCCGTGACATCAATATAGAAAGCATCCCATGTGCACCAGCCAAACCATTCGAGAAAAGATGGCAACTATGTGAAATAGTTACAAGATCATATAGATATTAACTTGGAAAATTTTGCGGATTCAATAGAAACACAGCAAGGGGGAAGTTCTTACTCTTTTCTTCTCGCGATGAAGGAATGTTTTCATGTGTTTTTCTAGAGCCCTTGATTGACGAACAAAAAGGGGTCAGTAGTATTCAAATGTTTGGCAAGTAAAAGACAGCAGGATAGTGCTAATTAGGAGAGGTGATTGGTGCTTTCCGTATTACGAGTGTGATGGGGGAAACAGAGGTGCCAGATCAGTGACTAAACACACAAACAGAAGGGTAAAGAAAAGATGCCTCACTTGACGGCTTGGTTGATGACTTCAAAGGGGTTTGTTCCAGCATGCATATAGACCAGGTGAAGGCCTTGACTCGTCTCAACAGCATTGTCTCCTGCAAAACCAAACCACACAGCCAGAAAAAAGAAAGGTCTGTTGGGTTCTTTCAATTCATCCTATTTACTTATTCTCCAAAGCTATAATCTTCATATGTTTGATTCAAATGACTGATAGTCATCGAGAGCTTTCCCAGCCCACATGTATTCACTTTAAGGACAGCTCCGCCCGCCCAAAATATCAGAAAGTAAGACTGCTTCAAATTTTGGCTGATGAAATTAGACATAGCACTTAATTATGACGGCGTGGCGGGGTTTAAGGTAGGCTAAATGTATTTTTCGTGGATAAGAGGTACTCACCACTCTCAAGGCAAATCTCTACCTCATTTTTGTCATTCCCTTGTAGAACAGCACGGAATGGGCCTTCCAGGAGAGGAAGCAAGACGGTATAGATGGTTGGGGAATTCTCCTGATCAGCAGCTTCGTCAATTTTGCTTTCTATCAGCATGAATTGGGTCTCCAATGGGATATCTCTCCCACAAGTTCCCATCCTCTGAGTCATCCACCATAACTTGAACCGGAAACAACACATGAAACGATGGCCCCTGTTTTTTGAATCAACAAGAAATTATTTACAACTATAAAATGATGTTCGAAGTTCAATCTAACAAAGAAAGTGATAAAGGTACGTAAAGTTAGATTAACATGCCACAAACTTTGTAATTGAGCTGCAGCAACATGTCTGCCAGCGTCAAAAGTAAAAACTTTACGTCAAACTTTACGTCGCATAACATAGTTTGCAGCAGTCAAGTTTTCTTTTACTAATAGAGCAAGTGACACAGGCATCCATTGACAGCATAGAGACTTCAGTAACTTCGCTTCAAGTTTGAGAGTGACTTGAATTGAAGAGCATTCAGGGATTAAATCTTCAATAGATGAACATGTGGCAAGCCAAATTTGTTAACTAATTAGGTTTCTTCTGTCTAGATCAAACTGTCCAGTTCTATTATTAGCTAGTGCAATTTAATCAAAAATCGAGACATAAAAATATCAGAAGCACCAATTTCAATTGCCTGAAGTGCTGATAGCAGACAGTTAATGGCAGCTTCAACGTCAACTTTCATAATAAGTTATCTATGATACAAATTTTGAAATTTCAATTACTAAGTTATAAAGTTTAGATGTTGGAAAGAAATTACTCTAAGATCCCAATGGGGAAGACATGGAGACTTTTGCTGTGGGAAGCTGTGGCACCAAGAAATGCACCAGCAACAAGGCCCACTCGAGATCCTGGGGTCAGGATAATGTTATCTGGTACCCCAGTCAGTATGGTCTTCCCATGGACAACCAGGTTCCCATCGTTAACGAAGATCTTTGGCGTGACTGTCATCTTTGAACACCTGACTACTGTATCATCACAAACACCACACAGCTAGCTTATCTAAGAAAGATTAAAGAGAAAGAAATCCACAGAATATGAAATTTTTAATATCAAGGATGACAAGTACAAGGGCTCGAATCTAAACTCAGAATACAGGACACAAACAAACGCTCTAAGAAGAAAACGAAGATAAAAAAGGATGACGGGGAAGGAACCAAAATAGAAAAGTAGCCACCGGTAAGATTTAAAATTGTCAGGAAGTTGTGCCATAAAAGCTAAAACGGTAAAAATTAGGGAGTTGAGTAATATAGACCTAGGGGCTTATGACGCAAGCAAAAACTTAGGCGCGGGTTAGTGTGATTGCAAAGTGGCTCCCGTGAGGGAAGAATCAACACCGAGGGCCGTATCGATGTAATCCCTAGCATCATTAGCTACTCAAATTGAACGAATTAGAGGGAAAGATGAAATACTAAATACGTATGGGCTAATTGTCATTGGTGACTGTCGCATCAGCAAGAAAATCTGATACCGCCCTACCGGCGGCGACCATATGTGGTAACATTTGAAGCTTGGGAGTTTTAATGAAAATACAAAAAATATAATTACGGTGACCCAAAAAAAAAAAAAAGGCAAAACGAGCCATTCGTAGGGACCATGATACGAAGCTTTCACAGAAAGCATCAACTAATTTTTGTCTTATGTGGAATCAGTAACTAAAGTTTAAACAAAACACGACAAAAGGGAAATGAAGAGTTGGTGAAGATAGATGGATCAAATGAAGTCGCGAAAATTTTAGAATGACCGGAATACATGAAGCAAGAAATCGCAACAAGTTCAACCCACATGATTGAGATTAAATTGTTGCTCAATATATGAAGTACTGGCTACAGATAATTGAAGGCAAGCCAGGAATCCTGGAAATGGGAAAATCTTGGTGAGCCAAGGAACTTCTCGAAGATAAAAGCAGTAATTCTGTCACCGAAAACAGATTATAAAAAAGTCTAAAATAAGTGCCGTCCACCGAAACTAAAATGCCTCGAAATTGGTGCTCGCGAATAAAGAACAGAGGGAACGAGGAACAATTTCCGAAGCAAAAGCTTCCAGATCCGCGGTCCCCTGGATCACAAAATCCAGATTCTCGCCAACCTATTCAAAATTCCAAACCATGCAAAATCAGAATCCACAGAAATCTCATTGTAACAAAACAGTGAACCAACTAGATACTCAAAATTGAAAATCTCTCCACGAGATTTTTCACGTTGATCATAAAATGAATCTTCAGAGGACACAGGCAGAGCCCAATCAAGTAGAAGGTAAGAGTACTGTGATGTCAGCTTCCATAACTTACCGGTACGAAGTCTTTGCAAGTAGCTTCGAGAATTCAAAGAAGAAACACAAGCGAGATAGTGCGATTCAGAAACAGGGGAGACACAGGAGAGTCAGCAAAGACCTATCCAAGAAGGAATGCTCCTTCTATGAAAGGAAAGCACGGAGCAAACTATCAGTGCAAATGGCTTTGACGTTCACGAATCAGTACTGGGGTGACTGACTGGAGAAAAGGAGCCGGAGAGGGATTTATACCATGTCCAGTGTTAAAGGTCGAGTAACTTTCAATTCGGCATATTCAGATTCAGATTATGACGCGCGGAAGATTCTGTCTGAACAGATTGACAGAAAAGCGTATGGAATGATAAACCAGAGAACAAACAGAGAAGAATTGGATCACAATGTGTCATCGTACATTTAGTCATATAGTCAATATATAGTACAGAGGAGATGATACAGCTGGCTTGTACGTGTGAGACTAGGAGTGTAAAGTGTACAGGTGTCAATATCTAATACTACCTCTGGTCCTAATTATAAGACATAATTGACTTTGTTTTGAGAGATTAAAGAAGCTAAATAAGTTACTTAATCATTTTATATATTGTGTATCTTTAGATTATATATTAGTTTATTAGTTAAACTAATTACTTTGAAAAAAAAAAAAAATAAAAATACTCTAAAATAATTTAATTAGCTTCCTTAATTTCTCCAAAAAAGTCAACTATGTCTTATAATAACTACTTGTTAGACTTCTAACTAATCAGTTGAGCTTGAACAACTTGCGTATGCCAGCTAATATAAAGACCTGATACTTAATCTGATATACTCTAATATTCCTCATGCAAATTGTTTTTTGTTTGAATGATCAATAGAGAAAACATTTAAACGATCACGAAATGGTAGAAACATGTTCTTTCCCAACGGTTTTGTGAGAACATCAGCAACCTGATCATGTGAGGGAACATAGCCAATTTTAATCTGACTTGCAGAGACTTTTTCTCTAAGGAAGTGAATATCAATCTCCACATGTTTGGTTTTTGAGTGAAGCACCGGATTTGATGCTAATGCAATAGCCCCAGAGTTATCACACCAGATGATAGGTATTTCTACAATTGGGATATGCATTTCTTGAAGTAGTTTTATAACCCAGACAACATCTGAAGAAGAATCTGCGAGACTACGATATTCAGCTTCTGTAGCCGATCTAGAGACCACTGGCTGACACTTTGAGACCCAGATGACTGGATTGGTTCCAAAATATGTGCAATAACCACTCACAGAGCGCCTATCTTCTCTGTTGGTGGCCCAATCTGAGTCAGAGAAAGCTTGAACCTGAAGTCGAGGAAGAGGACGAATCAATAATCCATAATCGACTGTACCAACCAGATATCGAAGAATACTTTTAAGACCAATCCAATGAGGGTCACGTGGACTTTGAAGGAACCTACTGAGACGATTGACAGCAAAAGAGAGTTCAGGTCTGGTGTAACACAAGTACTGGAGTTTGCCCAGAATACTCCTATAGAGCGTAAGATCATGAAAAAAATTTCCTTCAGTAGAACACAATTGTAGATTGGTAGCCATTAGTGTAGTATATGGCTTGGCATTAAGAAACTTTACCTCATTAAGTAATGATAATATGTATTTGCGGTGAGACAGTAAAAGACCAGACTGAGTTGAATAAAATTCTATTCCCAGAAAGTAGGATAATTGACCAAGATCCTTTAGGGAAAAAAGGTCACTCATGGCAGAGATGAGTTGCTGTACTTCATCATTATTAGATCCTGTGATCACTATATCATCAACATAGAGAACCAAATAAACAATGTGTTGCTGAGTTTTGCGTATAAACAAACATGGATCAGATTTTGAAGCAATAAATCTCAGACTAGAAAGAGCAGAATGTAACTTGTGAAACCATGCTTTAGGAGCCTGCTTGAGTCCATAGATGGACTTTTTTAATCTGCACACAAGTGGTCTTCCATCTGTATGAGAACAGCCCAAATTAAAACCTGGTGGAGCATCCATATACACTTCCTCTAAGAGATCTCCATTAAGGAAGGCATTATTAAAGTCTAACTGCCTTAATTTCCATTTAAATGTTGTAGCAACAGTAAGCAAAATCCTAATAGTAGAAGCTTTGACAACCGGGCTGAAAGTATCAACATAATCTATACCTGGTGCTTGAGAGAAACCCTTAGCAACTAAGCGTGCCTTTCGTTTTGCTAAAGAGCCATCAGCATTGGTTTTGGCTTTCCAAATCCACTTACAAACTATAGATTGGCGGTGAGGAGGTAGAGAAACTACATCCCAAGTCTTAAATTTAAGGAGTGCATTATACTCATCAAGGGTAGCCTGTTTCCAATCAGGATCATGAAGGGCATCGGCTATATTATTGGGAGGGATAACAGCAGGTGTAACAGAGAAGATTTTTGGTTTATGGATGCCAGCTTTGCTTCTGGTAACCATGGAATGGGTATTTCTGGGTAAACTATGTGTTGCTATCTCAGGTGTATTAGGAGATGTATGTGTTGGTGACTCAGGTGTATTAGGAGATGTATGTGTTGGTGACTCAGGTGTATTAGGAGACGGTGTAAAGGAGGAAGGAATTTTTGAAGAGCTAACAGGAGAGTGAGAGTGTATTGTAGCTGATGAGGATGTAGTAGAGGAAGAAGGTATAGAGGGCAAGGTTGAAGTAATAGTGGGAACATTTGGTTTTGAGACAATAGGATGAGAGATAAGTGGTGACAGGACAGATGAAGGTGGTGAAAGGCTAGTAGCTGCTGTTTTTACAGAATATTGAGAGCCACTGACATGAAATGTTGACTCATCAAAATTGACATGCCTAGATATATACAACCTTCCTGTGGTCATGTCTTTGCATTTATAACCTTGATGTTGAGAGCTATAACCCAAGAATACACACGCAACAGATCTGAAATCTAATTTATTAGTATTGTAAGGTCTTGTGTGAGGATAACATAAACAGCCAAATACACGTAGAATGAAGTAATTAGGCCTTACCCCATGAAGCTTCTCATATGGAGTCATATCTTTGGACAAGGCTTTAGATGGTAGCCTCTTTAAAAAGAAGACAACGGCAGAAAAAGCATCTTTCCAGTAGAACATGGATAGAGAGGCATGTGCTAGTAATGTTAGACCCGTTTCAACAATTGACCGATGTCGTCGTTCAACCAAGCCATTCTGTTTTGAAGTATGGAGACAAGTAAACCTATGTTCAATACCACACTCAGCAAGATATGGTTTACAAGACAAAAATTCTAGAGGTTTTATCATTTACGATTTATAAAATAAGTATGTGAACTAAGACTTCTAAAAAATGCACTTATTATGAGATGGAAGACTAGCAAAGATGTCTTGTGTCTAAAATCCTAGAAGTATCGTGCGAATTCTAGAGGTTTTTTTATTAAATCAACAAACATTAAGTTAAGACATAAACCATCCGAAGTTTACTGGGAAAGTTCAAACACCCTAGTAGAAAATAAAATAATCATGGTATTTTTTTTAAAAAAAAAAACACTAATAAAGCAATTAATGTTGACTTATACATCAAAAAAGATAAAAAATAATAATTTTTTTTGTATTTTTTAGATTTGGTGTTGATGGTTTTGGCGCAATTATGTAACCAAGCTGGTGTCTAATTAAGATAAGCACTGAATTTTAGGAGGATGGCCCAAAAAATTGAAGATTAAGGTTAATTGCGTGTTTTAGTTGGTTAGCCCTGTTAACACGAACACCAATTGCATGCAAGTACACGCACATTATGTTTTTAAAATTTAATCTCAGATGGAATGTCTTGCTGTTTTTTTTCCCCATGTCATCACTAACCGCGTGAAGCATGAAATTTTTATAAAATAAACATTTACATAAGAATGCACAATGTTTATCTATTCTTGGATTAGTGATGAATTTCTGGATTTTGGGTGGGAAAAGACTCGGGATGAAAAGAAGCTGAAACTCGGAAGTAGTCAAAACTCCAGACTTCTGCTCTTGCGGATCATTCTCAGAAGGCCAAGTAAAAGGTTAATAAGTTAATAGAAAATCATTGGGGTTAAGACCTAATTTATAGTATCAGAATAAGTAATATTTAATTATTCCATTTTCTGGTGGATCCGTTTTGTTCACTTTACACTGCTCAAACAACCCCACCAAAGAAAAAGAGCCTGGAAGGAACTGTGCTTTATTGTCAAGATTATTTTAATAATGTAGAGAGGAAAATTACAAATTAATTTTTGAAAAGATTGATGTTTCTCAATTGAGAGAGATCCAAAACCTCAATGCTTTGTTAGGAACCATTCTCATTTTTTATTATCTTGACAAGTCTCGGATTTAAAACAACTTCATCTCCGACTGTTTCACAATCTCTCTTCTTTCTTTCTTTGTTTTGGTATCAGTAATATCCCCATAAACCCCTAGCAACACCGGGCATAGGTGGCTGGACATAAGCTTGCATAGGTAGAAATCGAAGTTACATGCTCCAGTAACTTTTCCTCAGGGCAATCACATTTGTTTTTTCAAACTTTGCGCCGCCTGAAAAAAAAGTTCCCTTTCCTTTTAAAATTTAAATTATTATACTTGCATAATAGATCGAAATAAAGCAAACGAATTTCTATAATTTAAGACAAGGAAAAATATAGTACTAGGATTTAGTACAGATAAGAACTTTTATTCGACAAAAACAAACATGACAATGCTACATCTCTATACTGTTGCATAGGTAACTAAAACAGCTACCCATCATTCTCCCGAATAGTAAACACTAAGCACTTGGTATCACATCTTATAACTTGTTTTTTTTTTGGGGCCATGTTCACATCTCATTACACCAAGCCACAACCCGCTTCCTCACACCTTCATTCATGTAATTTCAAGAAAACCCCTCCTCTGGCCAAACTAACAACACACTCTAAATGCTAACGTAAAATTCTTAGACTTGGATTTGTATGGGCCATCTGTACATTTCCTCAGAAGGAAGTGGGATGGTGAGTGTGACCAACCCAGTGGCTGAGTCATAGTCGAAATGGGTTTCAGCCTCACCCACAACACACTTCAATGGGCGCTGGGACGAGTACACTCCGAATCTGCCACTTCCTCTCACTTTGAGGGCAATATTTGCCGTTGCTGATCGGTTTGAACTGAGAGAAGTGGTCGGTTCAGATTGAACCTCACCATCAAGTAGTTGTTCTTCTTTGTCACTAGTTTTGTGGATTTCAACCTCCTCAACGGCTCCTCCAGTGTTGAACATATCCAATAGCCCTATTGCTGCAAATGAAATACTTGGAGCAATTTTCTGTGAAACATGACAGCATTTTATCAGTTTCTACTCTGAATGATTGATCTTGCAGGGCACAATACCGAAGACCAGTCAGATTTATATCCAATATAATGGAGCATTACCTTCACTGGACAGAAATGGAATAGTTCATACTCCAAAACTTGCAATGTCACTGGCACTGAAGCATCTTTTGGTAGCCTAACCACCTCACCTGAAATATATATGATGGTTAATTTTGATCATGTTTAAAGCGCGAGTTCAATAAAAGCATATTGACGAGTTTCATTTCTAAGTTTGACCGGGACCCTATCAAGTATTTAAATAATCAGACTTGGCTTCTTTACAAAAAAGAAGCCAGCAACCCAGTATTCAAAAAGTTCATGTTCTTCAATGCCATTTTGTACCCAATTAAAAATACCTGATTTGTAGGAATAAACAATAGTGTCGCCATCCCAATCGCCACCAGCCACTTGGGTGATGAGATCAACATCAGAAGCACGAACAGAACCTGTGAGTGTACCAGGAGATGCATCATGGATCCGGGTCTTCTTCTCTACCTTGCACCAACCAGCACCTTGACAGTTAAATATCCCAACCACTCCAGAGCATTTGTTCAAGTTCCATATTTTGAGCAAGCTACACAATTGCAATTCAGGTGCATGAGCCTTCAGTTATGTTTAGACATAACTTCCTAATTTTTAGAGATACAGAACAAACTGACCTTGTCCCATCTCTAGCTGGATCAGTAAAGAGAGAATCACGAGTGGGCCTGCCTGGTAGCTGAGCACGAAGAATCGATCCATCAGGCAGAACCAGCTTCTTGAGAAGTTCAAAATTGTGGTTGCCTGGTTTATCACTGTAAAAGCAACATAAAAACAACCACCATTAATAAAGTGCTCATCTCAATAACAAGTCTTACAAGAATATGCAATTTCATATCACTATACCTGACATAAATTGCACATCCACCAATTGCTCGAGCCGCAGCATGGTACTCTGCTGCTGGGTGTAAACTCTGAAATGGTAAAAGATTCTTCCGTTAATATGAATAGAAAAGAAAGTCAATAAGGGCAATATAGTGAACCCAGAGTATATTGTGAAGGAAATTGCAGAAACTGCAAATATAGGGAAGTTCCTTCTTACATGGAACATATCCCAGTCAGGCTGCATGAATTCTCCAAGGAATAGTGTGTTGTATGCCACGGAAGATATATGGATAGTGTGGGAAGCAGGATCGTGTGGGTAAAAGTCATCAGACGCTCTTACAACAGCAGTCTGCTTAGCACTATATATCCCGTCAGTGTTGTGACACATACACGCAATACAACCATTATCAGGGAAGTTACGAGCCACAGAGGCCTCAAGGGCCTGATGGTAGTTGCGCGTGAGTGAGACTCTGCCACCATGTCCAGCCCCAAGAGTTTCAATGATGTTCTGAACATCAACTTTTACTCCATCCACTCCACATGAAGCTAAGTAAGCATGGAGCTCATTGTAGAAGTTATAAACCTTCTTGGGATGCACTAGACCCAAGCCATGTACAGCCAAGCTGTCCATGACAATGTCTGGTTGGTTTCCTAGTACGCCCGGAGACTGTACTGGGTATGCTAAGGCAGTGTCATAATGTTCCATGCCACTGGCTGCTGGCTTCACTCCGCCCCAATAACCCGCTAGAGCATGCCATACATATACATATCTGTCCATCAGGAGAGTAAATAAGACATTTAATTATGCAAGCCACTTATCAGACAATGCTTTGCAAATACATTTCCAGATGTGCAAAACAACTAGTGAAATAGGAAAATGCACCGCCATAAAAATACTCAAATCAAGGATCTAAGACCATACTTCACATTGTGATGTTTCTTTACTTCATCTACTAGGTGCTTCAGGCCCGAGTTCGGTTCATTATTCTGTACATTCTTCTGAAATTTGTCGTTTTCTTTTATACCAGTCAACCTGGTGGCAAACCTGCAAAGATTAAATTTGACGAAAAATCAACCAAAGATAGCTTCAATCAAATATATTTAAATGCGTTAAGTACTTTTAACTATCAAATAGTAATAATAGTCTGTGAATATTTAAATTCTTAATGATGATGGTGTTCTTGAATTAAGCTTACTGCGCTCCTTCTTGAACGACACAGTCCGGCTCCTTTGCTTTACTTTCAATTTGTTGCCAGCCATCGTCTATGATAAGGAAGCGTGGTGGCGTGCCACCCTCTGATAAGCTGCAATCATATTAAAATAAGTTTCAGTATCTATTCGATCTTTAGATATCATCTCAGAAATCCATCTCTAACCCATTCGTCAAGAAGAAAACCATCATACTCAACAAATTTTATCACTAATCACCTTTTCAGGCCTTCCTCAACACCCTCTGCCGTGACATCAGTATAGAAAGCGTCCCATGTGCACCAGCCAAACCAATCGAGAAAAGATGGCAACTATATGAAATCAACAAGAACATAATTACAAGATCATATGGATATGTACTTGGAAAATTTTGTGGATTCAATAGAAATACAGTAAGGGGAAAATACTTACTCTTTTCTTCTCGCGATGAAGGAATGTTTTCATGTATTTTTCTAGAGCCCTTGATTGACGAACAAAAAGGGGTCAGTAGTCTTCGACATATAATTTCAAATGTTTGGGAAGTAAAAGACAACAAGCTAGTGGAAATGAGGATAGGTAATTCGTGCTTTCCTAATTACAAATGTGATGGGGGAAACAGAGGTGCCAGATCAGAGAGCAAACACAGAGTGAGAGAGAGAGATGGAAGAGATGCCTCACTTGACGGCTTGGTTAATGACTTCAAAGGGGTTTGTCCCAGCATGCAGGAAGACCAGGTGAAGGCCTTGACTCGTCTCAACAGCATTGTCTCCTGCAAAACCAAACAAGAGACCCAAAGAAAAGAAAGGTCGGTTTTATTCTCCAAAGCTATAATCTTCATATCTTTGATTCAAATGACTGATAGTCATCGAGAGCTTTCTCCAGCCCACATGTATTCGCTTTAAGGACAGCTCCGCCCCAAAATTTCAGAAAGTAAGACTGCTTCAAATTTTGGCTGACGAAATTAGACATAGCACTTAATTATGACGGCGTGGCAGGGTTTAATGTAGGCTAAACTAAATTTCGTAGGTAAGTTGTACTCACCGCTCTCAAGGCAAATCTCTATCTCATTTTTGTCATTCCCTTGTAGAACAGCACGGAACGGGCCTTCCAGGAGAGGTAGCAAGACGGTGTAGATGGTTGGGGAATTCTCCTGATCAGCAGCTTCATCAATTTTGCTCTCTATCAGCATGAATTGGGTCTCCAATGGAATATCCCTCCCACAAGTTCCCATCCTCTGAGTCATCCACCATAACTTGAACCGGAAACAACACATGAAGCGAAGGCCCCTGTTTATCAAATCAATGACAAATTATTTACAACTATAAAATGATGTTCGAAGTTCAATATAACAAAAAAAAGTACATAAAAGTACATAAAGTTATATTAACATGCCACACACTTTATAATTCAGCCGCAGCAACATGTCTTGCCGTGTCAAAAGTAAAAACTTTACGTCGCACAATATAATTTGCAGCAGTCAAGTTTTCTTTTACTACTTGAGCAAGTGACACAGGCATCCATAGAAAGTATCGTAAACGAATTTAACAGTACAGAGAAATAACTTTGAAATCCAAGTTTAAAGAGAGTGAGTATGAGTTGAAGAGCATTCAGGGGTTAAATCAACAATAGATGAACATGTGCACGCCAAATTAATTAACTGATATAAAAATATCAGAAGTATCAATTGCCTGAAGTTCTGATAGTAGACCGTTAATGGCGACTACAACGTCAACTTTCATAATAAGTGATATATGATACAAATTTTGAAATTTCAGTTTCAAAGTTATAAGGCGTAGATGTTGCAAAGAACTTACTCTAAGATCCCAATGGGTAAGACATGGAGACTTTTGCTGTGGGAAGCTGTGGCACCAAGAAACGCACCAGCAACAAGCCCGACTCCAGATCCTGGGGTCAGGATAATGTTATCTGGTACTCCAGTTAGTATGGTCTTCCCATGGACAACCAGGTTCCCATCGTTAACGTAGATCTTGGGTGTGACTGTCATCTTTGAACACCTGAGTACTGTATCATCACAAGCACCAAACAGCTAGAATATATCAGAAAGATTGAAGAGAAAAAGAAATCCCAAGAATATAAAATATTTAATATCAAGGATGACAAGCATGGGGGCCCGAATCTAAACTCAGAATACAGAACACAAACAAACGCTATAAGAAGAAAACAAAAAAATTGTGAGGGAGCCAAAAAAAAAGATGACAGGGAAGGAACCAAAAAAGAAAAGTAGCCACCACTAAGATTTTAAATTGTCAGAAAGTTGTGCCATATAAGCTAAAACAGTAAAATTTAGGGAGTTAAGTGATGTAGATCTAGGGGTTTATGACGCAAGCAAAAACTTAGGCGCGCGTTAGTGTGATGGCGAAGTGATTCCCGGGAAGGAAGAATCAACGCCGAGGGCTGTAACGATGTAATACGTAGCATCATTAGCTACTCAAATTGAACGAATTAAAGGGAAAGATGAAATACTAAATACGTATGGGCTAATTGTCATCGGTGACAGTCGCATCAGAAAGAAAATCCGATACCGCCTCACCGGCGAGCATATATGGTTATATTTGAAGGTTTCTAGAGTTTTAATGAAAAATACAAAAAAGATAATTAACTTGACACCCAAAAAAAATATTGAAGGCAAATCGAGTCATTCATTTGAGCAACGATGGACCACGGTACGAAGCTTTCACAGAAAGCATCAGCTAATTTTTGTCTCATGTGGAATCAGTAACAAAAGTTTAAACAGAACCCGATAAAAGGTAAATTATGAGTTGGTAGAGATGGAGGGAGGAAATGAAGTCGCAAAAATTTTAGAATGATCGGAATACATGATTGAGATTAGACTGATGCTTCTTCTGATATGAAATATAGGGGCAAGAAAGAAAATATATGAAGAACGGGCTACAGATAATTGAAGGCAAGCAGGAATCCTGGAAATAAGAAAATCTTGGTGATCCAAGGAACTTCTCGAAGATAAAAGCAGCAAATCTGTCACCGGAAACAGATAATAAAAAAGTCTAAAATAAGTACCGTCCACCGAAACTAATGCCTCGAAATTGGTCCTCGCGAATAAAGAACAGAGGGTTTGACCAAAAAAATAAAGAACAGAGGGAACAAGTCACAATTTCCGAGCCAAAAGCTTCAAAATCAGCGGACCTCTAGATCACAAAATCCAGATTCTCGCCACACAATTTAACATTCCAAGCCATGCAGAATCAGAATCCACAGAGATTACATCGTGACAATACAATGAACCAACTAGATACTCGAAATTGAAAATTTCTCCACGAGATCTTTCACGTTGATCATAAAATGAATCTTCAGAGGAATAGAGGCAGAGCCAAATCAAAGAGCAAGAGTACTTATCAGTTTGCATAACTCACCTGTACGAAGTCTTTGGAAGTAGCTCTGAGAATACAAAGAAGAAACACAAGCGAGCTAGTGCGATTCAGAGACAGGGGAGACAGAGGAAAGTCAGCAAAGAACTCAACAAGAGAGGTGCATTCCAAGAAGGAATGCTCCTTCTATGAAAAGGAAATCACGGAGCAAAGTCACAGAGCAAATGGCTTCAGTGGTCACGAATTGGTATTGGGGTGACTGGAGAAAAGGAGCCGAAGAGGGCTTTTATACCATGTCCGATGTTAAAGGTCGAGTAAGTTTCAAATTTTCGGCCTATTTGGATCATGACACGTGGAAGATTCTGTCCGAACAGATGATGAACTATAAATTCATAATATAATGAGTATTATTAGGAGATGGAAAACTGTCGAAGATATTTTGCGCCTAAAATCGTAGAAGTATCGTGTAAATTCCCCCTTTTTTTTTATCGCGCGAATTCTAGAGGGGACCACTTCAAAAAAAAAAAAAGTACCGACACTGTTGTTTTTTTTATTAAACCTTCAAACATTAAGGTAAACTAACATAAACCATTTGAAGTTTAGTGGGAAAATTCCAAAACCTATTAAAAAATAAAATAATGATGGTAATTTATTAAAAAAAACCCCTAGTAAAGTAATCAATTTTGACTTATATATAACACATAAGAAAAGATGATTTTTTTTTTAAAAAAAAATAATTTTGTATTTATAAAACTTCAAATAAAATCAACATTTGTAGGGTCTGGGCCTATTTTGTGTTGATAGTTTTGGCACAATTATTTAACCAAGGTAGTGTTAAATTAAGATAAGCATGCACTACATTTTGGAGGATGGTCAAAAAAAAAAAAAATTGAGGAGAGGTTAATTGCGTATTTTGGTTGGTTAGCGGTGTTAACACGAACACCAACATTTAAAAAAAAGTGATGATATACTCGCAATTGATAAGAATGCGCAGAAATAAATATTGAAAAAAGTGATGATATAGTGGGAATTGATAAGAATGCGCACATGCAATGTTTATCCACTTACCAGTATCTATTTTTGGATTAAAAAATCATTAATTTGGGGGGAAAAAAAGACTTGGTATGAAAGTAGGAGGTATAGTCACATGCATCAACCCAAGTTGATCCCAGAAAATATCAGAAGCGACAGAGAAATTCCCAGTTGCATTGCTTATTCCCCTGCCTTATATATACGTATAATGCCTCGGTTTGCAATTTCGATGAATTTAATTGCCTGGAATATGCGACCTCATCCAAGCGGGGCAGCAAATTGACTTTTTTAGTAATCGACGTGGGCCCCATGCATGTAGAACTGATTTTACCATCTCACCCTCACATCCATATGCATTTTAAATTTCCATGTTTTCGTAATATTTTTTTTTTTGGAGAATTAAAGCAAAATATCACGAAAAACATGTATATCTGGAATAATCCACGACTATGACCAATGACCATGTAGTCACACGGCATGCAATGGCTTCACTTGTATCATCCTTCACTTTTCTGCTAAACCAAACAGATCGACCATAAAAATATAGGGGTTGGCTACATACGGTTCTTTCTTCTTTCCATCCACTTCCCAATCGTTGGATTAAAATCTTAATCGCTCAAATCTAATATTTTATAAAAGATTATTTTTATATAAAAATAATATTTTTATAAAAGATTAAATCAACCGCTTGATTTTAATCCAACTACCGATTAATCGAGAGATGGGAGCCACTCCAAAAAAGATAAGTTATATATACTATAGTACATGCAAATGAACTGATTCATGAACTGCTATGGTGGGACCTACATGCAGCCTTATTATTCACATTCACGAGGAGATCGACGAATTATCCTTGGAACGCTGAATTTTGTTGCTACTAGTCAATAAGTGATATCCATGAATATGTTAGGATACAGTGGTAGAGTTAGGATTTTTTTTGTTTATGTTTGGATAATTAGTAAGAAGAATTTGCCCAAATATTTTTTTTATGGAAAGTTGATATTCTTTCACCAAAGGTAAACAAACAACTAATCAACATGATTATATAGATTGCTCATCTTCAAAGTCACAATCAACTTTTAAAGCAAGTAACAATTTGCAAAAGACATATTCTCTCTTATTTCACTACTAGCATACAAATAAAGATCCAAAAAATAACATGGCAAAATGCCAATACATTCCAGAATTGGGAGGATAGAAGGATTACCTAACTTGGTCCCAACTAAAATAATTGGATACTATAAAAAAAAAATGTTCATTTGTAGCGGTTAAAATAAACGACACTACAAATTTGTAGCGGTATCAAGTGGCGCGCTACTTCGTGAACGACATTTGTAGCGGTTATAACAAACAGACCGCTACAAAATATGGCGCCAAATTTGTGGCGATCTATCTAGCCTCACTGGGGCTTCTCTTCCCAAAATCTTAAGATGCCCTCTCAATACTTAAATAAGTGAGACACAACCTCAAATTATGAAACATCCAAAGAACATTATTTTTCACAAAGAACAATTAGGAACTTTCCCTTTTTTCATTTTCCTGCTCTTTTCCTTCTTTCTTATTTTTTTCCTGTATTTTCTTCTTATAATATAGGAATACATACAATAGGAAATTATATTTCCTATAATTTGGGCATTCCTTCATATAGGAAGGGAGCCAAAAAAAAAAACCCAATCCATCCATGTTGGATAAATAACTTTGTAAATTATTTAGACGCAACATGAACCAATTAAATCCTTTTGCCATATATATCGAGCAAACACGTCGTACAGGTCCATGAAATAATTTATTTATATTTTATATTATTTTCACTGTCAATGATGTCACGACTTTGGTTGGACGATGATCATAAAAATCTTCCTGGCCGGGGACCCCACCTCATCAATTAATTAACTGACAGAGTAGAATTAGCTTAATTTCAAGCTTAAAATTATAAGCAACGTAACTGATGATGATAGCCGAAAACAAAGGAGACAATAATGTAATTAAGTCAATACCAAAACTCCAATCATTTAATTGGTGTTTAATATTTTTAAATATCCATGTTACATCAGCCTTTTTAATTAATGAGCGATCTAGTGAAGGATTTATGTCATTTTTGTCTCCATTATATATTTAAAAACAGAGACAACTTATGAAGTCCTAATCTCGAACGGAAAAGGCGGCTGAGTGCATGCAAGTGAATTTTGGTGCATTGCATGTGGGGTTCCGCTTCAGCTTGCGTGTACGAATTGGTATATAAATAAGTAAATGAATAAATTATCATGTCCTCTTCTGACACGTGTCATTTTCTTATGCTCCAACACATGTGCCCCCTTGACGGGTCAAACATTTCCACATTGCAAACTCTGAATATAACTAAGCGGAGGTTGTGGGTTCAATTCTAATACATGGTCCTCTGTAGAATTTTCACACATTTCTTGATTGAATTTTGACGGTGACAAAAAAAACGATTTTATCACGTAAAAAAATAAAGGAGATGCATTTTTTTTAAAAAAAAAAATGCATATTCACTTTTAATATATTTTTCCCCCTCTTTTAGTAGCCCTCTCAAATAAACGCTGCCTTAATGGAAATAAGTATCATGATTCATATAGAATAAATAAGGAATAATGGAAGTAGTAGATATATTAAATCGATTGTGTGATTGAAAGTAAGGAGTAATTACAGAGAGGAATCCACATGTGGTGCTTATAGTTAGGTGCTTATACCTCTAATTAGAGGTATAAACAATTTTTTTTTTTTTTAAATTTTTTATATATTGTATTTATTTAGATTTAAATCATATATGCTTTTTCGAGATGTTTTTTACCCGCATCTCAAATTAATTAATTCACAGTTCTGTATTTATCATAACACCAGGTATTATGAAAATTAATTAATTTGAGATACTTTGCAAAAAAAATATCTCGAAAAACATTATATGATTTAAAACTAACTAAATACAATATATATAAAAATCAAAAAAAAAAAAAAATTGTTTATACATTTAATTGTATGATAAAGACCTAACTATAAAGACCACACGTAGACCCTTACAGAGAGGCCAAAATGGATGGACGAGAAAGGAGTGACGTGGCTGGATGTGGCAAAAATGGGTGCATTTACAAATCTTGGATTATTGCCTTAATCATTGTTGTTTACGTCTCCTTCCACCTGGCTCATGGGACACCCACTAATATTATTCAACTAGTTCCTAAATATAAAATATAATTTATATTATGAATTATGTTCTATATTTAAATCAGGAGGTAATATAATTTATAATTGTTGTTTCCAATGTATTGAATAGGTAGAAATTGAATATACAGTAAACAGAATAGCATAACAAAAATCTGTATTATTTAAATAGCACATACAGATAGCATACAACAAGTCTGTATAATACGGAAAAAAACTAAAAACGAACTCACAAGACTGCCGAATATGGTAATGAACAATGCAAGAATCTGAGCCCAACTTACGTTGTGTCCTTAAGACAATTTTGCTCCCTCAATACGGATGCCGAAGGTTTCTGAGCAATTGTCTCCCAAGATAGAGCGGATTATTCGTTTCCAGAAAGATGACGCTATCAATCTGAAGCCCAAGCGAATCCAACGAGTTTGCTTTCGGAACACACATAATGTTTTGTATATGCAGAAAGAGTGTATGTAGAAAAAACTGAATGCAAATATGTGACTAGGACGCCCTACTTATAGATTTTGAAAAAACTTGATTAGATGGACTTGACTAGTGCGATGTGCAAATAGACATACCAAAACGGAACGAACAAAAGCAACAGAGCGAACAATCCGAACGGAACGAAATACGTAGTCGCTGGTGCGAACGATCCGAACAGGCAAAAATGTAATTATTAAAAGTTCGGGGTCAAATTGAAACGGGCGGGCACGACCGACCAAACCGAGCTGGCAGCGCGCGTGTGTAGTGGACCAAGGGTTACCTAAGTGGGTTGGCCCAAGGGCCCATTTAGTAGGAGCAAAGTTGAGAGTTATATACCCTTCAACTTCTCTCCAACTAATCAATGTGGGACTCATATCCACACACACATTCCTTCTTACTTTTCCATCCTTCTTCTTATTCATAACCCATGGGATTTTCTCCTAAATTCTAACAATAATTAGTGACCTTATAAATTAAAATCTACGTTACCAAAAAAAATGATTAAAGTAACTTAGATAATGGAAAAATATTAGAATCTCCTGCTCTCTCTTGAAAAAAAAAAAAAAAAAACACTTGGTGAGTGTTGTACAGTACAAACTCCTTACTTAATTCAAATTTCAAATATTCAGACATATATAGGGCAATTCCTATTTCAGCTAATATAATGAAGATCAAAATGATTCAAATATAGTGAGAGCAAAAATGTATATAGATTCTTCTTCAACGTAATCAGATTATATTATTATTTAGCTCCTAATTTATTTGGGTCTAGGACATCACTGTCAATCAACGAATGATTATATTTATATTAAGGATAAATTAACTGGAAGTTGAAGATGAAAGCGGCCACGCGTCCATTTCAACACACACACATATATAAATATATATATATATCACTGCATGGGTCAATATTAATTAGTGACTCATTTCAGTTGCATCTTTCCAGGTGTGCATTCTGTTTACGACTGGTCAGTCCATCATGGAATCATTTGAAGATCCATGTAGATATTGATGAAGGTGAGGAGGATGTGTGTGAGTGTGAAAGACGATGACAGATTGACACTATAATGCATACACACGTATAGCAGTAACACATAATGAATGAAATGATTTTAGACCCTTCAATAATTGGCTTTTGATCATGACTCAACGACTTATATTTATCAGCTAGGCTAAGTGTTGTGTCAATTTATGGTCGATTTGTACTAATTAAACTACATGTTTTGTGCCATCGTTTTCTTGTCCCTTCTTCACTTCTTGGTACTTAACTCATCATGTATAGTTTTAATAAACTTCTACTACCTCCACAATTACATAGCATTATTATTATTATTATCACATCTAAATCAGCAAAATATGTGACGGGTATTTAGACACTTGCCTTTTAAATTAAGGGTTCATTTGGATTGGAAAAAAGTTATAAATGGAAAGGAATGAAAATGAAAAAAAATGGAATGGAATGGAAAATATTTTGTCTCAACGCTTTTGGTTTGTGTTGGAAATTAAAAAAATTGATTAATAGGAAAATTTTGTTTGGTTAGAAGAAAATGAGAAAAAAAAAAACTGTTTTGCCTATAAAGATAAAATATTATTTTAAACCACACAAAACCACGCAATGCACACTCCAGTGTGCACGCTTGAGGGTGCACTTCTCTTCCTCCCTCCTTTGACTAGCTCTCTTCCCCCTTCGTCACTGAATGATCTGCAGCAATGACAGCAAAAAGGCCACAGTCGGCGACTTCTTCCTCCTCCATTGTGGCCACAGACGGATCTGCACCATCAGCGGCAAAGAGGCTATCGGCGGCGGCTTCTTCCTCTTCCTTCCATGATGTTTTCTGGCGTCACTCTATTCCTCTCCCTCAATGCTGAAAAGGGCAAATTAGTTTTCTCTCATTTTCTTCATCCACCAGAAAATGGATTCATACCAAAATAGGTGGAAACAAATTTTGCCATGTTTAAAAAAAAATGGCTTGCCACCGGAAAACATTTTTTTGTGAAAAATACGAACCAAACCGCCATGCCCAACGGAAACGACAACAGGCCCTAAATCATTCACTTGTTTCGTGTACGTGATGCGTACCTACGTGAGTGACTCTTTGATTAACTTGAGAAAGTTCATATATTAACACTTGTTCTGTGGCTGCTACTACTTATAAAACGAAATGAGGTCTAGATAAGCTACGTAACAAGAGAATATAGTGTTGATTAATGATCATGCATTTGTGGAATTGGCGTATACGAATTGAAGTTAGAACTTTAATTTGAACGCGACAAATGATGACGGAAAGCCTTGTCCTCTTCCGACACGTGTCTTTTTGTCATGTCGATGGTCCCTTGTGGCACTAACACGTGTACCTCCTCCCAGCCACATGACATGCACGTCGTGGCAAAAATTTTCACGTAAAGGTTGAAACTATTAAAAAGAACAAGAAATTACTATATAAGAACGTGAAAGATAGCACTGTAATAGATTAAAAACACATACTCCACAAGTGGCGAATTTTTGTCCACTCTTTTATTGATATTGATTACGCAATTGAATTAGAAAGGAAGAAAATAATCTGAATTATCAATATCGATATCGATATAATTCAAACCAGTTCCACTGTTCTTAACTATGAATAATATAATTCATTTTTATTGGCAAAAAAAAGTAATCATTTATTAACTATACAATAGATGGAAAAATGCATTCAGTTTGCACCTAACTACGTAATTAACAATATGATTCACGAGAGTAGTGACGCCCAAACGAATGGATTACATAAACTGGACGGAGGTTTTTTAATCAAACAAAAGGCGGTTTCTTTTTTGGGTGACACAAAAGATGGAATCACAGTATATATTTAATGTCTGAGAGTGTCTCAAATAAAATTATCTCTATAAAAGAAAGACACCCGTGAAAAAAAAAAAAATCCAAATGAAATGATGGAGTCATCTTTGATTCATTGAAGTGGATCTTCTCCAGTCAAACATTATGAACTCTAAAAAAAACACAAATAAGATGAAGCAACACACATAAGATTAATCTAAACAAGCAGAAGACAAAGCTGGTATCTTCGACAAACAAAAAATTCTCCCACCCTCCCTCTTACCTAAGGATTTGAACCAAAAAAATAAAAATCACGGACAAATACGGTGATCCTGGGAATTGTGTAGGTTTTCTTGTTGCAGTTTAAGGAATGGATTTATTTAGGGAGCGTGTTAAAATAACATAAAATTTGCGAAACAAGGGTCGTTGATCCAAAAGATAATGCAGATAAAATTATGACAACATTAACATATTTACAGCCACAAATCACAACTCCATCACTCTTGCATTCACTCCTTTCCCTAATGCCTCCAGCAACCAAAATAAACATAATCACTTCCCACAAATGACATCACCAGCCAATATCCTATTTTACCCTTACATGGGTTTCCCAATACGGTATTAATGAAATCAAATGAGGAAAAAAAAATAGAATTACAATGGGAAGGGGCAAAACAAAGAAATTAATATATGGAAGACCTGGTATTTTGTCACTCCACAATGTTTCTAGAGTCATCTAAGGTCATTGCTTGTCGTTGTTTTGTGACAAGGATCCGTCCCTCATCAATTTCAAACTCAGACTTGTGAACCTCTCTCGTGAATACTGTCTTGATGCTTTCCTCCAATCTGTGCCAGATTTCATCATTGCGGCAAATTCGTCATAACTTATTCTTCCATCCTGCACATTCGCCGCCAAACCACATTAAAGGGCAATTCTATATGGAAAATATCGGATTAGTAATTTTGTGTATCCAATCAAAACGCAAAACGTATGATCCAAGTCCAGGTTTGGCCACAAACAGTCTAAGGATAAGCATTCATAAATTTTAGTAATTGCGCTTCTGGCAACTAAATCATTAATTTTTATACCGTCATGCTTGTTTGTGACAGAAAGTAGTTTAACATTCAGTATGCTATGAAGCAAATGCCTATATGAACATAATAGCAAAATTTGGTTTGTAATTTTAAATGTCACCCATAAGCGAAAAACACAAGAAATTATATCTAAAAGTAAACTGACCTTGTCTGTGTCAACATCTTGCATGATTGCATTAGTGACTTCTTCATTGTTTGAGTCAACTTCATCAGCTAAGGCATTGCGTAGCTCCTCAATCTCTATATATCCACTCTGGTTCTTATCGAAGAACTGGAAGGCTTTCTTTAGGTGCTCGTCATTGCCCATCTTTCTCAGATGAACAGAAATGGCTACAAATTCTCCGTAATCTAGGTATCCATCTTTATCTGTATCACCCTGCAAAAGCAGCCCCAGAAGATTAGAAGCTGACGATCTTTCAATGGTACAGAGCTTATACAATAAGTAAACAGATAGAACATTTTCTTGGAAAATTAATAATGTCTGCTTGTAGCTGTGCACTCGTTCCAACAAAGGGCTTCAATTCATTTTGTCAAATGTGGTACTCATGAGGGAAAAAAACAGAGAGAAGAGAGCCCAAAAATGTGACAGAAGTACAAATTTCAGTAACTGCAAACTCAGCAGAGGAGAAAGATTCCAGTGATACTTACCGCTTCCATCAGAATTTGAACGTCAGCATCAGCCATTTGATGGCCAAGTTTTTGCAGCCCTGCTCGTAGCTCATCAAGGTCAATTTTTCCTCTATTGCTAGTATCCATCACCTTGAATCCTTCTTTTATACCTGCAACTTCTTCTACAGACAAATGCTCTGCAATCACCTGTTCACATGAAATTTCACCAAATACAAGATATCAATTGCTTTTAAGTTATGATGATCGCATGTATGAACATATAGAAGACAACCCCCAAATAGATTTCCAACAAGTTTTGCAGGCATTACCCTTAGAGCTCTTTTCTTAAGCTTGTTCATTACTGAGAATTGCTTGAGCCTTGCCTTAACAGTTTCTCCTAATGAAACATTAGGAGCTTTCTTGGCATTCTGTATCCATGGATGATCTGCATTTGATAAAAAGAGTAAAACATTAACCATCAGTCTTCAATCTCCCTCCTCCCAACTTCAAATCTTGTCAGTGAGCCAAAAAGGAAAAGCCACAGATTCTATGATTCTCGTTATGTCCCTGAAGCTTTATATATGAACTGCATGTTACCTAACACTTCATGTGCAGAAAGCCGCCGCCTGGGGTCGGGGTCAAGCATTTTCTTCACAAGGTCTTTCGCATTATCAGAAACTTTTGGCCATGGGTCCCTTTTAAAATCAATAACAGATCGTATAATTGCTTGTGCAACTCCCTGTTCAGTTTCTGCATTTGAAGAGAGGAAATGTGGACATGTTAGGTTGAAGCAAAAATATTTGCATGGAAAAAAAATCTTTATACTCCTATTAGACAAATTCATGAATTCCTACAAACAGGAAAAGAGCAATTCTTTAACATATAACCCCCCCCCCCAAAAAAAAAACACAAAAAAACAAAAAAGACTAATCAATAACCATTACTCATTACTCAACTCAAAGTTGAAGAGTACTGGGCCAGTAGGTAATATAAAAGTGTAACCAAGACATGACCTAAGCATTGATGAATCCCAGCCCAAATACAGCTTTAGTTTTTATTCTGATGATGCAGGCAGATGGCACGGACTAGATATATTTATTAACTGGGGAACAAACAGACTACTCTTTTCCTGACCGTCCTGAAGTCATTTGAAGACAAGCATTTATTTTCTTCCAATAGTATATCCACAGTGACTTAAAATTGAATTCTCAGCCATTTAAGACCCAACTGTCACGAGCTGATATACAACATTCACAAGACAAAACAAACCTGCCCAAAACGGCGGGACACCACAAAGAAGGATGTAAAGAATTACTCCAGCACTCCATATATCTACTTCAGGCCCGTAGTTTCGTTTTAGTACCTCAGGAGCCATGTAATAAGGACTTCCAACTATCTCATCAAATCTTTCACCTGCAGAAAATGGCAAGCATCAGTAACTGAATCTTGGACAGAGGCAGCTGATTGACAAAAGAGGAATTCAATTTCTAGACAAAGGCATTACCAGGTTTAAAGAAAACTGACAGCCCAAAATCAATAGCCTTCAGAGGTGCTGTTTCTTTCTTATTTCCAAACAAAAAGTTCTCAGGTTTGAGATCTCGATGTATCACACCTTGTTTGTGGCACATCTGAAACATAGCAAAACAGAAATCACTCAACACTAAATCTCAAAGTTCAGAATAATACACAATTTGAAGGCTGAAAAAAAAAAGAAATAATCATCTCAATATATAGTTCACGCAGGTTCAAAGGGCTCTCTGTTTCCTAAGGCTTTCCATTTCCAGTAAGATTGGAATCTTGTAAAGCATCTTTTTAATGCTATTTCTGCATTTGTGAAATGATGATTCTGAAACGTACCGAATAGTTTCTTCCGCTTTAAAACAACTCAACGCTTAGATAAGACAAAACCGTCGTTTAAACTTTCATATATGCACAAACAGATCTAAGAAATAGCCCAAAAAGAAAGAATAGGGACATTTAAGAATTCAGGACTTCTCACCTGCACAACTTCGACAATCGTCCGGGTGACCACTGCGGCGGCGCGTTCCGTGTAGTGCCCACGCGCAACAATCCGATCGAACAATTCTCCTCCTTCGCACAATTCCATCACCAGATGAACGGCATTGTCGTCTTCATAGGTGTTCTTTAAGGTCACGATGTTGGGATGCTCTGGTAAATGCTTCATGATCTCAACTTCTCTCCTTACGTCCTCGATATCTATGGCTGTCCTCAGCTTCTTCTTCGATATCGATTTGCAAGCTAAAACTTCACCTGTCTCTCTATCGGTACAAAGGTAGGTTATTCCGAATTCTCCCCTTCCAAGCTCGCGACCCAGCTCGAATTTCCGCTCGATGTCGCGACCAGTCGGATCCTTCAAAACGGAGAGTTTGCTTCCACCGTTGCCAATATAGTTTACGTCGTCGTTGGCAAAGGGGTTTTCCTTATTCTTCTTTCCCTTCTTCTGCGTCTCGCGAGGTCTCGACGGAGTTACACAACAATTACCCATGATTCAAGAGGCCTAAACTCTGATGAATTTGAAACTTTCAAAGATTCCAAACCTGAGAGGCACAAGAGGCTCAGAGCCAAAAAGAGGTCAAATGCATTCAAATCTGACCTCTATGAGCGAGATAACAGACGGGCGATCTCAATTCAAGATCTGGCTTCAACCAACCCTATAAAATACCCTAAGTTTCCTCCAAAAAAGTAATGGATTGTATTGAAAATAATCACAGCTGGGAATTCTCCAAGAGAAACTTTGTTTTCCCCAATGTGCACAAAGAAAATGGAAGAAAAAAAAATGAGAAATGAGAAATTCAATAAAGAAAGATAAACAAGCAAATGCCCAGAGATGTGAAGAAGAGTGACAGATGATTTAAGGAGGAAATGGAGGGTTTTGGGAATGAAAAAGAGGGATTAAATTAAAGCGCGTGAAGCAGCCTCCAAGGATGAAAGGGAACAGAAGAGATGGTCAAACTATATCCTCTGTCCCTCACTCTGAATTTATTTTCTTCCTATTACTGGTGGCCCTCTAGATTTTCTTTCTCTGTCTCTCTGAGAAAGTCAATTTGAAAAGAAGCTGTTTTTCCAAATTTGAAGATACCCAAATCCCAGCACAGTTCAGCATTTTAAAGCTTCTCCCAATATCGGATGAGATAAATTGAAGCTCGTTCGTCCGATGACCTGGATATTGTTTATTACCGTAATGCCCTTTGAAAGGGTTGTTCAACGACCAAGTACTAGAGCATCGCAGCCGGCCATCCGACTTTTAATTTCAAAGGAAAATCTTATATAAAAACTCTAAAAAGATAAACCAAGTCGTCTTATTTTATAAATGTTACAACTCTTATTTTAGTTATAAGTTTAAATTAACTAATTCTCATATATCAATGAAAGTTAATTAACTTGTTAATTTTAGACTAAGTTTTCAATTTTTTTCTTTTATTATAATTGGTTCTAAAAGTTGACATAAATAAATTATTTTTACTTGTTACAATTAATAAGGATAAAAATGTAATAAATATATTTATTATTCTTTAAAAAAATAATAATAATAAAGACCAAATCTTTTTATCAAAATAAACTTATAAATAATATTTGAGTGGTACATTTTATATATATATATATAGATAGATAGTATTAAAGTAGGATTGATGAATCTTTGGCAAACGACTTTCAATACCCTTCTCTTAATCCATCTTCTCTCTCCTGAAGGTGGCTCTTTCACATTTCTCTCTTTCTCTGTCTCCACCTAACCTCCAGCGTTCTTCTTCTTCTTCTTCTTCCTTCCTTCTTTGTTCATTGTTCCCACCATTGCTCCTCCATTCACTTTCACCATTCATCCCTTACAGGTAAACGAAAATTCTAGAATGTAGAAATATTGATCAATACCAGGTACAAAAGCCAGCGTTGTGCACAATGTGGCCGCCACCCACCACGATATCATGACTACGTACTCACATACTTGGATTCATCGATCACTTGCCAGGTACAGAGCTGCCTTTGCAACATCTTGGGCACCAAGAGCTGTTCCTTTCAGACTAGAATAACGCCCTGAAATTCCCTCATCGTCGACCTCAGAAAACCTTTACTCATTGCCGTGGGAACCGCATACGGCGACACACAGTTCACTCGAATCCCATATCTCCCCCCATTCGCCGACGCGTTCCTCGTCAGTCCAAGGTTGTTTTACATCTATAATATATTGACATTTCTTTCCATATGCATATATATATTTTTGTGTTCAGGGTTGTTTTATACCTAATATATTGAGAAATAATTTTGTATCCCCCTCACTAATTAAAATGTCATAACTTATCTAATTTTAATCCTACATATAAAATAATCTACATCAATTATTTTATGATCTTGAAAAAATTATTTAATTTTTTGTACCAATCAGTACCCTAAGATATTTTTTAAGGTACTAAAAATATACTTCAAGATATAAAATGGTACTAAAAAAAATACCTCATAATTTTGAAAAAAATCTTTTTAGTATCATTCAGTACCTTGAAAAAATTTAGGTACCTAATGGTATTAAAAATATACTTCATGATACTAAATGGTACTAAAAAAATACATCATTATCTTAAAAAATTATTTAAAGATCATGAAAAGGAGCTCAAAAGCTTTTCAAAGTAACTTTTCGAACAAGTAACTTTTAGTCTATAAGTCCGATTATAACAACTTCTCAAGATTAAAAAAAATTATATATATATTCTTATGAGTCCAGTGCGCAGTGCATAAGTCTTTCGACACCCAATGGGAGTACCGCATATTATGTAACGTGTCAATTTTTTATTTTATTTTTAATTATTTTTTGCCAGCAGGCTGCAGTAATCATATGCCAGAGTTTTTCCCCCCCACACAGACACACACAACATAAAAGAAAATAATAATGAGCAGTGACTATTCAATTTGACAACATAAAGCTTTTTTATCATAAAATAATAATGAGATTTTCGAGTGCCTCGCAAAATGATTTTGAAGATCCATTCCTCAATTTGACTGTAGCATTTCTAGAAGCTAAAGTGGTTTTTAATCATATATTCAATAATAAATACCAAAAATTACATAAAATTGGAATTAATTGACTTTAATGATAACAATCTCTTAGGATTGTCATTAGGCATTAATTAATTTCTTATCATTTTTATTTTATCTTATTTTTTTATAATTAAAGAGAGAGAAAACCTGATTTTTAAAACGATTTCAAAAAATTTGAGGTGTTTGGTAAAACTTTAACAAAACCTAGGTTTTGTTTTTTCCAAAACCTAGGTTTTGGGGTCTTCCAAACAGGCCCTTAATTGACTTTAATGATCTCTCTTAGGATTGTCATTAGGCATTAATTAATTTCTTATCATTTATCTTATTTTTTTATAATTAAAGAGAGAGAGAGAGAGAGACAAGGCCTGAGTTTATTTTACCTTTTCTTTTTCTTGTTTTTTGTTGAAATGTTTTCTTATTCTGTGATTGCATTAATTTTATCTTATTATGATTTAGTATGTTTTGAATTTACGCAAAACGACAATAAAATAATAATAATAATAAATCATGATTGCCACTATCACATGCTACTAAATTTTAACATAATTCTCATATTAGTACTAATTGTATTTATTTCCCTTTGGGACTGTTCAGACAACAAAAGACAGTGACATTATTAAATGGAGGCACAACAAACACACCCTATCAACTCCTTCACTCGTGATGGTTTAATTATGATAAGATGTTTACTTTTCAGAGTCAATTCACTCGTGATGGTTTCAGTCCTTACAAACGTGTAATCCACTGATTATATTAATATTAAATACTAATTGGCTATTCATAAAGATCAAAATAAATCAACAAGAGCTAGTAGATCTATTGGCACCCCATGCCTCTTCCGTGTCTGATTATATTAGCGGTATAAATTATTTTTTTAATATGATTTTTTTTTTTAAAAAAATTTTCAACATGATTTAAAGTATACAAAATAAATTTGTGAGAGACGTTTTGTTTTAACTTACGTATTTCTTCACTGCCAACCCAGTTATGCATCATTGAATGTGTGGGTTCTCCCATATGGAAGAGGTTTTAAATTGAGAAAAAAGCCCGAAAAAGAATTTTAAATGTACAAAATTTTAAATAAGTTATTTTTAAAAAATAAGTTATAAATTATTTATCAAGTTTTGTGGTTCTTCTATTATTTCTTAGTAATATTTCAAAGTTTTTTTTTCTAACCTTTTTCCTTGAAACTATCCAAATAAAAATTATAAACCAAAATAAATCTTAAACCAATAACTTTTTAGATAGAATCTACTTATTAGCAATTCTATATTATTTTACGATGACAGACTTCTATTAAATAATGAGTTTATTTACATTTTAATTTTTAAACTGAAACACACATCGGACTCATCGAGTGATCCGTGCCGAAGGTGGACTAGTAAAATTAGGCATCATAAAAAAAATCCCTCTTATAATTCTGCCGACTTGTTTGGACTTTGGAGGTTTGACTTAGTCAAACTGGATAACTAATTTCAGTTGATTATGAGAAGACGTAGTCCAATAAAAGGTGAGGGTAGAGTAGTAAATTCACGGAGAATTAGGTCACCTTCGTAATGCTTTCAATTTCTTTTCTAAACAATTCAATACCCCCTCCTCCCACCTCACACGCACACAGTGCACATGTCATGCCATTTTTGACCACTTGAGCTATGAAAAAGGAGCAGGCGTCGGCCAGAAGCTCATTGGATGTACATATTAAAATTAGAAAAATTGTCGAAATATTTCCCATGGTTGAATTTGTTGGCCTAAACTACTACTTAAGAACCCTTGATAGTTGTTTTTTTTTAAAAAAAAAAGTTTTTGGAGGGTTATCGATCCCCCATCAAAGCGCTGCAAGACGCCGAGAAATTTTGAAAGACTTAATAGGACTTACGAGATCGCCTACCAAATGAACCCCAACGATGGCGTAGCGGATCAAACACGTCCCTTGTGACTAATAAATCTCTTACCATCTATGCCAACTCTCTTTAGTAACCCTTGATAGTTGTTGATGAGCAAGTACAACTTATCTTGAGAGTGTGCAACTCTTTTTCAGTGTGAACATATCTTCAATTATATCCCATTCGTTTATTTTATTTGACATTTTGAAAATATTATATAAATAAAATTTTATAAAGACTATAAATTAAAATTATGAGGAGGGTAAACCTTAGCGTTGTAGTAAACGTTGTTGTCATGTGACCAATACTAGAAATAGCTTCTATAATTGTGGGGTAAGGCTACGTACTAAAGGTGTTCATGAAGCCCAAATGGCCGCAATGTCCACTCGAATATGATTAAAAAAAAAAAGCCTAGCAAGACCCTAAGAAGCAGCCCATAAATGATTTGGCATTTTCAGACGACGCAATGATGTATGTTGTTATGCTCGAAATGTGTATGTGTATATAAATAATATACAAATATATATTCAATATTTAATAAAATTTAACAAGTATTTACTTACTATTCAATTAGAACATAATGAATAAATTTATTTTCTATTTACTTATAAAATATGTATATTTTTTATAAACATGTTTAATTAATAAATTGGGAATTTGAGTTCTTGAGAAATAAGTTATTATTAAATGATAATAAAACAATATCTATTGAATTAATTTGTTTCATTTGCCCATGAATTGAGTATATATATCATGCTTCTTTATTTTTTTAATTTTAAGGTGTTTTTTTAGCATACAAGCTTGCTTTGTCCAATCCGAAATTTCACTAGGTAATGCGAGACATCATACTGCAAAATTGCAAAATGCTATCTTTTCATCTTTTGGGTTGAGCATTGGCAAGGGTCATGCCCTACCTATTGACACCCCTATTGCATATATCACTCTGATCCTATTTATAAGTTATGTTTGACAAAAAAAAATGGTTCTATTTATAAGTCCAGTTTCATGTAATAAATGAGATTATGACAATTTTACCCATATTAATTGTATTCATGCAAATAGAGAGAGAGAGAGAAAGAAACAGTTAAAAAATAATCATAAATGAGGGCAAAATTAAAAATTTACATCATAATCATTGAGTTAACTACTTCTCCTTGGTATATAAGATTTAGTCAAAATGGACTTATAAATAGGACCAGAGTGGTATCTATCTATTCTCATATTCTATCTAGTGGAAGAGCCTTGTGGATTGAACCACCATTTTTTATAAATTAAAATTATGAGATCAAAGGATAAAGTTAATTTGATTAGAAAAACTATAGGTATGTGATTTGAAATTGAATTAAACTTCATGAATAATCCAAAGAGGGGAAAAAACAAAAGGCAGGTAAGTGTCACTGTCACCAGCCTTTAGACAGAGGAGGACCGAGGCAAAAAGCGTATTTTGGATTGGTAAAAAGAGGGGTGTTTTGGAGAAAGCAAAGAAAAAAAGTGAAAAACAGAGAGAGGGGGCATCATTCATGAAAAGCAACGCCTCCACCAAATTAATTGGAGAATGGAGAGTGAATGAATGATGAAGGATTGACCGGTCAAACTCTCACCATTTTTTACGGTTTCTATCCTTTTCTTTTCTGGTCCGCTTTTGTCTTTTCCCCATTTATGACCATTAGATCAAGATCTAATGATCCACATTTAATACTATTAATATTTCTTTTCCTCTTATCAAAGGAAGAGAAAGAAGGATGAGAAGGAAATAGAGAGAATGAAATTAAATGTAGATCATTAGATCTTAATCCAATGGTCATAAAAAAAATAAAGGATAGAAACAGACAAAAAAAAAAGGTGAGAAGCCAAATCCATTTTTGACTCCTCTCCTCTCAAAACTCTTGCTTTTTATTTTTATAATCAATCCCACCTGTTTGCTTGCTGCCACCAAAAGCGTCAAATTTCATAATATCCCATCACTACCCCCAAACGAACTTCACATGACATCAACAAATCAGGCCAGCTTCTCCAACTTCAATCAATGTAATATTTATTTGTTTGGATCCTCTTTTTTAAGTTAAAAGTTAAAAAAAAAACTTTTAGAAAAAAAAAATTAAAACTATTTGACGATCATATAAATTTTTTAATTTAAAAGTTACATAAAAGCTTAAATTAAATTTTAAACTGTTTGACAACATTTTTGTTATAAGCACTTTCCTTACCCTAAATTCAAACAAAGACAATCATAAAGCCGTTTCTAGCTATTCACTAACTGATTCACGGTCACCAAATGCACAAATTCATGGTTCAAAAGTTGGAAACATGCTTGCAGTGAGAGACTGAGGCAGTAAGTCTGAGAGACCGGAGACAAGAGTGAAAGAGACACGCGTCGAGAGTGAGAGAGTCAATTGCAACCTGTAAGACAGCGATATACAAGATGAAAGGGTGAGTCACAGTAAGAGCCAAGAGTGAGATGGCGAGCGATGGGGTCTGGGGATGGCCGGAGACAAGGGTGAGAGACTGAAATAGTGAGTGAGTGAGAGACCAGAGGCAAATAAGAGCTTTTGGCTAATAAGAGCTTTAAAAAAAAAAAAAAAAAAAAAAAAGCTCATCTTAGGAGCTTTTGGTTTTTGGTTTTTTTTTTTTTACCCTTTTTATTATAAAAGCTTTGATAAAAACTTGTTTAACCTAACTTTCACTTATAAGAAGAAGAGAAGTTAAAAATAAAAGGCTTGGACTAACTTAGATGCATCTATTTTGATTATCAATATTGCTATCAAATCAATAAAATGGCGTAAATCCATTAGTTGAATGGATAAATATATATATATAATAGTTGTACAGAGAAATGGTGAGTGGAATGGAATGGACAATGTGAGTTGGAGTGAAAAAGAGACAATGTGACAACCGTTTGTGCGTTGCTTCATTAAAAGAATGGATCCAATTTTGCTTTTCGGGCGCCACCTCCAAATTAAAATGTTTCTCTTGAACGTTAGCTGGGCCTTGGGTCATAAAGTATTTGGCATGCCCTACAAATTATTGAATTTATATCCTTTAAAATATAATTTAGCATGCATACTACAACTTTTTTTTTTTTTTTTTATTTACTCGTCTATTTCTTTCTTGCCAGAAGCTTCAGCTGTTTTGGCCCTTTATTGTACCTTGATTATTGAGATTTTTTTTATGAAAAATACTTAGATTAAGTTTGTTGTATCCATTTCGTTAAATTCTTCTATCACAGATAATCATATGTCTTATTTTTTTTAATTATTATCATTTAACAATAGACCCATATGAAAAAAATAAGGCATATGATTATGTGTGATTAGAGAACTTAATAAAATGGATATAAGGAATTTAATGTAAGTATTATCATTTTTTATATATATAACATTGATTATTGAGATGATTGTTTGAGTAAGAATTTTCTAGTGTTCCCAGTTTAAAGTGGCGTGTTTATAATTAATTGTTGACACCGAGTTGCGAATTAATCTCACCTGAGAAGCTTTCTCGCATGAATAAAAAATTTCACCCGGCCTGACATTTCTCCTAATAATTGAGTCAACAATATTTTATTATGGACACCTCATTCTTAATACTCACTAACAAAGGCCAATAAGAGGAATACCAGTCCTTTTAGGCAGCCTTTTTTATTTTTTCTTGGTTTATTAAAAAGAAAAACGAAGTGATGACCAGGTGCACAAGTAGGATAATAAGCACGTGAGAGCCACTTTTTCCATTTTCTTCCTTTTTTTTTAATCCATCTTGGACTGGAAACAAACAGCCTATAAAAAAAAAATTATGGGTCAAGTATGGCTTCTTCAGATTTATCCTAAGACTAGCAATTTTAAAATGTGTTGACAAAGCTGTTGGCGTTGAATTTCTTTGAATTTGGACAAAGTCATGTTACACAAATCCCAGAAAATTCCCTCTTATTTTTTCTCTTGCCTTGGGAGGAAAACGAACTCAATTATAGTTTATCACCACCTGCTCATTTCTCACACTTGGACTTGCCGATCAAGAAATGTTAGATTTCAGCTCTTCATAGAAGGAAAGAGAACATTTTATTGTCATAATTAGATTCACAATGTAGAAAGCTTCTTATTCAGATTCAAGAGTAACGGTATGATATTGCTTTACAAATCACCCCAGACATTAACTTTCAGGCACATGTCTGGTATATTTCAAAATTCACCAATCATCGGTTCACAAAGAATGGATCTTTTGACTTTCCTACAGCTAAATACTAGTGCCCTCGTAAAGTAAACAAAAATTCAAGGCCTCTCTGTGCCTCTAAATCAATCCATGAACAATTGCTGTAAAGAAAACAGCTTATCACCAGCCCCTATATATTTTACAGAGGTGAGAAGAATTTCTGGTATTACATGAAGCGATAGGTGGCATGACTTACTACTACCAGCCAGCAATAATATTAATGAGTTATGCAAAGTGACCAGCTATCCCCACGTCAATGCATCTGCAAGTTGCAGGTTTCCGGTGGAAACCTATCTTGTTTTCTTTGCTAGTTTAGGATTCTTGCACATTCGGATTCTTTGGGGAGTGACTTCTACTAGCTCATCTTCTTGAATGTACTCGATGCAATCATCCAGACTATAATCCAATGGTGTATCAAGAATCACTGCATAAAGGAGTAAGATTAAAAATAGTGCAATTCCTAGCTTACATCTACATATTGGAGAACTTGCAACTAGAGTTTTCCGTTTTATAAATCCTGGGCTCAAAACAAGCCTGAATCTGCCTTACAGAATTCTCTCAGCGTAAGATTTGTAAATAACCATACTCTGAAAAACCCTCTTAAGAAGCTATGCTGTTATAAGCGCAAAGTAGGCAAGTGCAGAAACCAAGACGTGGTATAACCCAAGTACATGGACTTGATGAAATAATATTCTAGAGTTGCTTTCTTAAATATCTGTTGAAGGCTTGCTGCTACAACTAGGGTTGTCTTTCAGTTCATGCTCAACTTGAAGGAACTCTTGAATAGTATTAAGAAAACTAGCTAATAATAAAATAACCATTTTTGAAGACATTTTGCTTCTCAGAGCGTAAAAATGTACTTTTAGTAACTAGTAATTGCGTCAGAACGCTTCAAATTGCTGTGTGTATCTCATATGGATAGAAAATTGCAGTTGCACTAGAGCTCTTCTCACCTGTTTGTTCCTTGTTGGAACGAATGTTTGTTGCAGCCTTTTTCTTGCAAACATTTAAGGACAAATCCCCAGGTCGCTGATGGATGCCAACAATTTGACCTTTGTAAACATCCACACCAGGACCAATAAACATCTGTCCTCTCTCCTGTGAACTAGCAAGAGCATAAGAAGTACTTGTTCCATCTTCAAAAGCAACCTGTCATCAATAATGTATAAATAATTAATGTACGGAGGAGGCATTGACGTTCTGAAGTGCCACAATATAAACAAAACTGTTATGAACTGCTCTCTATGATTGAACAGTATGGGTAACATAATAAAATTTTCTGTAGCACTAAAGAGAGCTTACAAGTGAGCCTTGATCCCGAGTACTGATGTCCCCAGCCCAAGGCTCATAGCTATCAAAGATAGTGTTGAGAATTGCCGTTCCACGGGAAGCTGTTAAGATAGAATTCCGCAATCCCAAAAGGCCACGGGTTGGAATCTTATATTTGAGTAGGGTAGTTCCTTCCGATCTAGGGAAAAAAATAAAGAGAATATCAGAAAGATTGTTACATCAATTTGGGGGCAGATAATGTTAAAGCTGTCAAAACTATCTTTTGCTCTTCTACATACCCAACTCCTTCCATATCGAACATTTGCCCTCGTCTCTTGCCTAGAAGTTCAACAACAGATCCCATGTGTTCTTCTGGTACCTCCACTGTGGCAATCTGCAACCATTTAATATGTATGAAATGAGCAAAATAATAACTATTAACCTGTCCGATGAAAAGGGATATTCTTAACTTTGGATTTCGGAACTGAGCAAAAGATATGAATGAAAGTTTCAGCACTTTGTAGCAAAAGAAAAGTTTTGCAACTTCCAATCACGCAAGGGGAAAAATTATGAGTTTCAGTGTGCTGAAATACTTTTATATTACATCATCTTAAATTGTTTGTCTAATTAAGAATGTTGGTTCTCAAAGTAAAATGTAGTCAAATCAGATGTAAGCCTAACCCTGGAGAGAAAGTTAGGGGGAAAAGAAAACTAGAAGGGAAAACTCCCAAGAATAGTAAATTTTTCTACCACTTTTGGAAGTTTCCCTTCCTAGTATCCCACCCCCCCCCCCCCCCCCCAAATTTTCTCCTCACTTTCTCTCCATCCAAACATAGCTAAGGGAAATAATAATTAGGAAGACGCAAACAAAAAGGCCACAACATTTTTCAGGACCTTCATATTTAGTAATGTAGTTTCATAGGAATTTAATCTATTTATTTATACATTAGCGTAGGAGAAATCAGTTTCAGGCTCTCTAAGTGATCCTGTAGCAAGACCAAATATAAAAAATCCTGTGAAACAAGCATTTCAATACAACAAGAAAACTACCAGATCAGGCTTGCAAGGCTATACGAGGCTATTAGTTATGCTTGCATCTCCTCATATGACTATATAAGAGTCTTTAAAACAAAAACAAAAGGCATCGCTTGCTAAGTCACCTCATATGGTTCCAGCAGTTTGTCACCCACTTTCTTGTTGATAACTTTGGGAGGACCTACCATGAATTCATATCCTTCTCTTCGCCTGCAAATGCCATATTAGGAACAAACAAATAAAAGAGGAAAATCAGTCATCATTAGAATTTTGAAATTCTGGACTTGTTAATTTTCTGATTAGCCTTATTTATTGCATTGTATTTTAGCATCAAAGAACTTATTTATTTCCGAATTTATTTTCTTTTTATATGATTGTAATCAGACCTCAAAATAGGTTCCCTTACGCATTTATTTCTTCATTTTAATTGTATTGTAGTTGTTGTCCGATCTCGTCAATTACTATGGCTTGTCAACAGTTTTACTTTTACCCACCTCCTTTTTTAGATCCTAAGATAATTTCACCCCATATGCTTACCTATATAATTTCACCCCATACCATGATTAAAGTAAGAAATTTTAGGAGTCATTATTTGTAGAAATTTCTTCACTCATACTTACATATTTTCTATGAGTATGGTTATGTGCAAAGTACCACGACCACTGACAATAAAGGTATCTGCTGTTTCACCATCTTCAACTCTCATGGCCAAATTTCGCTCTAGCTCACGATGGAGCCTTTCCCTTAAATTCCTACTAGTAACATACTTTCCCTGGAAAGTTCAAAGAAACTTGAGTTAGTAGAGCCAAACCAACAGAAGAAACTATCTATCAACTACATTACCTAAGTGTTAAAGCAGAAATTCCAATAATGCCAAGCAGCTAAGCTAGCAAAACTTAATCAGTTATAACAATTATGGCCTAAAAGGCAGCACCAGGACATTCATATAGAATAGATGCAGATCAAGATTGTCCTATGCAAAATATAATCTGAATGAACAGGCATACCTCCCGCCCAACAAAAGGTGAAGTGTTTATAGAAAAAGACATCTTCACTGTAGGTTCTTCCACCCTGATGGATGGCAGTGGCTTCCCCAATACTTTGTCAGCAATTGTTTCCCCAATCTGATTAAAGATTTAAAATAGTTAAAAAGGCCAACACACACAAAGTTTGAATTCCATCCTAAACCATTAACCATCAGGTGGTACCTGAATATCAGCAATTCCACATACAGCACAGATATCACCAGCCTCCACACGTCCTGCTGGGACCCTACTGAATTTGTCATACACAAAAAGCTCACTAACTCTTCCATATCTGCATGAATCTTCAGCAGTACATACCTGGATAAAAGAAATCTATGACTTAATTTCTAAAGATATTGACATGCAAATTTGTTTGAAACTAAGCCTCATTAATCTCAAATGTCTCCCAAAAAATTAGAAAAGAAAAGGAAAAAAAACACACACACAGAGAGGATAAGCGATTGAAAATAAGGCTCAAATTTCATTTATTATTTGTCGGATTTCAAAACTCAGTATTGCCAAGTAAGGTAAAAGGTGAAGCATGTCAAGGAGGATGTTAGAAATACGAAAACAGAGGATAGAAGTAAAGGAAATTCTCTCACCTTGACATCCATGCCCTTTTCTAATACTCCAGCTTGCAAGCGTCCAATTGCTATACGCCCTTTATGTTCATCATACTCAATATTTGTAGCCTGTACAGAAATACAAAGTGCAAGTCTAGGAGTTAGATCTTTAAAATGAACACATACATTGACAAATATGCATTACTATAGTAATTAAATAACTTAATTCTGTATTTTCAATCATATATGCTTGTTCCTGATCTTCATCTTTTTATTTTCTTTTTCTTTCTTTCCCTTGAGGTGGCAAGATAACAGGAATAAAAGTTCATTAAACATCCTCAAATATTAAAATATTACTTTGGAAAAAAATGCTATTCCTTCACAATATTGATTGAACTGGGATGATTCACAAAAGGCAGAGAAAGGTAAAATAGATTACATGACGCCACATCTAATAGTTTTCATATCTAAACATGGCCAATTGATAACTAATCATATTTATACAGCTTCTTATATTGACAAATCAGGCGTTAATGCCATTATATGGTTAAGAAAAGATCAGAAAAAGACAAGCCATTACCAATAGATCCATTGTTCAACAATTTCACATCATGGAGATCAGCACAGGAAAAGACTTGAAAAAAATAAAATCATTTAGATTACAGGTAAATGATGTAATAAACTAAGAATCACTAACAAGCATTTGCAGTGCACCATCTTTGTCAATATGTGGTCCAGGGATGCATCTGACTATAGCTTCAAACAATGGGCCAAGATCTTCTGCCAAATTTTCAGGAGTTAGTCCTGCTTGTCCCTTTATGCCACTAGCATATATTGTTTGGAAGTCACACTGCATGCACAAAAAGGTAAAACTCTCATGTTATTATTTACAGAATTGGAGACTATTTAGACCATTTTGACAATATAAACGACAGAAGTTATTTGACAAATAACAGGCCACAATATCCCAAACCTATTATGGAAAGTGAGAGTTTTTAGTCAGAAGTTTCTTTCATTGCATCTTATTTGGGAGAGAAATAATTTTCTGGCTTCTCAGCTACTATGTTTTTTTCCCTCCAGATTATAGAGGTGTCATTGTCCTTCCTTTTTGCATCACCTTCCATTTCATCAAATTTTTTTTTATGGGAATAAAAAGGAAATTCCAACCCAGATTCTGCAGTACGGGGAAGTCAAACTATTATTATTTTAAATTAAATAACCAATTTACCTGTTCGTCTGACGCATTCAGTTCAAGAAACAGTTCAAAAGTGGAATTGATGACAAAATCCGGCCGAGCAGAAGGTCTATCGATTTTATTGACAACTACAACAACTGCATGCCCAAACGCAAGGGCCTTCTTTAAAACAAATCTTGTTTGTGGCATTGGACCTTCAACAGAGTCTACCTACAGAAATAGAGAAGCAACTTGTATTTAAAAGTCAGATGTACTGCATAGTATAAGAAGTCACATTTAAGGGAAAAGTATTAAACACCTATGGAAAGCATATCACCTCTTTAAAGAGAGTAAACTACTCTAGAAATCTTCTATAAAATGATAGATATGTGTAGTATGAGTGCTTAATCAGAATAAAAAGGAGAAGAACTAATTCATTCCTTTCATTTGTAAATTCAAGCCAATGTTGACAGTGTTGCTGCAAGTCAAGACGAATAAGAAAAAAAAAGGCAACCTAATGCACAAGGCTCCCACCAAGTCAAGACAAATAAGATAACTTTAAAATTTTGCATATAGAAAGTGTGGTGAAATTCCCTTCCAAATACCAAGGTTTCTTTATTTTTTTAAAAATTTCGATGAAAATACTAAGGTTTGTTTAAAGTATGCTCCTTTTTTAAATTGAAAACCTATGTGTGTACGAAACCAGTGTTGTGGAAGATTGAGTCCCAATCCCAGAAAAATAAGCAAGATAGGTATCTGGAATTTTTTTTATTGGTTTGACTAGTAACAACCACCTGCACTTTCAAAAAAAGGATAAGAAAAGCATGGTAAAAACCATTTTTTTATAGGTGACTAATGCAACAAGTAGCCGAGAATCAGTAAATGTCAGTATCAATCATCATAATCAACCAGAATGATAGGAAACAGAACAATAGAGCAGTACCACTAAAAGGATTCCTTCCACCATATTTAGAATGCGCTCCACTTCACCTCCGAAGTCAGAGTGACCTGGAGTATCTATTATATTAATCTTGGTGTCTTTATAGGTGACAGATGTATTTTTACTTAGTATTGTAATTCCTCTTTCACGCTCCAAATCATTTGAATCCATTATTCTTTCCTGCACAAATTGATTATCACGAAATACCTGCACCAGAGATCAACATAAACAAACTAGTGACACCTCATTCTTTCAAACAGATGAAGGAAAGTAAGATGGTAAGAATTAATTATTTGATTTTGCCATGGCAGCTTTAAACAGTTGAAAAAGTCTCGAGCACCTACCAAATCATATTTCATTTAAATAACCAATAGTAATGTAGGTGGAAAAATTCTCGAAAGTACTTTCAAATTCTATTTGCGCATCTCAATTTTACGCACCAGGTCAGAGAAGAGCAAACTGAGATATTTGATTATTGTTTAGAAAAACTAATCATTCAATGAGGATATTTGATCACACGTGAAAGCTTGTATAACATATAAAAACTTTTTGTATGTAAGCTTTGTCACAGAGATGTTGGAGCTTGGGGGCTACGTGTACAAGTTTCAAGAATTTAGGCTGTGCCTTCCCGCTAATATCTAGGCTTCTACTTAAACTTGAATGGTTGAACCAGTATATGTGGCAAGGGCTTGTGTATGTAGCAAGTGCTTTTGTGGTTTATGGAACTTGTTATCTGTATGCTTCACCATAAAAGACGCCAGAGAAATGCATTAAATTATGCAAATATTTTGGCGTTACCTTTGTTTGTTTCAGCATCGCATCAACTAAAGTTGTTTTCCCATGATCAACATGAGCCACAATTGCTATGTTTCTTATGTCTCTTCTTCTCTCCAGCTGTTTCTTCTTCTCTAAGGCGGGAATAAAGAACGTATTAAAAATCTAAAGGTATCTTATCAGTTATCACCAAACAAAAAATCACAAGATACATCTAAAATTGTGGCGGAAATGTAGACCAACAGGCAATATTAACTTAGCATGAGGCACAGAAAGACACCTGGTGATATATCTAAATATCCAATATTGTGAAGATGAATCTATAAATGTATGGAACATGTACACGTTCAGAATATTATAACTGAATCCCACCGGAGTCCCCCAAAGGAAAATCACATGAAGGAACGAAAGACATTATATATCAGTATCAAGATAAGATTCGTTTGTCGCAAACGAGAATTGGAGCTAATACTAGTTACTTCAGCAAGGCATCCATTACATCAAATTCAAAGCTAAAAACGATAAAGTAAGAGAGTGAATCACCAGTCTTGGGTTCCATAGCTTCAGAAACTGAGCATTTGATGGGCCAGCAAGTAGAGTTCCTGGAAACAGGCAGTTTGGTGGGCTTTGAGGAAGAAAATGGAAGGCCAAGTAGTTGGTTAGCCAGCTGGGGAGGATAAGAGGTCCTTCGGAGGCTAGAAGGACGAGCCATGGAGAAGGAGAAGGGAACTCTGTGCGTATTGAGTGCCATTTCCATCGCTCTCACACTCTCTCGAGTTGCAGAAAGGTCTCGAGAGGGGGGAGTGAGGATTTGGAATTGAGGCTGTTATTGTGAAGGGATTGACACTTTCGAAGCCCCTGATAATTAGTACTCCAACTACATATATTTCGTAGCACACGATAATGTGCGGCTCTGAATTGTACAGGGTTCACTAGTAATGCCTCTGGATAAACTGAGGGAAAGCATATTCTTTATTCTTAATGACAAACAATATATGTAGTCCTAATTATAAAATTAATTTGATTTTTTTTTAGATTAAGGAAGCTAATTAAATTACTTTATAGTATTTTTATTTTTCTTCAAACTAATTAGTTTGACTAATAAACTAATATATAATCTAAGATTGCACAACATATGATATGACTTTAAGAATTTATTTAACTTATTTAATCTCTCTAAAAAAAAAATCAGTCAACCTTAAATATAATTAAGACTCGAGTAGCACCTTTGGATCAATATGTGTTCAGATGTACTTCCTTGGTCTTTATTAGAAGACATCAACTAACAATTCTCACAAACCAATAAAAATAGTTACAGTTATTAAATTTGTTCTAAAATTTAATTAATTTTCAATATTACCCCTACTAATTACACTAAACTCTAATATCATAATATTAATTATTACTCTCACCCACTACCCTTATTAATTATAGGCATACATGAAAAAAATATTTAATGCTCTTTAAAAACAAACAAATACCTTATAAAAATGACTAAATATATTTGTTAGTTAGTGCCTTACAATAAAGACTAGAGGGGGTAGGAATGAGCAACGACAGACAAAAAGTAATGGATTATTTTTCTTCAGTCCGAAGTTATTATCTACTACCCCGGTCCTAATTAGAAGAGCTAGTTGACTTTTTTTTGGAGAGATTAAGAAAGCTAAATAAGTTATTTAATCATTTTATATGTTATGTTTTCTTAAATTATATATTAGTTTATTAGTCAAACTATTTAGTTTGAAGAAAAAAATAAAAATACTCTAAACTAATATAATTAGCTTCTTTAATCTCTCTAAAAAAATCAACTAACTCTTATAATTAGGAACGGAGGGAGTAATTCTTAATATAAGAGTAAGTTGATTAATTTAGATAGATTAATAAAATTTTCCATGTTATTTATTTATAACAAATATAGTTTGGTTACCATCTTTCATGACTATCGTTTAATGTGAGTAATTAATATGAATACTTTAAGAAAAAATTATAATTTTAATAGATAAAATAAATTGGGGTATTATATTCCAGACTAAATACAATATTCAATTAGTTTTTAGGAAAAAACACTTATCATGTTATAGGAGAAGTGTTTTCTCATGTTATACACACATGAAATGGTGGAACCCACGTATATATATATATAATTAGCATTATATATATATGTGGGTCTCATTATTTCATGTATGTGTAGGAATCTTCTTCTTCTCATGCAACATGAGAAGTTTAAACCCCTAGTTTTTATAGTAAAAATGGGGTAGTTTTAATTTTTGAAAACTGTATCACTCTTAAACCTTAATTAGTGTGTGAAAAATACAAGATTCTAACATAAAATTGGTGTGAGATGAAATCTTGCTGCTACTAATGCATGGGATCTTCTTAGAACAAGAAATCAGTGCAAGATTTTAGAGAATACTTTAGGCTTTTGGGATATTATTTAAGGGATAAAATATTATTATTATTAGGCATGTTCAAGGACCGGGCCAAACCAAGTTGGAGGTTAACTCGGTCCGCCCGATATGACGTCAAATGAAAAAAATCAACTCGAGTCTCGTACCGCTGAGCTCGAGGGCCGGACCGACCAACCAATGGACTTCCTGAACCAGTCTAGTTTTTTTTCAACTTTTTTCAGTTTTTTTTTTGGTCTTATTGGGAGGCAATATTTTTGCTCTGATTTCACATGACTTCCGAAAGTAATAAAAAGTGACTTAATGAAAAGTGATTCCTATAAATTAAAAAGTACATTAGATATCCAGACTCCAATTAACGGCTCAATGTAGTGGTGATTTATTTTTTTATTTTTTAAAAAAAGACCTTTGGTCAGACCGGACCAGTCCAAGGGGTCTAAGCCCCTGGACCGAAGTCTAGTCCAACCCAAGCAATTTGGTCCGGTCCGGTCAAATTGGCTTGGACAATTTGTTTTTACCCCGGACTGGGTCAAACCGGACCAATCAAACCTCGGGTTTTTTGGACAACCCCTTACTACCAATTATTATTACCACCAGTTTGTTTCACCGTTAGATCAAAAGCTCAATAGGAGAGAGAAATAATAAAGGTATATAAGGTTCTGATCTAACGGTGAAACAAACTAGTAATAACGCTGATAATAATACTACAGTAATTGGTAGTAAGTAGTAACAATATCTTATCCCATTATTTATTTATTTATTTTTTGCTATAAAAATTTTAGGAAATGGGTTGGGTTCACCTACGCATCCAAAGCGATCTTGAAGAAAGCGTCATCATAGGGTATCTTGAGTTAGAGAAAGACATATCTTCCATCTCTTCCTAACGTTTCCACCGCTTCGTACCCTGTGACGCCTTCCCCAATCTCACTAACTTGGCCATTGATCGAACCCCTCCCTTTAAGTGAGAAGGTCCGACTCCTTCACCAGTTGAACCAAAAAACAAGGGTTCCTATCCCATTATTTAAATTGTACATAAGTTCCAAGGATTTAGAAATCCACTATCCATATCCACTTTCATAGCTACATTGGACCAAAAGACTCCTAACTGGGTGATCATGGCCTGCCTTGTCTGTACCTTCTCCCAGACGATAGTTCATACTTCATTTTTGTTTTGTTAGTCCATAACACCATATTCAAACTGACCCACTGGAAAAGCCCAATTTGAATGGTCTTGAATAAGGTGTTGGGACCTATTCTCTTTCATTTTCATCCCCACGTGAAATGAAACACAGGTCCAATGGTAGAAGGATTATTCCAAGCGCTTACTCCCGCCACCATACTCCCTCTTCCTTCTTGTCATTTACAAGTTCTACCTCCGCTGAAACCAAGAACGCCCAATAATGGCTTCCTTTACCCTTGTTATAAACGCATACGATCACAAAGTATCAAGCTTGAGGCAGCCCAGTGTCTTGAACACTCTGCTGCTGCAATTTGTGAACTCTACCCTCCTCCTCAAGAATGGCCTCGGCTCATTCAAATGTCAATCGAGGCGAAAGATCTAATGCTGGCTCGCGCAATTCATGGGTCTTTAATTAAATCTAATTGTGAAGATGACCTGTTTGTACACAACAATCTTGTAAATGTTTACTCTAAATTAAACCAAATGGCTGATGCACAGCGGGTGTTTGATGGAATGCTTGTTAGGAACACAATTTCCTGGACTACTCTGATGAAGGGATATTTGAAGAACGGTGATTTCGAATTTGTTTTTCGTATTGGGCGTGATATGTATAAGCTTGGAGAGAAGTTTAATGAGCACACGTGCTCTGTAGTCCTGCAGGCATGTACTTCCCCTGAAGATCATAACCATGGGGGGCAAGTTCATGCTTTTATCATAAAAAATGGGCTTGATGAGAACGTTGTTGTAGCCACTTCTTTGGTTTCTATGTACTCAAAAAGCGGCCACTTGGAAAATGCAGAAAAGGTGTTTGATAGCATATATGTTAAAGATGTTCAATGCATAAATTCTATGATTCTGGAATATGGCAAGGCAGGTTTTGGGAACAAGGCAGTTCAGGCCTTTGTGGATCTGCTAAAAGATGGATTGAAGCCAAACGATTATACATTCACAAATACGATCAGTGCCAGTGATTCAAGCATAGGACTCTATGAAGGGAAGCAACTACACGGGCTAGCTTTGAAGTACGGTTATATGGGCAAAACACCCCTTGGAAATGCACTAATTACAATGTATGGGCAGCATTGGATGATCAGAGAAGCTGAGAAAATGTTCGTTGAACTGAAGGAGAGGTCTTTAATCTCCTGGTCTGCAATTATCTCGGCGTTTGTTAAGAATGGCTATCCTAAGAAAGCCGTTACATCATTCTCAGATATGCTTGAGTCTGGTGTGTATGTTGACTCTGGTGTCCTCTGTATTATACTGGATGGATGCTCAGAATGCAATAATTTAGAGTCTGGGCTTCAAGTCCATGGACTTGCAGTAAAGCTTGGCCATGCCTCTCAAGTAAATATTGGGACAGCTTTAATAGATCTGTATGCTAAATGTGGATGCTTTCAGTCAGCAAGAGTGGTTTTTGAAAAACTCCCAAGTAAAACCATTGCTTCATTTAATGCACTTTTAGTTGGATACTTGAATTCAAAATTTGAAGATGATGAAGAAGATCCTATGGTCTTTCTACGCAATTTGAGACTGCATAATGTGAGACCGGATTGGGTAACTTTTTCACGGCTCCTTAGTTTGTATGCTGATCAAGCTTGCTTAATTGCAGGGACGAGTCTTCATGCTTACTCCATTAAGACAGGAATTGAAGCAGAGTCTGCTGTAGGTAATGCTGTGATTACCATGTATGCTAAATGTGGTAGCATTCAGGATGCTTATCAAATGTTCAGTAATATGAGCCATGATCATGTGACCTGGAACGCCATAATATCTGCATATTCCCTTCAAGGTGATGGAAACAAAGCGCTTCTTTTGTTTGAACATATGAAGGAAGAAGGCTTTCCTCCAGATGAGATTACAATATTGGCTGTTCTTCAAGCATGCAGTTATTCAGGCTTATGGGAAAACGGGTTATGCTTGTTCAATGAAATGGAATCTAAGTATGGAATTAAGCCTGTAATCGAGCACTTTGCTTGTATGGTTGATCTTTTTGGACGTGCTGGAAAACTAACCAAAGCCATGGATATTATCAGAGAAAGCCCATTTGCAGAGTCACCTTTGCTTTGGAGGACTTTAGTGAATGCCTGTAAACTATGTGGTGATTTACATCTTGGCATGTCAGCTTCAAAGAAATTGCTTGATTTGGCACCTAATGAAGCTTCCTCTTACATTCTTGTTACAAATATGTACGCCGAAGGTGGAATGTTGGAAGAGGCTGCTAAGGTGAGAACAGCCATGAATGACTTGAAGCTAACTAAGGAAACAGGTTCCAGCTGGATTGAGATAGACTCTGAGATTCACTGTTTCATAGCGAGTGACGGAGACCACCCAGACAGCAGAGAAATTTATGCAAGTCTGGATCTGTTAAGAGATGAGATTGCTTGGAGCTGTAATCACAGTAATAATCTCCAACTTCTTTCACATTGCTTATGACATAATGATATAATTATATTTTATTTAGTTCATTAATATGATTACAACATCGCTTAAAGTATGTTCTGAACTCCTCTTCTAACAAATAGAAGGATAGTTCCTAACTTTTTGAGTTTGAAACTGGTGTAGCATCTTTAATTCAGTGACCTCATCACAGCTAAGAGAGCACTGGTCTGAGAAAAATCAAGCAAGCATTTTTTAAAAAGAAGGGTAAAAAACTGTGACGGCGAGGCAATATGAAATGGGAAATAATATATACTTCTTATTAGCAAACAGCAAAAATACAGTATAAGCAGCCACAATCACATCAAATATTGCTTGATAGAGACATCCATTACCCTACCTCTTTTAGGGTTGATTTGGATTAGCTGGTAAGTGATTTATTTTTTAATTTTTTTTTCTTTTGACTTTTACAAATTTAAAATAGGATAAAAATCAGATTGTAAATGTGATTTATGTTTGGATTGGCGGTGACAGAAGTGACTTTTTTTAAAACTTAAACTTGTTTGGGTTATTATTTAAAAGCAAGTTGAAATGGAAAAAGACATAGATCATACATACATACGTGCTTGCATGCATGCATACTTACTTACTTACATATATTGTGATAATTTAAAATAAATATTGAAGTTAAAATTTGATAAAATAAAAATAGTTAATTTATTATTGAAAAAATAACAATCAAATTGTTAAGAAGTCGCAATTAAAGAGAAAGAGGGGAGCACTATAAAATGTATTTATTAAAATTAAATAGATTGAGTATAAATTTTCGTTGCACTAAAATAATATATCTCTTCACCTCGCTACTAATAAATCCAAATGCTTGTGGGAAATAGAGAGGTATATATAAAGTTAAATCCCAAGCTAAAAAAAAATTAATAAAAAAATATACATGAATTGTCTGATCTATAATGAAATGAAACTAATTTTTCTTTCTAAAAAAACGGTTCAATCTGGGCCTGCTACACACCCCCACACCAATGAACATGTCGATAATGGTCTTACCGTGATGCCTCCAACAAGAGAAAAGCCTTTTTTTTTTTTTGCTTATTCTCATAAACTACTTTTTGAGTAAAAGCCCTATTGGCCAAACCTAAAGGCAAATTGGATATAAACCTCCCACTGTGCTTTTCTTCACTCCTCCCATACTCTATTAGGATATAAGTCTCCTAGCGCCTTGCCAAACATACTCAAAGAGCCAGAGATAAAATCATTTCTGCTCCCGACAAAAGACATACTCTGATCTGAGTGCACAGTACGAGAGAGAATCAAAGTCTTCACCTTATTTTAAGGAAAAGTTGCACCCGTGGATGCGTGATTTCCACGACCATCTTCGTCTTTCTTGTTTAACGAATTTACCTTATCATGGCTGTGCATTGTTTGAGCACATGCTTATGTTGACCATGTGTCCCTTGTCTACATCCGTCCTTTTCTTGAAAAATGCTTCCCACTGGTGATTCACGCTTCAGTTTCTTTGGCTCAATTTAACCCCATTTAACGGTGCATTCAAACTAACACAAGAATGCGCAGATTCAGATAGTAAGTTGGAGATCATTCGTGGGTTGCTTTCTCTCATTTATTGACTTGTCAGATATCTTATCTTAAAGGTTCACTAATTGCTTCAGGATTTGGACTTGAGGAGACTTGGAATAACACGAGAATATGATGCTCCTTTCCCCCCGTTTTATTAGGTATATGTGAAGCATGGGAATGAATAGATTGATGTGCAAAATATCTTCCACCAAACTTTTTAAAAAATGATTCTTTTCTCATGAGATATGATTTTTAAGAGTAATTGGTTAGGCATTTGGCACTAGGCACAATTTCACAATTTAGAGAACATCAGCAGAGCACTATATATTCGAGCAAAAAAACAAAGCAGAGCACTATATAGTGTGTTGGAGGCGATTGCGTGCGAGCAATATCAACTAGTGGGCACCAGCTAAATAAAGATACAATACATTAATGTACAAAACCCAATACGTTTAACCTCACACTATAATGACTAATCAATCATTCGAACACATCATACATGATAATCCAACTCATCATCTTTCTTCTCTCTTTTCATTCGCTTTTTTAAGCTGTAATGCAAGCCCTTCTGTAACACCTTCAAAAAAAGGAGTGGAAAAGGGGCTCTCAAATATATATATATATATATATATATATATATATATATATATATATATTATTTTATTAGTCTAAATTTTTTTTCTGATGAAGAGCTTAGAAGAAGGATCGTTTGGCAGGAGGTCTTCCAACGGCTCTCATGAGGTTGGCAATCTCAAAGACTCTTGCCACTTTGGTTCCTCTTTTAGCCTCTGCAGATGCCTTCCTCTCCTCTGCTTTCCTGTGGGCTTTAGCTACTTCGTTTTGCATTTTCTCCATCGCTCTTGCTCTTTTCTCCTCCAGCTTCCTCTGCATGGGCAAAATTGTCAATCACATTGACCATTTTGTGCAACTTGATATTTTTAATTAATTTACACTAAGTCTAGAGATGTAACATTTGCCAATTAATACAATGTTTCCTCATTATAATTTACTCTCATTTTAGTTTTGATCCCTATAATTTTAAACAATAGGTTTGGCCTCAAGATACAAATGGTTCATATTCTTATTAAACTATAAGAACTAATGTTTTGGATTGAAAGAACTTAAGCAACTAAAAACTTATGTACCAAAACCACCATGATGGCAAGACCAAACTTTGTATTAACCCCCAAACTTTGTAATTAAGTTCAAGGAAAGTAAGAAATAGCTGGGATTATATGCCATTAAAGACCAAAACCACAAGGAACTATATATCACGAAAGGTTGTATGAGAAGAAGAAGCAAGAAAAAAAAAAGATTGTGGGTAGAATGATGATTCGGCTTTGAACGACTTCTGTGCAAGTAAACCAAATATCCGTTGAGGCTCTCACTTCATTTTCAACCAGTGATGATTTTAGATTTTGAATCTATAACAAGATAGAGATAAAGTACTTGATAATTGGTATCCACCAGTACTTGGAATACCCAATGATTTCAACGATCGATGGTCAACGTCGTAACAATTGTGGAACAATCATCATTCATCAGAGCACTGTCTAACGTAGCTTATGAACTTTTTGATCCTTTTTGGATCGACTTGTTCATAAATCGTGAATTGATAATAATATGAATAATCGATGAATCTACGACGTCATTAAATAACGAAACCAACATGGTCTGTTGTATTCCTCAGAGTAATCATGAACTTGAAGAAGCACTATCATCGCAAAATTCAAAGAATCTAATCATTATAATAAACCCACTACCATATTACCGCGAATTGCGAAACTAATTAACATGCGAATACGACAGAGAAAAACAAAAATAGGAAGAATCTTAGCGTAGCATATGCATATAAAGTATCTTATGTGATACGCACTCGTTTTTAAAATACGGATCAAAAGTGAATTGACAGTTAAATCGTACCTCGACTTTCTTCATCCATGAAGTAGCTTTCTGCACCTGCTCGTTTTCCCATCCATTGATTACAGCGTCTTCTCTCTTGAACCTGTTATTGATCTTCGTGACCTTCGCATTCTGCCACGCCGATATCTTCGCCTCCACCTCCTCCTTCTTCACCCTCAGCACCGACACTTCACCCTGCCCACTCCCGCCGCCCGACGTGCCCGCCTCCGCCGACGCACCGGCCACTCTTCCCCTCCTCGGAGACGGGACCGGATTCAACGGATTGTAATCAGGCACGATCGCCAGCGGATTCGTCTCCTCCATCAGATCCTCTTCTCCGATTCTCCCCAAATTATTATTGCCTCCTTCATTATCATGCACATCAATAGAGCTGCCATTGTTATGATCAATACTAGACCCAGCGAGAACCAGAGCACTGAATTCCCTGCTCATACTGGTGAAATTCTCACTCAAAGCTCCTTCCGTGCTCGCCACTGACAGAGACGACGAGGGTCGGCTGTGTGCCAAGGTTTCTCTGCGACGATCACGGTTGGCAGTGCGTGGAGTTTGAGGTGGTGTTAAAGCGTGGATTTCTCTGATTTGCTCCTCATCTTGATCGTCTTGGGGTTGATTATTGCTGGAGGAAGCTGTTTGATGGTTTAACATAGCAAGGTTTTAGAAGCTTATGAAGAACAGTGAAGGATGATCACGCCGAATAGTGAGTATGAGAAAGTGGATAACAGGAGGCGAACAAGTCAAGGGGTTCTTCTCCTTGCCGCATAGTGGCGACTGGCGAGCTGCAGAAGAAGCGTATTTGTTTTGTGAATGTTCTTTTTTGTCTGAGATATAATCCACACGCATTCAAGTGGAGATTGCAGGAAGCTCCTCACACCATATATTTAGCTTTTTCATGCTTTTCTAGTTATTATATCTGGGTATTTAAAACCCAAAAAAGATATATACAATCATGTGTATCGATTTTTATGTGCATTATTTTTATACATTCTTTAATGGAACGTATTGTATGTAGTTTTTTTTTTTGGTGATTTTTGTCACAGTGAATTTCTCCGGTGAAACATTTTATCTGTCCTCGCGCCGCCTTAATTAAATGAAAATCTTTTTTTTAACTTCTGCGCCATTTTGATTTATTTGTCAGCCCGCAATTTCTAGTCCCTATTCTAGATGGGTGTCTCTTTTGCTCATTTTCTCATCATTTCTTATAATATCAAAATCATATCCGTTTAATTAAATCTAGGATTAAGGTGTAGATTTACCAACAAACTATTACCCAATGAGCATCTGACACACAAAAACAATTGAGGGTACCACCAATAAACAATTAAAAAGTAAAAAAAAAGTATCAAATAACTATTAAAAAAAATATAACTATCACAATTACGTTAAAATATGAGATACTGGCGTAGGACGGTGGCGGGGACGTTGGAGAAAAGAGCGGTTAAACCTTCTTGTTGGATAAGGCAAACACCAATAGAGATGGGGCCTATCGCGAAAGGCCAGTATGTATAGCGGCGGCATACGGCGCTGTGGCATCGGAGGGATGGAACTAGGGTGCAACGCGCATGCCGGTCAAACGCTGTGGACTGCTGGATTTGGTTTCGGTGCGTGATTTTCGCCTTGAAACTGCATACGGACCTTGATGAGTTCAAGAGGGTGAGTGGAACATCCAGCAACAATGGAAGCTTTGGAGACGCTGATGTCGCCGACACTGTGATAATCAATGGAAGATAGAGACATCAAGACAGTAACGGGGTAATAGTTCGTTGGCCAATTTATACTTTAATTGTGTTTTTTTTTTCACTTTTTAATTATTGATTGGTAATTTTGGTACCCTCAATTGTTTTTTTGTGCCAGATGCTCCTCGGGTAATAGTTTGTTGGCAAATTTACACCTTAACCCTTAAATCTAAAAGGTTAAAAATGAATTATGTCATCAAGTTATCATTTCTTTTACTTTTCTTTTATCTTCTCAATCAACAATCTATATTAACTTTTCGTCTCAATCAATAATCTACACATAGACTTTTAAGGAATTATAAAAATTTGAGATAATGAGAAGATTTCCTCCAATCACAATTCTAAATGTTGAATTCCGCTCAAGTATGATCATCAATAATCAATACTCCCTCCGATCCTAATTATAGGAACACATTTTGGAGTTAGTTTTGGTCCAATTATAAGAGCAATTTTTAACTTTTGTAAATTTTTTTCCTATAATACCCCTATTTATACTTTCTTAATAATAATTAAAGACAACAATAATTTAATAATACACCTATATATTTTATAAAGTAAATAATGTTTGCAACTCATTAATGTTATATACACCTCAATTATATATTTTTTTATAAAATAATTTTGAGCAATTTTTGTTATATTTTTTCTATATCACCCCTACTAATACTTTTTCCACAATAATTAATTTAACGACATGCTTATATTCTATCAAGTGAGAGATTCTACTTTATTTTTTATTTTTAAATAAAATCATTTTAATATTCTTTTAAAATATTTTTTGTAACTATCAGATTCTACTGAAGCCACATAGTTAAGACGACTTTATTTATACCATCTTCTCCGTATAGCATCTGCTAGAGGGATTATTCCACGTTAATTATACTTGAGTTATGCTTAAATTGCAATTAATTAATTATATTCTCTACGTATGAATCAACGGCATAAGGATTCAGTTTTATATGGCATTGTTTTATTATACTCCTTATATATATATGTTCTAATTTTTCCTTGAAGTAATTTTCAATTTTAAGCAGGGGTAATTTCGGAAAATAATTATAATTAACTAATTTAACTTCCCTTCTTAATCCCTCTAAATTCTGGTAAATAGTTCCTATAATTAAGACCGGAGGGAGTATAAAATATGGTCCCCACGGCTATAAAATAAACAGTGTGTTTCCCTGTATTGTTGAGTTTTCTGATAATCTCCCTTCACTTTTTTTCTCGTCTTTCTTGTGTGGTGCATTTGTTGTGTTACTCTAATTTAACCTATAGCAGTGTGAACTTTGTACGAAAACTTCGAGAAGCCAACGTAGATTTACACCTATTATCTTTTACACCGTGTTTTATTTTCTAACAAACAGAAATTATTAATTTAAATTAGTAAATACAATTTGTTCAAAAATATTTTTAAATCTGTACAAAATAATTAACAAAAAATTATATATTCATGACGTGAAAAATGCGGTCATAATATCTTAGTCGTGTTTATATATCATAACTCTTCGTAGGCCCTCGAACTTGTGTACACTAATGCCATAGGAAGTGATCTTGACTTCGTATTCGTCCCTGGCCCTTTTTATTTTTTTTGTTTACAATAGGGACTGATCTTCAAAGATCAGGAAGTACTAAAGCAAAATCTTGCTCGTCCGATACCTTCTACATCCTGTAGGAGGAATCGTTGAAGGTCAGCCGGTGACTCTTCTAATATGTGGTATCCTCTCTCAAGATTTAGAGCATATGTAGCAAGAAAATCATCACACTGACTACCCTCACGAAAAGTATGAGTAATGATTCTTAACCAACCATTCCCGGGCTAAAGACGTTGAATCTTCCGACCAAACACATGTGTGGATTAGCGTGTCCTTCCTCTCTAAGAATTAAACTTAGTGCAACCAAACAATATATTTGAACTTCCACCGTTCTGAAGTCTTTATCCCATGCCAGTTGAAGGCCATCCATGAGGGCCCACAGTTCCGCTTGGAGAGAGGTGCAGGTACCAATGTGTCGGCAACATCCAGCTATCCAACGTCCCTCATGATCCCAAAGTAAACTTCCTGCACCTGCAAGTCTAGAATCGCTCTTTCTCGCCCCATCGCAGTTCAAGGAGATAGTATTACCTGGAGGTTTATGCCATTTAATAATCCTCTCCGTTTTCCTCTGGCGGTCACCACGTGCTGAACAAACGAGTTCCGTTGCCTGTTCATTGAAATAAGCTAAAAGCATCACTTCCCGAGCGAGTTGAGCTGGTTGAAGATGAACATTCTGAAATACAACCTTATTTCTAGCTTCCCAAAGTTTCCAGCATGTCCAACCAAATAAGCTTGCCCATTTGGCTCGCCCGTTAAGACATTGACGGTTGGTTCCAAGATTCTGTAGCATCCAAATCAGGAAATCAATGTTGGAGAAGCGTTGTATATGATCTATTGGCATCAAGTAACTCCAGACTTCCTGGGCAAACCTGCATTTTCGTAATACATGATATGTATCCTCTACAACGTCTCCACAACGCATACAGCGATCCAAGTCCACCATATGGCGTCGGCGCCTCTCTGCATTGGTAAGTAATCTTTTATGTGCCGCTAGCCTGAGGTAAACTCTAACTCTCTCGGGCACCATCCCACTTCCGGATTACCTCCCATAGGCGATTAGATTCCTCGATCTCGCATCACAAAGCATCTCATAGGCGGAGGAAATAGAGAAATGTCCATCGGGTGAACGATCCCAAAAACATCGAGCAACACCATCCTCACCATCCGGGCTTTGCAACCCGAAATTAAGGAAAGAATATCTTTGAGGAGGTCGTCGCCACGAAACTGGTCCCAGTTCCAATTACCTTCAGGGGTAACAAAGTGGCTAACTGGAAGGGAAGCCTCATGCTCCGTGATATCTCTGAATGCCAGTAGGTGTAAGGGACCTGTCTCCGATAGCCAACTATCAGTCCATAACCGAGTACGAGAACCATCACCAACGTCCCATCTTATGCCAAGTTCCACATCAGACCATAATTTCTTAATATGCCTCCATAAATAAGAACAATTGTGGTTTTTCCTGTAAGGACCCTGGTAATCATCCCACCCATATTTCTTTCGAAGGACTTGTACCTAAAGAAGCTCCGGTTGAGATCTAAGAGTAAAGCCAAGCTTCATCAGGAAAGCTTGATTTTGTTGTTCTAGTCTCTTAAAACCACAACCACCCGCTTTGTAAGGTTTACACATCTCATCCCATTTCACCAAGCTTGGCTTCCGTTCATTACCCATGCTACCCCACACAAAATTCTTGATATGTCGGTCAATGCGGCTACACATCCCAGGTGGCAGCTTCGTTGTCTGCATTGCATATACTAGTATAGCAGAAAATACGGATTTTGCTAATGTGATACGGTCTGCAAGTGATAGAGTCTTCGCTGCCCAGCCAGACAATTTGTTTTTAATTTTATCCTCTATAAACTCATAGGTCCCAATCCGTACACGTTTATGAAGTAAAGGAACACCAAGGTACTTCCCGAGATCATCAGTTCGATTAAAGCCCAACTCCTCACTCACCCATGTTTTGACACCATGAGGAACATTGTTGGAGAAGAACACTTCAGTTTTATGACTACTAACTTTGTGACCCGAGCTGGAACAAAAGTCGTTGAGGATATTATTGATCAAATGTACCTGTGAGGCTTCGGTGGAACCAAAGAGCACTAAATCATCTGCAAAAAATAGGTGGGATAGAGGAGGGCCTCCACGTCCCATATGAATTGGCTTCCACCGATTTTTTGTCACCATTTTGTTGATCATTTGAGATAACCTCTCCATACAGAGGACAAAAAGATAAGGCGAGAGTGGATCCCCCTGTCGAATACCTCTGGAGGGATAGAATTTCTCTAGCTGCTTGCCATTCCATACAACCCTCATACTACAAGTAGAAACGCATAACATCACAGCTTTGACAAATTTGCTAGGAAGGCCGGTGTCATAAAGTGTTTCTTCTATAAAGTCCCAGCGCAATCGATCATATGATTTTTCAAGGTCCACTTTAATTGCTAACCACCCTTCCGGACCCTTTTTGGACCTCATTGAGTGAATAACCTCTTGTGCAATAATGATATTGTCAGTTATCTGCCGTCCTTCAACAAAGCTAGATTGGTTCGGGAGGACTAACACAGGGTAACTTCTTGAGTCTATTGGCGAGAACCTTTGTAAGGATTTTGTAGGGGACTGTGCATAGGCTTATCGGACGGAATTCTTTAAGCCTCTCTGGAGATGGAATCTTGGGGATTAGGGTGATGAATGTCTCATTCAGTTCAAAAGGGAGGACACCTTCTTCAAAAACCGGATAACCATGTGATATAGGGAGGAACCAACAAACTTCCATTGATTCTGGAAAAAGGCGGCATGCAAACCGTCGACCCCTGGAGCCTTAAGGGGCTTCATTTGAAAAAGAGATGTATGCACTTTACTTTGCAAGATAGCAGAATCAAGAGACTGAGTCAGAGATCTGTCTATAACTGGGAAGAGGCCTCTACCCGGGTATCGTGAGACAAAGTCTCCATCTTTAGCATACAGGTTCTTGTAAAACTGACTCGCCCAAGATTGGAGGGTAGCATCATCAGTGCACCAATCCCCATTGTCACCTTTCAGAGCCGTAATTAATTTACCTCGGCCTCGACGAACTGTTTTTGCATGGTAATAAGCTGTGTTTCTGTCACCAAACTTTATCCAGTCGCACCTAGCTCGTTGTGCCCATGTCAAATTCTCTTGCTCACATATTAGCTCAAACTCCTTACGTAGTTCGCCTTCCAATGGATCCAAAAAAGCAGTTTGACGAGTCTCCTGTGCTTTTTGAATGCCACCTAGCCGTGCCAAGATTCTACGCTTGCGTTGCTTAATACTTCCAAAAACCTCACGATTCCAAATCTTGACCGAATCCGTGAATTTCTTGATATTTTCAACAATAGGCTCCTTGCTAGACCAACTATCCTGTACTACTTTTCCAAAGGACTCAGAAGTGGCCCAGGCTGCCAAATACCTAAATGGTTTATGCTGTTGAGGAAGACTTGCATGCCCACCAACCTGTATCCAAAAACCTCACGATTCCAAATCTTGACTGAATCCGTGAATTTCTTGATATTTTCAACAATAGGCTCCTTGCTAGACCAACTATCCTGTACTACTTTTCCAAAGGACTCAGAAGTGGCCCAGGCTGCCAAATACCTAAATGGTTTATGCTGTTGAGGAAGACTTGCATGCCCACCAACCTGTATGCACAGCGGACGATGATCAGAACTGAGTTTGGGGAGATGCTTCACAACTGTTGTACTAAAGGTATCCATCCAATGAGTGTTGCCAAGTGCGCGATCTAAGCGCTGGAGTAAAGTAGCCCATCTCCATGTATACTTAGGGCCACAATAACCAAGATCTGTCAATCCACAGTTAAAAATAAAGGTGCGGAAGAGTTCACAACCACGGGCTCTCGCCTCGGAACCTCCAGCTCGATCCCCACTATTAAGAATTGCATTAAAATCACCTGCTATAAGCCATGGATCAGATACAGTTCCTGTGACATCTTGTAGGGATTGCCAAAGCTCATTTCTCATGGTATTGTTAGGACTTCCATAAACCGCTGTGAAGTGGAAAGGTCTAGTAGTCCCCGAAGTGATGATTTTGCAATGAATGAATTGTGAGTGGCACATCTCAATAGAGACATTAATAAAATCCTTCCACAACAACCAAATACCACCTGAAAAACCTCTTGCTTCGAGCCTGTATGAATAATCAAAACCTGAATATCTAATAAACTTGTCAGCCTTCATTCCAGAAATACGAGGTTCGACTAAAACAGCCATGGCAGGATGATACTCCGACATGAAAGTCATAAAGGTCCTAAAAAAACTTTTACTAGCTGCTCCCTGGCAGTTCCAAACAAATATTTGTGTAATCATAAAGACATTAAGGATTAGATACAACCATACCAGGCCCCGATGGGTCATCATCGTGCTCGTTCTGCCTTTGAAGTTGTTCAGAGGAGCATACCAGAATTACCTCCAATTCCTTCGGTAACTCAAGCTGCTCACGGAGAGCCTCTATTACATCCTTGGAGATATGCGCTCCTAAGGGCTTCTTTCGAACTTTTAGGTTTCTCTTAATACTAGATTGTAGTTTGATGCCATGCGGCGGTGACTTTTGGTCAGGAGGTTTGGGCACTTTATTTTCCTTGCCTTTTTCCAAGTCATCAGACGCTGGTAAAATGGGTATGTTGCCAGAGTTAGGTTCCATAAACATCGAGTTTGCCTCTTCAAGAGCGGGTCTGTTGCGTTGAATTTCTACCACAGTATGTTTACTACTATCCAAAGTCGATTCAGTCTCCATAGCTTTAAAAGCCTTAAACGCCGATGTTGTAAAGATTGATTCATTGGATTGTTTAGTCCCTGGGTCTACCTTCTTTCCTTGCTTCGCTCCTTGGCTATTTTCATATCTAGGTGCACCTGAAATATTGGCCAAGTCAGTAGGCAGGTTGGGATGCGAGGCCTCATTCTCTAATGACATGGGTTGATGTATGCTAGGAGTCCCATCCAACGGTGTCTTTCTTCTATATTCCTGGACCACTTTTAGAGCACTCTTTTTTTGATTTGTTATTATTCCCTAGCTTGGTAATAGTACTACTAGTGCATGACTGGTCTCTCGCGGGTTCCATCTGTTGGTCTGTCTTGTTACTTGTGGTCAAATCTACTATTTGTTGATTATTCCCCTTCTGATTAGCCTCTATAGGTTGTGTTGAAATTGCCTCCGTATTCTCATCCTTAAGAACAGTAAAGCGAGATCCCCCAGAACTATTTGAGCCTCCAGGCCGTGTTTCTTTTCCAACATACTGCTTAGTTGCTTTCTTCGGATATTGCACAAGCATCCATCAGCCATACGGTGACGAACTTTTTCCATATCCGCGATCAGCCAGGGACATAGGGCTATTCGTAGTGTGGGCAAGATTGTGAGGTGTTTGTTTTGTTGCTTCTTGATGACTACGCTCGACCTGACTATCTTGTTGCATACCTGTTTTGCATTTCTCCTTAGTATGACCATATTTACCACACTCAAAACAAATAAGTGGCAAGCCTTCATATTCCACGCAGTAAGTCAAGCCATCAACCTTAATCCTTGGAACAAGCGGCTTCGATAAATCGATAAGCACTGCTATTCGAGCATACTTCCCACGCCCTCGTGTTGCTGTCATATAATCAATTTTAACAACATCACCAAGTAAGCCTCCAATCGCCTGTAGTGTGCTCTTATGGTAGTATCTGAATGGAAGTCCCGGAATCCTTAGCCAGATCACTACCTTGGAGATTTTTGTTGAGCATGAGTCAAAATCAGGTGACCATGGTTGCACTGTAAGATAAGCCCCAAATATCATCCACGGCCCCCATGTAAGCACCTTTGTGTAATCTTCTTCCAGATCAAAAGTGGCAAAGTAGAAATTCCCTTTGACATCCACTAACTGATAAGAACCTTTTGTTTGCCAGAGGGATTGAGTTTTACTTACTAGGTCACTGTATGTAATGGATCTACCCAGCAATTTGATGATAAGGGTCTTCTCCATGCCTTTCATCAATACACAGCGAACCTCCTTGGAAAATTCGATCGATGGAACATCACCATCTTGGGCAATGGTGTAGTCCATATCAGTAATGGCGATCTCCTCCACACCGCCCGCATTCGCTCTGTCCAGATTCATTAGTTTGTCTCGAAATGAGGTTCCAGAAGTGTTGTTCTGGTCTTTCAAAATTGTAGTATTCTCTCCCATCTCACAATCTTTCGGTATCCCGTCACCTTCTGTCCGACCATCCCCTTCCGGTCTGCTCATAATCAGTTACCGAAAAAATGATCTCCAGAGGTCCACCAGTAGCCACCCTCTTCTTCAGATCCACCGAAGACGAGATCGATAAAAGCTCCAAACTCTCAACAAAACAAGTTGCCGACAGTACCAACAGAAGCTACCAGATAAACAAGTCGACCCAGAACAGAGGCATACAAATCGCACGAAGAAATAACCAGAACAGCAAAACGCACCAGAAAAAAAACTGTTATACACCACCCCACTATCAGATCTGGAAACTCACCAACAAGCACGAGTAGCACAAGCCGACGCCGACGACGCAGCACCGAGAAAAGAAAAACCAGATCCCAACAATCTGAAAACACAAACACAGCAGTGAAATGGAGGAATAACAAAGCAACCTACGCTCCCATAGCAGCTAGCAGAATCGATGGAAAGAAAAACCGCCTGCACACAGCACTCAATCGGGGCTCTCAGATCTACAAAATGGAAAACCAGAACCAGATCCTAAAGCTCAGATACCTCACCGCCGCCAGCTACCAAGACGATAACCGGTGACCACTCTGTGACGATAACCGGTGACCACTCAATCTGGGACGCACTTGCAGGTCTGGGAATCTCTCTTTGATATTATTTTAACCTCAATACCCTGGCCCTTTTTATGGGATGGATGCAGTGTAGTGTATTGTAGCCCACCCTTAAATTTCTAATCTTAAAATAGTTAATCATTTTTTTATGGATTGAAAAAGTTAAATAATTTATTTAATAATATTATATGTTGTATATTTTTAGATTATATGTCAATTTATAAAATAGTTTGGAGAAAATAATAAATATAAAATTTTAAAATTAATTTAATTATATTTTGCAACATCTTTAAAAAAGGATTAAGGAGCAAAAATACCCATGAGCTTTTACCTAAGGTGCGTCCAGCACCATATGCTTTTTGAAAGAGCAAAAATACCCATGAATTTTTAAAATGGGTGCAAAACTACCAAAATTGTTAAATTGACATAACTGCAGTTACTTTTATGTTGTGGGCCCCAGTTATTGTAAAGAAAGTTACCAAAATGCCCCAACTCCAAAAACCCTCTTCCTCCAACCCTTGTTCGTTGATCAGCGCAGAAGTCCAAGATTGCAGCCCCGCCGTTTTCGATCAAATTGCATCTTCAAAGTTTTGAAAATCATCGAGGCTTGAAAAGTGCATAATCGATGAACACTTTGGAGTCTTCGATTCAACCTAACAGTAATTTGCGCGGTTCTCGGGGAAACCTTAGCAGAACCAGAAGCCTCCTTTCAGGCCAGCAATGGATGACACCAAGCCTGTGCTTCAGGATCCTGTAATCCCTATGTCTCTCTCTCTCTCTCTAGATCGCTTAATTTCATGCTTCTCATATTGTTTAACTTGGATTATTAAACTATTCTTTGTTTTTTCCCAAATAGATTCTAAGGTCTAACCCTATTGAGACTGAGGAAGCTGCGCTGCGATTGCCTCCTGTCTCGATGGCCAGATCAACTTCTCCGGCGACGATGGCGGCATTCTCTACCAACGACGATGGTGAATCAAACATAGTGACGTATTGACTTCTTCCTCGTCTTCACTGATCGGTGGATAAGAGTGGATCGATTTTGAGTGGCTTGGCTATGGAGGCAAGATTCAGAGATGAAGAGATTGAGGGTGTCAACTAGTATTCAAAGACAATAGTGATAGTGGAGGTCGCGATTACTTCAATGGTAGATGCGCGACGAACCATCATCGTGACTGGGTCTTTACCGTTGACGGCGGCTTCTTGATCTACGACTCGGTTTGCTACGAACCTGGATCCCTTTTCATCTACTTCCTCTTCTCCTCTGGTTCGATCGAAGCTTATCATAGATAAAGGTCACGATTTCTGAATAACAAGCCAGTAGTTTTTGGTTTGCTAATTTGTTTTTGATTTGCGATTTCTGCTTTGTTGAAAGCTTTGCTGGTTGATTTATGTTTTGTGTTCTTCACCTTGAATTTTGTCTTCAATTTGTGGCTGGTAATCAGTCTTGTTCTCAGTTTGATTTGAGCCTTCTTCCACATTTCTTTTTACAACTTCTTCTAAGATTGATTTGTGCTTCTTTGAATTCAATCCATTCAATGTCATACCCACCTAAGTCTCAGAGCTTCCTTTCTATATGGGTTTTGTTTTTCTCCATCAAATCAAAGGGGGTTTTCTTATTAGGTTCAGTAAGCTATGAATTTTACAAGTTTAAAGATTTCCGGGTTGCTTACAAGTTTAAAGATTTTTGGGTTATTTACTTGATAAAGCATTCCCAGGGAATGTTTCTTTTTTAGCGACAAGGGTGAGAGTTTTTTTTTTTTTTTTAATTGAGGGTATTTTGGAACCTTTACAACAATAATGTGGGCCCCAATATAGAAATTAATGGCAGTTAAGTGGCTTTAACAATTGTGGCATTTTTGCTCTGGTTTTGAATGTTTAGAGGTATTTTTGTACCATAAAAAAACATATGGTGCTGGATGCACTTTAGGTGAAAGTTTATGAGTATTTTTGCCTCTTAACCCTTAAAAAAAATCAACTATATTTTATATTTAGGATTAAATGAAGTATTTGTTTTTATTTAAGAAATTCTAACGCCATTGATAGTCCGGCGTACTCGTATGTAATTATCACTCCTGTCACCTTAATTACGTCAATACGGCTTCTTCTTTTTTTGCTCAAATGTGCATACATACATACACTCCTTTTTTACTAGTTTTACAAGCATTATTTATTTCACTTTCAAATCTCCCAAAGAAATTGATTTTACTAATTTAATAATCACCTCGTCTCTGTTTATCTTTTGAAAAGGATTGCTCGTTAATTAAATGCCTATGCCATATATGTCTTCGTCATAAGAATAAATTCCTACTGGCCTTTTGTTTGTTCGGACAGATTTTTTAATTTTATTTTGATCCCTCCGTCACTGTAATTATTTTATGGACGATGCTTAAATATTAAGGCAGCGCACTAATAAAACCATGCTCATAAAGCTCCCCTCGATTAAATCTAATAAAACCAGATACTTTGATGTAGGAATAGGAATAAGTTAGGCCCCTAGGTAGCCTATAGCCTGACCTATTTAGGGGCTGACCTGGCTTATTTGTTAAAAAAGTTAAGCCAAGGCCTAAATGTAGGCTAGGCCTTTTTTTGTTAAGACCTGACCTGTCTATACCTTAAATAAATATAATTATATTTATATCATATAAATAATATAAGATTTATTATTTTTCATTCTTATATTCTAGTTTCAAGTTATAATTATATAGGTTTTGATAGGTTTAAAATATACAAAGTCTATTTGGGGCCTCCAACGCCTTTAATATGAGGCCTTTTTAAAGGCCTATATTGTAAGTAGACATTTAAAAAGACTTCAGACTCGATTATATCTCATGAAGGTTTAAGTTTAAGCATAAAAAAAAGCCTGAATTCAAGTTCAAACCTAAACTTAGGCCTTCTACCCTTATTATAGATTCAGACCTATTTAACCAAAGTCTGACTTGACCTGACCTATTTTCATGCCTACTTATGATTTGATTATTGGATAACGGATGATTGTATAAAACTCACAATCCTGGTCATTAAACAGACATCGACCACACTACTTTTAAGAATAATTACACAGAACCAGGAGGACCTAACAGCAAAACTTTTTTTAGATCTTTTCTCCCCAGTGTCGGCTGAGAAGAATTCAGGGGGGCCCACAGATTAGGTATTGCAGATGGACTACACGTGTCGTACGATAAGTGGAACAACTAAATAATCTCCGCACTTGGCAAATCTCCATTCGTTGGGCCCACTGTAGGAAGCTACGTACGTCTCATCCTCGTCACAGCACTGTTGACGTCATGCAATGGATTATTGCGCCACGTGTACGGTGCCCCGGTCATTTGCTTATTGGGCTTTCAACGAGCCCATTTCTCACGCTGTGCGCTAAAACAACGACACTGGCTCTTCTTACATTTTAAAATCACGAATTAGAAAAAGAAGTGTGGCGTGATTGGCCAGATAATGTAAATTTTTTAAGATAAAGAAAGGAGTAGAAATGATTTGCGCGTTTAGTTGACCATTGGAAGACTAACACGTGGAAGTCCTCTTATGTTTTTAATTATGATTTATGCTGCTATATTAAAATAAGTGGGAGCTATCTTTTTGATGTAATTGGAGAGGGAAAGCAAAAGATAAAGAAGAAAAATCACCAGAGTGGCCCCACCACATAACAAACAAAATTAGGCGCAATACTTCAAATAAACTTAGTGTAAATGTGTAATGAATGCGACCCTTTTTGATAGAACCCTGTTTGGTTGGAGCTGGTCATGGATTAAAATTAAATTAATTTGATATTTATTTAGGTTTGTTTGAAAGCAGAATTAAATTTGTCTCTTACTAGCATTGCAAATCTCCCTGTGATCTTACCATGCCGTCTAACGCGTTGAGTTTATCTCATTATTCTTATTTTTATTTTTTTCTTATAATCTCATATTATTAAAAAACAATAAATGGTTCATATACAATCTTTTATAAAATTATTTACATAAATATAAAAAAGTAAATTTAAATTCTTAAAGTATGATTTACACAATTCATAACTATAATCCAGAAAAAATATTAAATCTAAACTATTCATTTCATAATCTAAGAGTGAAGATGAGATTATGAGAATATCCTCGTCCGGCCTAACTCGTACTGAGTTGTACTTCCCTCCCTGTCTTTAAGTTTTATTCTTTTATCAACGAGAAGTGACATAGTTGGATAAAATGTCGGTCTTCACTCTAAAAAGGAGGAGGTTCGATAATTCACTTTGGTCGATATGGCGCTGTTGATGGGTGATCTGTAAGTATTTCTATATAGTGGTAAAGCCAAAAAAATATGTTCAGATTTTTTTATATAAAAAAATTAGTATAATGTAAAAAGTATAAGACTTGTTAAAATACTTTTATTATACATTTGACCCTCCAATTTTTTTTAATTAGTTAATGAGTATACACTTTTCCTCAAATATTTTTTTCTTAATTAGGTAATGAGTATACATTTGGGCCCACACATATTTTTTTCAAGATCCGCCACTATCTCTATAAAGCATTTCTTTGAGTTTGGAGCGCGTCTTTTACTCCGTGGAGTTACGGTGTTCACCCCACCTAAACTTTTCTATAACAAAAAAAAAAGTTTTATCCTTTGTTGTTTTCATTTCCGATCTTGATATTTTAATACTACCTCCGGTCTTAATTATAGGGCTAAGTTTATAGTGTAATTTACATTATAAACTTGGTCCTATAATTAGGACAGGAGGGAGTATTACATTAAGTATATGTTTCTCAGTTATAGTAAAAATGTTATGCCTAGGGCGATTTAAATCTTAGTTGGCGATTCGATTGCATAAAAAGCTGAATATAATGTTAGATGATCAGGCAGGCTGGGATCCGATGATGAAAACTTGAAAAGTGGTTGCAGGAATGTTTTACTTTGTCTAGGAAGCTCAGGCCCGATAGTAAGCCCAATTAATTTTAGGCTCTCTTTAACGGGGTGTTTTTATCTAAAATATCAGGCCCGTTTTCAAGCCCAATCGAAATTTTGGAAATTCATTTTTTCCTAGCATTTTTTTTTTTTGGATATGATGCTCAGCAAGTTTTCTTCATGATGTTACTCTTCAAATTTTAAACTCTGATAATGATGTTTCACAATTTATCTACCCTTATGATTCAGATCTGTTTGTTTTAATTATTTTTTAATTTCGTTTGACTTCGTTAATTGGTAAGATATTTCAGATGTACGTTTGCATTATTCTGAAACAGCAAATTATGGATGAAAAAATAAATAAAAATTCATCAAATTATTATCACCTTTAGTTATTCTATGTGCATGACACAACGGTGAAAAAAAAGTTAGAAATCATACATTACCCAAACATGTTAAGTCGCATGCTATAAACGTTTTATTTTTCCACTTAATACAAGGAATATTATTTTCTATTATTTTCTATTTACGATAAAAATATTATTTTCCAACTTATTTATAAAAAAAAAAGTGATACTAGTATTAGAGTAGAGAATTTTTTAAAACTTATTCGGAAAAAAGAAAAAGAAAAAAAAAAAGAACAGGGAGAGGCAGCTAGGAAGAAAGTGTCGCAACGCATGAGAAAAAACGAAAGCGGGTGTTCCGATTGGTGGATCAAACGGCGCCAAAAAGCCATCTTCCTCTTCCTATTGGCGCCTGCAACTACAAGTATGAATATCCTTCCCAGATTTTCTCGTAACTTCCCTCACCTTTGTCTTACTTCTCTCCATCCACAGTGTGTTTTCCTTTGACTGCCCATCACAAATTCAACATTCTACCCTGAGAAAAGAAAAGTTGAACTTCAAACTCCACCAAGGCCACTCCATCAAAACTACAAACCAGAACCAGCCTTGTTCTTTCTGCCAAACAACTGGCTGCTTTTACCAAGGTATATCATGAACGTTGATCGTAATCTTCTAAATGCTCTGCCTTTCCAGCCATTACGTTTTATGCCTTTCTTCTCGTTTTCTTATTTTTCTTGCATTCTCTTGATTGAGTTTTTGTTGTTGTTTTCCTGATTTTTTTTAAAGCTCGTTTCTTATTCCGGGCTGTTTTTATGTGCATCTTTAAAATTGCCATCCAAAGAAGCATTACCATTTTGTATAAGAGATAAATTTAGTGAAAAACGAGTTTGGCCAATTCTTGACGTCTATTTCTCTGGATTTTTATTGTTTTGGGGTCATCTACTGGTTGATCTGATATTGTCTCCATATTAAAATCTCATTCGGTTTATTGGTTTTCTTGCGGAAGTCACGGCCTGTAATGTCGTCTTACCCAATTAAATGTATTGCAAATCCAAATTCATCTCTGTTTTAGCAATTTTGTTAGGTTAAAATCCAGATCGCACAACCAGATTTCCCTATGGTAAGACCTGCAGAATACCGTTAGATCATGATATTCATTTCTAAATCAAACAAATCTTGCTCTGATGATTCTAATCTCTTTAACCGTGATCGTTAGGGTGGAGCTCCGGCATTCTTCGCGGATGATATGCTGGGTAGACATCCTAATGCCATTGATTACGAAAATGGTACTCGAAGAACAAGAACTATGGTTGGTGATAAAACGGTACGTCATGTCTTACCGTCGTTTTACTGATTCATTTGTACCAATATATCATCTGCTTAAATGAAAATTCCGGTCTCCGTTTGTTCAACAGTACGTCATTCGTGAAGCTGAGGATGAAAGCTTGTGCATTGGAGTTCAAATTTTTGACCCAAGTCTTAGAGAATGGTCAGTTCAAGGTTTCTTAGCCTCAAATGGCCACTTCTACCTGGCTTTTGTTGCCAACGTTTAAATCAATGTGCAGGGTTTATCCCACTGTTCTGGGCACCAAACCTGTGTCCTCTAAAGGCCATTCAGCTGTTCTGTTGAAAGACCGAATACTGATTATTAAAAGTGGTTCTGAGCCAGACGATCACACTTGGTTTCTAGAGGTTGGCATTTTAAGGGTTAAATATAGTCATTAATCACTATTCATTCGTATGAATTCTAAGGCAATATCACATTACTGTAATAGCCGAATGCATAATGATTTTTATTATTATCTCCCCAATATTTGCAGGTAGACACCCAATATGTTCGGCAGCAGAAAGAAATTTTGAAGACTGAGGTAGTTGCATGGAGTAAAGGTGTGATAGGCAACCCTCCAAATCCTGTGGTTATTACTGGTCCTTCAGGAGTAGGCAAGGGAACATTGATATCAATGCTCATGAAGGAATTCCCATCTATGTTTGGTTTTTCGGTGAGCCACACCACCCGGGCCCCAAGAGGTATGGAGAAAGACGGGGTCCATTACCATTTTACTGAAAAGAGTGCCATGGAGAAAGAGATCAAAGATGGCAAGTTTCTTGAGTTTGCTTCTGTTCATGGCAATCTCTATGGGACCAGTGTTGAAGCTGTTGAACTCGTGGCAGATTCAGGAAAAGTACGTTCCTTGTGTTTCAATGAATGTTGTATTACTATTACATGTAATTTGAAATTTTGGCATATTAGGCATGCAACATGTCTGACTCAACAATCTGACCAAATCAAATTATGTGAAGAAGCCTCAATGAAATCCTTTTCTGTTCCAAAACAATCTGGGTTTCCTTTCTTGAGTAATCAAGTGTTAATTGAGCTTCTCTTGATAACTGACTGATTTATATAGGCATACTGCATACTCAATGTAATGACAGCATTTTTCACTTTCTGATTTATATAGGCATACTGCATGTTGTGTTGCCTCTGTAACCTTAGACATTAAATCCAAGTGAAAGTTAAGCTTTCAATTAATGAAATAAAATCTTCTGTTAGTTAACCATATCATTTCAACCTGATGACCGCCATCTTACAGAGGTGGTTTTGGACATTTTAAACCTGAAATGATGGTGTATTGTTTTTCTTTCGATTCAGAGGTGTATTCTTGATATTGATGTTCAAGGGGCAAAATCCGTGAGGGCTAGTTCCCTTGAGGCCATATTCATCTTTGTTTGTCCCCCATCAATGGAAGAGCTGCAGAAACGCCTCCGTGACAGGAAAGTCTCCTAATTATGTCTTTTTAAATTTTTCTATCATCCAGAGTGTTGGTCTGAACATCAGTGTTTTGCTTCTGTGCAGGAAAACAGAGACAGAAGAACAAATTGTGAAGCGACTACGAAATGCTGAGGCAGAGATTGAGCAAGGGAGGTCACCGGGTCTATTTGATTTCATCTTGTATAATGACGATCTTGTGGAGTGTTATGAGAGACTTAAGGTAACTCGGTTAGTGCCTACAATCATATTTAGCAACTCTGAGAGCTTTTTGAAATTGAAATTATCCTGATCATAATATCCATTTTCCAGAAACTATTGGGACTAGATGCTGCTGTCTCTGTTCAAACAAAGCCAGGTAACAGTTCCTTGAAGTACACCAATCTGATTTTAGCTTTACAATACCACTATACCAGATGATAAATCCGTGTGTTTAATCTGTCCACTCAGCAAGCAGAGAAATTAATCTACCGACAAGTCATGCGGTGACAAAGTATGATTGCAGAATCATGATAAAATCCATTTGTACAGGACAAGAAAAGGAATCAAAGAACTTGTAAGATTGTTTGTAGCGAATTACTTATTTAGCCACAAAAAGTGAGATTCTCTCTATACTGATGTGACTGAAATACTTGGCTTGAGCAGGATCACGTTAGATGTTTCCTCACTCAAGGGAGGTGCACCTGGACGCACAAGAGGGCTAAGTCTCCATGTCATAGACTCCCATTCAAGTGGTTTGAATGAAATGGATCAGCTGAGCTAACAGTTGATGAACCTGACCCTACTGCTACTAACTTGGTTCCTCAATTCATATATTATTAATTTGATTCAATTGGACACATCAAAGGGCTCTGGAGATTCCAATTTGTTTCTCTTTCATTGTTAAGGCAACAGTTATTATTTAGAGTATTGTTATTGACAATGATGGCAAAATATGAGTGTAGTGTGTGGATTTGTATTATTAACTCACTATCCAATATATGGATGGGTCATTTTTTATTTATTTTTAATTCCCGTCTTCTCTCTATTTCTTTCTTGTATTTGGCAGCTCAGTTCAGATGGAGATGTGGGTGGGTGACGTGGAAATAAGAGGCAGGACTTGGATGCCAACCTCGCAACATAGATGTCCTGCACCTGTAAAATCACATGTTCCCGCGTGGCAGGTCACGTTCCATTGCATGCAATTTATTGAACAGCATGAACCTCTGAAAGTTATTTAAGTATTAGGATATATATTTAACATGATAATTAGGTCTTGGGTCAGTCCCTCACAATGAGACGAAGCAAGGTTCAATTTTTAGCTAAAAAATGTGTCCACATTTAGTAACTAGTGGTGCCTTGAACAACATTACCTCTAATAAAAGGATACTATTGGGGAGAAAAAAAAGATAACAGAAGAGATTGAATATATTTTCAGAAATATTTTCGGTGCGCCCATTTGCACACATAATTGAAACGATTATGACGGAAGGGGCAAAGGCGGTTAATACAGTTACCGGTGGATCCCGTAACATCAACCAATGGGGGGGGTTGTCAGGAGTTCGATCAAGTGGGGCCCAAAAATCCCTTCTTTTGCTGCTTTTCCGGTGCGTACAGTTCTCTCTGTATCAATATCCCCCCGCGTCCTGTGAATTGTGATAACGCTGGTGACCTCTGCCACAGGAGTTTTGGGACCCAAAAAAGTGCCTCCTTCTCATCCCACATGCTCTACTGATTAGTAATGACAGTGATATGAGACACTACTTAGCCAAAATGGAATCTGAATTCTCAACATACCACTTTGATCCTATTTATAAATCTCTTTTTGACCAAAAAATTTGGTCCTATTTATAAATTTTTTTTGACCGAATAAATGAAATTGTGACAATTTTACCCATATTTTGCATCAATAAAAATAGAGAGGGAAGAAAAAGTTAAAAGGTACTCATTTATAAATGAAGGTAAAGTTGAAAATTTACCTCATAATCATTGAGCTACTTACCTCTCCTTGGTATATGTGATTTAGTAAAAAAAGACTTATAAATAAGATTAGAGTGGTAACTCAGTTTCGGTTTCTCAACAAACTTCCCTTTGTCTGGAGGAAAAAAAGATTACACATACCAATTTTAGTACAAAATAGAAATACGTTTCTTTTGTTAACTAAACCTTTTCTTTTCACGGGCCTGGATTTTAAAAATACACTTACTACACGTACATACCAATAGTCATGTATAGAAACAAGTTCTTGTCAACATTCTAATATTCTGCCATGCTCTGTAATACTTCTTTACATGTATAGAAACAAGTTCTTATCAACATTCTAGTATTATGCCATGCTCTGTATCGTTCAGCTAGTTTATTGTTTACTCTGTCCATTCCACCAAGAGCGTAAACTACTGTTAACTTTTAATACAGCCCCCTATGATTTATTACTTCATTTGTACAAACTCCAAAACCTCCTCACAAGGTTTCAAGATGATGAAGATCTGAGAGAAGAAAGCCAATTTAAGAATGATCCCCATGACGATAACCATATTTAACAAGTAAAGTTGGCATGGTCCCGTCTCCTTTAGCCGGGTCAACGTGTGCCTCTCTATCTTTGCCCCTCAAAGGTTATTATGATTATGAGAACACTACCATCAAGACCTCAGAACTGTTGGAGAAGAACCTTAAGACCCCATGAAGGGTTTATTTGCTTATTTGATGGTCAGGGCCCTGCGAGCCCCAGTCGAGAGAGGTCGATAACCAGACAGCTCCAATCCCTGAACTTGTGAGTAATAATTGTTGTTGCCATTAGAGCTGGAGTGCATGTCTGATTGGTGGGAACACAAGATTTCTCGGGAACCAGAATTTGAATCAGCAATGGCAGGCAAATTGGGCGACATGCCTTTGTGGTATGAACTAACAGTATCCTGGTTCTTGTTTGCTGTGTTTGCAGCAGTACCATCAACCTTCTTTGTTGTCAGAAAACGACCTCCACATCCTCTTGCTCTTCTCAAGGCATGCAAATGCCGAGACTCGTGCAGATAGGGCTGCAGATTAAGATAAAGAGATCATGCACCAAATTGAGTTAGAATCCTAAATATTCTTACTGACACAGAATTTCATGTCACTTGATAAAAATGGATTGCCTTTTGCATGTACATATATGCAACACTAGTGACAGGCGTGCAACGATTATGGCAACCAACACATGAGACAACCTCCGACATTTATGCAGAGACTGCCTTGAATCTCTGATCTGATTAGTGGAATAAATTCAGAAGAAAAATGCCTAACAGGATGTCCACCCAGTTGAAGAATAACTCAAACATAGAGAAGCAGATGAACTTTGATATAAAGTAGCCAATTCAAAGGAGTTCGTATTGTTAATAATAAAAATAAACAAAAGATCAGATTCTGATAAAGTAAAAGGTCACACTAACTTGATTATAAGTTTATTGCTAAGAGAAGGAACTCGGTTAAAGAGTGGATGTTTCCAATTAAGAAGTGTCTAAAAGTTGCCTCCACCAATTAAGAAGAGGTAACACTACAAGTTAAACAGAGGTGTCCGGTGTCCCCACTTGTTGTAGCTTTATCTTATAGCACTTGCTTCTTTAGTGAGCTTATTGTATTAAATTGACAGAGTTATGTGTATCATCAAGTGCAGTGGAGTGTGGAGACAAGAAAAATGCAAAATTGGCAATTGAGATCAGATTCAGATCAAATATTTCTGGAAATGAGACATTACCTTCCTCGCTTTTATAACCTTCTTTTCAAGCTCAGCCTTGGCACGGGATTGCCTGCGCCTCAAAATTCCATGGTATTGCTTGGCATTAACATACACAGGTTCTTCTTCCATTTGCAGTGGTAACACCATTCTAGAAGAATGCACTCCAAGACTAGGAGGATGTATCTAGTACAACCAGAAACCAACATGAGTCTCAATTCTCCAGAGAAACAGATAAAATAATGGCCCATATGGTGCTTTTTAACAAATTTACTCCCAATTAAGATTGTACTAAACAAAGCATTGCATCATATGAAATGCGAATTGCTATTCAGCAATAAAAGTCATGTTAAAGTTAACCATTGAATGAAGGTTGGCATAACATGCATGCATGTTGCATGCTATGCTACTGCTTGCAGTTAGAATGACTCCTTCTACTATAATAATGTTATAAGATTATCCCCTATGGTTTTAATAATTAGTTTCTTTTTACTCTTATAATAATTACATTTATGGCCCAACCAGTTGTACAACAAAATAAATTATCTTACACAAGTCTATTAACCTACAACTAAAGTTTTCATCATGTGATAAATCACTCTTTCCACCCAAAAGTGCGGAAATGAAAGAGTGTAACAGACAATTAACGAACTTATTTGCCATGCTCAGCAACAAGTATGAAGTAGTAACAAATAAGAGGCCACATATTTCATACCAAAGACTGAGTTCCATAAGAAGGAATTGCTCCCCCATAATTTGGATCTGGATAAGCGTAAGATGCTAATGCCTGCAAAAGATATTGAATTCAGATTAACCAGAAACTAGAATTAAGCTCCAACTTCCAACGTAACAAGAAAACCACTAAAAACTAAATTCGAAGTCTTGTTCTTTATATGGCCTTCAGAACTTAAAATTTAGGAACTTCCAGATATGTGAGCGATGTGTGCTGTGTGTGTGTGTGTGAGAGAGAGAGAGAGAGCTCACTGTCGAATGGCCAACAACCTCTGACTGTATAGGTGGCACACGAAATTCATTTACTGTTGAAGGCATAGTACGGACAGAAAATTGTTTCTGTTGATGTTCTTCATACTTTTCTCCACCTGCTAGTGCAAGCAATGTCTTTAGGAGGCATTTATTCCCAATCTATGAAGCATGCATAACTCCATAATAATTACTTACGCTTAAAACAAACAGACGTACATTCCTAGAGACAAAGAAAAAACCATATACCAATGAGAAGATTGCCGGAAGTCAAAGGAGAGAAACATCACAAGTGGGGGAAAAAAACCACCCCTTTTAAGTCAATTAGAAGTTTGCTTAGATGGTGCATAACGCTTAATTTTCAAGGATAATTCCAGTTCTTGGAAGCTCTTATGGTACAAGATAGTTTTTGTGGCTTTTCTTTAGTGCTCTTCCCATGGTTTATTTAATAGAGGCTCCCTACCAAATGCAGGTGGTGCTAGTAGCTCTTCTACGTCTGTGACTCTCATTCATTATTTTCTTTATTGTTTTTGTTGTTTAAGAGAATAGCTTACTCCTCTCTTATAGTACTCTCTCTTTTTTATAGTAAAATTTCTCCAAGTAAAAAAAAAAACTCACAAATAAACACAGGAAAATGAACGAGCAGGTTATCCTCACTGGCTTGAGTTCGAACATTTGAGCTATTGTAAATCTAAATAGAAGCAAGTAAACATGAAAACTACTGCATAAATCTCTAATGACTCCAGTCTTCTCACTCAAAATGTCATTTATGAAGCATGTATGTAAAAGATTTGCATTGCAATTTCATCTGTGGACTGTAGCATGAATCCAAGAATAATTAAATACATATATCCAAACATTGATGATCAATATTTGGGACAGCATTTAATCGACTAGCTTTCCCTAAAAGCATGTGTATGTCATATTTGTGATAGTGTACACGGCCCACCAAGGCAATCAATACCTTCTTCCTCACATAAAATAGATCCTATTCCTAACACAAGTGCCTGAGCAGAGAAGGTCAGATGACTTTAGATTGGCACTTATCATATTAGCACTTAGTAAGAAGAGAATAAAGGAAACAGGAAAAAGTGCCTTTCTCTTTGCCAGCTTCCCTCCCTTCAGCCAGAAGAGTCACAGCTTGTGAATTACTGGTCAGGTTCCCAAAACTAGCATCCAAGTTTTGAGGCACGAAATAATTCATTTTGACTTCCCCTGCCATCTCTTTAGACAAGGCACCGTGCCCTGTGTCATGCCACCAAGCTTGAGAGCAGGTACTAAATAGTTTATTGTTGCGTACATCTGATTCAGAACGCTTTGCAGTGTGGTCCAGTTTTTGTTGCATGCTTCAGTATAAATCAAGTTACTGCTCAACTGTGCAGGCAGAAACATATCAAACTTAGCGATCACAACATCTGCTTTAAAGAATAATTAACACGTGCCACGCCCTAAAAATTAACTTGCTTTTTTTCCCTGAACAAATCCGGACACTGCAGCTATAAATCAGTGAGTTGTGATTAAAAATTGGCACCCCAAGAAGTTTAGTGTTGTTGCTTGATGGAAAGAAACTGATTCGATCCAATAATTGTTGTCGAAGCAACCCAATTAACGCACTCGAGATTAGACAGACATGTGGAAACTTTGCGTCCTATAAGCCGCCATCATCATCTTAAGATTCATGCATGAATGCTTATTCCATAATTAGAAAGTGGGATGACCATTATTAGGAATTACTGGTTATCCTGAATCTTTATAAAATCCAGGTTAGCCAAAAATAGAAATACACGCACCCGCGAGCACTATAATATCGAACGTGAAGAAAGTGACCACTATAAACAGAGTCCATCGAGGTATTATCAAGCCAAATTACTTGTTGAAAAACCCAAGGCATTAGGATCATTTGTGATCTTGCTACATGACAAGGCGATCCAGTTAAAGAAATGGCAAAAAATACAGGGGAAGAAACGCATGATGAATAAGCGAAAGGTGGTGTTACGAAATCAGTCAATTACTGAGAGCAGATTAAAAGAGAAGATAGGAGCTTACTGTTTTATGTGTGAGTGACGGGTTGATACTGAAATTGCGGCATGTAATGTTTTTGCAGAGAAGGATGAGTGATTCAATCAACGATAGAGAGAAAGGGACGCTGTATGGAAGGAGTACGAGGAGCTGGAGTAGACACCACATACTGGGCTGTGGAGTGTAGAGAATCATGAAATGAATAATCTTTTTTTGTCCTTTTTCGCGATAAATCTGGTTATTATTGTTATTATCATTAGAAAAAATATCGATAAAAAAGATATTTAAATATCACGTAAATTTCCCGAAGTCAGAAAAGATTATTAAAACTTATACGGAACAAAGAGGGATGGTGAGAATCTAGATTTTTGATTTAAATATCAGAACATCACTTTCACATATATTTTTTTTAGTAACTAACGATTTTGTCAAAATTATTATTATTTTTACGATTTTTGTGAGCTTCAATCAATTGAGTAAAAAGATTAACTAAAACAATAAAGATTTTAACAAAAATCATAATGGTTTTGATAAAATTGTTAGATATTGAAAAAATGTATAAAAAAGGTACTTGCTCCGGTCCTAATTATAAGACAATATTTGAGAGTTGGTTTTGGTCATAATTATAAGACAACATTTTATTTTTTGTCAATTTCTTCCTAAAATACCCCTATTTTATTCTCTCAAGTGTATTTGGTTTTTTATGAGTATATGTATGTTGATAAATTGTTGGATTTTAATTTATTTATTAATCAACTGATAGTAATTTTTCAATACATACATATATATATATAGAGAGAGACACACACATTTACACATACACAGATATGTGTGTGTGTCTACACACAAATATATATAGACACACACACACTGTTTATACATATATGTATATTTGTGTGTCTATGTGTGTACATATATGTATATCTTTGTATGTGTTTGTCAATTGTGTGTAGATATGTGTGTGTGTGTTTACACATATATGTATATTTGTGTATCTATGTGTACATATATGTATATCTTTGCATGCGTTTGTCAATATATGTGTGTGTTAGTGTGTCTATACATACATACATACATACATACATACATATATATATATATGTTGTGTATGTTTATACGTATATGTATATTTGTGTATCTATGTGTGTGTACATACATGTATATCTTTGTGTGTGTGTAAATATATGTACACACATACACATATAGTGTGTGTATAATATATATATATATATATATAAAAACTATTATTTATATTATTATTTCAATTAAAAAGCGTGTAGAAAGAAAAAATTTTAGGTTGGAGGAGTATTTAGTAGGGGTTGTTGATTTACTTTTACTTATGTCATTTTAAATTTATATGAGGGGTTTTTAGGAAAATAAGTAAAATTAACTAATTTAACTCGTTTCCTTAATCTCCCGAAAATCGGTTAAATATGTCCTATAATTAGACCCAGGGAGGGAGTATTTTTGGTCTTTAAGCCAAAACATAAAAAATCTAAATTCTCTCCCATCATTTCTCTAATTTTTTTTAACAAGTTTTAATGGTTTTTTTTTTAAAAAAATAATATATTTTTATAAAAAATAAAATATAAAAGCCTGATTTTAAAATGAAGATAAATGAAGGCTTTATAAAATAGTGGTAAATTTGATGAAGGGAGGGTGACGTGGGGAGGGAGGCTTTGAGAAGGACTGAGACAGGTGGGGGATGAGCATGATGGGGACGGGGGCAGCCACGTGTGCGGAGACAAACGCCTAAAATGTAGGAGGCCTTTCACGTGTCCCTCCCCGCTGGGCTCCCTGAAAATGAAATTTTTGTTTCAATTTTCAAATCAAATTTTATATTTTACCACCACATATTTAGGTGTTAACTTTTATCCTAAATATATCATAATTTTATAAATATATTATCTTTTCCCAATTTACCCTTCTTAATCCTCCCTCCACAATAATATTCAATTGACACGCATATCATAGGTTTCTATCTTTTCTGTAATAATTCGGACCCAATATTAACTTAAATTGGGCTTTAAAAAATATAACATCAATTTTACCAGTACAAAACAAACACGTGGTAGCAAAAAAAAATTTCCCGCTTAGCTAGAGTGGGCAAGGAATTAATCTTTGGGAAAAAAAAAAAGTAAAACTATTATCCTCTGGACAAGGTGGGGAGCGGAACTTGTTTCTCTGTCTATCTAAAGGATAGACATGGTAAACTTGTCTCATCTGGATAATTTAGATTTTATTTTTTTAAAAAAAAAATTATTTTAATGGGTAGGAAATCTAAAATAAAGATAATTTCTCAATTAATATTTTTTAAAAAAGTGATTTTTTTAATTTAAAAATCACCAAATAAAAAATATTAAATCTGAACCGTCTAGATCTCATCTGTCATATTAGGGTTGTCCATGGACCAGACTAGACTGGGTTTGACCCCAACCCGAGGTCTGGTCCAGGTAGAACCTCGGACTGGAAAATCCAGCCTGAGGTCTGGTCTGGTCCAGCACCAGCCCGAGCTCGGGCTGGACCAGACCAGTCCAGTAGACTGCCTGGACTGGTCCAGGCAGTCCAGGTCTTTTACTTTTTTTTTTTTTTTCCTGCCAAATCTGCAAAATCATGTGGACTCCAGACCTTGCAAGTGTGATTGAAAAATGAAACCTCACTCTCTTCCCTCACTCATCTCAACTCTCGCTTTCTCTCTTTTCCCTCACTCTAAAAAAGACAAGGGATTAGTTGGTGGCTTTCCAGAATCTCAATGAAATATGCTACAAGCAATCTGGTTAGCGGCGGCAATTGGGAGAATCAAAGATCTGGAACGTCGCTGTGTCAAAGAAAGCAAGGGCGAGCTTCGTGTCTGAGAAGACTTCCTCGACCTTCTCGATGTCGGAGGTGGTGGCATCAAGGGATTGTTTGGCTTTGGCGATGTTGGCAAGGGCAATTGGATCTGATCTATGCGACACAAACTGTGCCTATGTCGGTAAGATCTGATCTAATCTGATCTGCGACTGGTTGGCTTTTTAGTTTCCATGGAAATGTGAAAGAGCTTCGGCTTGAAGTCGGCGACAAGGGGAACGACGGAGATCAGATTTGTGAGTGCGAGTAGTGTCGGTGTCAGTGTGGTGTGTTGTGTCGGTGTGTGAGTGAGACTGTGAGGGACGAGAGAAGCTGAGTTTGTGTTATTAAACAAAATATATATATATATATATATATATATATATATATATATATATATATATATATTCGGGCCAGACCGGACCAGACCAAGGGGTCTGAGCCCTTGGCCCGAAGTCCGGTCTGGCCCGACTAGATCAGTCTGGTCTGGTCGGATCAAAGTGTCTCGGACCAATTTTTTTGCAGCTAGACCGGGTCAGGACGGGTCAGACCGGACCTCGGGTTTTTTGGACATGCCTATGTTAGATGAGACAAGCTCACCCTGGAAATCGGTTCCAGTGGGGAGTCCCCGATCCCAGTAGTGTCCTGAAAATTTTAAGGAGAGAATGTTTTGAACACCACTATTGTTAGATATTTTCTCACTCGTTTTTTTTCCACTTTTTCTTTAATCCAAGCGTAGCTTAAACATAGAACTTCTTCTGGCAAATATCTGAACACTAATTCATCACGTCCTCCGCTACACCAAACCCATTGATATGTTATACTACCTCCATCCCTTCCTAAATATAGGATAAAGTTTGTAATGCAATTTATTCTACAAACTTTATCTTATATTTAGAATCAGAAAGAGTATTATTTTTTTCTAATCATTCGAACCATGATTTAGCAATTATTAGGAAATATAAAATCTATAATAGTAAATTTAAAATGGTACATCCCATTTTAATTTTATAAATAATACCTCCTTTGTCATTTAATTAGTATAAGATTGACTTTGTAATACAGAGACCAAATGAAGTACTCCATCAGTTCTTTTTTCATAAGATATATATGATTAATCAAATTGTGTTGTCTGAAGAGGAAGTTAAAATTACTGAATCAATTAGGTGCAGTAATTATATAAAAATATTATTTTTAAAAAAGGCTCTCATTTATATACGTGGAGGGAAGATGATATATAATGTTGGGTGTTCTTATCAAACATGAGAATTAAAGTATTAAATAGAATATAGTTTACAAAAAGTTTTTCAACATTATTCCCTAATTCTATCTTAAGAAAAGAAAATGGGGTTAAGGTGCAATTTTTTGCCGCTTAAAGTATCTTGGCCAGGAGCGATTTTGCCGCCAAGCGATTTTTTTTCGAAGTTTTTAGCGTAAATTATTCTCGAAGTTTAAAAACGTAGCAATGTTACCCCCCGTAATTGGTCTAACGGTCAACGTTAGGGTTTTTAACGGAGGGACAAAATTACTACGTTTTTAAACTTCAGGGGCAACATTGCTCCAAAAAAACGCAGCAATTTTGCCCCTCCGTTAAAAACCCTAGTTGACCGTTAAGGTTTTTAACAGAGGGGTAATATCGTTACGTTTTTAAACTTCAAGAAAGAAAATTCTTACGCCGAAAACTTTAGGCAAAAAATTCTTCCAAGACATACTTTAAGGGTAAAATTGCACCTTAACCGAAGAAAATAATAATAATAATAATAATAATAATAATATGGCATGCCAAAAAATCCTATCTTATAAAAAGTAATGAAGGGAGCAATAAATACTGATTACCGGCCGCTGAAATCAAACTTACCTAACCAGCAGACGTGGATACACATGATCCAACTGTTTTATATATCGACAGTTGAAATATTACACACACACATACATTTTGTTATCAAGTTTTTCAATTAAAATTGTGTGTATGTGAGAGTTCATATTATTTAATATTTGTCATATTTTAACAACATTTTTTTGGGGTGTCCCCTAATGGATCATTTGAACTAATCTTCTTGAGACATACCACTCTAATTCTATTTATAAGTTTAAATTAATTAACTTTTACATATCAATGAGAGTCAGTTAACTCATTAATTATGATCTAAAATTTTAATTTTGACCTTATCTGTGATTAGTTTCAAAAGTCAACATGAATATTTTTTTTTTGGTTTATTGTAATTAATAGAGGAAAAAATGAAACAAATTCATTTATTACTTAGAAACTGGATTTATACTAATAAGGACTATAATTTTTGGTCAAAGTTAACTTATAAATATAAATATAACCTGAGTGGTAGAAGTCATCAAGTGGGGTTTCGTTTCTCCTAACAAAACATTTTCTATAACACAATCTTGTTCGAATTTAGGACATCATATTTAAAGGATCCAACCGTTTATGAGTTGTGCCGGGTTTTTTGGATCCTTTCTCTAATCCTAAACATATGACAAAATTTTTAGTGTAATATATTTAGGATCAGAGCTAGTATATTTTAACAACTTGAGCTGATAGTTTGTGATTTGCATCATGGCATTATACTATTTTATAGAAATGCCCATTTACAACGTAATTTTCATTCCACAAGACTATAGGCCTTATAAGCTGTTTAACCACAACCCATGATTATATATCCTCCCAATTTTTTCTGAATCATTTTTTGTGGCTTGACATGGCATTCAAATTTTAACACCAGAAACCCCTCATTTTTGGGTTCAACTGGCAAAAGGGTCGGACATTCTCACCAAAAGGGAGGGGATTCGATCCTAGAGTTGGTCAAGGCGCTGGAGAAGACATCCTAGGGGTCTATGAAACAATGATAACCCGGACTAAGGTGGATGCATGTGTATTTCTTAGTCCGAATTCCTCATGAAAGTGGGTTCCAAATGCCCCGCTTTGATCAGAGGTGAACCCAACCCCTCTCCTAAAATTTTTCTTATATATAAAAAAATAATTAACACCAGAACTTTCCTATCATTTTGAAATTTTGAACTAAGCCTCATCAAACTTATATATTTTTACAAACATATAACTAATGTACTACTAGGTTGTTCATTAGACTTAGGGTATGCTTGAAATCATGTTTGGGGGACCAAATTAACATGCATTTCAACAGCCAAAACTCATTTTTTTTGGCCTTTTTGTTATGTTTGAATCAGTTTTTTTTTTTTTTTTCAATTGAACGTTTGATAAGAAAAAATTGTTTTTAGCAATAAGTCAAAATTTCATGCTTTTAACTTTTTTTCACCGTAGAGAGAAAAGAAGTTTATATTATGAAGAGAAAAGATATTAATTACCTCATGAAGCAAAAATACTGGGGCCACCTTCTTTTTCAAAAGCTAATCTAAACATAAATCACATTATACAATTGAACTTAATTTTACTCTATTTTACGTTTGCAAAAGTTGGATTTAAAAAAACTTATTTCTACAATCGCTAATCCAAACACATACACTCTTAACGTCTAGAGATTTATTTGCCTAGAGCTCAAAGTTTGAGAGAATTATATATGCATAAAAAAATGTTTAATTTAGAGGCTATAAGATTGTCCTCTATCGAAAAAAGAGGGTTTAAAATTGATACTACAATATTACCCACATAGACTTCAAACTTTAGGAGAGTTTATTGTAAAGTTGTAGATGTTATGAAGGTTATTTACAAGAGAGATTAAGTTAAGGGATTTTTTTTATATAATTTAGGTTGTTTTTAAATTTTCTTACTTGATTGGCAATTATCACATGGAGCAGAAACTGCTCTTGAAATGCACATGCAAAGGAGAGTATTTTGAATTTTATTGCGGGCGACAATAAAAAATTTGATGATAAGAACATTGAACCTACTTGATTTTTAACAGTAATATATATAAATCAGGAAAAAAAAAAATCTAAAATGTGGCCGACACCAAATTGAGAAGCAATTTGTTTTCTTGTTTATTCTGGAGAAGCTCTCAATTAATAAATAGCAAAGGAATTAAAAATTTCACGAGGAAATGGAGATCGATATATATAGCTAGATTCCCCTTACGTGCGTCCATGGGATAAAATTTAAAAAAATAAGAAAAAAGTAAAGAGCATAGCTTCATCGGATTCTCCTTATCGTCCATGTGCCTTTGTTTTCAATTAATCCCTAGCTACCTGCGTGTATGTTTCATTTTAAACGACACTTTCAATCTCATCTTTTATAATAATTAAACCCTTCCATGCATGTATTATTCTCTCTCCCCTAATAACCAACGTACAAATCATATCTCATTGGATCCTCATACTTGATGACTGTACTTTTTTGGAATTTCCTTTAATTCCTCTTTGGGTAGCGTAAAAGGTAAGAGTGACCATAATAACTATACAGTCCAGCTTTGTTTCATCGATCTTACCCTTTCATATTCACATTTGTTAAGTCATGTTACTTTAATCCTGTAAAGTGGTCTGTGTTCTCCTTATCAGTACTTGAGAAAAAAAAAAATCGATTGGAAGATGCAGAAAGAAGAGTGTTTTAATTTTTTGGCAGATTAAAGATTAGTGTGTCGATGACAAAAAGGAAGAAAGAAGCATTATTTGGGATTAAAGCTGCAGTGAACAAGGAATATTCAAAAGCTTCGTTCGTTTCAAAAAAGTTTGCCTCCTTTTATAGTTTCATAATTCCCTCTCCGGCAATTCTCTACCAAAAGTCCGATTCATTTGGCTTCATTATTTTGAACCACTTTACCCTTTTTGAGGATCTTATATATTGATCATGTCACTTTAACCACTTTCTTTGACATTCAAAATTAATTAGTCAGATGATAAAAACCTCATATTTCCTAATCAAAGCTTGATCTATATATATCTTCAACACATATCGCAGCAGGCCACAAGTTAATCCCGAAGATAATAAGAATCAAACAGTTAGAGAGCTCGCAACAACTAATTAGGGTAAACATATATATATATCTGCACTCTTAAATACTCCTCCTAGGTCACAATTATAAGGCATAGTTGACTTTTTTTGGAGAAATTAAGGAAGCCTAATAAAATAACTTTAGAGTATTTTTATTTTTATTTTTTTCTTCAAAGTAATTAGTTTGGTAATAAACTAAGATACATCTAAAGATCTACAATATATAAAATGATTAAGAACGTATTTAACTTCCTTAATCTTTCTAAACAAAATCAATCAAAGTCTTTATAATTAACCTAGCGGAGGTAGTATATAATTACTTGAGTACAAATTAAAGTAGCTATAGTCATATAAGCATAGTATGAACTAAACTGCACTGAGCTGAGATGAACTGAACTGAAATTTAAGAGTCTACGTGGGATACATAGTATATCTCAGAGCTCAGGCTGATACATTAATTTCAAAGAGAAGAAAAGAATAAGTCAATATCAGGGGAAGAGAAAAACGCGATTGGGGATCTAATGGAAGAGTAGTTTTGGAATACCCTTGTCTTCTTGGGAGCAGGTGGGCATGATACTATCTCTGGTATTTTGAATCTCTCTGCCTTTGGAGTACAACACCCACCACCATCACTTGCACATATATCATCTTCTTCTTTCTTCATATTGTTGTGATGATCATCACCTGCAAGTTCATGATGCGTCTTTGGAGGAGTACTTCTTGTCATAACTGATTCTTGCTTCTTCTTCTTCTTCGTCTTCTTCATCTTTCTCTGATCAACCTTCTGCCATTTATTGATGATCTGATCAGCCTTTGCAGAAGATGGCGCCATCGCAATAAGATTAGTAGTTAAGTTGAAAATCTTCTTTGTTAGCAGTGAAATATATAAATATCTGATGAAGCATCAAAGAATTTTCATGCTGATCGATGATGAGGGGGCCGGAGGTTTGAAAAGCTTTCGGCTTCTACGTTGTCGCACGTAAATCCAAAACGGAAAACACTAATACAGCAGCAACTGCTACCACTAACTTGAAGATTATCAAATTTTATACTCAGCTCTCTCTACCAAATCCTATATACTCCTATAAGAAATAAACGCCTTTAAAATGCTTGCATATGAGAACTCTCGCCTTTTTGCTCCAGGTTGTATTATAAGCCTTACCCTACTTACTGAATAGATTATATATAAAGCAACGATGTGGAGAGGGAGGGAGAGAGAGAGACTAGACGGAGAGGAGAAAGATGAGCTTTCCTTTTAACTATTGTAGTGTCTTTTCAGGTGGAAGATCAGATCAGGATTCAGGAGAGAGATATTTTGTTTTGGTAAATTAATGTATGTATTAAATAGTAATAAATTTAGTATACGTTTTGATCCCATTCACATTAAAGTTTGATTTAGTTTCTTAAGCTTATAAAATATATTTGTAGTTGTTTTATACTTTTGTTACAGTTGAGTATTGATATATTAATTTTTAATTTAAATTTTGTAACCTGAAGTCCTGAATCGTCCTAATGAAGATGCAGTCTAATCTAAACTTCATCGACATTAACAACTTTCCTTTTAAAATATAAAAATATTAAAATTAAAATTAACCAGTATCTAACACATCAACATTCATATCATACAACAAAATCTTCATTAGAACTGGAGAAGGTTTTGTAATCCCAGTCAACAGTACAACCCAATCAACTACATGTTTGCTTCCCTAAGAATCCATTGAATCACATAGTTCATAACCAAAAAAAAAAAAAGTTTGGTAAAAAGAAAAGACTAATAATCAATTAACTAATAGATTTGATTCCACCATTAATTGACCTGATGAAAATTATAATACATAAATTAATGATTCATTCATGTCTGATTGATATATTTTGCAGAATATAAAATAATTTAATATTGAAGGCTTTAGTTGGTCAAAACCAAATATAATTAATTTGGCAAGTAAGGGACCATTTGGCAGCCTGCAATTGTCTATATGTGGCCATGATAGATAACCATATCTTAAAAGATTGAAACTTGTGATCTTCGTTGCATCACCAAATTAATTAAAACCTAAATTACATTTACCTAATACATTCTAAAATGAAAAGGGAAATTACCTTATTGACGTACTATCTTATCTTTGTATATATGGATCCATTCTTCCTTCCAATCACGTTCCATTCGTGTGCTGCTTCATTAAATTGTCCTAGATTAGGGGTAGTTCGTAGTTCTTATCTTAACAGACAAAAAAAAAATTGACTGAAACATTTTGCAAATAGGACCCTGCCTGTAATTTTTCAAATGTCATTTGCCCACCTTAATTTTTTTTTTCTGGAAATAAAAAGGGTATTAAAGCTAACTCCCCTCAAATTGTAAATACGAATTATTTTCTTAAAAAAAAATTAATTAACGTTCGACTTTTTTATGTGAAGTGACTGGGGATGATTGAAGTTTTTTGAGTCGGAAAGCTTACGTATATGTTATTGAACTGTTTAAATCAGTTAAACGGTAAAAATGATAGAACAAGGCACTTTATTCTTCTTATATATAAAAAAGGAGCGTTTGGGATTGTTTACGTTTCAAAATTAATAAATAAGAATTGGTGGATCTAAAAAGGGATCGTCAGTAATACTAAATATACATTATTTTTTCATAATCAAATATTCAGAGTGAATTATATTTACAAATAACAATAAACACACACACAAGAGAGGTTACTTTTTTTTAAAAAAAATGGAGAGAACATTTTTCGTTGCTAGATGGGAACAAGGTTGCATCTGGGCCTCTAGTTTCAAGTGCGCATTTCATTTGGGCCTATGGTTCCAAGTAGGCATCTCACTTGGGCCCCTAGAAAGGAAAAGAATTTTTGGCGAGGAAAAAAAATGCATAAAGGTAAAATTTCAAGAAAAAGTGAAAAAACACGCCCACCGTGGGGCTCGAACCCACGACCACAAGGTTAAGAGCCTTGCGCTCTACCAACTGAGCTAGACGGGCTTGTTGTTTCGTAACTTACAATAACTGTTATTATACTATATTTTCAAAGTGTTGCCGCTAAAGCCAAAGAGGCACCCGGCACTCAAGTTCTGACGAAAAAAAGGCAATATTTCACATTTTAACATACGGATCCCACTTTTTTTATGTAATCGTTTTATTGGGTGTTAATGCATGTTAATCTTTTATCAAAAAAAAGAAAACATGGGTTTTTTTTTTTTTTTTATAATAAAAGGTTTTGGAGGGGTTCGACATCGACCTTCAAGCGCCAGCAAGACGCCCCGCATGAAGACTTACATCTGACTTACGAGATCGCTTACCAAAGCGAGAAGATATGACAGAGGATCAAACCCACGACCCAAAGCTAATCCCTGATCCCTTACCATCTATGCCAACTCACATTCCCAGAAAACATGGGATTTGCTTTGCAACGATTCTGCAAAATCTACTTCTTCGTACTGTTCAGCCACGAGCTTCCCTTTAATTTTTAAATTATTTCCTCAATATGGGGAAAAAAAATCTCCAACGCTTTGCTTGGTCCAAAAGGCAGAATCTGGCACTGTAACAGCCACTAGAAAATATATCCACATAACATCTAATCAGTAAATAAACAGCGGCTTGAGTATCTTCTTTTCTTCTCTCTCTCTCTCTCTTTTTTAGGAAAAATATCTTTTATCCTGACGCGGAACCACCACCACATCATGAATCAATCCAGGAATATTAATGCAGGTGGCACGAATGAATCCAAAATAGCAGGTTGAACATTGATCAGAAGCCTGGAAGCTGGAACCGTATGTAGATGAACAGGTTGAAAAAAACTTTTTATTTTATTACAATATCTTCCTATCGGAATCAATACTGTTCACTAAATTTAGAGACCTCGCCTAATGCAATTCCAACATAATGCAATACACAAAACGAGAATACAAGAAATCATTGGACGGTATGTGCTCAAATGGAGAGATTTAACTTCAAACAAAACCTGAAAATACATCGTGGTGTTCACAGTTCAGTTTACAGTTACCGCCCCATATAAAGTTATGGCCAGGGACCAAAAATAATGGGCATTGCCATTTCCATTTGTCATCTACATGTTAGTCCTAAAATCTACTATACACATTAAATAAAAGGGAAAAGGAGGGGGCAAAACTACAACAGTTAATGAGAATAAACTCCAACAAGTTCATCAGGCATCTACACTACTTATTCTGAATCATACTTTTCAAGTATCATCATCTTCTGGCAAAGGCCTCTGGACAGCGAAAGGAGGTGGTGGAAGATCAACATTCGGTATACCACCATCCAGCACTCTTGCTACCTCCCCCATCGAAGGCCTCCTCCGTTCATCCATTTGAAGACACCAGAATATTATTCTTAATGCACGTTCTAGTTCCTCTGAATCGATTCCACCGTCAACTCTTTTATCAACCACGTGGTTGGATCGTCCTTCTATCCATTGTTCATATGCCCACTGGCAAAGATCCTCGGTGTCTTGTTGCCCAGATAACAGAGTTAGTGCCAACTTGCCAAAATCCTCCACATCTTTCTCAGCTGAAGAACCACAAAATGAAGCTTCACCATCTACTCTTGCAAACCCATATTCAGTTACCTTGGCCTCCAAGTTTTCGTCCAGTAAGACATTTGCACACTTCAGATTTCCATGGCTAAGGAATTCTCGGCACTCAGTGTGCAAATAGCAAATGGATTTTGCCACTCCTGAGCATATCTCAAGTCTCTTTTTCCAAGTTAGCCTCCTGCAAAGAGATGAATCGCCTAAGAACTTATCTAGAGAACCATTCTTGACATACTCGTACACCAAGAATCTGTGATTGAACTCACAACAATAGCCCTCCAGCTTCACTAGGTTCTTGTGATGGATGCTTCCTATCTTTGTAACAGCGCTCCTGAACCTCCTTTCTTCTATGCTTGTATTCAGGTTCTTAACTGCAACCAAGTGATTGTTCTGTATTGCACCCTTGAACATGTTTGGACCAATTTGGTTCTTGAAATCCCCGGTGAGGCTCTTTATCTCTGGGAAGGACAACAACAACAAACCCTTTGAGTTGGGGCATGTCAAAGCTAAAGTAGCTTCTTTCCTAGTGATGTTTCTTCTTCTGCAGATCCAAAAAACAAGTCCCAGCTGTATGATGGCAAAGAAGAAAAAAGTGGCAGAGGCTGCTCCTATCAAACAAGGAACACAGAGTGCTGGAGGCTGCTTGGGAGGGGGTGAATTAACAGGACCAGGATTCACGGCTAATGGACCCGAACATCTCTTAACAAAAGATATTGAGGTTAGAGATGGATCTGCATAACCAGTGATATACTTAGTTTTCTTTATTGAGCATTGAGCACTTCCATCATTGGAAAAGGTTGCAACTGTACATTGTGGGTCATTCAAACACAATTGTCTGCAATGCTGCAAACCACTTATGGTAATTGAATCTTCAGGTGGGTAAATTCCATATAGAAATGTTTTCTCATATGTAAGCATATTGATGTCAGATTTACATGCCTCATCATATGGAACCAAACATTTGTTAGGGTCAGCTAACTCAAACGGGCACTTGCAATCAGCAGAACCTGAAGCATTTAAGAAACACATACCACGTTGACCACAAGTCGCAAACACCTTGCACTGATTCTCCACAGCTTGCCATACTGATCTCCAAGATTGTAATGTTTCTATCCATGAATAAATGCGCAGATTGCCATCCAGATCAAGCCTAAGAAACCTATAGTTCACTGATTCATTGTGGTCATCACCAAACACTGACCAAACAGGTTTTGAACTTTGGTCTTGAAGTTGCAGGGATCCAGTGGTTGTGAGACAAGCAGTCAGATTTGCAATAGAAGGGTTGTCACTTGTCCAATACGTAATATTACTTTCCCATCGAAGACGTAGCTGTCCCGAGCCATTCAAATAGAGACTGTAGTAACTAGACATGGTTTGCTTGCTGGCAGCTCGGAGATTTTGATGCACAGATAAACTCTGCCCTGGGAGTAGTGTATCAGAAGGAGTATCAAAACTCTGCCAAACAACATGTTGCTCTCTGTTTATGAGCTCAAGATTGCCATTGTCACGTAAGGTAGCTGAAACTACAGATTGGTTGGCAGTTCCACTGGTCCATACTACTACTCCCTGTACTGAATCAAAGAGGACTAGTTCTCCTTCTGGGGTGAGTTCAAAATAGGACATGCTACCCACAGTGGCATGAGCTCCAGCAACCCAGACCACAGTTTGTTGGCTAAATGGTATAGACTTTGAATTGAAACAAATGCCAATCCTGAACTCATTAGGTTGATCTGAAATGTTAAAGAATCTTAATGCAAAATCACCATTGGTGGAGACCCAACCGTCATTGTCAACCACAGAAAGTTTTGAACCCAATGGAATTGCAGAAGTGAAAGCTGAGTGTAGCAAGAAGCCAATGAAGAAGCACAACAAGAATGGCGATCTAATCCGACCAGACCCCGGTTCAAGCATATCTATGTATGCTCAAGCAAGAAACACTTGTGAAATAGTGATGAAAGCTATCCCCTAACGTGTCATTTACCCGTATAAGTTTAGACCTTGATAATTATAACACCTGAAAAGGGATAAGGTGAATACAGAGGTTATTCTCAAGCACAAGAGTGGTTTAGTGGTGCAATGGTAAAAACTCAGAGACACACACTTTTGGATTCAGGAGAACAAATGTGAAGGGTTTTGATGTAAATTTGAAAAATGAACCAATGGGAAAGAAAATATACAAGAATGATGGTACCTGAACCGAAAGAACAATCAACAATTTTGATTCAAGAAGCCGCCACAGACTGCTATGCTACAACGAACATTACAGAAACGAAGTTATGCTACTTGACGTGGGAGCAACATAACTTTTACAAAGTATCTTGGAGTTGGACATTGAGATATGAGTTTCTCAAGCAGAAGCTCTTTTTTTTCTTTTTCTTTTTCCTTCTTTTTTCTTTTTCGTTCAATAAAAGGTAGCGATGAATTTGATTACCATGCAAAATGAAGTTTGGGCAGCAAAGGGCCCAACATTAGACCAATGACAATGAGGAACAAAACTTTGAGAATGCTATCATTTTTCAGTGTTCAAAGAGCCAAGAGAGTGATATATAATCAGCAGAGCAGCCTTGAATTTCTCAGACTAATTTCAATGAAAAGAAGAGTAAAAGAGATACCAAGAAAACAGTGGAAAGGATGCACGGACAAAGCCGATTTTCAACAGCGAATACTTTAAATGGGCACGAAACTACAGAAAGCTGAAAATATTTAACTTACCATTTTTGAGTTTCGGAGAAAGATCTGAACAAATCAACGGCAAAGGGGAACTGACTCTAATAACAGAGGAATTTCGAGCTTCAAAAAACCAAACCTCGAGGTCCATCCCAGTGGAAATTTACTTGTTTTCTCCAGGGAAAGTTTCTGGCACCTAACTATTCTGCAAAGGGGGGAGCTAAAGAGAGCGACTTTCACAGAGAAAAGTGAAAAATGTACCTTTTATTCAGCTGACTGCATGGAAAGTAGTGAATGGAGATAAAGAGAAGAAGAAAAGGGAGGGCTGTTGAAGACGGTGGATACTAGTGGGTTTAGATTTGGAGAAGAAATGTAGGAGTGAGGACAAAACGGGAATAAAGATATATCGAAGCAAATGGGGTTAGGGAGAAATTGAGTTAGCCGGAAAGATAGAAATAGAGGGGGATCGCCGGAGAAGATGGAGTAGTCGAGAAGAGAGAAGCAATTCAAAGCACCAGAATGCGAGGTGAGTGAAAGCAAGAATTGGGTTTTACTGGAATTCTCCTCTCAACATGCTGTTGCAATTACAGGGACGACCTTTGTTTAAATAAATAAATGCATATTGAGTGAAAAATGAATTGAATGCAAGACCTTTTTTCTTTAAAGTACAGATATTCTTTATATTCATGTTCGATATACGGTACTTCTCCTAGCGATCCATGATTTTTTCATGCATGACTCTTTATACAAAAACTAGTAAATTAAATAATGAATTGCGCTGTTTTTTTTGCCAGAAATTGCTCTGTTTTCTCAATTTGAAAAAAATATCATTCTTTCATGATTTTACTTGAATTTTTAGGTGAGATGTACAAAGTAGTACATGAATTGTTTTAAATTTCATTCAAATCATGTAATTTATTTATAATCCCTCAAAGCCAGCAATGATTAATTATCATTTAACAAAAATATCTCATGATGATTTATTAAATTTAAAACAGGGGAAAGATGTGTTTTTTTTTTTCCCCCGGTGGGGACGACCTGAGGGTGGGATCGGTCTTGGAGATTGTAGGAGGAACATGTGATCTCCAATGCCTTTTTTTTTTTTTGTCTCTTTGTGGTCACTTTCTTCAACTTGCTCTGTCTTGTTTTTCTTTCTTAAGAAGTATTTAAAAAATGAAAAAAAAAAAAAAAAAAAAAAAAAAAAAAAAGTAACTTGTCCACTCTATTTCAATATTAACTGAAATGCATCATCATGAACAATAGGGTCTCCTCTTACAACCAATATTCTTGCTTCCATGTGAAGCCACACCTCTGGCAGTCAAGGAATCTGATTATGAGTCTTTCATTAACCCTCTAATCTCTTTCTTCATATAATTCCAATTTGTAATTATAATTAGAACTTTTAATATAAAATTATATTTTTTAGAGCACGCCCATTGGCAAATTATTTATACAATTGAACATCCTTTGAATAATGAAGCAAACAGACCACCTATACTAGTCTATACCTTTGTTCTTTTTAATAATTATATGGAAGACAAACCTTTACTGAGTTAGGGAGATGGGGAATATTTTATAAAAAAAAATCTGTGATCTTAAAAAAATCTCATGACATGTGTTGGAGAATAAAATGAATGATTAAAGATTTGTTTAGTGGATTTAATAAGAAAAAAAGTGAATAATTAATACAACCTCGGGGTGGGAAAGGGGAAAGAGAAAGTGAGAAACAGGGACTACAAGCTAGCAAGATGTGAGTGGAGAAACAGATGGTTGAAAGTCAAAGGTTGAATGATTAAAGAAAATGAGAGTTAAAAAGCAGACATTGAGATAATCTTGAAAGGTGAAAGATTCTGCCTTTTTTAGTCATACAAAAATAAGAACAAAAGTCACAACTTTGCAGGGAAATAATACAAATTAAACATACGTGGGGTGCATGCAACTCAAAAATCTAAATAAAGCATTATTTCTTCCCCACCTACAACAATTATGAACCCATCCATTTATGTGCAACCCAATTTGAAACCAATCAAACATTTTGTAAAGCTTGTAGTCCTTTTCTTTGAATGGAACTTTTATATATATATGGGATAGGATATTGTCCCTACCAATTTTATGTCACTACCAAATCACTACCATTTTTTTTTACTGTTAGATCATAATCTCATCTACCTTTATCATTTCTCTCTCCTACTGAGATTCTGATCTAACGGTGAAAAAATGGTAGTGACTTGGTAGTAACATAAAATTTTTAGTGACAATATCCTATCCCTATATATATATAGGGAAAAATACTTCTCATGTTGCAGGAGAAGTATATTCTCATGTCACACACACATGAAATGGTGGGACCCACATATATATATAATTTTAGCATTATATATATATGTGGGTCCCAACATTTCATGTGCGTGTAGGAATCTTCTTCTTCTTATGTAACATGAGAAGTTTAAACTCCATATATATATTGAAATTTTAGGAGAGGTAAAAGGGTTTGGCTCACCCACACTTTAAGGGCAGGGTGTGTGAGTCTATTCTATTGGAAGATTCAGGATTGAGAGTACACATATCTCCACCTCAGCCTAGATTATCTTTAGGATTGAGAGTACACATATCTCCACCTCAGCCTAGATTATCCCTACTTCTCAAGTTCTGATATGCCTCCCCAACACTGCAACAGTGTTAGAATTCGAACCCTCTTCATTTATAAGAATTTCCAAATTCCTAATGGTTGATAGACGAAGGGTTCTTTGAATGGAACTTGGGAGGTATAACAACTAAAAAACTAAGTTATGGGCCCTCTTTATAACCTTATTATTTTCCTTATTCCCCTTCATTTGTTCAACAACTCCCCGTCATTCACTCGTCTCCGTGAGTGATGATTGCTCTACTGGAATAACGTTCAAGGCTTCAAGCACAGCAGCCATATCAGTATGATTGGGAGTATGACTCATCAACGATTGAGTCAGTTACACAGCAGCCATATTTTATATGTGATATACTCCCTCCCTCCGGTTCTAATTATAAAACATATTTACTTAATTTTAAAGAGATAAAAAATAATAGTTACATTAATTAATTATACTTATTTTCCTAAAATGTCATTATATAAAACTGTTTCTTCGCTTTTCCCTCCTCCCCTCAGCATCCCCTCCAGTGTAGCATCCACGTTCAACATCCACGTTCAACGCCTTGTTTTACTTAGGCCCCGTTTGGTTCGAAGAAAATCGGAGGAGGGAAAAGGAAAATTGGCATTTTCCAATGGCGGCGGCCGTTTGGTTCAAATTTTCCCTGGAAAATATTTTCCGCTGCCACGTCATTCTCCCGTGTTTAAGGGAAAATGAGTTCCCACAAAAAATGGTGAGAAGCCATTTTTCAGCGGCTATGAAAATGGGCTAAAGTCCATTTTGCCCTGATCACATGGCAAAGAGAGAAGAGAGTGATGCTGGGGAGAAGAAGAGAGAGAACAATGTGATGTAGGAGAGGAGGAGAGAGAAGAGCGTGACGTCGGGAAGAGGAAGAGAGAGAACAATGTGATGCTGGGGAGAGGAGGAGAGAGAAGATCGTGACAGGGAGAGCGGTGCCAAAATCTGTTAGTGTTCGGTGTCGGAACAAGGAAAGGAGGCCACAGCGAGGTCGGACAATTCTCGAGAATTGCTTGGCAATTCTAATGGAGAATTGCCAAAGAATTGTCAAGCTAGCGGCCGGCCGCTGGAGGGTCGGCAGTGAGGTTTTTTTTTTTAAATGGAATTTTCCCAAAAAATATTCTATCTATAAGGGTAAAATGGTATTTTGCCTCATTTTCTTACCTTATTTTCCTTCAACCAAACAATTTTTTTTTCCTATCAACCCATTTTCTTTTTCGGTCCAACCAAACGCATCGAGGCAAAATATTTTCTATTTCATTTCATTCTTTTCATTTCCATTCCTTTCCATCCCACTTTTTCTTTGATTCAAACGGGGCTTTAGCATCGCCCTCCAATGTAATGTCCATGTTCAGCGCCTTATTTTACTCCACTCTAATGTCCCTTAATTACAAATTTGTAAAACACCAAACCACTATGAAAACAATTAGAGTATTTTAGGAAGAAATGAACAAAAATACGAATTGTATCTTATAATTAAGATTAAGATCAACCCTAAAATATTATCCTATAATTATTAGGACGGGAGACAGTACAATAGAGGCTGCTGCTTTTTGACTTAATTATCAGTGTTCATTATGGATATAGCATCATTGAAATCTTTGTGTAACTGTATAAGCGAGATTATATATTCCTCGTAAAAAGTAAGATTCTACACCAACACTTGGTTGAACACTACTACTTTATCTTCTACTTCATCGTGGCCTTTTGAATTATATGAAGCCACCTTGTAGTGTTGAACTCTCACAAGAATCCAAAGAGAGTTAGTACGTAGTCCCATGAGTGCAAAAATTACCCCTTGGCCCCACACCATCATAATAGTAACTTTCAACTTTTATGATAATTTTGCCCACTCCACTCTGTCCTTTCGGCTCCTACACAGCAAGTGTCCACACTGCTTTGTCCCACAAAAAAATTGAAATTATTCCCTGCGTTACATTTCAACCAACTAATGAAAGGCATGAATGTTTTTGTTTCTTATAAGTGAAAGGTTGCAGTTGCAGGTTAGGTACCTAACCCTATCATTTTTTATTAGATGTCTACGCTTCCTTTTTCCTTTTTAGACAAGTCAAGAAAAAGATTTTAACAACAAAAAAGACCTGTTTTCCACCTCTGCGGCAGAAAGACATGCAAGTTATAATCTCTTGGTTGTACACAAAACTATGGGCCTTAGATCCAAAGACATACAAGTCACATGAATCTCCGGTTGGAAGAGACTTCATTTATATTTCTGTTGAACAAACCCATGAAAATGGAAATCTAGATGGAACTAGATCATAACTGTTTGGTACATATCTTCATTGCAAGTTATTTCGATTCTGATTTTAATCAAATGGATGAAATTTTTGCAAATCATATAGTCACTCAAGAAATTTCAGTATCTGTTGGAGAATTCAAAACATCAAATATTGAAATGCTTTTTTGTAATTCAGTACCAAAAACAAAAGCGAGCAGCTATATATTATCATTTTTACATAGGACTCTCCCCATAAAAGAACAACACAGATGACTAAAACAACGAACTTCAATGCTGCCAGCCAAAAACGTAGGCATCGATTACATGTTAAGGGTCTCAAGACCACAAAAAAGATATCTTGTACCTGCTCATTCAAGTCAACCTATGAACCAAGGTTATCTATTACTTCGATGGCTTTTTTCCTTTTACATTTAGTGGCATCGAGAGTGTTTAGGTAACTCTAAAACCGTGGTTTTAAAAGCCTTTTTCTATAAGCCCAGACAAAACTCATATAACATGCTTACCACGTAAATCGTAAAGGTTATTTTCCAAAAGATAATCCAAATACACACAGAAGGGTTTATCATATTCCTCGCATCTGCTCACTTATCTTGTCTCTTGCCCTGAGTCATCGAATCTTTGTTTCCTGATCAACCCAAACAACAATAGTTCAAAAGATAGGGGCGTCAAGAAAAATAACCCTATAACCCTTCATACAAAGCTTCACGATTTTGCAAAATACTCCCTTGATTATGTGAAGAGTCAACAATCTAAAAAAAGATAACAACTGAAAATCAAACATACATTCCATTACACTCTGAAAAAATAGTTCAAAAGATTTCTCATGAGAAGATACGCACTAAAGCAAGTGACATAAACTACCAAATAAAGTACTATGAAATTAATTTTGGTCTCGAGTGTAAAATATGTTTTGTATTTGTTTTCTTGTTTTCTATATTCTGTCCGTCTGTCGTGTGTTATCAGTTACTCCTATAACAGTCAAAGAGACTTCTGGTGCGTAGCTGGCACGAACTTGAAGGTTGGCAATCTTGATCTTTTTTTTTTCCTTATAAATATGGGCCTCAGGCCCAAAAAACATGAGTCACATGGATCTTCCACTAGGGAGGCTTCATTTCTTATTCTATGGTGCAGTTTATAGCCCGCACGAACGCGGCCCATTTTGTCCCTCATTGATTGGTCCAAGTTAATCATCTTCTCAGTGAAGTATCAAAAAAAAAAAATCTACTCAGTGACCAAACTTACTTTGATCCCTGCTTATTATTTTCCCCGGTCCTAATTATAGGAACATTTTTATAGTGTAAATTACATTACAAGATAATAATAATAAAAATCTTAAATGTGTATAAATATTGATATTGATACTCTTTAATATCAACAGAATCAAGAGACAACCCCTCTTTACATCGCTATCCAATTGGTCGAAATGCCATTTTATATCATGCACTTTCCTTGCCGCTAGATAATGTTTATAGAAAAGAAAAAGAAAAATAAAATGGAGGGGCAGATTAATTAACACGAGGAGTGTGTCAAGTAGTTAGGTGACAACCTAACCAGCACTATTTTTAAAGTCATTTAAGAAGTACGTGATTTATGTCTTCAACTTCCTCTACCTTGTCCAAATCATGACACCGATCGATGGAATCGTGTGTTGGAATAATTGTGTAATTCAAAACGCGTGTCAATGCGTGTGTCCCCCTTGCTATGCTAACTTTGATCTTAATTATGTTAAGAAGCAGAGCAGTAACACCAAGTATCCAACCCGAAACCTTAAAGAACGTCCCATGAAGCTACATAGGAGACTGGTCTCTGATCTTATATATAACCCTCTCGAATACTTCAACCTTATAGTTAGAGTTGAGAAAATCGGTCGAGTCCGTCAGGTCGGTCTATTTAAACTCTAAATTATAAGATTAGGTTTAAGATTTTTGCCTTAAAAGTGAAGGTGATCCTAAAAAGGTCAACCTTATAGAGCCAAGGGCTTAAAATGGTCGACCTTATAGGCGCCAAAAGCTCCGTCTTTTTAGACCTTTTTTTTTTTTAAAAAAAAAAAAAAAAATTTGCTTATGTAATAAAAAAAAATATTGATTTTTTATACTTTGTTAAGAATGTTACAAATATTTAGTTGTTATTATCCTTTTTAGAATTAAGTTTCATAAGAATAATTCTAAAAATTTAAAACTTATAAAAGATATTTCTTATTTCATAACTATTCTTACTAATTTTATATTTTTTGACTTATTTTTTAATGATTGTTTTGTTCATTTCTCGTTTTGTTTATTTTGTTGAATGTTTACATTTTTTAAGACATATTTATAAGAAGTATTTTTAATTCTGCTAAGTTTTCTCATTAGTTATTTTTAATTATGGTATATGGACAATAGTTTACTTTTGATTATAACTTAGCGACTGTGTTTGTTTGTTGCGTGATGCGTGTTGTTTAAACCTTAATGTTGATAATATTTATTTGTTAAATTGAAATTTTAATTGTTGTAATTTACTAATTATATTTATTTGAAAAAAACAAGAAAAAAATAGTTAAAATTTAGAAAAATAACTTCAAACCCTGTAGAGCCTGGGCTAAGCCTCGAAAAACAAGTGTTTTTCTTATCTCGGGCCTAAAAGAGCCGCCCTATTTCTCAACTCTATTTATGGTGACTAATTTATTGTAACTATTGAACATCTCACATGATGTTAATTGGTTATTGGGTTGGGTAGAGCTAGATATGTCACATGTCTGTTTAGGTTATAAGAGTATGTGATATGAATTTTGTCCCAACTTGTATGAACGTACTTTTTGAATGCTAACTCAAAATAATTTTTAAAAACTCGTATTATGGGTCACTTTTAAATTTTTTTATAAAGATTTTAGTAGTAGTTAAAAAAACCATCCATGCTCTTAAACTTTTTGTGAAAACTAACACTAAGAGTCTTAAGAATGCCCTTAGTTCAGTTTACGTATACTTTGATTGAGGGAAAAAGGTTAATAAAGTGACTTTTAATACGAGGAAGAAAAGGCTTGAATAATGTCCGGAACAAAAACTTTTTCTGGTTTAAAATAATGACAACTAGAATGAGTAAGCAACACATTTGTCATGAAGCTAGTTTTTTTTTTTTTGGATCAATGATGGTATCAAATTCCCATTATAAATACCTGTATAATATAAGAAAGATTTGAAGAGGGAAATGAACTTAGGGAATGAAAGATTTTGTGGGATGAGGGAAGATGACTTGTTTGGTAGGAAGAAAATGAAGGGGCAGTAGTTAGTAAAAAGAATCGAAAATACCTATTTTACCCTAAAATATAATTAATTCAAAAGGAAAAGGAAAAATATTTTTTTTGTTAAAATATATTTTTAAAAAATATCCTCTTATTAAATTCAAATTTGTCTAAAAAAATTTTGCGCTAGGTTTGAATTTGTCTAAAAAAATTTCGCGCCAAGTTTGAATTTGCCTAAAATATCTCTCGCTAAGTTCGAATTTCTCGTATAAATTTGAATCTAATCAAATTTTCTTGTATTATTGAAAAAATATTTTATGAGGGATAAATATATCCAAGAGTGTCACTGTTCACGTGAGAATTTAAAATCCCACCAATTTTGATAGGATCTTATCTTCCCACATATAAGGGAAGATTGGTAGGCCCAAAACTTAGGTTTCCATAAGATTTGGCACAAAAAACGTACTAAATAAGTGAAATTGTTATTTTTTTTTCCTTCCCACCAAATCTATGTACGGAACAGGCCCTAAGTATTTCTCAAGCATGTAGTCGTGAGCTCAAATTCTATAAGAATACAGTAGGTGAGTAAGTTTTGAAAAAAATGTGTCATGAGATCATAAATTATTATTTTCAATGACAATTTTAAAAATAGTTTTATCTCCAACTAACCAAGGGTTTTGAATGTGTATTGTTGTTGTTAAACTCATGATTTGATTTTTTAAGTTAATTGTTTGTACGTTTTACATTTAGAAATATTTTTCTTATAACACTAATATCTTAAAAATTAAATAATTTAAGATATTAGGTGTTAAAAAATTCAAAATGAAACATATAATTAATTTAAATAAATAAAATATATCAAAAAAAGCCCACATCCTTCTAATTAGAGAAAGAAAGAAACACATAAACAAGCACCTAATGTGAATACAATCTCAACGCTTTCGGCTAAATAAAATGAAAAAGGGCAAGTTCTATGTTTTCTTAATTATTACTATTCCAACAATACGGATCTTTGCGGGAAATCCGGCGCACTAGATCCTTCACCGCCTTTGCAAAAAGTCGAACTTGCCATCCATGTCTTGTTAATTTGGGTTGAATTTCCAGAGAATTCGATCCAACCATATCCAAACGGTTGGCATTAAATTAATTAGTACCCCGAGTGTTTTGTCGCACTCGGATCAAGAATATCCACGTCAGACACAAGACAGAGAACAGAGGAACTCTCTCTTAAAGTACCCTTTTGCCCCTTATTGTTTCATAAATTGACGATCGTATCCCTCTGGGGCACGCACGGAGAAGCGTGGTACGATTGGCCAATAAAAGGGGCACAAGGTGCTGCAAACAAATGATAAAAGGCGTACCTCTCAGTGCGTCTTATTGTTATTTTTTTAAATGTGCCACTCAACCTTTTTTTTCTCCAATTGGCGATTTTATCAATAAAAATAATTTGTAGTCTTCTCTCTGTCCATTGATGAGAGCCGGCATAAGAAATGGAGAAAGAAGAATTGGTTGCGACATTTTTCCTTGCTAGTTCCTTTTCCAAGACTTCTCGGAATCCAAGCATTCTCAGTTCGATGCTCTTTTTTGGCGGCTTCACTCCCCGTTGAGATCTGACGACTTTCCTTGACTCTGGATTTTCCCTTCGCTTTCTCCCTAATTTGAGAGCCGGTAAACATGAGATTCACTTTGATCAAAGCTTGTCTCAGTTTGGATCATGTTAATTCTTGCTTTTACACCTGTCTTCGGTGCAATGGTGTTTTTGTAGTGAAAGGAAACTGTGTGGCTTGGTTTTCTTGCTGGATTTTGGTATTCTTTTTCCATTTAGAGTCATCAGGAAGTCAGTGACGTTAATTTGGTTTTTGTTCTCTGACTTCTCCCACTTTCTTCGCGCTCTCAAAAGCTAAAGATTAGTTTCTTATGAAACGTATGTTGGACTTGCTTTTTCCCCTCCTGACTGCTGCACCCTATTTTTAATGCACATATTTCGAGGTGGGTTAAAACAAGTCGTAAGCCTGCTTAAATTTCGTCGTTAGCCTGTTCTCGATTTTTTCTAAGTGAAACTGTTCCATGCAAGTTCTTGTCTCTTTGACTGTTTGATTAATTTGTCCCTGCGTTGATGAACGATTTCACTTGTTTAAAAGTCTCCAAGCCCATTGAAGTGTTTCCAGTTACTGGGGGCTTTTTCTCAATCTGTTCATATGGTGTTTGGTTCCTGTGTATTGCGAACGAGAGCAAAGGTAGATGTTTGGTTATCGGAGGAGGCTTAGTTGTTTTTTTTTTGGTTATCTTTTACGGTAAGGTAGCAATTTTTAGCATAGACCAACTGGAGGAGATAATTTAATATCCAATTTTATGCCCCTACTTGCCTTGTTAACTAATATTGTGGAGCACTTACGGGTTGCTCCTGCGATGGTTGTTTATGCTCATATCTGGCTCGACATCTTTTCATTTGTGCGCTTCGTCATTATTCCTTTTGGTTCATATAATATAATTCTTTCATATCATGGAATGCTCGTTTAAATGTATGCGTTTTTCTCCTTAACTACAGCTGAATATCCTGCAAATAAGAGCATGTGCTGTGGATTTGAGCGGCAAAAGTTTACAATGTCTCCAATCAGTGTTTTATATTTTGTTAAGCCCCACGGAACTTAGAAGTTGCAAAATGAATCACTTAACTAATGAGACTGATGTTGATTTTGCAAGCTTGCTTGAGCTTGCAGCTAATAATGATGTTGAGGGTTTTGAACGACTGATTGAGCGTGATCCATCCTGTGTTGACGAGGTTGGATTTTGGTATGGTCGCAGAAAGGGTTCAAAACTAATGGTCAATGAGCAGAGAACTCCTTTGATGGTTGCTGCCACTTATGGTAGCATTGATGTCATGAAGCTAATTCTATCACTATCCAATGCTAACGTAAATCGTCCCTGTGGCCTTGACAAGAGCACTGCACTTCATTGCGCTGCATCTGGTGGAGCTGCTACTGCGGTTGATGTTGTAAAACTGCTCTTATCAGCAGGTGCTGATCCAAGTTCCGTGGATGCCAATGGTCACCGTCCAGTTGACGTTATTGTTGTTCCTCCCATGCTTGATCATGTCAAAAACAGTCTTGAAGAACTTCTTCAAACTGATGACTCCATGGCAGGATTTAATCTTAGGGTTAACACAACCACATCAAAAGCTGATTCTCCTCCTTTATCAGCTTCACCAGAGAATGAGTTTCCATCTTCTGCACCAGATGTCCACTTGAAGTCAAAGTCAAATGATGCACCTGTTTCTCATGCATCAGAGAAGAAAGAGTATCCTTTTGATCCATCCCTTCCAGACATCAAGAACAGCATATATTCAACTGATGAATTCCGAATGTATTCTTTCAAGGTCCGGCCTTGTTCACGTGCTTATTCCCATGATTGGACTGAATGTCCTTTTGTCCATCCTGGAGAAAATGCCCGAAGAAGGGACCCAAGGAAGTTTCACTATAGCTGTGTTCCTTGTCCTGATTTTCGGAAGGGGGCTTGCCGACGTGGTGATATGTGTGAGTATGCACATGGAGTTTTTGAGTGTTGGCTGCATCCTGCTCAATATCGAACCCGTCTCTGCAAGGATGGGACACATTGCTCTAGAAGAGTTTGTTTCTTTGCCCACACTGCTGAGGAGCTTCGGCCTTTATATGTTTCAACTGGTTCTGCTGTCCCCTCTCCTCGTTCAAGCACATCTGCCATGGATTTTGCTGCAGCTATGAGCCTGTTGCCTGGCTCCCCTTCCTCTATGTCTGTCATCTCCCCATCACCATTCACTCCGCCTATGTCCCCATCTGCCAATGGCATGTCACACTCTTCAGCTGCTTGGTCGCAAGCCAATGTCCCATCTTTGCATTTGCCAGGAAGTAATCTTCATTGCAGTCATTTGAGATTGTCGCATAATGCTAGAGATATTCCTGTGGAAGACTTGGATTTGTTGCCAGAATATGAAGTTCAGCAACAGCAGCTCTTTAATGAGTTGTCTTGTCTTCCTCAACAACCAATGAATTCTAATAGCATGAATCAGTTAGTTCGTATGAAGACCTTGACCCATTCAAACCTTGATGATCTATTTTCTGCTGAGAACTCTTCCCCTCGATTTTCCGATCCAGCAATGGCCTCAAGTGTTTACTCCCCAACGCACAAATCTGCTGTTCTTAATCAATTTCAGCAGCAGCAAAGCTTGCTATCACCTGTGAATACAAAATTTCCTTCCAAGAATGTTGATCATTCTTTATTGCAGACTTCTTTTGCCGTTCAGTCACCAGGAAGGATGTCACCACGTAAAGTGGAACCTATTTCACCGATAAGCTCCAGAATTTCTATGCTAGCTCAATGTGAGAAGATGCAACAATTCCGTAGCCTTAGCTCTCGGGAACTTGGTTCCAGCGCTGCGGCTGCTGTTGCTGGATCGTCAGTCAATTCTTGGTCCAAATGGGGTTCCCCCAACGGTAAGTTGGATTGGGCTGTCAGTAGGGATGATTTGGGTAAATTCCATAGATCATCTTCATTTGATCTTGGGAACAATGGCGAGGAGCCTGACTTATCATGGGTGCAGACTCTAGTCAAAGAATCTCCAGCTGAGATTAAAGAGCCGTCCACTAGTGTCCCAGGCATGGCAGTGGCGGGAACCTCTGGTGGGGAATCAAATATTGGCGCCCAAATCGAACTTCTTGATCATGCTGTATTGGGGGCATGGCTTGAACAAATGCAGCTTGATCATCTTGTGGCTCAGCAAAACTGAAATGAGTTTTGATGACCCTGAGGTAGATGACCGAAAATTTTCAGTAAATAGTGCTATATTCGTTCTTTTTGAAATTTTGTTGGTGTTGGACGAAGGGAAACAATAACTGTGAAAGCAAGCAGGAATAATAGAAGTCCCTCCAAGGAAATTCATTTTTCAAATTTATTGCTACATAGTTTGCTACTTGCTTAAAAGACTAAACCACGGGGAGACATTCAGACAAGACCACTGATCCAAAGTTAAGGCTTTTTTGGCTGCGGACCTTTTCAAATGAGGCTCACCTCCCTGTCATTTTTACCTTCATTGATCAGCAACGTTATATTAAATCGAAGTCCTATTGCTAAAGCCTAAGTTTGGTCCGTCTTTTTGTTTGTATGGGTTCTTTATTCCTGAATATTTTCGGGGTAGGAATTATAATTAGTGGGGTCATAGGGGGATAAGCTCTTTGAGACTCCATAGTGGTCCAATTTTGGGGAAGAAAATACAGTATGCTGGTTATGGTAATTCTCATGTTGTTTGTATGGGTTCGATTTTTGTGGGTAGTTGAGAAGAGGGTAAATTAGGGATATTGAATGACCGAACCTCTGGCTATGTAAACATTCGATTAAAGTTTATTGATATCTATTATTCTAATGCTCTAGTTCTTTCTTTATTCCCATTACCACTTTGGTATAATTTTGCTTTAATGGGCGGTGCATGGCATAAGTATTTGTGCTAATGTGGAGTTTGTATGGTATATCATTTATTCACCTCATAATAGAATATATTTGACACCTTTCATATTTAATTACTATGAGTTTTATATGCTCACGCAAAAATCAAAATGACTCATACTGTTTATGGAACGCGAACATATGATTTTCTATATCCAAACAAGTCACTCACTCAGAAACCAATATAGCTTCAGCCACTTGGCATAATTATGTACATAGCACAGATTCTTGTAGATAATTATGTACATAGCACAGATTCTTGTAGATAATTATGTACATAGCACAGATTCTTGTAGATTGATGGCTAAGGGATTTCAACAAGAATCTTTCAAGGTGAAAAACGAGGATGAAAAAAAAAACTAACCAAAAAGCTTGGAAAGAAAGGTAGAGGAAAGAAATTGCTTTTGTGGATGCTTGCAAATAGGTAGATTATACACAACTTTTCTAAATAGACATGTACAGATAACTTCCCTCACTTTATAAACTTTATGACGAATCTTTTTTTTTTTTTTTTTGCATTTACGTAGATATTTTATTAATTATTTGCACGTAACTTAAAATGTAAAGAAATTATATGCATAACTGAGTTTGTGGGTTATATATATAAATATAAAATTTAAGGGGTGGTATAGTCGAAGTTTAAGAGTTGTCCATACAAATTTAAAAGTTTGTGGTAGTTTATTATTAAGCTTTAAATATGAAGGAAGTTATCTGTATTTCATTTAAATTTGGGGGCACTTGTGAGTGATTTTAGCCCTATAAATATTACGCGGTTGCTATCACGAATTCACGATTCGGGCACTTCAAGAAAACTCAATTAGACGTGCCACTATACACGTCTTGTTTTATTCTTGATTTGACCCCTACAATCACCATCAATAGTAAAATTGGGGGGCAAATTCCCTGAATCCAATTATCTTAGGAATTTACTTAAATAGCCTCACAACAATGACCTCCCTCTTGTCAATTCAATTCATATTTCATTTTCTTGATTGTTCCCACTCTTACCTTGCTTTTGCAGAAGGGATAAGAAACCATGAATAATGGACAGTTCATGAGCCTGCAATCTCTTTCAACGAATATTTTTATTCTCCTTTTGTGAAATACAAATCACAAAGTAAAATTCTTCCCTCCATATTTCTCGATAGAGACAGGGAATTTACCCACACACACACACACATATATATTTTGAATGTTTAAATTCTTTGAGCCTGTTATTATTTAACAACGATATGTATACGACTTTGCTACCATAGCACCAATAATTTTGAGTTCATCCCTGGGAAATCAAATTGCTTATTATCTTATGGATTCAACACTATGAATAAATAATGCCATCTTATACATTGTTTTTGCGGTAACAAATGAAGAAAATGAAATATCTAATAATAACAGTGGGTTAATTTGAATCTATACAAGAAGTCATGATGTGACTACTTACTCCAAATTTTTAAGGAGAATGACTTTTAAGTCCTAACCAAAGGAAATAATATCAGAAAAGTCTCCATTAACAAGCGAACATAGGGATTAACAAGTGAATCAGTTATCAGTAACAACTTATGGGACTTGTCAATGTATTATTTCCTTTGGTTGGAACCTAAAAGTCATTCTTCCTATTTTTTACAACGGTGAATAATTTCACAGAACTAATGCAGAATTTTCTCTGAGGAACATCCAAGGTCCTGTTTCTGACCCTAGCCTGCAATAGAACATCCATTAATGGAGCCCATACATCCGTTATAGTTTTATTTCAATTAGAAAAGTCATAAGATCATTTCTACTAGATTTTGTAACAACAAAACACTACATTTGCAAAAGAAGTTAATTTAATTACCTCCAAAATCCAGCGAATGCACGTAAACTCATATAAATGGACAGAGCGATCCATATACCAGCAAAGCCTTGAATGGAGGATAACGTAAATAAGCAAAGTATGCTCAATATTGCCACCATAATCTGCGAGAAATAGGAAACTAATTAGCCATAACATGCAGAACAAGGAGAAATGATGAATGTGTTTCAACAGTTTGGTAAATGTATGTTCACAAGTATTATTGTTTTTCCTCCTAATTTCTGAACCAAAGAAATGTTAAGATCGTAGTTTTTGATTCATTAAGAAAGGATCTTCCAGAAATACCATGGAGTAAGCGCAGTAAGTAAAATCTGAAGCTCCATAGTTAATGCCATCAAAAACAAACGCCAGAGTATTGATGGGCTGAGTCACTGCAACATACTAGTCAGCCAGAACAGAAATGTGAAGATCAGTTGCTGCATTTTGGTAAACAATGAACAAGGAAATGATATTATTCGTTTTTTATAACCTTTGGAATATTACCGGGATGCCAACTCCTATAAGTTGTAATACATGGATGTCGTCTGTAAATAATTTAGATGCAAAAGGCAGTAGACAAAACAGAAGGAAGGAGAGCACTAGCCCAAGAATTAAACCCAGCTGCATGGTTAAACGAGAAACAGTGAGCTAAGCATGAATACCCAGTAAAAAAAATCCTGGGGAATTAATAAGATGAAGTACCTGCAACACACGGGATGCAGCTGTCATGACCTTCTTGTAATCTTTAGTGGCAAATGCACTAGCAAGAATGGCCTGAAAAGAGTCTGTCATTAGGGTTTGAATTCTCGGTGGGACAAGCTTTTGTATAGATGGATTCATACAGAATGAACACAAATGTGAGGATGATGGTAGATATAAATATGGCACATTCATCACACTATTAAAAGTTGTCCGAGTATTCTTTGCCACACTCAACCATTTCAGTGCCACTTTTTAGATTACAGTACAATATGTGCCTTAACTTTGTCCTTTTTAAGAAGTTTTTATTTTACCTAAATGGGATTCAAAGAAAAGATTGTCACGAGGACCTTTTATTTCTTACCTGTCCAGCAACAGCCAATCCATCAGCAATCAAAGAAGAGGCCATCCAAATTTGTAAGCAGACCTGAAATGCAGCCATGGCTATTGATCCTTGCCTTGCAGCAAGAGATGCAGCCAAGGTTACACAGAATGTCGCAGCAGATACTCTCAACAATATCAGAAATCCTACAACAGAAGATAGAAGACATGTTACTCAGACAGAGATTATTCCAAAAGAATGTGACAAAGAAATTGTATGTCTATATGTCTCTTTGATTAAGAAAAAAGGCAGTTCCAAGGGGGCCACATTTGCCATGATGCAATGTCAGAAGAAATGAAAGGGGCGATGCAGAGATAGACATTTAAACCATTTTTCAGAATCTTCTCAAACTGAAAGTCTTTAATACTTGGAGGCAGAAGATCAACTTGTTTCATTAAACTCCACAATAGTATCAGGGAAATCATGTACCTGCAGAATCATAACCCATGTAACTGAAATGAGTAATGCATGTGGAAAAAGAAAATTCCTCTCATAAAAGTAAATGCTAAACTATACATAACTCCCTTGAAGTTTGGATCGTATGCAGATAACCTCCTTGACCTTTAAAACTTTTCAATAAACCCCTCTAAACTTGTACATTTATGCAAATAACACCTATACCGTTAGTTTATCCATTATTTTGATGAAATAGTATAAAATGGCAGGGGGTTTATTTGCATATAACTTAAAGTTCAGGGGATCTTTTGCACATGATTCAAGGTTTGAGGGGGATTATCCAAAAGAAAAAAGTTTAAGGGCCTATTTGGTCAATAAGATATTATGCTCCATCAATGAAACAGCGGAATAATTGACAGCGATGGGGTTATCTGCACCAACTTGAAAGTTGAAAGTCTAGGTGGTTTTTTTTAATCAAGTTTTAAAAGTCAAGAGGTTATTTTCACGTGGATAACAGTTCAGAGGAGTTTTGTATAACTTAGCCAAAAATAAATATGAGGTGAACTTACTGAGAGGTTATGTGAGCAATGGCTGCACCCCTGATTCCTAACTTGAGAATGAAAATAAATATTGGGTCTAAAATGATATTTGTTACATCTCCAATAACTACAGTCAAACATAAGTTATGATATGAAGTTAGTGTGGAGTTCATTTTAAACTTGTAAATAAAAATTAGTAATTAAATCACTCAACAACATCTAAATCTGATCAAATAAACTTGGTAAAGCAAATAAGAAATAATATCACACAAATAATTATACGTCCTAAATTATTCCTTTTACTAGATCGAAGAAAAACTTTCCTCTATTCATCAAACACAACAACGATTGGACATCTGAGATTAAGGGGAAAAATCTTTAAAATGGTACACGATCAACTTCAGTCGCACTATTAGCTACCATTGAACTAGTATCGTTGTAATGAAGGTTGAGAGAAAGTGTTCAATGGAGAGAGAGGAATGTGTACTTGCAGCATATAAAGGAGTTTTTGCATCTTTGGTTCCCCGGAAAATTCCTTGCATGGCCATGGAAAGAACAACAGCCGGTGCCCCAAATGATCTCAATGTCAAGTATTGTATTGCTGGTTTTAATACAGGAGAATCCTGTATTTAAGAAAACCGGATAAATGGGAGTAAATTCATACACATTACTGATTGAACAGACTAAACAACAACAAAGTTGTAGGCAGAAAATACACCAGCAATACATGTCATCTGCTAGAAAAATGAAACTGGCTAATCCAATATTTATCCTGTCTAGAGATAAATGTTTGGGAGGAATAAATTAAAATTCATACATATATCTTTGGTTTATTCTGTTCAAAGGTGAAAACAGACTGCAGACGTATATCTGAGATTTTGCAAATTTCTGGCTTGGAATTCAGGCAAGCTGATTATGAATGATATTAAATGGGTTTTAATTGTTTGGCTTACTCAAATTTTCTCAGGGGATGTAGGGCAAGACAATGTACGAATGTATGGAGTTATGGTTGTCTTTAGGCTTGTTATACTCCCCACACATTTCATAGAGCATTTTATTAGATTGAGCAAAAAGGAAAAACAGAACAAGAGTGTGTAAACTTAACTAAAAATCACAATTAATCTTCTTTTAGAAAAAATTGGATAAATAAACCTTCAAACAATCATTTGATCAGCCCATGTGTCGAGGAAAATAAATAGACAATCAAATTAACTTCCATTTTATACAAAATTCCAATGGCTTTATCAAGAGAGTGGACTCACAGAATCAATGCCCATATAATGCAAGAGTGGTTTAGCTGAAAAAATGAGGAATAGAGCTTGCAGTATGCCAAGAATACTGCCTACGACCATAGCAGATGAAGCTGAGGGAATATAAATTCTGCCATGATTATATTTAGCTGCTTTCCCGACGTTTGCTGATGAGGAGCTGCTTGTAGACTCTAGATCAAAATCAAACCCAATGAAAAGGGGAAAGAAATGAAAAATTGTATAGAACTGAGGAAAGCAAATAAAATATTAAAAAGGAACTATAATACCAGCTCCAGCTTGTACTTCTACGTTTAACCTCCTTTCCTCATCAACAGAAGATTCCCTGGTCAGTAATTCTTTTTCTTCGTCATGATTTTCTGTTTTCTCAGCAGATTCTTCCTCAGCAACTAAAGAGGTCGTAACACTGACAAGGGGAATTATTGCTATTTTTGACACTTGATTGAAAATAGCGATTGAAACTCCCACAGCAGCAAGCTCCACAGGACCTATAATACAGTGATTTGCAATGTTAACAGATGCAATTCAACCACAACCTGAAGATTGATGAAAAGTTGGCAAATTTTATGACGGAGGACTTATTGCAGCAAGCATAAGTGTACTGTGTACCTAACAGTGATAGAAACTGGTTACTATTGCACCATCCCTTTACCCATAAAGAATTTGCATGTGGATTCTGATGTAATTCAATGTAAAGAGTTGTAACTTTTTCTTTTTAAAATAATACAAAAAATCTCAAATTTTAACATTTCCTTGGCAGCAGGTGGCAAACAATAGTATCATGGTAGCATCGATTAAAATATTGTCATGATAAAGACAATCCTTCAGACAGCATAGTTCAGAAAACATCATAAACTCTTTTTTCCATTAAATAAATATGTCTATCTATAAGGTGAACAAATCAGTCCTTAAATTATCTTGAGAAGTTCGAAAGAAAAACGCAGAACAAACCTATGTGACCAATAAATGCAGTGTCTATCAGGGAAGCAATTGGATCTGCTGCTAAAGCCAGAGTGGTGGGAAGTGCAATATCCATTATTTCCAGTCCTAGGCCATCCCTGCTAAGAGCATTCCTGCAAGTGTATCAGATATTAGTAAGAAAATAAGAGCCAACCAAGTTAGACTAAAACCATAGAATGATTACGAGCTGGATTACAAGCTGCCTGAATGCACCAAGAAAAAAAATTGAGCTTCAAATATATCCAAAGAAATATGACTCCAGTTTTTTTTTTTTTTGTGTCTGTGTGTGTTCAGGAGAAACATCGAGAGGGTAAATAGTAGAAGCACCAGAAGCAGGTTCTCAGATTAAAAGAAGCATAGACACACTACGAGAAAAATGCCTGAAAGATTCTACTGAATTTATCAGATATCAGACGTAAGCTACATGTACAGGTGCGATCGATAAAATTATACCTTATGCCCGCAAATAGAAATAGAAAGGGCATCTTCCCTGTCCTCGTTCAACAGTTGAAGAGCAGAGGAACTTTGGACATAGCTGAAATAAGTGCCATAAATGGATACTGCGAGTAATTTTAATTGTATAATGCAGCTCAGCTCGCAACAAGGAGCTGTGAAGAGTTGGTCAACCACCAATTTGACACGAAATATGAGCGATGCAAAAAGGTCGTCGCAGATTGGAAAATAATCCTGCGTAACAAGAATACCCAAGAAAGAAGGAAGAGGTAACTCAGATTCTGAAAATGATGGAATTAAGAAAGGTGTTGAAATCATTCTTACAACAGACAAGCAAATTGTGCAGAAAAGCCTCCCTCAGTTGTGGCAAAACCCGGGTGTACATATAATTGTTGACTTGGAACAACCATAACATTTTATGACTGACACTTGTATTAGTTGGCTAACCAACAATGCTCTTGGCTTTAAATGATGTATTTTTTGTATTTTCTATGATCCTCCAAATGCACTATAGAAGGTTGATTGATAAATAAGCAGAGTACTTGTAGTTGTCCTTGTTTGTATAATTTAATATTTAAATTCATGAGACTAGATAGAGGGATGGACACATTTTATTTTTTAATTTTTTGTATTTATTTAGATTTAAATTATATAATATTTTTTGAGATTTTTTTTACACCGGTGAAAAAAGTGGTATCTCATATTAATTATATAATGTTTTTCAGGATGTTTTTGCGTATTCAAAATTTTGTTTCGTGAATACTCGCCTTAAACTAATCGATTTAAGATCTTGTAGTCAAAAAAATATATCAAAAAAAGCGTATAATATAAATCTAAATAAATAAAATATATAAAAAATTTAAAAAAAAAAAAACCTCATCCCTCTAACATGTAAGAAGACACTAAGAAAGCAGTGCTAAGGGAGATATGAAATTCCCCTAAAAAGCCTACCTAGGAAGCGGACAACCCGAGGTTGTACTATGATCAATGAATATATAATTGTCTCTTTCATGTAAAAAATCTTAAACAATGTACGGCTGTCAGGCCATGAACAATAGTGCAGGGAACAAAAAGGGAAAATTACGCTGCGTAATAGAAACGAAAAAAATTATAAAAAATCCATTGAAATCACAAAATTACAAAAAAGTTCCAATATAACTTTTTTTGATATTATTTGTATTAAAAACATGAAATCTTTATTTACAAAAACATTTAAACACCCGATCATTTACAATGAAAAAACCACAAAAAATCTTTCATATTTACAACAACATTTAAACACCTGGATTTTGAACGTGAGATGTCATTTACAACAATGAAAAAATGCTATATTTATAACGAAAGATCTTTTATTTACAACAAAATTTAAAATCAACATTTACAACGAAAAAATTCATATTTACAACGAAAAAATGTCTATATTTACAACAACGTTTAAACACCTAAATTTTGAACGTAGAGAGGTAATTTACAACAGAAAAAGGCTAGATTTTACAACAGAAAGTGTTGTATTTACAACAAAATTTAAAATCTGGCCATTTACAACATAAAAAACCATATTTACAACAGAAAATGCATGTATTTACCACAACATTTAAAAACCTGGATTTTATTTCCATACAAATAATATAAAAAAAGTCCTCGAGATTTCGTGTAATTTTGTGATTTCAATGGATTTTTTTATAGTTTTTTTGTTCCTTGGGACGTGCGCGTAATTTTCCCAACAAAAAGACTAAGGGGGTAAGGGCTAGTTTGATTTGAGGGAGGGGGAGAAGGAGATATTTTACCTCTTCTTTGTTAAAAAGTTCATGGAAACTTTTCAATATTCCAACAATATACTTTCAAAAAAAAAAAAAAAAAATCCCTTCATTAATAGCAATTTGATCAATTCCCTACTTTCTACTCTCTTCCTTTCACTTCCTCCTCAAACCAAACACACCCTAAATAGTAAATATAACTAGGTAGGCTTAGACCATTCAAACGGAGTGACAAATCCATTTAATTTTGACTTACAAAATTGATTTGCCTGAAGATTAGTTACATGCAAGCTGAATAGGTTTAAAACTTAAATTTGACCCTGACTAGTTTCTCTTTAGATTTCTTCATTATTGTTCATTTAAAAAATATATGAAAAAGCTCAAAAATAAAATATAATAAAAACAGCGGCTGAAAAAACCATGGAAATTATCGATCACGTTCTAATCTTATGGTATTTACTTTGGATTAAATAACAATTTTGTCCTGAAAGTACACACCCAGGAGCAATTTTGCCCTGATTTTTTTTTGTCCCAGTGTTGTCCCGAAAGTCTAAAATGTAGCAATGTTACCCCTTCGTTAACAGCCCTAACGATCAAAAGTTAGTTGGCCCCATTATGCTAATGTGGATTGTCTACGTGGCATATTTGTCAATTTTTTTTGGGGTTAAGTAGCAATTTTGCCCTGAAAGGTTTTTTTTTTTGTCTCAATGTTGCCCCAGAAGTCTAAAAAACGTAACAATGTTGCTCTTTAGTTAACAACCCTAATTAATTGTATTTGACACTTTTTATAAGCTTTATTCTTTTAGTCATCTCTGCTTACAATGCACTAAAGGTTTGTTAATCGTTCGCGTAAATAATTCCACAGGCGGTGATTATTGTTTGATTGAGGAATGCCTGCGATGAAGGACGCTATGGGGGAAGAAAGAGTAGGCTATGTTTACTTTTTGTAAAAAAAAAAAAAAATCGCCACCCCTACTCCCTCCTATCATGATTATAATTATAAGACTGAGTTGACTTTTTTTTGAAAGAAATTAAGAAAACTAAATAAGTTACTTAATTATATTACCTCCGGTTCTAATTATAAAACCGGATTAACATTTTTTGGAGAAATTAAGGAAGATTCTTCAATCTTTTCAAAAAAGTCAACTTGGTCTTATAATTAAGATGTGAGGTAGAATTTTATAAATCTGACTTGTAAATCAGATTTTTTTTTTTAAAAGTGATAAAGATGCCACAAAGACAATCCATGTCAGCATAATGAGGTCAACTAACGTTTGACCGTTAGAGCTGTTTACTGAGGGGCAATATTGCTACACTTTTAGACTTCCGGGGCAACATTGAGACAAAAAAAACTTTCAGGGTAAAATTGCTCCTGAGTATGTACTTCTAGGGGAAAATTGCTACTTAACCTTTAAAAAAAAGTGACAAAGATGCCACGTAGACAATCCACGCCAGCATAATGTGGTTAACTAACGTTTGACCGTTAGGACTGTTAACGAAGGGGCAACATTGCAACATGACAACATTAACATTAAGACAAAAAAGAGCAAAATTGCTATTTAAGCTGTTTACTTCTTATGATATATTTTTATGGCATCTAATGAACATGAACTCCCATTTAACAATTCCCGGATAAGATTTAATGATCCATTCAGAACTTCTCATCAATTTCAATGATTTAATTTAGAACAGTTGCTCCAATACGTGGGTGTACTTTGCGGAAGCTCCAATACGCATGTAAGAGAATAAAAATCGTAAGTCAAATTTATTTTGCCGAATGCTTCCTTCCAAAAACAATAATGAACAAATCTCTCTGTACAGAGGAACAATGCAAAAAAACAAAATCTCGAACTTGTAAGTTCATCCGATTTTGCAGCCCAAAAACAAAAATACAACAAGATATGGTGAAATTCTTCAATCTGTCTGATTCAATTCTCTAATTATAAGAACTCCCATCATTTTTCTGATGATGAAGTAGCTACACAGATCATCATTGTCTTCATTCTTCGTCCATGAACAAACGAGGCTTCTTGGCATAGCTGTTCACAATACTAATCTTGATGATCACCAATAATCTCCACAAGTGCATTTTCCATCTTCAAATCTGTGGAACCGGTTATTATCCCTCACAATGATAACCCTTCCAGTGCATTTGCTTATAAACTTGACTGCAGTGTGGCAATCACCACAAACACGCAAATTCTTCATTACTCTGATGGGTCGTTCAGGGGGGAAGGTAATGAGGCCAAATGCTATGGCTAACCTTTCACTGTGATACCTAATTCTCTGGTTCTTCTCTTCACCATCCACTTCTTTCAACACAAAAGATGTGTCTGCTACATAACCAGCTTTCTCCATTTCTTCTCCCAACTCCTCCAGTTTCTTATATATTTCTACGGTTTTCACATGAGATCTATCCCCAGCAGCAAATGTGTGAACTTTATTTCCCTCCTCCACCCAGCTCAAACCAGTTTCCTTCTTTATTCCTCTGTCCCTCAACATCTTCCTTGCTCTCGCTGCTTCTTCCCATCTTCCAGCAGCAGCATAAGCATTAGATAAGAGGACATGAAGACCTGCACTTACAGGACCCAACTCAAAGACTCTATCAGCAACATATGATGCCAATTCAGTGTTCCCATGTATTCTACAACCAGTCAATAATGCTCCCCAGACACTTTCTGTTGGTTCCATAGGCATCTCTTGAACCATCTGAGCTGCCTTCTCCAGTTTACCAGCACGACCTAGCAAATCTACCATGGAGGCATAATGTTGGGCCCCTGGTTTAATACCATAGTCCTTCATCAGCTGAAAGTAATATTGGCCTTTTTCTACTAATCCTGCATGGCTGCAAGCATAAAGTAGGCATAAGAAGGTGATGAAATTGAACTTCATCCCAACACTTTCCATCCGTTTGAACAGCTCAAATGTTTTGTTTGTGTGTGCATGCTGAGCACATGCTATCAGCATTGCATTCCACATACCAAGGTTCTTAATGGTTATCTCATCAAAAACCCGATAAGCTCCCTCAACTACTCCACACTTGGAGTACAGAGATATCAAAGAACTACCCACGAAGCTTGATGAATTAAAGCTAGTCTTGAAGCATAGTCCATGTATTTGCTTCCCCAATTCAAGCAAAGTTGAGCTGCCACAAACCCGTAATACACTTGACAATGTAAAATCATTGACCTCAACATCTTCCAGCAGTGCCTGCTTGAACAGTCTAAGAGCTTCATCATCCTCACACATTTGAGTGTAGCCATATATCATACCGCTCCAAGAAACCACATTCTTTTCAGGCATTTCATCGAACATTTTCCGAGCAATTCTTATCTCTCCACACTTGGCATACATATCAACAATTGAACTCCCAACAAACACATCAAATTCATATCCAGTCTTCATGACAAGGCAGTGCACAGACTGTCCAACATCACACCTCGATAAAAATGCACACGACTTAGTCGCACTGGGGAATATATGGTCGTCAGGCCGAACCCCGCTGTGAAGCATTCGACGAAAGAATTCAAGAGCAAGCAAAGGAAGCTCATTTTGCGCAAATGAAGAAATAACAGAGCTCCAAGTGGTGCTTGACTTGCGTGGCGCCTCTTCAAAAACTTGACGGGCAAAGAGGGGAAGTTGTGCTTTTGAATAGAGGTTGATAAGATGGTGGGATATGAGAGGGATGGTTTGGATCCCAGCTTTGATGATATGGGCATGGAGTTGGAGTCCCTTAGGAACAGACCTTGAGCGAGTTGTAGAAAGGAGTAGTTCGCAAATGTTCCGGTAATCCTGCTCGAAGCCGTAAACGTGCAAAGAGTTTTGAGGAAGTTTTGGCAAAGAGAGAGCTGATGGAGGTGCTGAGCCGAAGAAGCAGGTTAGGGTTTTCTCCTCAAGTAGATTTTGCTGATGAAGAAGCATCACATGTAGAAATCGACGAATGCTGTTGAGGAGGAGCGATCAGAGTTTGCTCATCAGCTGCACCGTTTGTGCGGGAAATGGAGTAATCTAATCTTAGAAGTTTATTTTAGGGAAAATTAGAATGAAAGACTAGTATGAAAAGATATTTACGGATTGTAATTATTTAGAAGACTAAATATAAAAATTAAAAATACTAAAATGACTCTAATAAAATTATCTGCATTCCCTCCTAAATTCTCTTCCACATTCTATTTTTAAAACTAGTATAGAATTCTAAGATTCACTAAATTAAAGAAGAGTTTTCTCTCTCTCTCTCTCTTTTTTTTTTTTTTTTTTTTTTCAATTTTCAAAACTTGGATAGGAATGAAATATCTATGGAAAAAAATTATACATTCTTTAATTTTATAAAATTATATTTTTTTAAATCAACAAATTTTTAAGTAAAGATAGAATTATATAATTTTAATAAAGCTCAAGGTATTTTATATTTTGTCATATATGCCATACTAAGAAAGTTTATATAATTTATATAATTTATGTGGTTAAAAAATTCATTTAATGCTAATAAAATTAAATAATCTAATATCTAAAAAATATGAAATGAATTTTTATTTATTTTTAGTTTTTTTTTAATTTATAAAAAGAGCTTAATTGATTTCAATGATGATAATATAAATTGATTAAAAATAAAAATTTAAAAAACTATAAGTTTAACTATTGTTAATTAAATAATATATTAAAAAAAAAGGAATTGAGTATATTATAATAATGTGTGGTATTAGTTTTAATATTAATTATTTTTAAAATTATAAACACAAGAGATAATCTTGGAGTATGATTAAGGATAATTTAGTGATTTTAAATTTATATTATGATTTTAGTCATTCTAAGTAATTACTAGTATTATTTTTGTAGTGCTTTATAATAAATATTATTTTCTTTGCTCCTTTATTTTAATCCCCCGTTCATTTTATATTGTTTTTGAATAAAAGGCCTTGTGGCGGTGTCGTTGGACGCAGACCCGCCAAAAGCCTAACCTATAGTCTCAGTGACGCTCGCGCGTGCTATGAGTGGAAGGGTCATCGGCCATGGAAGGAAGTACGGAGAACTTACTATGGCAATCGGAGCCGGAAGCGGAATCTATAGTCTCCGTGACGCTCGCGCGTGCCATGAGTGCTCTGCTCTGTGCTCGACCTAAAAAGCTCCAGGACGCTATTTTCCGCCTCTCTTCACAGTCCCAAAGACCCGCAATCGGTACTCTCAGGCACTTATGAGCTTGTTACTGTAGTTCGCCGGATGCATTGCTTCTCGATCACTGATTTTCACTCTCCAGGTTCTTTGGAGGACTCGCTATGGTTCTTGCACAAGTATGTAAGCGATGCTGCTGAGAAGGAGGATTCGTTCGACCAAGTTCTCGTTCCCATGATCGAAAATGTATTCAATTTCTGATGCATTTTTTTTTCCCCAGATTGAACTTGCTTTTCTTTTCGAGTTTTTCAACTTCAGAGTTTCTAGAAGCTCTGTTATAGTGTTAAGTTATTCATCCGGATTGCACTCATAATTATCGGTTTATATTCTGTATATGTATGGTAGTCATTGAAGTCCAAGGACTCTAAGCATGGAGGCCAAGCCATGATACTGATAAACTGGCTCTTTCAAGATGAGTTGCTTTTTGAACCTTTGACGAAAGGCCTTGCTAACATCATTACAAGGAAAACTGATCGTTATTTATTGCTTGGATGGTGTGTACTTGTGCGAGCTCTTGCAGACTACGATAATATTATCAGTCAATCTACTTTTAGTGGTAAGTTTTCATTTTTCGCGTTGATAATAACTTACATAGCGTGGTTTATGATTAATATTTGCTTCTTCGTGTTGGAGATTAATGCATTTCGGAATGGCAGGGATAAGGGAGAGGTACAATGGGTTGATAAAGATACTCTCCACCAGCCTGCCACATCTGGCCGTTATTGTTTCTCAAGGAAGGTAATTTCTCGTCTAATAAGACTTATCGTATGTTCTGACAAAAAAGGTCTCCATGGCATACAACGTCTTTTTACAGAATTAGTGTAAATTGAAGGAATCAAATTTTATTTTAGTGGTTGATTTTGTGCATATTCGGTGCTATCATACATCTATTAATGCTCATCATGCAAAATAATTTTTAGACCACATCTCCTTATATTAGTATTGCATTAGTACTCAACTCATCTACTTGTCTTGCATTCTAAATCTAAGCATTTACTCAAGACTATATTAATACATTTCACTCTTTTTCCCTCATCACCACCTTTCTCTTAAATATGTTGCTTGAAATCAGTGCATTTTAGTCGTTGGTAAGTTCTATCTGGCTATGAAACTTGAATGTGAGGGACGACAGCTCAAGTTTTGTACATATAAACATTCGGCTAATAGAAAATTATACTGGTTAGGAATTAGAAAGGCTCAACAAACTAGTTGTATAGCATAATAAAGTTCTTAATTTTACTCAGCCGATCTTCTCCAAGGATTTACTGTTGTCATTATGCTGTCCACTATTTTTCACTAAAGCCTACCATCTCTCTTAAATAACGACAAGTTTTTCTGCCTCTTGTCCCCTTTTCCTAGCCAAGCACCTGTATGTTCTCTTTTCATTCTTGATTCTTCTGTGATTCATTTTATTTTTTATCATCTGATCTCCAGTTTCTGCAGCACTTTGCAGGATGGGTTTGAATTACCATCTCGTCTTGGAGTGTCTGCTGCTGATTGTTTTTTGACCCTTACAGAAACATTAACCAAAATGGCTGAGTCTCAACGGAATAAGTTGAAATCAGATGCAAGAGCAACAAGTCAGCCGATTTCTTTAGTTCCATCAACTAGTGACAAGAAAGTGAAACTAGATTCTAAATCTTTGTCAACATCTGATACTGGAAGGGATTATATTTTGTGGCATCATTTGGATGGGATGATTTGTTTGGTGCAGAGGCTTCTTGCTGTACGTTACCTATTTATTCTCACCTAACATCATTGTTTTATGTGTATCATTTGCTTGGCTATAGCTAAGTTATTAGTCTTGGTTGAATCTTCTCTCCTGAAATGTCTAATATTCATGATTTTCAAGTATGATATTTAAAGAGGAAGATAATAGTGAGAGAGTGACCAGTGGAAGGAAAGCAGATTGTTCAACTAAACGTTGCTTCGGAAAAACATTTAGAAAATGAGCTGAGGTGGCATTTTGTCATATTTGGAATACAGTGAAGATTTATAATTTAAATTACTTTCAGATGTTGTAATATCATATCTAAATTTTAATGTCATATAGATCTTCCTTAATTAGTGTACTTTAACCAATTATTGTAATTCTCTCATTCTTCATTATGTGGGCTACGGATACTGATATATCCTATTAACGCAGATATTGTGATGGATATTGTGTTTCTGAAAAATTTTAAGATAGGTCTTGGACTTGTGAATTTGCATTCTAAATGCAATAGGTAGTGGGTGCTAGCAATTGCTCTGCTGTTTATTTGTCTAATTTCATTGAAACTGAACATGTGCGTGGTTGAAGCTGTTTCCTATGATCATCTATGGAACCTCATTGCTCCCTCCTTTTAAACCATTCACTGTAGTGGAGCCAAAAAAGTCGATTTTTACATGCCAAAGGGTTGGAGCAAGTGCTTAAATGGTTGGAAGAGATAAAAAACCACTACTGTTCCTTCCAATATGAGGCAGGTTCTGCGACCTATGCATGATTTTATGTTTAGTTCTTCACTGTATATTTTATGAACTGTTATTTTCTTGGATTACAACATGAAGACAGATTCTAATGTTATCAAGACTGGAGATTTGCTACTTTCTTCTTGCTGGAAGCACTATAGCAGGCTGTTATACTTGGAGGATAAGAAATTTCCGCAGCATTACAAGGAGCTTTTTGACCAGTATCTGTCTGGGATTCAGGTTATGCTTCAGCTGTTGGCTTTTATATATGCTTTGAAACAAGTTGAAGCAATAATTTTCCAGTTTACTTCAAATTCAAATATCTTGTTTTGCTGTTTGATGTTTGCCAAGGGATTATTTTCCATGATGTTTGTTTGCAAAATAGAATACATACTTACTACATGTCATATCTTGAGTGACTTGGATTATTTATCTCATATTTGGGGTGTACGGTGTCTGATATCGGCTACAAGTAGATTTATTGTTGTGAGTTGATTAGAAATATTTTGATGAATTACAAGTAGATTTATTATATCGAAAATGCTAATTTTGTTATCTCATGCATGGCATTTTTTCTGAGTTGTTTTATTTCTGATATCCTAAAATCATGCAGTATTATGTGGAAAACCATTCTAGTGGGCTTGCTGACAAGAAAGATAGTGAAGATGAGACCAGAAGGTTTTTCTTGAATTGTTTATGCCTGCTATTGGGACGTCTAGATAGCAAGAAATTTGAAAGCACGGTATTAGAATGTGGGATGGATATTTCACGGATTCTTGTACCACAGGTACCTAAACCAGAGGTCTTGTAGAAGGCATCTTTAGAGCTATATAATCTGACAAATGTTTTTGCATGTACTTTCCCTGGCAACAATTTGTGTTTAGTCTGCAATTATTACAAGGATGTCAATTTAGTAACCATCATGCATTAGCTTAAAAGAATTATTGTCTTTTATTTGTATGACATTGACATTGTTACATCTGGGATGAAGTTATAGAGCCCTTGGTATCTGGAAGAAAGATGGATGCACACTTTTTTAGCATTGCTAGTTCTCCTGTCATCCTATGATATTAGTTTGGCATGCTAATGTGGTTTGCTTGCACGAATACCAAAATAAACTCGCTTTCAAATATATTAATTCTACATAGGTGGCATCAACTGATTTGTATAGTATTCTGGTTCAGAATGTTGCTATGCTGCCATTTGAGAAAGGAATCCTAGTCAATTACTTGTGCTTGATGATATGGGTGTTTTCATTTGATATGAATGTATGCTGTATTGCTTTACATGGCCTATTGATACAGATTGAACGATTGCTTTTTGTATCTTGCTTTTTTGTATAATCATGCCATTGAGACTGGTACTAATACTCTCATATAACTGCTATAATTGAAACTAAATCTGACACCATATTGGTTGTTACTTCTCTTTCTTTTCCTGTAGCTAACCTGTACGAATGAAGACATTATCAATGTGGTGGTTTCAATCTTCAAGGCTATCATCTTGAAGCCAAATCACTCAACTGGAAGCACAAATATTAACAGTGGACAAGCGGATGCTGTAATGCCTTTTCTGCTCCACCTTCTAGATGAGCAGGAAGGTACAGCAAGAGCTGTAGTTAAGCTGATAGCAGAATACTGCTCAATGTATTAACTCTATTCTTTTTCCTTTGATGCTAAGAAGGATAACTCTCCTAATCAATGATCTTTATTTTAAATTTAGTATATTTTTTACTTACTGATTTGCATTGTGATCCACCAGGAGCGAAGATGATAAGTGCTTTAAAGAAGTTTTAAAGCGTCTTTCATCTGGAAATATTCCACAGAGAAGAAATGCTATTGATGTTATATCAGAAGTGATTGACATACCAACAGATTCACAGAAGTCTTCTCTACTCTCTACTAGGTATGATTGCACTTGTAGCTATTATAATTTTGAGGATTTTGTATTTTAATCTGTTCACTGGATTATTTCAGGCAAGATGTAGCCAATTGCTTGCTGGAAAGGCTTGGAGATGAAGATAATGTGATTCGGGAGCAGGCTTCCAAATTACTTCCAGCTTTAGGTTAGTCCTAAAACTGAATGGTGTGCCTATGTTCTTGATTATGCATATGCATGTTTGTGCATGCGTGTGGAGAGGAGAGAAAGAGAGACTTAAGCTGTGAAAACAGCAATTGCGTACTTGATTTTCACGTGCCACATAAATCCTTCTTGTAGGTATGTATTTAAGCATTAAAACATTATCATCTTGACTTGATCCCTTTCCACATTATGATTTCTGACAAACCTTCTGTTAATGTGTTGCACAACTAAATGATTTAGCATGTATCAATATTTATGATGTGCTGCATGTGATTTTGACCTATATAGATTTGGTTATCATTGGCCTTTGATTCTTGATCACGGTTTTCTTTTTCTACAATTCTGGTATTATGATTAGTGGCACTTATTAGTTGCTGAAATACTTCTGCAGATCCTTCATTGCACTTGCCTACATTGATCAGTCGTGTTTACTCTCCAATTGAGAGGGTACAATCATCTGCTACTGATGCCCTTATTAGGGTCCTCAAATTTCATAACCAGAAAAGTGATGTGTTACTTTTTATGCTAGACTGCCTTAGGTATTCTTCCCATCCCCCTTCCTTCTTCTTGTCTTCAACTTTGCCTTTAAAACTGCACTGCTCAACTCACAAAGCCAAAAATTTTAGGTTTTGAAAGTGGGAACCAAAATCTATGCTCTTGTAGCATGTTATATATGGCTGTTCTTCTAATTTTAAGTTTTACCTCCTTATCGTTACAGCAACATCAGCCAAAGTGTAGATCTTCCAGGGGCAGCCGAAAAGAAAGGTGCATCTTTCTTTCATTTTTTTGGCCTCACATTTTGACAGACTATTGAGCTTGTTTCATTGATGTCTATATAGATTTTTGTTCAAATTATCGTAGTTGCTGAAATGGCTGTATAAAAGACGATGACATTGACTTGATATTGTGCATAATTATTGTAATTTAATATTCAGATTGGGGAAAATAATAACACCGTCATGTTGTATGTGGATGTCTTTTAATCCCTATTTGTGTGTTTAAATATGTGCATGTAATATGTATGTACTTATTAAACAGGCTTATCTGGTCTCATTATAGTAACTGTATGTATATATATTGTTATAGCTGTAGATTTCACCCTTTTATAAATTTTAGACAGAGATCTTAGTGAAGCATGTTTGGACCTGGAAAATAGAAGTATAAATAGGGGGGAAAGGGAAGAAAGAGAAGAAGAACTCTAGAACCAGAATCTGTAATTCTAGATGAATAGGGAGTTAGAAGAGAAAAGAAAAGGGAAGAGAGAAGAAGAAAGGGATAAGAGGAGAAAAGGCTAGAGCCAAAATCTGAAACTCTGGTGACTATAATCAGAATTTGAGTTCTAAGGAAAGAGAAGGGATAAGCATCTCAATAATAATTTCATTCATCCATGTTTTGGTAGAATACATGTATGATATTTATGGGCTAACACATAAACCAAAAATAACTACCTTATTCTATTTATATAAAACTGACAATAACCAACACTAGACACTTGTAATATTTAACACAAGACATGTAATAAAATACAAATAATGGCTGGTTCCTATCAATGCACTTTAGTCTTCTGTTTTTATTATTATTATTATTTTTTTTGGGGGGGGGGTGTTACGGCAACCATTTTATTTTCATGCTTTTTTTATTGCTATCAGGATCAAAGCTGGACACTGACCGAGTACTCAGGCTGACTCCAGAGTGGTCTAAAAGTGTAAGATTGATAATGAGAGTATAAATATGGCTGTATAGTGGCTGTGCCAAACAATTTTTACTGTATCCAATATGGGAGCATCCGAGCATGATCAACGAATAGCTAACCAGTATTGATTTATCTTCTTGTACTCTTTTTTTCGCAGTCAGTGTGTCACATGTGTTAATCATGCGCAGACACTCAGCTACACAGAACATATAGAAACTCAACACTAAATGAGTGGGTATTCACTGTGTTTATAGAGTCCTATTAAGTGTGACAAACTCGCTTTGGGGAAGTTGGTATTTGAGTTTGACGCCCCTTTTGGCTTGGTTTGCAATTATTTTGCTGGCTTGTATATGAATTGCTAGATCCGTAACTGCAACTGTATTATGGAAGTTGACAGCTTTAATATACTTCAGTTCTCTGGAATGCATTCTGATAATATTTGCTATACATAAAGTGGCTCTGTGTTCATCTTTTTTTTTTTTTCTTTTTTTTTTTTGGGAGGGGGGGTCCTAAGAAGTTTTGTATTATCTTGCTTTTGTAATTTGTATTTTTTTTTTCAGTTGATAAAATTGTTAGAATAAATGTACCTTAAGACGTTGTGTTACAACAGGTTCAAGACTGGAGCTGCTTGATTCGACCATTGATAGACAAGATGTTTGCAGATCCCTCAGATGCAATTATTGTCAGATTCTTGAGTTATATAAGTGAAAATCTGTCTGATGCTACTGATTTAGTCTTGCATCAAGTTCTGCTGCATGTGAGAGGACAGAAGGAGTGAGTATATGCACTGAAAATCTTTTGCATTCCTTGTTTGGGAATTAGTGATGTTGCCTTAAATCTTTTAATCCCATAGTTTAACTGTTATATTTTTTGCTTGCCCATAATTGTGAATTTGAGCACAGAATCTGTAGCACCAGAGAGCCCCATCTGTGACTTCGAATCATCATTGTGATGCACTGATTAGATACCTAATAAAAGAGCTATATTATACTTCTTAAGCTGCTTGTGTGCTTTTCATTGAAAATGGTCAATTGAATACTTAATAGAACCTAGGGTGGTTTTTCAAAGTCAAGGCTATTGGCGGAATTTGACTTCAATTGCAAATGGAACTATGAAAGTTGTCATCAGTATCGCCTTTAGAAAAATGCAATCAAAATGTTGATTCTAAAGAGCTGCATTTTAATTTATGGATCTGGTTGTGAGCTGGATCACCACCTGAATGTTATGAGCTTGACTTTCATTTTGCTTGAATAACCTTAAATTTGATACCTACTTATGTGGTTGATTTGTTTTAGCACTGCATATTAGTTGGATTTTCCATATGAACTATGAAGAGCATAATATTCACATTATTAAATGAATAAGACTTTTTGTTTCAAACATGAAAATGGTCATGTGATGAGCACACACAAGGTTTATGATGGTCCGATATAGGTTTTTTATAGTTGCAAAAACAATTTGAGGAGGTGTGGGATATTTTTCTCATTTATAGCTATTCAGATTTTGCATATGAATCATGAAAGGTAAAATAACTTGTGTCTATATGTGCTTGTTATTATGTTAGGTATGTCAATAAGATTTGACCAAGAGTTGTAGTTTTATGGTGGTAGTTTTCTTGCCCTAAACACAGTCTCCTCTTTGTCGGCAGAATTGATGTAAGTTTCTTATCAAGATGGGAGAATAGAACCTATACCAATGATGAGTTTGTAGAAATGCAGCAATCTTTGTTTGAGCACCTCTGCCCATTGCTTATCATTAAGATGCTTCCCCTGAAGGCTTTTAATGACTGCAATTCATCAGTTATATATGGGAATCTCCGTCAAGACATGATGCCTGGTATGTTTTCTTGCTTAAAGTAACTTCATCTGTTTTTATTGCACACTGTCAATTTTTTATATGTTTGAATATATTTTAGATATTTTTATCTACAAAATCCAGTGGATCGTTTAAAGTTTATGAAGATAATCATATGAGAATAATTCTTGTGTGTATTATTCAGAGTGGGAACGATTACATTTATACACAAAGAGAATCAGATCATTTAATGAGATCCAGATTTGATACCATACAATCACTATATAATAAGGAAGGAATCTGAAATAATAATCCTAGTTATTTTCTACAATCTTGGATTTAATCAATTCCTATAATTACTGGATTCTACACTCCCCTCAAATTGAATTATAGATATCTATCATGTTCAACTTGCCAATAAGATATTCAAACATGTCCCTAGGTAGTCCTTTAGTGAGGATGTCTGCGGTCTGTTCCTTAGACAGTATATATTGTAGATCAACGATATCTTCATCAACCTTCTCTCTTATGAAATGTTTGTCTATCTCAACATGTTTGGTTTTGTCATGTTGAACCGGATTGTGTGCAATATTGATTGCAGCTATGTTATCACAATAGACCTTGATTGGCATATTTATGCATTTCCTTTAGTCTTCAAGAACACGCTTTATCCTTATGCCTTCACAGATTCCAAGTACCACAAGTACTGCTTCTTGCAATTACACTTTACTTTTTACTTCTCCATGTGACCAAGTTACCCTAATCATCTTGATCACTTGCCCAATCAGCATCTCTAAACAATTCTACATTTTGTTTATCAGTCTTCTTGAACAGCAAACCATGTTCTGGAGATCCCTTCAAATAACAAAGGATCCGGTAGACTTTATTCAAATCTTCTGTTTAGGATCATGGGAGTGCTAACTGACCACACTAACGGCAAATGCAATGTTTGGTCTGGTATGAGACAAGTATATTAGTTTGCCCACCATTCATTGATAGTTCCCTATGTCCACAGCTTTGCAAAGATCCGCTTCTTCATATATTTTATCAACTCGAATAGGTGTGTCACTAGGTCTACAGCCTGTCATCCATGTTTCCTTTAGAAGATCTAGTATATACTTTCTTTGGGAAATATAGATTCCTCCTTTTGACTGAGCAACTTCCATCCCAAGAAAGTATTTCATCTCTCTAAGGTCTTTGATTTGGAATTCTCATGCAATGGCTCCCTTGATTTGATTGATCTCTACCTCTAATAAGGACTATATCATCTATATATACTGCTAGAACAACCATCTTACCCTTATATATTTAAAGAACAAGGTATGATTGCTCTGCCCTTGAGTGTATCCATGACTTTTAAGGACCCAAGTGAATCTATCAAACCAAGCACGTGGAGATTGCTTCAATCCATATAATGACCTCTTTAGCTTGCAGACTTGATTAGCTTTCTTCCCTGGGAACCCTGGAGGTAACTTCATATACATCTCTTCCTTGAGTTCTTCATTGAGGAAGGAATTCCTTACATCAAGTTGGTGCAGGTGCCAATCTAGATTGACTACAATGGATAAGAGGATTCTGATTGTATTCAGATTGGCTATTGGTGCAAATGTTTCATTGTGATCTTCCCCATATACGTGCGTGAAGCCTTTGCAACCAGTCTAACTTTGTAATTCTCAAAAGTTACATCTACTTTATATTTTGGAGTGAGTACCCATTTGCATCCAATGGCTTCTTCCCTCATGGTAGATCCACTACATCCCATGTCTTATTACGGGGCTTCCATCTCCTCTAAGACGGCTTGCCTCTATTCAGGTATATCCATGGCCTCATCAATTGTGTCTTGTACCCTAGTATTGTTAAGATTAGAGACAAATGCCCTGTATTTAGATGAAAGATGAAAGGGCTTTATAGGAAACAAACCTTTTAATAGGATGTCGAGTGCATGATCTGGGCTTCTTTCTTACTACAATAAGAAGATCAAGGTCAGAACTCTTTGTTACCACTGTTTCCTCTTGACCTGCCTTTGGCTCTAACCCTTGGTGAGTGCTAATAGCTCGTGGCTCATTACCTCTTTTATGACGTCACTTGTTTGTGTCTCCCCTAGAACCAGATCATCAAAGGTGTCAGGATTATCAAAGGTATCAAGATTATCAGAGGTAGGATTAGGTACTGTTTGGGTAGGTGTATAAACTGTAAAGGGTAGGTCATCTTCTGGTGTCTCGTGTCTACAATTCACCATCTCTCTCTCTGAATTGCAAACAGGGAATAATAGGGAGTATTTTCATGGAATGTGACATCATAGGTAATGAAGAGATGTTTGGAGACAGGGTCATAACACTTGTATCCCTTTTGGGAATTGGAGTAGTCAAGGAAGATACAACAAACGGCTTTGGGGTCAAGTTTGTTGGTGTGATGGAGGTGAACATAGTATATGCATCCAAACACCCTAAGTGGCAAAGTGTTTTCGAGGTATGGGAGGCTATCAAATTTATGCAAGAGTTGAAGTGGTGTTTTGTAAGACAGTGATCAGCTTGGCATTCAATTAATGAGGAAGGTGGCAGTGAGGACGACAACATCTAAATGATATTTTGGAACATTGTTACTAAACATAATGGCTGTGGCAATCTCAAGAATATGACGATTCTTTCGTTCGACAATGTCATTATACTGGGGTATATTTGGACAAATACTTTTCTGGACAATGTTATCTTCAGTTAGGAAGGTGGATAGGGCCTAATTGAAGTATTCAGTCCCGTTATCAGTGTAAGATCTGGATTTGGGTTTGGAATTGGGTTTAGATCATATTGTGGAAGTTAAAGAATGTTCGAGACACCTTTGTTTTACTTTCAACAGGTAAACCCAACTGACACATGTATGGTCATCGATAAATGTGATGAACCATTTGGATTTTGATATGTTTGGTATGCGTGATGGTCCCCATAAATCACTATGAATTGTGGAAAAGGGTTTAGATGCTTGGTATGGAATTTTTGAAAATGAAGTACGATGATGTTTAGCTTTTTCACATGAATCACAATGAAAATCAGACGTATTTTTATTAGAAACGAGAGATGAAAACATTTGAAACATGTAATTGAAATTTGGATGACCTAAACGTTTGTGCCATAACACCAAGTCACTAGTCCTAGGGAGAGACACTTTATTACAAGACTTAATCCTATGTTAGGAACCATTGGAATAGGAACCTAAACAATGATATATTTCAGCACCAAAAACAGGAATACATTGAGTAACACAAATCTGTCAAGAGTCAAAAGACTCCCACAGCCAAGAACAGAGGCAAATCTGTGCTAACAAACTTGTCCCCCCCCTACAATCTATCGAGAGCAATACTACTCCCACAGCCAAGAAAGTCACCGTTTTGTTACTCAGAACCAGTTTCCCTCTCCTACAATCTTCACTCAAAAATAAGCATAACCTCCTTACTCCATCCTACGTCTAATATAAGTAAAAAGCATCTGTGCACAGTGTTCAAAAAGAGTGCTACAGTGCTAAAGACTAGAGCCACTCTATGCAGCGGCTATATGTCTAACAATTACATCAAAATAGGAAAGTCAGCCCTGCAGCCTTAAAAAGTATCCCTTCCTTTAGTGTGTGTCGTCCTAGGTTGCCTTGTGTAGGTCTTTCCTTGAAATGGGGTCCTTTCATCCTACGACTATCACTTTCATCAAAGTAATAGAGACCTTAATGCTCTTTCACACTCCCAATCGTCATCCCTGTCAACAAATCTTTAAAAAGAAAGTAAGTAGCAAAGAAGTTAGCATGACATCGTTCATCATTTGCTAATTGACTCACTGATAGTAAGTTACACTTTAACTTTGGAACATGTAATATAGAGTGCAGAGTAAGTGTAGTAGAGATTTTAACAAAGCCAATTCTAGTCACAACATATTCGGAGTCATCAGCAATCCTTACAGTCATTCCCTTGGAAATGGGAGTATAGGATGAGAAGATCGTCTTATTGTTAGTTATGTGATCTAAGGCATCTGAGTTAACAATCTAGCAATTACCTGTACATAGACTTTTTATTATAGCCAAGGCTTGCAAGAAATTACCTCTTCTTTCTATTGTGGTCGTAGGCTCCTTTATAGTCTAAAGTGCATTTCCATGATTTTGCTCAATTGATCACTTTGGGAGGTCTCACCACCTTTTGAAGCTTCAGCCACGTTGTAACACCCCCAAATTTCTAACAATTATAGTAACATAAAATTGCAATAATTTTCAAGAATAATTATTGAATTTCGAAATAACCAAATTTGGGAAGTGTTACCGCCGCACTTGTACTGGGACAAGTGCAAGGCTAACTTATTACAATAACATAAATCCAAACTTAAATAAAAATGTTTAATTCGAGCATAATAATAAAAAAAAAACTAGCTAGAATTAATAGAATGTTCTTCCTCACTTCTCCCCGCTTGCCCCAACCTTTGGAACTGTTTTCACTAAAAATCTGCTCCCCGAAAGATCATCGCTGCCCATAAACACAAAAATCAGCAAAGTTGGTAATCCTAATAAAACACAATTTAAATGGCTCAAATATATTAATCAAATCAAATATTAATTTCAATATTCATCATATCTATATATTCACATCGAATCAAATATTATTCATTATCTTTTTAAATTTATTTAGACCCGGGAAACCCTGCCAGTCTATTTAGTAGAAAGAGAACCATGGTAGACCCGTGAAACCCTGCCAGTCACAAATAATCAAATTGGCCATAAAACATCTCTTCCTAGTGTGCACACCTCTTCCCAAAGTTGCTACTAGTGTCCCGAAACCCTGCCAGACACCACTTTGAGAAGAACGAATAATATCTTTTCACGTCATATAAATATCAAAGGCATAAAGCCCAAAGGTTGTGTTCATCACTTTAGGAGGTACCATCCCAAAGCTATTCTCCCACGATTAAATTATTTCAATCACAAAATGTATTTCTCAAATTTACGGAACCAAACTGAATATATATATACTACGATTTATCAATTATGAAAACCTAGGCAAAACCATTAAAAGAGCACATGTATATATTTTAACACGTGCAGATTGAACAAATTAAAAAGGATATATATATATATATTAACCCAAGGCAAAAGATGTACAGATATTATATATATTAATGAAGGATATATAAGTTTCAATCATGAAAACCGAGGCACCCAAAGTGTACAGGTATATTCAATGGTAAAGGGTTTTGCAAAAAAAGTTAATCACGCAAATCAAGAAGGAGAAATATATATGTGTACAAGAAGGTGAGGCGTTTTGCTTTCATAAAGCAATTCACGCTAACTGAAAAGGAAAACATATATATACATATACAAATGCAGCGACACATTTAGGGGTTTTTCACAAAAATCGAGACCGGCATGTAACAATTAACTCCTATTGTTCTGGGGATTAGGATTACCTGGTCTCCGTCTTTGTTAACCTCTTAGAAGAATAATTTGACGCAGAGTAAGAATAGAAGAAGTAGTAGAGAAGAAGAGGAGTATGAAACATTAGCTAGGGTTAGGTTAGGCCTCTATTTATAATTTAAAATTTAAAATTAGGGTTAGCTATGGGCTGGGCTCTTTAACTATTGCCAACTCATTAATAGGTTATATTAAATTCAATCAATCAATCAATCAATGTGTGAATTTAATGTGACTTGGTTGACAAGTAATGGACTTATTACCTAAAACCTCTTTCTTAGTGCATAAGCTGAAAATTCCTAAGGCAATTAAGACTAGAAGTATTCGGCCCACCAAGGCTATAAAAAAAGGGAGGGTTATTACTATTAATAATAATCTGGGGTATTATACACGTGGCCTCTTCCTTTCCCCTTTTTGGCTTCCAATCGCGAAGGTTTGCCATGGAGGTCCTAACAAGTGTCTTTCGTGTGCCCTTGTTTCTTACAATAATCACAAAATGGTCGACCTTTAAAACCTTTTAATTCCATGGATCAAACAGAAAGAGTTGAGGCCTCAAAAGGTGCATGAGTAGCAGCGGAATTAGTCTAAAGCATTTATTTGCGCCTATCGTCTTCATTGCGTAGAATGGAGTAGACTTCACGCACAGAAGGCAAGGATTAGGCAAGGATTCTAGATTGAGAATCCGACCTCGGACATCATTATAAATCACATTAAGACCAGCCAACAGTTCATATACTCTCTCTTCTTTCTCTTTGCGATCTTTTGAAGCATCAGCCCGGAATGATGAGTTTTATTATTTAGGGCATGAAACTTTTGCCAGAGAGCGGACCTTTTGAGATAGTAATATTAAGTAACATGTGTTCTTGTTTCAACTGTCACAACTTTTTCTTAACATCAAATATGCGGGACTTGTTCCTTACAGTACTATATGTCTCTCAAAGGGCCTCCCAAATCTCTCGGGCTAAAGATACATGAAACTCTTCTTGATTGATGACATCATCGCATTGATCAGCCAGGATGATATCAATGCATCTTAGACTAACATATTCGAAATGCCTTGGTTTCTTATTCAAGGGGCTTTTTTGCTTCACCAGTGATATATTCAAGTTTGTCCCTTCCATCGAGAGCGAGGATAATGGATTGAGACCATTCTCAATAATTGTCACTAGTTAGTTTTTCAGAGACAATAAGAACAATAGAGATACTGAGATATCATTAGCTTGTGAAATAGAGGAAGATCCTTTAAATGACATACTGATGGAATTAAATAGAGCAATCTGAACTAAGAGCTATTAAATACCGGAACTATTGAAAAACACACCAAGAATCACGAATAGGCACACCAATTGATTAATGAAGTAGTTTGAACACACACTGGCCGAGACACCATAGAATTGGACTGTGGCAGATAGTCGACACAAGACGACGAGGCTGAGGCTGAGAGCAACCTTCAGACAATGGCAGATAGTCGATGATCACACACTAGTGGACCAATACCTGAGTTTGACGACGATGGCAGCGTTGAAGATCAACGGAAAAATCGACGGCAAGGCTTTGACGTGCACACTAAGGCCGACGTTAACGGCATTGAGAAATCGAGTCGAAGAAGCTGACGATGACGCTGCAGATGAAAACTATAGACTATTTACCACTAGTGATATGGGTTGACGATGGCGGTGTTGGGAAACCGAGACGAGGAGGTTGACGAACCAGATGGATCAGTTGGTAATCACAAGGAGCAACGAGGCGAGAAGATCAGCAATCTATGCTCGACAGGATCAGACGTTGAGCGAAAGCGATGAGATTTCCGGCAAGAGGGAGTTACCGGCGCCAAAAAAACAAGAAACTCTGATTATTTTCTTTAAAACTCTGACACCATGAAGATAGTCAGATGAGAATGATTCTTGTGTGTATTATTTAGAGAGGGAACGATTACATTTATACATGAAGAGAGGATTGGATCATTTAATGAGATTCAGATTTGATACTATACAATCACTATATAATCAAGAAAGAATCTGAAATAATAATCCTAATATAATCTTGGATTTAATCAATCCTTATAATCATGGGATTCCTATAATTACGGGATTCTACAATTTATTTTCTGACTATAAGTATCTATCTTGTGATAAAACAATTGTGTTGTCTTTGTATCCGTCAGTTATTATTAAATTTTCCTTTTTGTACCTGATCTCTTGATACTAAAACTCATTTTATCTAATATTCTAACGGTGTGCTAGTTGACTGAAGATTAGAAACCATTTTTAGTTCCTCTGTTCTTGCTTAACCAAAATTTGAACAGAAAGCTTATCCAGCCTAGTGGTTCCTCTTTACTTAGACTTACTCTTTTACATTTTTTTATGTAAATTTAGGCACCAGGGACATTGAGGTGGGCTATGAGTGTATTTCTGCTCTCCTTCTAACCAGGTTTGTTCTTGAGCTTAGCACTCATCTTACTCCAGTAATCATGTAAAAACTTGAAATTCTCCTTTTTATTTTGACCTTTTATCTAATTGTTTTAGGGCATTTTGTGACTTTGAGTTTGAAGATGTTCGGAAGCTTGCTGCTGAGCTTTGTGGGCGCATTCACCCCCAAGTAATTCGAAATGACTTATCTTATAGAATAAATCATAAGATTCAAATTTTGGGAAGGCATTAGTATTTTAAACTTCGGAAATTTCCTCTCCCCTGCTCCTAGGGAAAAAAGAAAAGAAAGCTGCCATTTGTTAATCTTTTGTTTGCATTTGGTAATAAGATTTTTAAATATGATAATAAAAATGATTTTAGTTTTTAGCTGAAATTGATTTCTGGTAGGTTTTGACTATATGAAGCGTTGAGTCAATCTTTGGTAGTGCCATGTGGGGTATGGCCATGTGGGTACATCTTGAGTACCCATGAAATGTATGCCCCATGTGTTTTCAACCTGACCTTTGCTGGTGAGTCAGTGTTGATACAGGGGCGTTGGATGGTATGGGTATATTTCTTTTTCTTTTTTTAAACCAGCGGGTATGGGTATATTTCTAAATTTGAGGTTTTGGGTTTACCATGTTCACTTTAGCAGTTGTGTTGCTTATTTAATTCTTTACAGTTCTTGAAAAATACTAACATGTACGAGTCATTTGATGTCTAGGTATTATTCCCAGTTCTCTGCTCCAAGTTAGAGCAGGCTGTTGATTCTAAGAATATACTGAAGATAAAGGCTTGTTTACTTTCAATCTGCACATCGCTTGTGGTAACTAATCACTATTGTAAAAACTGCTGTTCAATGTTTTGCTTTTGTTGAGTCTGTTTCAGTTTATGGTAGAATCTATTCTAAATTACTTGGTTTCTTTGGGTTTATAGGTCAGAGGCTGGGAGTCTTTTTCTCATCCTACTATGTTTACCACTAGAAAGATGATTGAAACGGTGTTGTTGTGGCCAAGTCTTGATGCTGATTCAGGTCAGAAACCATGTAGTTTCTAAATTATTCTTGTACGTTTCCCTTCGTTCCAAACTATTTTTTTATGGTCATAATTTTCCTTCCAGTGTCAAAAGCACAACATGGGTGCATCGATTGTCTAGCACTGATGTTATGTGCTGAACTTCAAGCACCGGAATCAATTACAAACTATGCCTCAGGTAAGATTATGGCTTTTGGTTATGAATTTTATTTTGGTTTATGCAAAGAACTTTCGCCATTAGTAGAATCAAGAATGTGACTTCTGCTCAAATATGTAGATTCTGCATCAGGTGTTTCTGTTGTCTCTTATGTGATCGGCCATCTCATCCATGACAAGAAGGATCTCAATCCAGCTTCTGAGTTGGATAGTAGCAACTGTGCATTTGCATCAACTGTTCCTCTTCCTTTTCGTTTGTGCATGGCTAATGTTCTCATCAGTGCTTGTCAGAAGATCTCAAGTTCTTGCACCAGTCAATTTGCAGCACGTGTTCTTCCCCCTCTCCTTCATTCTGTTGAGGTAGTTCAACATACTAGTATTTAGTTTTATCATGATATGCAAGGTGTGAGTAGCATGGAGTAGTCATTGAAATTTTCCTTCCATTTCCGCTTGTTTATTGAAATTCGTATGTTGTGAACAGTCTAAAATGAAGTCAGAGGTCAGAGCAGCGTGCATCCAGGTCCTATTTTCTGCAGTCTATCATCTTAGATCGGCAGTTCTTCCTTTTGCATGTGAGCTGTTCAAAGTCTCACTGAGAGTGCTCAGAAGCGAGTCAGAGATGGTATTATCACTGAAGTCTCTTAATAATGTGGTTTATTCACCTTTTGCTATTACTGTGATTTATGTGTCAAATACATTGGTGGTGCTTGATGCCTTAGCTATATGGCAAAAGAGATTTTTTTTTTTTTGGTGAAAAAATAAATTATTATTGATTTTGATCTTCATTTGTTCTACACCTACCTCCGGGTCTCACTTTTTTTCCATGTGTATGTATATTTTTCTTCAATTACATATACCTTGCAGACTATTTGTAATTAGATAGTTGATAATAGGATTAAGGGACAATTTTGCCTCGGAAGTTTTCACCGAGGAGCCATTTTGTTCCGAAAGTTTTTCAGGGGCAATTTTACCTCGAAAGTGTAAAAAATGGAGCAATTTTGCCTTGACCCTTATCTCAATTAATTTTGACCGTTAGTTGACCAAATATATCGAGCTAGTAGTGCACATGTCATCCACGACATTTTTATTAAGGTGTAAATTTGCGATGAAAGTCCATGTGTCGTCTACTTTATCTTTTTTAAAAATTAGATTTGAAATTTTCAGGGCAAATTTGCACTTTAACAAAAATGACATGTGGGCTGTCATCCCAGCATATTTGATCAATTAACTAGGATAACGGGTAGGATAAAATTGCTCCATTTTTTACACGGGCAAAAATGCCCCCCTAACCCTTGATAATATTATGATAGTCCTGGTTTTTCAATTAGTTGTTATGTTTAGAGACATGCTTTGTGAGTGATGCATTATGAATTTTCAACAGGAAAGGACGGTAGGTGCGAAGCTAATGGCATCTCTGATGGCCAGTGAAGATGCAATTTTGGAAAGCATATCAGGGGGACTGTTAGAAGCAAGGTCTGTACTCTCAACGATATCGTTATCAGATCCTTCACCTGAGATACGGCAGCTATGCAGAAAGTTGTTGGCATGTATATCTTCCAATTAGCTTTCCAACAAAACACTGGCTTGAAAGTTGAGAATACAAGGTCTTAAGGTATTAAACATGGTCGCATTGTAAATTTAGAGAATTTGTGACCCTTTTTTAAAACTGCCCCTAATTTAAGGTGTAGAGATAAAAATGTTTAAAAATTTAATTTGGGAGACAAGGGGGAATGTGACCTGATATTTAGGACTAAAATATAAATTCCAAATGGAACTTGTTTACAAATAATTGAAAGATGCACATAATTTGAGTAATTGACGCAACTGAAAGATGTTTATCGTACAAAAAAACTATATTTTTGCCATCAGTACTGTAAAAAATCTTGTGAACTTACAAATAATTGTAGCGAAAATATTAAACCATACAGAGAAATTCGTAAGTACATTTTATTGATACAACCCTTGGGTAGAGATATGATATTCGTTCAGAATCCTAATTATAAGTTGATTTTTTGGAGAAATTAAGGAAGTTAATTAAATTACTTTTTTTTATTTTTTTTAATTAGTTTGACTAATAAACTAATTTATAATCTAAATTCATTATAATATAATTAAATAACTTATTTAGCATCTCCAAACTTATCTAAATTCCATGCAAACGTTTGTACCAGGGGAGAGGGTGGCGGAAAGCTTTCTAACAGGGCCTTGTGTATCCGTGGGACCTAAAATGCTCATTTAATTGTTATCTCATCAAAATTTGATTAGCTTCCCAGAATACTTTCCTCTTAACGGACATCCACCCCCTGCCTCCTATTCATTACTCACATGCCCTGTTGTCTCTACTTGTCCCCTTCTAATTTCTTGTACCTACCACCACCACCATTTTCCCTCTTATTATTTTAGATATAAATATTGTTTTGGCCAAAAAAACATTTTCTTTATTCACATCTTATTTTTTTAAAAAATAAAAATAATGAAAATCTTAATCCCAATCAAATTTATATGGTCCCACTGACATCCACCATGCATTTTTCCCTGCCATTTTTTTTTACCAGAGTACCGATAAAAAAAAAAACCTACTACTCCTGTCCTAATTATTGAATTATTGAAGTTTGGATGTTGGTCTTGATTATTAATACAAGACTTATATTCATTTTTTATAATATTTATTATTTTTTCAAACTAACTTAGCTTATGAATTTTAGTTAATCTAATTTTATATAGGGTATTTTGGAAAAATCTTGTCTTATTTGTTATAATTAAATAATTTATATAACCTAATTAAATAGTTTTTCTATTAAGAGCCATCAGCGTGGGAGTATAATTTTTTTTATTATAAATCTTAGGGAAAATTGCACTTAGGTCCCGAGTAAGGATTTACAACAAAATGGTCTTTGAAATCTTAAAATTGCGGTGAAGTCCTATGAAACTTTTTTGCAATATTTTCATATATGAAAAGACACAAATACCCTCATGTGATGGTGTTGACAAGTCCATTGGCCTATTTTGATAAGTCCATGAATATGTTTTAACAAATCCATATGCTTGAGTTGGCAAGTCTATAAGTTTTCATGATTCATGAGGGTATTTGTATCTTTTCACATATAAAAAATGATGCAAGAAAACCTTAGGAGACTTCACCACAATTTTGAGATTTTTAGGGGTCATTGTATTGCATTTTCCCTTTCCGGGGAGTTAGGTGCAATTTTCTAAAAATCTTGTATTATATGTTTGCAGACCCTAGTATTACGGATAGTATATAGAAGCATCATCTCCTTAATCTACCATTCAAGTCAAACCTGTTTTTGATTCTTCTTTCCAACATGATGCATTTCTCCTCTTTCTACTCCAGATAGACTTGTCTGTAGAATCCGATTTATATTATGAGTCGGCCGCCACACAAGAATCCACACATTTTGCGCTGATTTTTCGCAACGTTTGCCTCCTCACCTCCGTGTTGATCGTATCGCCGCTCAGAAATGCTGCAATTACTGTTCGCCGTTGCCTTCTCCGCCGTGCCTCTCACCCTTTACATCCCTCCGATCCGAAGCTTCAATCTCTTCGTTCAGACCATCGAAAACTTCTTGCGGCAGACCTCCGTCTACACCCTTAGAGCCTATCCTCGCGTAAGATTTGCTATCTCACGCATCTTCAATTCCCTTGTCCGCCCAACCAGGTAGGCTTTTTCTAACATTCCTGCTTCCGTTCGCTGTAAATTCGTGTGGCTTTTCGGACTGATCATTGATTTTAATGATTGAATCTTCAAGAAATCTGGACATTTTTGTGTTCTCAGATTCGCAATAATAATCGTCGCTTGTAATTAATTAGTTGCAAGAGTTGATCCTTTAGCTATTCTGGACTGTTGTTGTGTACAATTTGGGGGATCTGAGCTTAAATTACGTTCTTGCGCATATTCAGAGTTGCCTGTTGTTTCATTAACGATCATTATTTTCTACTTCATTGAAAATATTGGTGGTTTTCATTTTTCACAGAGAAATCTCGTCGATGTCTTCTTGTGATTATGTTTAATTCCATGTATTTTTTCACTTGATCGACTGCTGGTGTACCAATAATGAAAAAAGAATTGAATAAAGGTTCAGGGTTGATTCGATTCACTGGAATCAGGATAGCCAATTGATACAGAAGAAGCCCCAATCGATTACTTTTAGGTTAAGTATCAATTTTGCTTCTGAAGTAAGTGTCTAAAAGCAATTTTGCCCTTGAAGTTTTATTTCGGCGTAACAATGTTACCCTGAAGTATAAAAACGAAGTATAAAAACGTAGCAATGTTACTCCTCCGTTAACAACCCACCGTTAGTTGACATGTTGTTAACGGAGGGGCAACATTGCTACGGTTTTATACTTCGGGGCAAAATGTTGTCCCTCCGTTAACATTCCTAACGTTAACCGTTAGGGCGGCTTAACTGGAGAATATCGCTATCTTGCGTTTTATACTTGGGGGTAACATTACTACGTCGAAAACTTTAGAAAAAGAAATCGCCTTTTCCCGGACGCGCATCTTAAGGGTAAAATTGATAGTTAACTCATTACTCTTTAACCTTAAACCATTCTTAAGGATTCATCTTGTCTTGTTTGGTGGATCATATATTTGTCCCTTCTTGTTGTGAGAGAATGGCGAGGAGTACGGAATTTTGTCATAATAGCATTGGCAACTGTTGGCATTTATCTGGACAGTTGGTAAATAACACAGACGCGCACAAGCAATAGGTAAATTACAGTAATATTCTTTAATCTTCTAGTGGTGCTTAGAACAAAGCTTTGAAAGCACCAACAACAACAAAGTTTTATCCATTAAATAAGGTCAGCAATATATATCGCACAACATCATTATATTAAATTATTAGATTGATTATTAATTAAAAGATTTCGTTCAATTAACTTTATTAAGAATTTTTTTAGGTGTTCATTTACCTTTTTTAAAATACTTCATATTGTTAGTTCAACCATTCTCACTTGCATAGAATGGCCCCTGTGTGAAGGCCTTGTAAAGACATTGTGAATCTTTATATTTGTTTGAAAAGAATTAATCAGATATTTTATATAAAAAAAACATACAAAAATTTAGTCAGAAATACAGTACATATGATTGATTCCCTATTTATTTATGATTTGGGTACTAAGAATGACAATCTAGATTTTTAATAGTTACAAAAAGAGAGAGAGAGGGAAAATCTCACTCAAAACTTAAGGACTAGAAAATATAGTAAAAAAAGTTCCCGTGTAGATTTTTCTATCAAAAAGTGTAGATTTATTTGTCAAAAAAGTTTCTAGAGACCTCAATAAAATAGATGAACTTGTCAATGGCTACTCTATGATTTGTCTATATAGTTACGTATACTTATCAACGAAAGCTATTTTAGTTAACATAGATGAGTTTGTCAATGATCACTCTATGACTTGTCAATATAGTAACATATACTTATTAAAGGGAGTTGGTTTAGTTAACGTATATGAGCTTATTAATATCCACATCCACACTCTATGACTTGTCAATATGGTTACATATACTTGTTAATGGAAGCTGCTTTAGCTAACATATATGATCTTGTCAACGATCATTTTATGACTTGTCAATATAATCATATACACTTTTCAATAAGGAGGAACTTTTTTATAAATGAATCTACACAGAGACTTTTTTTTTTACAGAGAAATCTACCTTAAGACCTTTTTGTATATTTTCTGGTCATTAGGACATTAGTGAGCTTTTTTTTTTTAAAAAAAAAAAAAAAAAAACTATGCATAATGTATTTAAAAAACAATAAAATGAATGTGAAAAAGAAAAACCAGTTTTACACATGATCCCATTTTTAGGTTCTGTTCAGATGATCAACATGAAGTGAGAAAACGGTGAGCGTGGATCTTTCCAGAAGAAAGGATGTGAGATTGTTAGTAACATGAAATCCTCTTTTCGTGGCATGTTTGCCCACAACCAACTAATTAAACGTTGATGTCAACCTTCAAGCACGACAACCTTACACGTTTTTATGTTATAGTCCAACCATGTCACGTTACCTTGTCTTTGAATAATCTTTTTTTTTTAAAAAAAAAAAAAAAAAAAAAAAAAAAAAAAAAAAAAAGAGCACGAAACTTACTACGTAAGGGGCTTGGGTTGACAAATCAATGGTCATAACCCATTGCTATTTTTCATATGCGATTTATTTGGGGAAATTAGAAGCATGAAACACAAAAATTGGGGTTTATTCGTTAAGGGCCCCAAAGCCACGTGCCATTCGGCCATTTCTTTACAATCTCTCGTTAGTCATTAGTCATTTCGTAAACAATAGAAATTAGTGAAACATGATGAAGAAGACGAATAATCTTGTATTAATCATGTAAGAGTAATGTGCTCATACAAACTATAATTCACTTGGATTTAATAATGATCATCCTCACTTGAGGGTAATTAACAACTGACCCTAACTTTAGAGATCTATGAGGGACTTTCCTCTCTAGAGATAAACTCATATTAACCTCTCTCTTAATGTGATATAGATCTCACTATCTTACACACATGACCCTTTATATAGATTAGGGTCTCAACCAACTAACTTCTCATTTAATTTAACCTTAATATCTGTAACACATTCTCCATCTATTCTTATCAAACTCAAACGCATGTTCTGCGTGTACTGCATTAAAAATAAATTTATTTACAAATGGAGGTTGGATCTAACATAAGAGATAATCTCTCACAATGTAACAAATTAAGGTCTAAATTCTCACTAAAAGATATGCACATATTTAATGCTGGGATAGTGTTTTGAAGAGGATTGCTTCTCATAGGAGGATGTGTGTGCCTATAATTTGTCTTCAATGCTTTTTTTTTTTTTTACCTTGTCGTTATATATTTAAGGAAAAATAAAGTGATAGAATTATAAAATGAAAACCCCAAGAGGATCAATTTGTTTCTTTCTTTCCGCTTTTTAATATGAATCAAGATTTTTTATAATGATTTTGAATACTTAAGTTATGATTCGGTGTTAGGTTCATGATATTATTTGTTTATGAATTCATTATTCTTGGAAAATTTAAAACTCATCCGAATCACCAAGGCTTTTCACTCTGTAGTTTCATCGTCACCGCAATGGCCATAATGTGAAACATGGCATGACTTGGCTTCACGGTATGAAATAGTATAATTCAAAACATCAAAATAACAGACAGGAGAAGCATGGGATATAGGTGAAGTTGGTCCCGTGAAGGAGGCTCAGAATGACAAACAAAACATGTGAAATATTACCCGTGAAATCACAAAATTCTGAGGTGCCCTTTCTTCTTTATCATCATTCTTCTTTTTGCATAGAATCCAAGGTTCATATTCCCACACTTCATTCAATGAACCCACTTTTTCACTTACAATTTGCAAATTTCCCATTCCATTCTTAATATAGGACTTAATTGGTAGATGTGATTTGGTTCACTCACAACTATTTAAGATCGGGAGGATAGGAATCATAGGATTTCAAATAATTCTACTTACCACCTTACTAATAATTACCGCTTAGTAACTTTATGCAGGTTGATTTGATTTCTGCACCTCACATTAGATAAACAGCTCCAAATCTCCTTCAAAGGTAGCAAACAATTATCACAGACTAGTCATAATTCGTAAGGTTCAAGCTTTAAGCATAGTTGAGAAATAGTAGCGTACTTGAGGGAATTTCACGTCTAAACTGAGAATGTGGGCTATCTGGGCGACGATATTGTTGACTTGTAATTTGAGGAAATGATCAGACTCTGCATCTCATCAAACACGTGCTGGAAGCTAGTAATTTCATGAAAACGAAGGCAATTCTCAGACCTTTAATAAACCCCATAATTTATTAATTCAAGATTTGAACCATTCTGACTCAATGCTCACTAACGGTCACATGAGCTTTGTTACTACTACTCTTAACGTGACAACATTTATAATGAACTCCTCTCCCGCTCCCTACAAATCCCGCGCCTTTCTTGGTCTCTGTAGGCAGTTCTAAGTATAACCTATCCTTATTCAGCTCTACTCATAATCAAGCATGGATTCTTGCAGAAAGTCTCCATTAAAGCCATGGAAGAAAGGGCCAAGCAGGGGGAAAGGTGGCCCTCAGAATGCACTGTGTGAGTACCGGGGCGTTCGCCAGAGAACGTGGGGAAAATGGGTTGCTGAGATCAGAGAGCCGAAGAAGAGAACTAGGCTGTGGCTTGGTTCTTTTGCCACAGCTGAAGAAGCTGCCGTGGCTTATGATGAAGCTGCAAGGAGACTCTATGGTCCAGATGCTTACCTCAATCTTCCCCACCTTCAACCCACCTCCAGCTCCACCATCAAATCTCAAAAGTTCAAATGGTTTCCTTCCAAGAATTTCATTTCGATGTTCCCTTCTTGTGGATTGCTCAACGTGAATGCTCAGCCTAGTGTTCATGTAATCCACCAGAAGCTACAACAACTCAAGCAGAATGAGGTTCCCACTCACACTCCCACCAGCTCATCCTGTGATCCAAATGCTGAAGTTCAGATTATAGGAAGCAAGCATAACGCAGACAATCCTCCAAATGAAAAAGAAGCTAAAACATCATCAGAAAGTTTGCTTAGTGTTATTCAGGACAAACCCCAGATTGACCTCCATGAGTTTCTTCAACAGATGGGGGTACTAAAGGATGAAAAGCAGTCAGGAAGTTCCACAAAGTCTGAAGCTTTATCAAATGATTTCAGCGATAATTTTGGAGAGTGTTCTGACAAGAGTGTTAACTGGGAGGAATTAATGGAGATGCATGCAGTTGCAGATAATCAGGGATCAGAGGCAACTCAATTTCAAGCATATGACATAAATGAAGAGCTTACTTTCACCACTTCGATTTGGAACTTCTAAGAGAATCAGCTGGTCCTTTTTTATCAAGAAATAGAGCTACTTTTCCTAGCTTCTAGTGGAGTTGAAATATAGCGAAATATCAGTAGTTAGTATTCAGTAATCTAGCCAATCTATAAATGAGATGTTTCTGGTTCTACTACCACTATTTATTCACTTAATTCCTTAGAAGATAAGAAGCATGGACATTGATGAGGATACAGTACAACTCACAAGATAGGGACATGAATATGGTAGCATAAGTGTTCAAGTATGAACTGAAATTTCAATGTTTTGATGTGCACAAATGTAGGAATCTTCGGACACAATAGTTCATTTCTGACGTTCAAAAGACCTCTTCTTATTTGATTTGATTTGATTTGATTTTTTTTGTGGGGGGGGGGGGTTCTTCCAACGTTCCTAGTTGTTTGCACGTAATAGATCATGGTAGTTCAGTGTAGAACTTTTCTAGAAAGAGAGAGGAGCTTCTTTTAGCAGTGATAGTAACAGTAGATGGAGAGACAAGCTTATCATTCTGCTAGTGCCAACGTCTTTCTATTCTGTTATTATTGCGACTGAAAAAACAAAATTTTTTAGTTCTAAAGTTTGTTTGCCTCCACTTTTAAGGAGACTTGGAGTCAAACTTACATAACTTTTGGCATAACATGTGCATGATTTCATCAAATGGTTAGTGATTAAAGCCTGATTGCTAGCTAAAAGGTGTAGACAAGAAAAACTCTAGTAGCAAAATCATATGAAGCAATGATTAAAAGAGATCGCTATAATTCCCCTAATAATTTCTCTCTCCCCCAAAGGTTATGCACACTAAACACTAGTGCTTAAATATCATTAAATGAAGGGAAAATGATAGCCAGTTCTCAAGAAATATACAAAATATCAAAAAAATTCCAACTCAAAATCACATATCAAAAAAATCCCTAGGGACTTTTTGGATATTATTTGTATTGACAACAGGAAATGTTATATTCACAACAGGAAGTGTTATTATTCACAACAAAATTTAAAAACTTTATCATTCACAACAAAAAAAGTTATATTCACAATAAGAAGTGTTATATTCACAACAAAATTTAAACACCTGGATTTTGTTTCAAACTCAGTCCCTAAACGTACAGAGGCCATTCACAACAGGAAGTGCTATATTCACAACAAAATTTAAAACTTGACCATTCACAAAACAAAACAAAACAAAAAAATCATATTCACAACAAGAAGTGCTATATTCACAATAAAATTTAAACATGTGGATTTTGTTTCAATATAAATAATATCAAAAAAGTCTCTAGAGACTTTTTTATATGTGATTTTGGATTAGGACTTTTTTGATATTTTGTATATTCTTTGGGACATGATTGTCATTTTCCCTTAAATAAATGAATCCATCTATCATGAAAGAAGGGAACAGTTCTTAACTTTTTAACGTCCTTTGAGAGATGTGCGAGAAAAGTAGTGTCCAACTGCAATGCATTGAGACATTTATTAGTTTCGCTCAAGGTATGGCAGATGATGATGCGCATTGTATATAGACAAGATAGAAGCAAATGAACCAACATCAGCATAATTTGACAAATAGTTTTCAATGAACAAAAGCACGTCTCATTAATCCATTCAATTCAAAAATTGGTTTTAACTTCAAGAATCGCATAGCACTGAATTATCAGATGGCATACGATAAGAATGGTGAAGACTAGAATTAGAAGGATGTTTTCACCTGATTACTTTAGCTGTAAATACATAAATAACATAGCATGAATTAATTAATCAGGGTTACCTTTAATTGAGACGAGTTCTTCCAGTGAGAATGTCAAGAACACCCGATAGAAACATCAAATAAGGCCGCGCCAACAAACTGCTCTACAATTAGAGCTCTATCTTTCTAGGATCTCTCTCTCTCTCTCTCTCTCTATATATATATATATATTTTCCCTAGGTCACAATTATAAGAGCTAGTTGACTTTTTTGGAGAGATTAAAGAAGCTAATTAGATTAGCTTAGAGTATTTTTATTTTTATTTTTTTCTTCCAACTAAATAGTTTGACCAATAAACTAATATATAATCTATAAAAAAACAACAAAATGAAATGATTAAGAACTTATTTAACTTCCTTAATTTCTCCAAAAAAAGTCAACTAACTCTTATAATTAGGACCGGAGATAGTATCTTTTAGGTCCCACAGACAGAAAAAAGACGGAAAGTACCAGTTAATAATTAACAGATATTGGAGTCTTGTTATGGAATACGGTTTATTTTAGATGATGTTACACTCTAGAATTCAGAGAAACAAAAATATTCCACTCTTAGGAATTATTTGAATCGTAACAATAGTTGAAATACTACAACCAGAAGCTTTCTTTTTGCTCTTGGCTATAGAAACATGGAAGTCATATAAGAAATTAGGGGAGAAAGTATTTAAAACTTATTTAAAAATGAAGGCACAAAGTAAAGGCCCAACATCAATGTAATGGATGGGTACAGCAGCAAGTACTTCAATCCTTTCGCCATAATGGAGTGCAGCTCTTGGAATCTCAGAACACTAGTTTCTGGAGGAAAAAATATCATACTTCTATCCTTTGACCTTGAGGCACTTCATACTCTATATACAACATACAATTGTTACCCAAACCAGAAAGTTCTAACATACAAGTCCAAGTATTAATGCTGATGGGCAACATAATAAATACATGAAGCAGATGATCCTTACTTCACGCTAGTTCCCATCCAAATCTTCCACAGTTAGCTGAAATAAAAAGTCACAAGTATACTACCAAAAGCTTTGTCTTGTTCTTGTAGCTATAGGCGCATGGAAATCATGTAGGAAATTGGGGAGAAATTATGACCATCTTATTTATAAATGAGAGCATCACGCCCAGGTCCAACACCAATGTAGTGAATTGGCAAACCAAGTAGTTCTTCTATTCTTTCCACATAAAGGCGAGCAGCTCTTGGAAGTTCAGAATAGTTTCTGATGGAAGAAATATCACACTTCCATCCAGGAAGTACCTCATACTCCACCTGCAATATATAAAATTCATATCAAAATTACTTTGAAATTACAGAATTCTCAGGCAACTGAGTTCATTGTCGTTAATGAAAGTTTACCTTCAACTGGTCTAGGAGACGGAGATCTGAAGGGAATGACTTGACTGGTGTGCCATCAGCGAGTTTATAAGACACACCCAATTTAATTTCAGCAAAATCTGACAGAACATCGAGCTTGGTGAGATTGAGAGAAGAAAACCCATTGATCTGACAGCAATATCTTAATGCAACTACATCAAGCCAACCACAGCGTCTGGGACGACCAGTAGTTGTGCCAAACTCCTGCCCAGCAAATCTTAGGAGATCACCCTCCTGACCCAAGATTTCAGTGGGAAAAGGACCAGAACCAACCCTTGTAGTGTACGATTTAACCTGCAAAGTTAAATAATATTAAGAAATTATTGAATCCATCTTAATAAAGCTCTGTTCATATGAATTTTGATAATACTATTTGGCTGAATCTACAATGAAACAAAAAAAAAAAACTGAAATAATCACGTACCACACCAATTAGATCGCCAACGACTCTTGGAGCAATACCTAGACCAGTACAGATCCCGCCTGCTGATGGACTTGATGAAGTTACAAATGGATAGGTTCCAAAGTCAATGTCCAACATTGTTGCTTGACCCCCTTCAACAAGAATTTTCTTCTTTTGTGTTATAGCTTCATTCATGAAATGTACAGTATCAGCAATGAAAGGTTCCAATCTCTCAGCGTATCTCTTGTACCTTTCAACTTCTTCCCTGAGAATGTCTGGACTATAGTTAAAATCTTTGAATCTTAATGCCGCATCTGCTAACAAAAGATCAAGCTTCTGAGGAAAAGTATCCATGTACTTCAAATCACTTACTCTAATGCCATTACGGATAACCTTGCTAGAATAACAGGGTCCAATGCCTCTCTTGGTAGTTCCAATAAAAGATTTAGCAAGCTCAGCCTCTCTTAGTCCATCAACTACTTGGTGAAAATCAAACAACAAGTGAGCACGATCAGATATCAGTATCCTTCCTTTGCAGGAGACCCCATTGGATTCTAAGCCATCAATTTCTTTAAAAAACTGTGGCAGATGCACCACAACCCCATTCCCAATAACACACATTGTATCCTCATTAAGTATACCAGAAGGAACAAGATGAAGACCAAATTTTTTTCCTTCAGCGTTATAAATGGTATGCCCAGCATTAGCTCCACCCTGATGACGTATAATGATCACATATCATCGTGGGAAAATAACTTGCAAATTAATTCTACAAGAAAGCATAAGAAATAAGATGGTATGAAAGTGGCTAAAAGAAGGTAGTAAGAATACCCCAAGGTTAGTCAATCAACATGTTCATTATCCTACTAAATAATGCAAATGAATAGTAAACGTTATAGGGAATATGACTAACTATTTAAACAACACATCCAACCACAAACAAAAAGGAATCAATCCATATAGGGTAGATTGGCAGAGTAAGCTGGGTGTGGTGGTTTAATCAGAAAATCAGAAATAGTGGTGGTAAGCGGATGAGCGGCGTCTGCCACAACCCACAATATCAGGTCACGCAAGGTCATTACGGCAGAGTTGTAGAATTGCTCTAATGAGCTACTGCTCTGTTAGGATAGAGTTATTAAGAAAAAGCTAGAGGTTGGAATGACTCTACGGTCCTAGTTGAAGCCATCATGCATACAAACAAACAAAGCCTTGTACTAAAAGTCAAGACTTTCGAATGACTGGAGCGGAACCCAGGCTCCCTACAGCCAGAATCTGAGACTTGAGCAGAATCCATCTCAAATAAACTTTGGCAATGACCACTCAAGTTTCACCCAATCAAATATCTTTTTTGATTAAAAGGATAACGAAAAAAAACAACGGCACAGCAAAGTGTGTTCATTACCTGACAACGAGCAACGATCTCGAAATGGTGGGCTAGGATATCCACGAGCTTACCTTTACCTTCATCTCCCCACTGGCAACCCAAAACACCAGACACCTGACTGAGGGACCCGATTCGACTCAGTCCATCAACAGTGGAAGAAGAGTCAGCCGCGCTGGGCTTTGGAGCGGACACCAAGGGCTTCGCAGAGCAAAGGGCAATGCTCCGTCGAGGAAGAGGAGGCCTGCGAGAGGTGGAGACAGTTAAGGGATCGAGTGTGTGGAATGAGAGGCTCATTGCGAGGAGCCGAGGAATCGAGGCTGGGGAAGGGAAACGCTGTTTTGATTATGGATGGTACATATATAGCACTGTTATTATAACACCTGATTGTTAAATTTAATTTATGTGGATTGATAATGACAGTTAAATTAGTTAATATAGTATATTGATTTTTTTTTATGTTAAAATATATTTTTGTTTCTTTAAATTTCCATGAAATATGCTTTAAATTTTTTAAATTTATATGAACTATACTTTTAATCCTTTAACTTTATAAAAAAGATATCTTTTAGTCTTTTTATTCTAACACCGTTAACTCTCACTAACGGAAAATGGAAAATGATAATTAAATAATGTATAAATTTTAATTATTTAATACAATAATTTTTATATTTAAAAACTAAAAGAGAGACAAAAAGACCGTCTTCCCCTATTCAACCGTGACAACCACCATTGAGGGAGGAGGAGGAAAGACGGAGAGAACTTTTGGTGGTTATCCCATGTAGGTTGAGGCAAGAGTATAGTCCGTTGATGATAATATTCAGCCAAAAATTGGATTTGTACCAAACAAGCCTTGGATTTTGATACAAATCCAATTTTCACACGGCAATTGACAATTAGAAATTGGAAGGCATTCCTTGTTTTAAGATTTGTTGTTTTACCCTTCTGAAGACATCCAAGAGAAGACGCATCTTTTTGCCTCAATTTTAATTTTTATAAAAATTAATTATATTAAATAATTAAAATTTAAACATGCTTTAATTGCCGAGTCATCATTTTCTGTTAGTGAAGGTTAACGATGTTAGAATAAAAGGACTAAAAGCATACTTTATAAACTTAAGGGACTAAATTAAAACCTAAGGTAAATTTAAAGGACGAAAACTATACTTTAGCCCTTTTTTAAAAAAAATGTTTTCATATCTTTAATGAGCTCCTATGCTAAGAACATGAGGAATAATAATAGAGTTTCCCTCTGATTTTATTTTTATTGTGTCAGCAAATTCATTTTTTTCCCAAATAAAAGGATAAAACCTTTATCTATAAAAACTATACTTAAATAGAATCCTTTACATTTTCATATATTTCCCGCTGATGTCAATAGTAAAAGTGTAAAACAATGCTAGCTCCAAGAACAAAAGTTAGCATAATAATATAACCCAGTTATAGAGTAATGTGTCAGCAATTTCATTAAAGCAAGCAAAGCTTTTTCATAAATTTTATTTATATAATTAATGTTTAAATGTAATATTTTATATTATTATCTTTTATTTGAAAGCTAATTTAATACCAAATTAAATTAAATTTAGAATATTTTCAATAAGGTAACTACCATTATGAGTTAATTGAAATAACTTATACGTTAAAAAACAAGCAAATGTTTATTATAAATAACTACTGCTATTAAAAATGTATGTGTAACGAGAGGCAATTGAAGGCGCGTGGCACATTTTTTGCCTGGTCCGTTTTGTTTCTGAGTGATGATAAGATGACATCGGCCAAACTAAAATGACGAGGCAATCACGCTCGGAGTCCCAGTGGACCCAACAACGAGTGGACGCGAATCTCCTGGATAACTTCCATTCCATGCCCCCACAATACAACAAGGAGAACAATAATGGGAGTCTGTGTTTAAAAAATTAATTATTTTATTTCACCAAAGGCATCGATCACCATAAACTTTTCTTGGATATAATGGTGGGGCCCATCCCATTAATGTGTCAAATTCCTTTACGAAATTGAAGGATTTGGCACCTAGTAATGGGAAGACTGAGGACACGACTTCTTTGAGAACTGCTTTGGGGCCAGCTCCGTCTGTTACGCAGGTCCAGGAATTGAAATCCAGGAGTGGGATGCCTCTTCAAGATATAACTTCATCAAAAGGAAATATCATGGGATCAGCGCCGCTAATCATGCAGGATGATAAACACCCACTTGACGATTCATGCAATGTAGAAGGTCCTGAGTCGATGGCAATGGAGGTCCTTGATATGGGGCTGGATACTGAACTGGAGGGTGAACAGGTTGCTCAGTCGGAAAATGAGAAGGGGAGTGGTTCGACCCCTACAACAACATCCATGTTTTAATTATTTTTATGATATGGAATTCACGGGGTACAGGCTCAAAGTCATTTCCAAGCCTAGTACGAGAAATGAAACAACATCACAAGTTGGATTTTTTAGCTATTTTGGAAACCCGTTCTGACGCGAAGAAGACAGAAAGAAGAATCAGCCATATGGGGTTCAATAACTATGCTTTTACTGGAGCCGAAGGTTATAGTGGAGGGATATGGTGTCTTTGGGAGGACGGAGCAATCAAGATTGAGATTATGGAGCAACACAAACAATTTATGCATATGAAGGTTGAAACTGCTCAAAAGCAAGCATGGTTTTTTACGGTGGTATATGCGAGCCCAAATAGAGTGAATCGTCGTACATTGTGGACTGAGCTCTTTCGGATTAAAGAAACTGTTCAGGGACCATGGTGTGTTGGGGGTGATTTTAACGCCACGCTATTTGCAAAGGAGAGGCGTTCTTGTGCTAACCCAAACTTATCTGTGGATCGTGAATTCTCTAGATGGGTCGAGGAAATTCAATTGGTGGATTTGGGGTTTGATGGTCCGCCTTTTACTTGGAAGCGGGGACAAGGTGGTACGGAAGCTCGATTGGATAGGGTTTTTGCTAATGATGAATGGTGTGCTCGGTATACAGATGCAAAGATTCTACACTTGCCACACTACAAGTCTGACCATAGACCATTATTGTTGCATATGGAAAGAACTGCAACTACGGGGAAGACTCAACGACCATTTCGTTTTATTGCTTCATGGGTTCTCCATGATACGTTCAATGATTTGGTCAAGAAAGAATGGGGTAGCTCCAATGATTGGGTGAATAATATTGAGAATTTTGCTTCTGTTTGCAGAAAATGGAACCGGGAGGTGTTCGGCCATATTCAAAAGAGGAAGAACCAACTTCTTTGCAGATTGGATGGTATTAATCAGGCCATTTCTAGAAGTGGGAGTTCCCAATTTCTTGAGGAGACTCAGAGAAATGTGTGGTTAGAGCTGGATGTGACCTTAACACAAGAAGCCTTGTTATGGGCCCAAAAGGCACGGACCAATTGGGCTCTTGATGGGGATCGAAATACAAAATTCTTTCATGCACGAGCCAACAGTCGAAGGAAGAGGAATATAATTGATGCTATCTGTATTAATGAAGGGGATTGGTGTTATGACGAAAAACTGATCAAAATGCATGCAACTGAATACTTTTCACACTTGTTCAAGGAAGAGGTTGTGGAGCGTCCAAACACATCATGCAGCCTCACATATCCAAGGCTATCAGAGGGCCATATACGCATGTGTCAAAGAGAGGTTGAGGAACCTGAGATCAGAGAAGCTTTGTTCAGTATGGGTGCTCTAAAGTCACCAGGACCAGATGGGTTCAACGCCTTATTTTATCAACATCAATGGACAACGGTTAGAAGCTCAGTGGTTCAGTTTGTTAAACAGGTATTTCTCTACCCTGAGAGGATTCGTGAAGTAAATGGAACCCTAATTGTTCTCATTCCCAAAAAGGAAAACCCAGAGACATTTAGAGATCTCAGACCGATTAGTCTATGTAATGTCATATACAAGCTGGTAACCAAGATAGTGGCAAATAGAATGAAATGTTTTATGTCTCATATTATCTCCCCCAACCAGTGTAGCTTTGTACCAGGGAGGCTTAGTTCGGATAACATTATTGTGGCTCAAGAGGTAATCCACTCAATGAGAACCATGCGAGGGAAGAAAGGATTCATGGCCATTAAAATTGATCTAGAAAAGGCGTATGATAGGGTCAATTAGAAGTTTCTTCTCCAGTGTTTGCAGGAATTACACCTCCCTAGCACCTTGATCAGGGTGGTTGAGCAATGCGTCACAACGGCAAATCTTCAGTTACTGTGGAATGGTGATAAAGCAGAGTGTTTTTCATCATCACGTGGGGTACGACAAGGGGATCCTCTTTCCCCTTATTTATTTGTAATTTGCATCGAAAAGCTGGCCCACATGATCCAAGAATGAATGGAGACAGGGAAATGGAAGCCCATTCGCCTTACAAAGACGGGGCCACCAATATCGCACTTATTTTTCGCAGATGACATCATCCTATTTACGGAATCCTCCCTTCAACAAGCAGAGATGATTCAAGATTGCTTGTCTCAGTTTTGTGAGTGCTCGGGGTTAAAGGTAAACGCTTCAAAAACTCGGATATTTTTTTCCAACAGTATCAATCATAACAGAAGCAATGAGCTTAGTACGGTTCTGGGTTTCTCCCGAACAATGGATCTTGGTAAATATCTTGGGGTCCAACTTCACCATAAACGGGTTGGAAAGGAGTCATTCCAGGAGATGGTGGATAAGGTAAAAGCTAGGCTAATGCAATGGAAAGCTAGCTCGTTCTCATTGGCTGGCAGGGCAACACTCATTTCCTCGGTATCTTCAGTTATACCGGCATATACAATGCAAACATCCTACCTTCCAGGTAATGTCTGTGAAAGTTTGGATAAACAAAACCGGACCTTCTTGTGGGGCAGTACAGTGGAGAGTCGAAAGATGTCCCTAGTAGCCTGGGACGAAGTGTGTATGGCTAAAAGGAGGGGTGGATTGGGTCTGCGACATGCGACGTATCATAACCGAGCATTTCTCATGAAACTTGGCTGGAGGCTTGTAACACACAGGGATGATCTCTGGGTTAAAGTGGTACGTGATAAGTACAAATGTGGGGATGATATTCTCCCTCAGCTTAATCCAAAACGCCTTGGCTCTAATGTATGGTCAGGGATCAAGAAAACATGGGAGACCGTTAAAAGTGGAATTGAAATAAATGATGAAGGTAGTGTCACCTGGAAATGGGAGAAGCATGGGGGTTTTACTGTCAAGTCTGCCCATAGGGTTCTAACAGGAGAAATGACGAATCAAGGAAGGGACTGGAGCAACTTGTGGAAAATCCGAGCACCTTATAGATGCAAGACACTCCTCTGGCTATTAGCTCGTCAATGCCTACTAACGAATGCGAACCAATCACGACGTGGTTTGACAGCAGATTCGAGATGTAATTTTTGTGGAGCAGAATTTGAGGATACCATACACATTTTCCGTGATTGTGCACACTCAAGATCGCTATGGAGGAAAGTAGTACCTACTGGAAAATGGCGCACATTTTGTAGTTTAAATACTTCAGATTGGGTATGGTGGAATGCTAGAGGTCAAAAAGAACTATGCAAAAATTGGGCCTCCAAATTTACTATTATATGTTGGTGGATTTGGCGCCGTCGGAACCTGACTGTGTTTGAAAACAAGTACACCTCATATGATCATATTCTAGCAAGTACGAATGCAATGATGGAATCCATGCAAAATACCAACAATCGTCTTGCTGGAATACACCTCCAAGGAGTTACCTTAGCCCCTACTCGGGAACGTTGGTGTCCCCTATTGGTGGGGTGGGTGAAGGTGAATGTTGATGGTGCATACTCTAAATTTTCACGTAAGTCTGCTTGTGGCTGTGTTGTTCGTGATGCAAGTGGGGGCTTTCTTAAAGGTTTCATGTGTCCAATTGAGAATGGGGATGAACTCTCTGCTGAAATCTGGGCATGCTACCTAGGTCTCAAAACTGCATGGATGTTGGGATTTAGGAAAGTATGGCTAGAAACAGATTCTACCGAGTCTCTACAGTTAATACTTCATCGACAACAGGGAAACACACACCGTGATTTAGCCCTTATCAAGGAAGTACAATTAATGCTAGACTTGGACTGGACAACGAAGTGTACGTATATGCCTAGGATCTGCAATTCTGTGGCGGATTTTTTCGCAAAGAAGGGACTTGAGGCAAGATTGGGCTTTTATGAGTTTTATAAGCCTCCTGATGAATTGAGGGAGATTTTATGTAAGGATTGTAATGGGTGTAACAACCCCATCAGTGTTATATGAGGTGTCTTAATTATTATCAAAAAAAAAAAATCCATGGAGTTTTTAAAATTGTGCAAGAGTGACATAGTGGTTAGGTCAGCTAACGTTGACTATTTCACAACCATGTCAATCAAGAAGATGGTATAAAAATGCACATAATATTTTTAAAATGATGCACAAAAGTCACAGTCACTAAAAATTTCATGTGTGTTTTTTTATCATTTTGAAACTTCATGTGTATTTATTTATTAGCCACTTCCTTGATTCAAATGTTTGATAAATGATTTACGTTAGTTGATTTAACCATCGTTGTATTTTGTACCATTTTAAAAACTTCATGTGTGCTCTTACACTCAAGCAAAATTCATGGTGTCTTATGCCTTTAACACAATACTTTAAAGGTAGATTTACAACTCAATCCCTTTATGAAAAAAATATGTATCAATCTTTTTAAGATACAATATCATTTTAAATTATTGGGAAAATTTCATTTAGCCCTCAAGGCTGTAATCTAATTTCAGCTAACCTTTAAAAGATTCTGAAATTTCACTGCACCTCTTAGATCAAAATGAAATTAGTTTTGTGGATACAAATATAAGGATTAAGAAGCAATTTGGCCAACGAACTTTTACCTCAGAAACGCCCAGCACAAATAACTTTTAAGGGTACAAAAAATACCAACAAATTTTTAAAAATATGCAGTCAACACAAAAAACTTTTAAAAATATGCAGTCAGTACAACGCCGTTAGAAAAAGATAACTTCTGTTATCTAAAGTGCAGATTGGTCAATGAACTTTTACTCTAGGAGCGTTCAGCACAAACAAGTTTAACTCTAGGAACGTAACGCCTAGCACAAAAAAGTCCATGTGCAATTCACCTAAAATCCGACTGTTGTAAATCCTTACCTGGACCCCCAACCATGTGCATTGGGGTTAGAAAGAATAAATGCAACAAAAAAATCGCAAATTATATTAATTATTATTAGTTATCTTATGCAATTATTGACTATAATATTGTATAATTTACTTTTAAAATTAATTTTTTGTTGTTGTAATTCTATTCAATCTTTTAAAAATATCACATAATTACATGCGTATAATATGCATAAAAATTGATATACGGCTGATTAGATTTTTTAGTTATTGATATAAGTGCGTATTATATGAGTAATTTTTAGTTTTATTTAGGGTTAAGGAGCAATTTGGCCAATGGACTTTTACCCCAGGAGCGCCCAACACAAAAAACTTTTAAATGGATCTTAAATACCAAAAGACTTGTAAAATTGTGCAATCAGCACAAAAAACTTTTAAAAATGTAAAGTCAGACAATGCTGTTAGAAAAAAATAACGTCTGTTATCTAAGGTGCAGATTGGCCAACGAACTTTTACTCTAGGAACACCCAGCACAAAAAAGTCCATGTGCAATCCATCCAAAATCCGACTGTTGCAAATCCTTGTCCGAACCCCTAACCATGTGCATTGGGGTTCGGAAAAGTGAATGCAACAAAAAAAATCACAAATGTAACGAGTAAATTTCATTTTGAGTAAGAGTGATAAGTTTTCGAACGTGACCAGGCAAGTCCATGTGCAATCCATCCAAAATCCGACTGTTGTAAATCCTTGCCCGAACCCCCCTAAGCATGTGCATTGAGGTTAGAAAGAGTGAATGCAACAACAAAAAATCGCAAATATAACGAGTAGATTTCATTTTGGGTAAGGGTGGTAAGTTTTCAAACTTACCCGGTGTAAGTGCAGATTGTGATTTTCAAGTGGACTTAAAAAATCTACTCATTACATTTGTGATCTTTTTGTATCATTCACTCTTTCTAACCCCAATACACATGGTTAGGGGGGTCCTGGCAAAGATTTGAAACAATCGAATTTTGAGTGGATTGCAGATGGACTTGCCCGGGCACATTCGAAAACTTATCACCCTTACTCAAAATAAAATTTACTCGTTACATTTGTGATTTTTTTTTATTGCATTCACTTTTTCTAACCCAATGCACATGCTTAGGGGGGTCCGAACAAAGATTTGCAACAGTCGGATTTTGGATGGATTGCACATTGACTTTTTTGTGTTGGACGCTCCTGGAGTAAAAGTTCGTTGGCCAATCTGCACCTTAGATAACGGACGTTATTTTTTCCTAACGGCGTTGTGCTGACTTTACATTTTTAAAAGTTTTTTGTGCTGACTACACATTTTTAAAAGTCTTTTGGTATTTAAAGTCTATTTAAAAGTTTTTTGTGCTGGGCGCTCCTGGGGTAAAAGTCCATTGGCCAAATTGCTCCTTAACCATTTTATTTATCATCAATTTAGAATAGTTAATGTGATGGGATCTTTCGGTTGCCCAAAAAAAATTCAAAAGCCTTCGTCCCATTTTTAAAAGTAATACTCCTAGAATACCTACTTAACCGACAATAAGATTTGAATCCATAGTGTGTTAATCTTATCAGCCGTATATCAATTTTCATAGGCAAAAATATTATATTTATACACATAAATATAAATGAATTCAATTCATTTATCAGCGGAGACAAGAGAGAAAGACATACCCAAATAAATAAATGTGGCCTATGAATTATGTGATATTTTTAAAAAATTGAAAAGAATTACAACAACAAAAATTAAATTTAAAGAGTAAATAATACAATATTATAGTCAACATAAGATAACTGATAATAATAATTAATATAATTTGTGATTTTTTTGTTGTATTCACCTTTCAACCCCAAGGCACATGATTGGGGGTCCAGGTAAGGATTTACAATAGTCGGATTTTGGGTGAATTACACTTGGACTTTTTTGTGTTGAGCACTCCTGGAGTAAAAAAAAAATTGTTGGGCACTCCTAGAGTAAAAGTTCGTTGGCCAATTTGCTCCTTAGATAACGAACGTTATCTTTTTCTATCGGCGTTGTGCTGACTGCACATATATGGGTATTTACAAGATAAATAAAGACATTTGCAAGACAAATAAAGGGATTCGAAAGAATCTAGGAAATTAAAAAACATTTTGGCCATTTCTAAGACAAATATGGAACTTCACAGAATAAATATAAGGATTTATAAGACAAAGAAGACAATTCACAAGATAAATAAAGTAAGACATTATTATTTTTTCACCCACAAAACTTAATATAATTTTGCCTTAAGGGGATATAGTGAAGTTTCATAATCTTTTGAAGGTTTACTGAAATTAAGTCACATTCTTATGACTGAAATTATCCCTTAATTATTTGAATTGATATTATTTCACCAACAATTTTTTTTTTTTTTAAGATGCATGACCGACAGGATAAAATATATTAAAAAGAGGTTATTAGTTTAAGAAAATAAGTATATCGAGATTTTTTAAATCAAAACAAATTCATAACCCGTTGGACTAATATATAGAAAATCAAATTATGTCACTTATAAATAAAATATTTTTTTCTGCATAATATGGCTATTTGTGTCGGTGTATATTGACATGTATTGATTATTTAATATCAGTCAACCTAAAAAAAATTATAGAATTTCACTGCTCCTTAGTCCTTATAGACCAAAATGAAATTAAGAGCCTGGATAACTTCAAAACATAACTTAAGTTTTGACAAAAGTTTGTCAAACACTCCAAAATTGTCCAGAAGTTATTTTGCATCAATATCTAGGTTTTAAAAAAAGCTATTTTTTTTTCAGATTTTTCTCTCTCCTATGCCATCATCAGTATTTTTTCAATATAAGTCAGTATCCTTAAGTATTTTCTTTAGTACCATGAAATATTTTTTCAAGATTAATCATTACCTTAAAATATTTTTTTCCATATCCTAAAAAAAATAATTCAAGATCATGAAATATTTTTTTTAGTATCCTTAAAAGTATCTTTTTAGTACTCTGGTATCCTGAATTTTTTTTCAAGATTAATCAAGACTACCCTATAATATTTTTTCAAGATCCTAAAATAAATTTTTTAGACCATGAGAAGTATTTTTCAGTACCATTTAGTATTAAGTATATTTTTAATACCCGTTAGCACCCGTAAATATTTTTCAAAATCAGTCATTACCCCGAAATATTTTTTCAATATCCTAAAATAAATTTTCAAGATCATGAAGTATTTTTTAAATACCATTCAAGACCCTTAAGTATTTTAATTTTATATACAAATTTATGTAATTTTTGGTATTTATTATGAAATATGATGTCTATAATATTTTAAAATACAACCTTATCTTTTATATGTAATTTTACCAAAAACTAATGTCCTTTTTGGTAAATTTGACCGTGAAAAATCTATTCTGATAACAATATCCAAATACTATCATTTTTATCTAAAAGCCATTCTTAAAAAGCTATTTTCCAAAAGACATTTTTTTTCTCGTAAATCTCAGAAGCTATTCTCTGAAAGTCATTTTTACCTCGTAAAATATCAAAAACTATTCTCCAAAAGCTAAATCCAAACAAGCCCTAAGTTTTGTGGGCGGAAAAAAATGATGATACCCTTGCCTAGTTTTTTTTTAATGTTTAACCGTCGCCGAAACTTCGGTGACTTGTCATTGCCAGCCACCAAGTAGGAGCAACCTTTGACAACCAACCAAAGCTCTGACTAAATTAATTTGTTTTGTTCATATACTTATCCCACTTATTTATGAATGGTTGGACACTTGTAAATGAGGCTTTTTCAACTTGTGTTGTTCATATATGCATTTCATTTGTTCATGAAAAGCTGCACCTTATAAATGAGATTTGTTCATGATTTTATGCTTTCTTGTTCACCAATTGAATTTGTATTGTTCATATGTATATTTCACTTCTTGATGAGGAGTTTGACACTTACAAATTGGATTTATCTAGAATAAGTTTCATTTACAAGTGTACAACTCCTCTTGAACTAGTGTAGTGCACATATGAACAACTCAAATTGAATAAATTTAATTTGTAATTGTGCAACTTTTCATGAATAAGTATAATAAACATATGGACAAATTAATTTCTGGTCATAGGCCGGTGCCAGAGTTTCGTTGGCCGACTGTCGGAGGCTACTCCAACTTGACAGCCAGTGGTATCTAGTCGCCGAAGTTTCGATGACGATTAAAACCTCTTTTATTAAAAAAAGTAGGATAAGGGCATCATTGTATTTTTAACTATAAAACTTAATTTTATTTTGATTTTGATGTGTAGTGCAGTAAAATTTTATAATTTTGTGAGTTAACTGATATGAACTTATTATAGTGAGTTTAAGTGAAACTCTCCCAAATTTCTTGCTCGCGCGGTGAAAGAGCGAGACGCAAATCTTTTTTTTTTTACCCTTTTGAGATATTTTCCAATTATCAATGTCACGTAAGGCACGCAACTCTCGACGATAAACCATTTTTCACCTTAATCCACATCTAATTACTCCTGCTCCGTAATTCATTTTGCTCCCGCTCTCTGTGCTCCTTCCCTTTTTCTGAATCTCTCTTTTTTGTATCGGAAATCGGAGGGCGCGTGTCTGTGTAGCCATGGCTGTTGCGGCTGCAGCTGTCATCGTGCCATTGGGTCTGCTCTTCTTCGCCTCCGGCCTCGTTGTTAATCTCGTTCAGGTTAACCCTCTTGATTTCCCGTATCTTTGTAGTAATTCATATTAATAATTTGTTTTTACTTTGAAGTTTCCTCCTGAAAACTGGATTCCGCTCTTTTCATTCGATTTTTTTTTTCTTTTGGGTAAACTTCTTCGCTTTTAACTTGTTTTATTTTATGTTATCCCGGCCGATCACGATGTTTTATGTTTTAGTTGTATCACTGGAGTATGAACTTAGCTTGATGGGTTTGCTATAAGTATTTGCACTTTGTATTGACTTCTCGAAGGGGAAAGTGCTTTTATCTGAATTATCGAGGTTTGTTTTCCTGGAGTAGCCATCGAGCTCGCTTCTACATCTATCTATTGTTATACTTCGCTCAGCACCAGACCCCTCTCCCTCTCTTTGCCTCTATACCTTCTCATCTCCTCCGCTGGTACTCGCTACAAACATTCCTTGTGTTAGAACTCTTAAAACGTAGTTTATTGACTGCTGAAGAACACTGAAGAAAAAACGATATCTCGTGCTCTGCAACTTCTCCTCTGTTAGTTGTTACCAATGTGCGAAGGATGAGACTTTAGAGTTAAACTCTGGTTAGAACGTTCAATTGATCACTCTGGATTAGTGTAAGATTATCCACTATTCTTACTTTCTTAGATTTTGCATACCTCAAAGCGTTCATAGCCATTGCTTGTTTTAGATTTAGCTATCGAAAGATTTTGGCGCCTATTACCTCTCTAGTCGTATTACATTCAGTGTTGTACTCCTTTTGGTCTTTAAGACATATTTACCTAATTTGATTAGATTTAGGAAATTAGTTAAGTTAGTTAATATTTGATGTATTTTTTAAAACACCATACCTCCTCCTTAATTATTGTAATTATTGTTGAGAGAGCATCAATAAAGGCAAATTTAAGATTAAGATCAACCCCCAAAATATATCTTAATCAAGGACCAGAGGAGTAACACGGTAACACCTAAGTATTAATTATCATCCATAGCTGCTGACAAAATCTATTATGGGCCTCGGAAATGCTGCTTATCAAAACAGTGCTTTGCTGCTTTATGGGCCTCGTTCAAATGCACAATGCCTGAAATCCTTGCAAATCCTTGTCATATTCTTCAGTCCCCACCATTTTCTGTTTTGATTAACCATCCTGTAACGCATACCATATTGTAATTTAAGCATCACTGTTCACTGAGCATATACATATTTTAGAAGACGGTTTCTCTCTCACACACTTTCTCTATGTCTATTTATCTATATACCCCCCTTTAATCCAGAGTTGAATATGGATGATAAATTTTGAATTCAATCTAACTGTTGAAGTAATATGGATTTGGGGTTGACCCCTGTTTCTGGGCTTATTGAGCCAATATCAAGTGAATGCTGACGGTGTATAACATGAAGGGATAGGTAATACATTAGAATCATTGTATCAAATTGATATTGGTATGCACAGTAACTCCTAAGGGGAGGTCTTATATGCACTGACTTGATTTTCATTTACTTAGAGCATATTGGAACTCTTTGAATGTTCTTAAAACTCATTGCATAAATGGGTAGGAATCTCTAATGGTGTATTGGAAGTGTTAGATGACAATTTGATCACTGTATTCACAATGACTGTAAACTAACCGCTCAACGATAAGATTTTTATTTTTCTCTTGCTTGAATAAAAGATTAAATATTTTTATAGTATTTAATACGAAATGTTAATCAAAGATGTAAGAAAGATTCTGAGTTCCTTTCAGTGGATTATCAATTTGACCTATTGATTTCACTTGCCTCAGGCGATATGCTATGTACTTGTACGGCCTCTGTCAAAGAATTTGTATAGACGGATCAATAGGGTAGTAGCAGAATTGTTGTGGCTGGAACTTGTATGGCTGATTGATTGGTGGGCTGGAGTTAAGGTATTTAACCTGTTCTTACTCTCGATTTGCCGATGCTGACAATTTTAACCGTCAGTTCACCATTTAGATTCTTGCTCTGTTCTTTTGCTGGTCTTTTGTGTTAGTCCTTATTTTAGACATGGCATTGGGATTGTTGTAAGCATTTAATGAGTCAATCACATTTGTACCTTATCAGCACTACCTTGAAGTGCCTTCTCCATGGAAGTAGTGTAATAGTGAGATCACGGGTCTGCATAGCTTTACCGATCCAAAAATCTAATAAATAAAATATTATAGCTTGCGAGCAATTCTTGAATAATGTGTGGCAATCTAGGCCCTTCTCTGAGTTTTGCAATTAGACCCAAATATTTGGGCCATGGAAAGATTTAGGAACTTTTCATTGGGGTACTCCTCTTGAAGTTAGTTTCCCTAAGTGGAAGCTGGATTGTTAGGCGGATAAAGGATATTCTTTTATTATTGATTTGTGAAATTTAAGGAACAATCTAACCATTCTGAAGCTTGTGGCAAATATGAAATCCTGATTTTAATAAAGAAAAGAATTTTTGAATGTAAAAGGCATGATATCTGAGCTGCAATTTAATGACTTGTTCGGCATGTCTCCAGGTCCAATTATTTATAGATCGGGAAACATTTCGTTTAATGGGTAAGTCTCTTGTTGACCCATGCATGTGATACAAGGTACCACCCCATCCCCAGAGGTGCCTATACTTGTTTTTCTTGTATTGCGTGTGCAAGAATTTGTTTTGTAATGAAAAAGGAAACAGTTCTGTGCTGAAAAATTGTTTGTTTCTAAATAATATGATTCTGTTGTTGATTTTCCAGGTAAAGAACATGCGCTTGTCTTATCCAATCACAGAAGTGATATTGATTGGCTTGTTGGATGGGTTTTAGCTGAGGTGAATGCCTTATCTAGTTGATCTTTTTCATATCTAAAATACTAGAAAATTACCTCATCTTCAAATGCATTTATTGTGTAGAGATGAATAGCTTCTGACCAAGATGGATATATTCTATTTGGTTGGCTTGTTGTGTCTATGTGACCTATCTGCTTTGATTTTTGTACTTCTCTGGTGATTGATTTTTGAATGTCATTATTTAACAGCGATCAGGTTGCCTTGGCAGCACTCTGGCTGTGATGAAGAAATCTTCAAAACGTCTTCCGGTATGTTTTGTCGTCAGTTTTTTTTCCTTTTTTTCAAATGACCAGATGGAGGGTTCTTATCATTTAGTGGTTATGGCTTAACCATTAAATTCTAGATGTGAGACGAAACTGATATCGAAGCATGAATTGAAGCAATATAGAATTGGTGTTTTTATAAGTATTGATTATCTGTGGCATGGTCTGTTGGCTGGTTAGGTTTATCAAATGGTCTTTTAGGGATTATGCTAAATTTATCAAAGAAAATCACTTACTTAAGCTTTTGGGTTGATTGGCTTTATTTTGAATCTAATTATCTTTTAGTTGGGCTTTAATCAGCCTTAGGCTCGTGTTATCCTTCTGTGAAGTATCATACTAATCCTTTTATCTTAGCTGCAGTTATCTCTTGGGTTCTATATAAAACCTTTAGGGCTAGGTTAGCTTTTTATAGATGATGCAATGAAAAGTTCTGTTAGCTTTAATCAACTTTGCAACAGTTGGTAGAGAATCTGGACCCTCATTATGTGCGTGTTTGGTTTCCAGTTTGCCAAAGGTACATTTGCAAACTGAAGTTTGGGTAAAAGTAAGTTATTGTAACGATATTTGTGTTTGGATACTTTTTTTAAAAGGTCAGTTTAGTAAATTGAAAAGCTGTTTGGATGACTAAGTCAAAAGTACTTTTAAATGTATAATTACCAACAAAACGCATGAGTTTGGTGATCTATAATATTTGAAATGTTGTATTAAAAATATATATAAATAGTACTCCCTCTGGTCCTAATTATAGGTGTTATTTACCAGGTTTTGAAGAGATTAAGGATAATAGTTAAATTAGTTAATTATATTCATTTTTCTAAAATACCCTTAGTTAAAACTTAAAACGGCATCAGCAAAATATATAGTGTAACAAAGGCTTTCAAGTTTCAACCATTCATATGTTGCTTTCAGACCTTACGCATGTTGGACATCCTCACACGACTTCATACTTTATTAAATTAACAAGCTAGGGTTTCATACTTTCATCCACCCTGGTCAACGCTTCAATACCAATGTCTATTCGCCTCTCTTCTGAGAAATTTCCTATTTCTTATACGTCACTGTAAATGACTTTTTTTTTTTTTTGGTGTGTGAATAAAGCGACCTAAGTGTTAAGCTGTAATGTTCCTATTGAAAATAGTATTATAAAAAATATGATAAAGTTGCTCAAAATTATTTTATAAAAAAAAAAAAACAGTAGAATTAAGGTGTATGTGGCATTAATGATTATAGGTGCATCATTAAATTATTATGTTTAGTTATTATTAAGAAAGTATCAATAGGGTATTTTAGAAAGAAATTGACAAAAATTAAAGCTTGGTCCTATAATTAGGACTAAGACCAACACTCAAATGTGTTCCTATAATCAGGACCGGAGGGAGTATAATATTTGATATGTTGGATAAAAAATATAGAAAAATAATGTAAAATTCGATAGTTTGAATAAAATATATATAACTCGGCCAAAAAAATGAATAAATATTTGTGTGTGTGTATTCAAATAAAAAGAGTATATAAATATTTGTGTATTTATCTATAAAAGAAAGTTTGACATATCAAATAAAAATATTACCGGACTAATTGTGCTACAGATGAATTTTAAACTTTAAAGCATTAGCTGGTAATTTCATTTATACCTTCAATTTTGATATAACTGCTAATTTCTACATATAGGTCATTGGCTGGTCCATGTGGTTCTCTGAGTATCTTTTTCTGGAGAGAAGTTGGGCCAAGGATGAAAGCACATTAAAGGTATGTGTTATTAAAATATTATCTATTATACTTTTTAATGTAGACTTACTCATAAATCATACCTGTGCAGCAAGATATTAAAATTGTTGTAAGAGTTCTTTCTATTTTTGTGTGTATGCCTTTTTTAATTACATTAGTGAACCTCATATGAATCTTGCCATGCTGTATCTGCAGTCAGGTCTTGAACGACTTAGGGATTTCCCTCTTCCCTTCTGGCTGGCTCTCTTTGTTGAAGGAACTCGTTTCACACAGGCAAAACTATTAGCTGCTCAGGAATATGCAACCTCAGCAGGATTACCTGTTCCTAGAAATGTTTTGATTCCTCGGACAAAGGTGAATTTCAAACCCTGTTATCTTCCTCTTATCCCAAACCACCCAAACCCTGGGGTCTGATTTTCTTTTCTTGGATTGGGAACCAATTTGCAAGAATCAAGTAACATCAATATTCATACAATGTTCAGGTGGATTGTCGTGTTACATAGGTGGGCACTACTAGGCTCATATAACATTTTTCATGGATTTGTGAATTGGTTTGAGGGCTTTGAAATGCCTGACCAAGAGATACAGATGAAAACAAGTTACATCAATCCATGAGGATGTATTTAATGTATAACAAACTTCGATTCATTTATGTGGAAGATCTTCATGGTTCAGTCAACTATGTAACTAAATAATGACAAGACCAAATTGGAAGAGAATAGAGATAGAAGAGTGTGAAAAGCCATGAGTTTCTGGTTTATCTGGACTGGTTAGTTCCGTCTGTTACGTTTTGACATGGCACATTTCTATGTCCGATATTTCGTTAATTTTACTTGTTACTATATGTAAATTGACATGTTTTTTGGTTCCATAAACATTGTGTTTCCTCAAGCTGAATTGAGATATTGACTTTATTTTGCTTGCTTCTTTATTCTAATTCTAAACAAGCGATATATTCAATCTGACTAACAGTAAGTTGGGTGCTAGCGTACTAGGGCTTTATTGCTTTTCTTTATCGTTGCACATGATTATTTATTGTATTATTTTTCTTTCAGGGTTTTGTTTCCGCAGTAAGTCATATGCGCTCATTTGTTCCTGCAATTTATGATGTGACGGTGGCTATCCCTAAAAGTTCACCAGCCCCTACAATGCTAAGGCTCTTCAAGGGGCAACCTTCAGTGGTAAAGCCATCAAAGCTGGGTTTGAGAGTGTAAAATCCGCCCCCCCCCCCCCCCCCCCCAAAAAAAAAAAAAAAAAAACATATACGGTTGCTCTGCATATTTCTTGTTAAGCCAATCAAAGTTCCCAATTTTCACCTGTCAGGTGCATGTGCATATCAAACGGCATTTAATGAAGGAATTGCCTGAACCAGAGGAGGCTGTTGCACAGTGGTGTCGAGATATATTTGTGGCTAAGGTGCGTGTTGAAATTGATTTTAACAAATTCTGTGCACATCAAATGAGTCTCAATTTGTGAACTTGTTCGCCTCGTTTTGTTGCATACCTCTCTTTGCTCTTTCATGGTGTGCAAGTGCTTTCCCATCTTATTCATTTTGCTTATTCTTCCCTGGGGAGCACTAGGATGCGTTGTTAGACAGATATATAGCCAAGGATACCTTTCCTGATCAAGAGCTGCAAAATACTGGCAGATCATTGAAGTCCCTTCTGGTAATACTCTCTCAAGACGTCTAGCTTTATCCGATTTCTTAAATATCCTTATCTTACATTCCCTGTGCTTAAGTTTGCATAACTGACTATCGCATTGATGACCTCTTGGGAGCAGGTTGTGACCTCTTGGGCTTGCCTGCTTGTTGCTGGGGCTGTAAAGTTCCTCCGATGGTCTTCATTTCTATCATCCTGGAAGGGCGTTACATTTTTAGCTCTGGGTTTGACGGTTGTTACTGTCCTGATGCATATTTTGATTCTATTTTCTCAATCAGAACGTTCAAATCATGCCAGGGTAACCCCAGCAAAGCCTAGGAACAGGGGAGACAAAGAAGAGTCTGCAAGTGACAAACAACACTAAATTTTACACGCTTCTTCTCCAAGTCTTCCTTACGAAAGGGCCGACCACAATTTGGTGAATTTAATTTAGTGTTACTATGTTTATTGTTTGGGACTTCTGTTTTTTTTTTTTCTGCCAAAGTTTGGGACTTATGTTGAAAGCTTTGAAATTTCACTCTGTTGGAATGTATGTAGTAATTCTTTTTCCAGGGAGAAATGGGGCTTGGTCCAAACTAAACCACGACCAAATGAGTCACTGGGACCCTTCGAAGAAATTCTTCCATGTAATTTGTATGCTTATCGATTCATTAGTTTTCTATTTGTATTGACGATCTAGAGTGGTTGCAGAAGAATGTTTCAAAAAAGAGAACAATGAAAGACACAATCCTCTTTGATGTCCGATTCTTAATTCCGCGAACTACTCGTATCAAGTAACCACACTCTGGCCAATTTCTTCTGCTCGTTTTTGCATTTCGTAGGGTATTTCGCATTGTAAACAAATCTAGTGGGACGATACAAAGTCAAGTCTAGTTGGATTTTTTTTTTTTTTTTTTGTTGGTATGAAACGGGGTAATTAGCCCATTCTTATTGATGATTCAGAATAACTCGTGGGTAAGAAACATCCATATAGTCACTGTACAGACATGGAAACAAAATCTGTGGAGAGTAATCAAAAACACCATGAACCGCCAAAGTGAGTTGGCATAGATGGTAAGGGATTTGTTCAAGTCCCAAAGGGATATGTGTTCAATCTCCGCTACTGTCGCTGGGACTCCTTTGGTAGGCGATCTCGTAAATCCCCATTAAGTGCTCAAAGAGCTTATGCCGAACCCCTTCAAAACTTTTTCCTATAAAAAAAAAAAAAAACATGAACCTCCTCCTATACAAAACTAAGATTTGCCAAGGCATCAGCACATATATTGCCTTCCCTATAAACATGAACAAATCTAATTCTAGTAAAGATTTTCATAGCTTTGCTGATATCTGCCATCAGCCTTGAATCAGCATCGTCATACACCTGCAAATTACTCAGCAGATGCACCACAGCTAGAGTCACACTCAAGGATTATGCTACTAGAATTACAATATATAGCTAGTTCAGGACCAAACAAAACAGCCCACCATTCAGCTTTTATAGCTGAACAGACACACAGTTTCCGTGCAAAACCACGAATCCGCAATCCATCACTTCCTCTAATTAGCCCACCACATCTTGCAAGATTTATCGCCCTTTTGTAGGCACCATCCACATAGAAGCTTCCCACCCAATATAAGTTTCGTTTTTTTTTTTTGGATAAAATGGGCAAGCCGAAGCTTGAAAGTGAGAAATAGGAGCTAGATTATAAGACTCTAGCCCCTGATACAACAGGAAGAAGGAAACTATGAATGGCAGGATTGCTGATCCTTCAAAACCATATCTAGGCAACCTCTCGGGATAGTTGGAATCATGGCCATATCGGCACCAATGGCAACACTGTGGCCTTGCTTGGCCATATAATCAAGCACAAGAGATGTTTTCTCTTGGAGTATGATGAAGCTCCACGTCCCGGTCTCGAACAAAAGGTCTCGAGTCTCCCCAATAATGTCTTTCAAAGGATGATCGAATGCGGGCAATCTCTCATAAGGATATTGACGGCATCAAGAGAGTCGGAGTAAATGACGATGCTCGTAATCCCATCTCGAAGACCAATCTGCAACCCTATCATGATAGCATAAATTTCGGAACTTAATGACCGAAAGTAGGCCAAGGGGTTTATAGAAGCCCATCAACCATTCCCCTTTAGAATTTCTTAGTACTCCCCACACATGCGGCTTTATGTTGTTGAAGCACCGATCCGTCCACATCGATGCGAACCGTATTCTCGGGAGGGTGTCCAAGATTCCTCGTCTATCTTGTCCAGTTGGAAAATCTTGTGGTTTAGCTTTTGATTCGCTCCATTCTCCATGAGTAGATAGGCTGCACCTAGGTGTAACATCTCCCTTGTTTATGTGGTCGTTCCCCGAAAAAGAAATTTACATCTCGGTAGTCCAAAGAATCCAAAGATCCCAGGCTAAAGGTTCTCGCCCAAGAGAAGTTCATAAATCTCCCTTTACCCGGGTTATGCTTGGTATTCCAAATTGGTAAGCCAAACCCGCAAGTTTCCGGAGAAAACGAGAGAAAAAGTTAGGTTTTAAAATAAGTTTCCATAAATTTAAGACGCTCACAATCTCGAATTATGTGGATCACACTTTCCTCACTATTGCATTGAAAAAGGCAACCATTATCGTTGGTGAGGCCCCTTCTGATCTCTTCCCACCCAATATAAGTTTCGTTTTTGATGACTCTCAGCTTACCAAACTCTTCTCTCGCCCTGTTGATCTCTTCACATGCCATGCAACAATTGCACTTCTCTGTTCTGGTAGTGCAAACCCCTCCTCAAAACGCCTTCTATTCCTCCAGTTCCATAAAAACCAGCATGTTACTCCAAAAATCAGATTCCAATCTCCATTTGATTTTGCTAAATTCCAGCCAAACCAGTCCTTACCCTGCAAATTGTCAAATTCAGTTTCCATTCTGCCATGTTTTAATTCCATCCACAAATCCCGTGTATTCCTACAATCTCTCATAACATGCATTAGATTTTCACATGGATCATTACAACTATCACAGCAAGCAATCCCTCCTATGAGTCGACTATGCCTAGCACCAGTTAGTAGTCTATCATGCATTGCTCTCCATAAAAATAATTGCATTCTTCTTGGTCCCCTCCATTTCCACGAAGTATTCCACACCCCCTCTTCCACACCATGCTCCATTCTCATATTATACCTGTCAGCCACCACATACTTATTTTGTAAGGACATCCCCCATCTAATAGAATACTCACCGTGCAAGTTGCTTGGTGGATTCACAGCCATTAACATTCTTCTTCCTTCCTCATTAACCCATTTATCAAGCTTTTCCACATCCCATCCACCTTCAATATTTACCATCTCCTTCACCCGTATTTGTTCCTCCTCTTCAGATAAATGGCCAGAATAGCACTCAATTAACCTCCTCCCATCATTTATCATGCCAGAAGCTAGCCCTCTCTCCATTCCCTACCTCCCAAAATAATTTTTCAATGACTTTTGGCCATAGTCTTGCTAAGTTTCTCCATACCTCCGAATCAGATTTCATGGCTATGCATTCTTTAAACAAATCCCTATTTCTGCTATATTTTCCCCGCAACACCATTGTTGGATTTATATATGATAGATTCCCTTCAATCACTGCTTATTATGCTTTGCAAAACCAAAATTACAACTAAGATTAATTTGCCAATAAAAAGAGAATTATAATAAAATAAAATATAGTCACGAAATTGAATGTTTTTTCAGAAATAAAATATGGAAACTAAAGAACAAAAATAAAATTGATCTACAATTGAGATCAAATGATTTGATATCAATAATTAAAATATTCTATCAATTTCCAACTAATAGTTTTATGTTAAAGCATCCTCTGTGTGATAATTTTTTTAGACAAAGCAATCAAATTTTTAGGCATAAAAATAGTACTCCCTCTGGTCCTAATTATATGACATATTTAACCAATTTTGAGGAGATTAAGGAGATGAGTTAAATTAGTTAATTTTACTCATTTTCCTAAAATGTCCTTATATAAATTTCAAATCACATATAAGTAAAAGTGAATCAACAACCATGCTACATATCTCTCCGACCAATTTTCCTTTTCACACGCTTTCTAATTGAAATAATGGTCTTACTATGTATACATATATGTGTGTATATGATGACTTCTCATTTTTAATAGATTTGAGATATATTTTGATAAGTCATTATTACTAATTTAAAGAGATTTTTATTGAGATTTTAAGAGAAATCAATTTAGATATATCATTTATGGGATTTCAATTTAAAATAAGAGTTTAAGTTTAGGAAATAAATATATTATTATTATATAATATGAGAGCACAGCCACGCACTAAGAATCAATTTGGCAGGTTGTTTGGATTGAATAGAATGGGCCCCACAAAAGTTGAATTGAAAAAAGAATACCTAAGGGAAGCTGCCCAGGACGCACCGTTTTTGGCAAGAGAAAAAGAAGACCTAAAATAAACATAACAGAGCACGATTGGAAACAGCAAAAGGGGGATTGGAGCGTCGGGCAGTGAACAACAAAAATCACGAGAGTGCGAGAGATACAAGCGAGCGCCGCAGACCGAAGACCCAGGAAGTCCAGACCTTTACCGCCTTCCACATCCATGTTTATTTTTTGGGCCTATAAAGACTAAAATTGGGCCAGAAGGCCAGTATGGGCCGGACTGCAGATCCCGAACAAGGGTTCTTCAATCGGATGGACACGCGCACGGACAAAATTGAAAAAAACACTCGGGGGACAAGAGAACAAACGGGCATACGCTCGTCGCCAGCGTTGCCGCCCTCGCCCTCGCCCTCGCCCCTACTGTCCTTCTTCCTTACTTTCTTACGTAGCGGGTTGTAAGACGAGTACCAAGAAAAACCCTAAACCTCCGCAGTAGTAGCAGCTCTGCCTCTTTCAATCCTTCGTCCTCTTTAGTTTTTACTATTCACCTTCTGCTATAGCTGCAACCGCCCCATCCTTTTTACTGTAAAGCCCAACATGGCTCAGATACCCGAGGTATCATTTTATTGAATTTGGTTGCGACGAGCTGAAATGATTTAATAGAAGAAACATAATTTAAGTTTGTATCAAAACAAAAAAAGAAAGCAACATAGCTTAAGTGCGTTTGTAGTTTTTTAGCGAATGGTAGTAAGTCAATGCAATGTGATCTGGTGGCTTCTTAAGCGGAGTTGAGCAATGAGCAGAACTCCCTTTGGTCATATGCTATGCGGTTATTTGCACTCTTTGCTACATCAATGTTCACTTAATATTTTGTATTTTGCTGTATTACAACACAAATGTCCACTGAATATATTGTATATTGCTGTGATCACGCATAGGTGTTGTTTATGATTGGAAAATTACCCTGACCTGTTTGGTTATCATTTCTCCATGTCGATGTTGACATGGTTGAATTCTATACCGGTTTTAATGCTGGGATATGTATAAAGAATAACTGTTGGTTGTTTTTTTCTTTTTTCAATTGAGAGAGAAGTGTAATCTGTTAAGCATGATATATGGGTAATTTCGATGCACATGATCGTGAACTTATTTGTAGATGTTTTTCTAAGACTCCGTCCCAGGGAATTATAAGAATGATAGGGCTGGTATGTGAATGCCACCCCTGTTTATACAAACCATAAAAAATTAAAGCTATTAGAAGGGGGTGTGCGTGCGTGTGGATGTATATGTATATGTATGTATGTACAAAATTGTAGCGGTATTACTGATACAACTATTATTACTTCTAATACTTCTATTGCCTGTAATTTGAATTTTGTGTTTCTTGAACGAATACATATGAGATCCATCTTAGAGGATTTGATAATTCTGATCATCATCCCTCATTGCTGTTGCTCCCTTTCTGTCACTTCCAACGCATCTAAAATGATGCCAGAAATTTTGATTATATTGTTTCTTCTCTCTGTCATTTGATCTAGCATAATTTTCTGAAGTCTGAACTCATGATTTTCAGTGTGCAACGGAGTCTGTTGAGGCAGTTGCATTCAGTTTCTTGACCACTGAAGAAATACAGAAGACTAGCTTTGTGAAGATAACAAATCCGATTTTGCTTGATGGTGTAGAAAGGCCTGTGCCTGGTGGACTTTATGATCCTGCATTAGGCCCAGCAGATGACAGGACTCTGTATGTTTCAACAATATTTGACCGCACCAAAATGTTCTATTAATTCCTTACTATATGTTATTTGATTATGGGAATTCACTTTTGACTAGTGAAAGTTTGCAACTTTGAGGGTGGTCTTTTGTCTTTGTAACTTCTGGTTGCATGACTTTGCTGAATGCTAGCTGTTCTGTAAATAGATGATGGCCTCATTTTTAGAGTTGTGTGGAAAATCTTAATTTTCATGCAATCCTCAATTTTCCTAATCTAACAATGTTACATTTTATATGCATTGCCAATTATTTGATATGAAGAGCTACATTGAGACAGATTTGTCTTCATGGAAATGAAGTTTTCAAAGAACTTTTGAATCACTGAATGTTGATTTTTGTTTCAGTCTGGTTTTCCTAGATTTCTGTTTTTTAACCGAAACACATAGATCAAGAAAGTTAGTTTATAGTCTTGAATTTGTAAAAAATTATCCCAGTGTTTCAAAATTACCCTTATATTAAAAATTTCATCAATTTTATTAATTTCTATTCCCACATTAATTCCCTATCTTAGCATCCCAATAATTTACCACTCCATCTCAATTATCTTTTTAATCCTTTTCTCAAATTTTTTGATATCAAAATTTTCTTCCCACCATAATTTAAATATCAAAATTTGGTTCCCACACAAAATAATGAAGGGGCAGCCTAAAAGTATTATGATTGCATTGTAGTGTACAAAAAAATATTGGGAAGAGAGAAAGATAGGGCAAGCTTGGAATTTTTTTTTAATGCTTCTTTGATAAACTAAAGTGTCTTATGTAAAAGACCATCAAATGCTTCTAAAACTACATTATATATAGGACCAGAGGAGTATATTAGTGTAGGTAATAGGCAGCATCATTTATATGAAATAAAATTTCATGCTTTACTAATCCCAAATGTCTCTATTTACATTTTAGAAAGCATTATCTCAAGTTGTGTGGTTGATACATCTCTTTTGTTTGGTGTAGTTGTAAATCATGCGATCAGCCTTCAAAACATTGCCCAGGCCATTTTGGTCATATTGAGCTTGTTTCCCCAGTCTATAACCCGTTGCTCTTCAATACACTTAGCAGTATTCTGCAAAGAACTTGTTTCTCTTGCCATTGCTTTAAGGCTGGCAGAAATGAGGTAAACTTGCGTGGGTTTGTTATAAAATTACCATAAATGGATTTGCTCGAGTAGTTTCCACATTCTTTTCTTTAATAAGTTAAGACGTCTATGCATTTCTTGGCCATTATTCACAGTCTTATATTGATTCAAGGTGGAGAAAGTTACATCCCAATTGGAGCTCATTGTGAAAGGGGATATCATTGGGGCCAAAAAATTGGTTTCACCTGAGCCAAGTGAATCGACATGTGTGGGTGATGATGACCAGAGACAGTGTGATAATGCTGAGCACCTGCAAGGGGAGTGGAACTCTCATCAATTTAGTGAAGCAATGTCTGTTCTAAACAATTTTCTGAAACGAGAATATAAGAAGTGTAGAAATTGTGAGTGTCAAAATCCTAAAATTACTAAACCAACCTTTGGGTGGTTTTATGTGGTAAGTCTCTTGACTTCTCACTACTCTATCTTATATTCAAAGGTTATTTACCATGAAACTCTAATGTATATTCTTCTCACCTATCCTTGTTAGGGTCAGTATGCACACACTGAGTTTCCATCTCTTCTCTTTTCTGTTTTGGTTGTTGCTTTTATGAGTGTTGATATTTAGTTTCTACCAGTTGTTATCTTGTTAATTTCAGAGTTTCAAGCGCCTCAAATTGTTACAGCATGTTGTATTTTGGATTAGACTTCAACTTATTTTGGGGATCATTATGATATTTCATGAGTTTTGTGTGTGCTGATGTAAATGTTAGCTGCCACAAAATTATTTAATTTCACCATGCTACTGTTTAAGATTTTGATGATCCATCGAGCTTGCTGTGCTGTAGTATTTTGGGCATAAACATCTTTTTGTTTGGCAGACATGTTGGTATCATGCAAGGCCCTGTTAATGCCCTTTCGAATTTATATTTTCATTTAATGCTTATATAAGTTTCGAAATATGAAAATAAACTGTATATTTGTTTTGCAGTGTTTTTCTTTTTTTTCAGTTTTAAATTATGGGTGATTTGTTGACAAAGCTTGGAATTGGATACCATAAACTCCACTGTTGATGTTGTATTTCTCAATGTGAATTATTTATGCTTCCTTTCAGTGTCATGTTGGCCTGTAGAGTGTAGATAATTACTAACTACGATTACTAATTTTTTTTCTTCATTTCCTCTCTTCCTTTTGGGTTTATGCTATTTGGCTCTAAAAGGATTTCTCAAGTGCAAAAGCTAGAGGAAATGTCATTAGACGTTACGCTGATGAAATTATCAGTGATGTTATGCATTCAGAAAATATGGATAATTCAGATGAAGATATGCCTTCTGCTGGGACTATAAATAGTGCTTCACAAGGACATAAGAAAACACGTGAGAAATTGGCTCATGAGTTTGTCAAGCAAAAGAAATTTTCTGGGCCTCTGTTACCATCAGAGGTTAGTTTCTTGCATACGTTGTTTAATTTTGCTCTTGGATTAACATTCATGACCATCAGCTTTATTTGTAATAAAAAGTCTGTTGCTAGTGACGTGGTCCATGTACACTGCTGCTATAGAATCTGTCTGAGTCACCTTGCCTAACTACAGGTTAAAGTTATATTGGAACTTCTGTGGAAAAATGAGGCTCAATTCTGTTCTCGTATCAGTGATATTCAAGATCTGGGATTTGGAAAGAAAGCAGGTCATTCAATGTTCTTTCTAGAGACTATTCTTGTTCCACCAACCAAATTCCGACCCCCAACCAAAGGAGGTGATTCTGTAAGTATGGCAATAGGTGAAATTGTTGATTTGTTCCATATCAGACCACTATAAACCAATTTGAAGGGAATAAAATTGGTATTTTGGTATCCAAATTAAATTGTGTTTATGAGCAAATGTAACATGTCGTGATAATATCCTATGATTAAAGATGTTTGTATGTAATTTGTCATCTAATTTTTTTTTCCAAGTTTCTTCTTTTACGGAATATAATTGCTGATATCGGTAAAAACTGTCCTGTGTTAGTGTGTTATTGGTATTTATATTCATTGTTGTATTTTTTTTTATATGACAATAATTATTTTGTATTGCAATTAGTTCTAAGTTGAATGTTGTACTTGTCCTCTTTTTGTTCAATCAATTTTGCTTCTGCATTCCTTAAAATAATGAAGGTTGCTTTTGGTGGAACTTGGAAAAAAAAGAGAGCCATGGTGCTAGAGTATGTGTTATACTTAACTGTATTATGCCTGGTCCATGGCCAGTAGCCCATATGCACACACACATGCGGAATCAATGCTAAACATATGTACCATAGTTGACTATAATTAGATTGAGAAGGAAGTTTACTTTGCACTGTAGTCTCTCTATACCTTTCTATTCTCTCTGAGTTTCTGTCATACGGGGCTTAGGTCTTTGTAGTGCCATTGTCAGAGAAATTTTATCTGAAGTTTTTCGTTTTGCTACATGGTATTGTTGGTATTGAAGGAAGCTAGTACAGTTATTAACAATTGTAAAATTCTTTGACAGTGTATTATAGTTTCTGTAATCAAGTGATGTGGAATTCTAATTCTTGCTACCTTCCATTGCGTTTATTGAAATTAAGTGGTAGCAGAAAGTATGGTGGGCCTACCCAAGCTTTGAAGTTGAAGGATCCTTGAAAACCTTCAATCACTTTATGGAAGGGGATAAAAGTAACTTGACATACAGATTTATGCTCTGATTTTCTAAATTCCTCTTGCAATAGAAGTTTCTATTTCAAAAGTGGCATTCATGAAATTACAGAAGTTGTATTCTTTCAGAAATTGAGAGGGATTAGACTAAGGATTTTTATTTCATTCATTACTCTTTACTTAATAGTATCTTTAGTTACTTGTTAAATGTCTATTTTAGGTGATGGAGCATGCTCAAACTGTTTTGTTGACTAAGGTCCTACAGTCCAACATTTCCTTAGGAAATGCCTATCTCAACAACTTAGATCACCCAGTAATTATCAGGCGATGGATGGATCTTCAGCAATCTGTAAATATGCTATTCGACAACAGAACTGTGTCTGGTGAGATTTTTGTTCTAGTTTGGGTTTGTTCATGTTTATGAACTTGTAATCTGTGGAGCTGAGAGCAGTTGTGTTGGGTTCTAATGTTAATTATTAAAAGGTTTTAGCGGCTAAAATTCCCTATTATTGGGCCCATAGATGTGTTTAGTAATTTAATTATTATAATATTTGCTGCTTTTTTCTGTTACTATTTTAATTATTTAGTATTATATTTTAATTTAATATAGACCTGTTTTGATCAATAAATGATGACCTTTTTCAGATAGAATAGTGAATATTATCTTAGCTATCTGGCTTATTAAATACATGTCGCATCTGTGAAATCATCATCATGCAATAAAGCCTCTGTTTTGAGCATGATATCAAAATTGGTTTGGGAGGTTCACTTTAGCTGTAAAAAGAATGGGGTGTTCTCAGGTAGACAGATCAGAGGCTGTTTGTAAAACATACCAATGAGAACAGTTAGTCCTAATTATCTGTGTTCATGATATAATCATGATTGTGGATGATCTAGAGGAAATACATAGATTGAAGAATGCCTTAGCAATTAAATTTAAGGTGAAAAATCTGGGCAATTTGGGATATTTTATGGCAATGGAGGTAGTTAGGTCTAGAATAAGGGGTCGCTGATTCTTAGAGGAAGCACAATCTTGATTTTTTAAGGAAATTGAAATTGTAGGAGCCATGCCAGCTAAAACTTATATGGAGGCGACATGTAAACTTAAGGATTAGCGAAGGTGTACACTTGTGCATAAGGTAAATACCAGAGATTGTTAGGAAAGCTCATATGACCATCTCACACTTGGGGAGATAATGGCTTTCCAAAGAGTGAGCTAGTTAGTTTATGAGTAAACCACACAGGAGCGCCTAGAAGCAATAAATAGAATTTTGAGGTATTTGAAAGTGTCACCTAGTAGTAGGGATGAGCAAAACCAAACCTTAACTGAACACTGAACCAAACCGAATGCAATTTCGGTTTTCGGTTTGATCAGTTTGGTTTTCGGTGTTCGGTTTGGTTATTATAAAAATATTTCAGGTAAAACTGAAAAACCAAATGATATATTAATATATTTATATTTAACAAATAATATATATGTGTGTGTGTGTTTAATAGGTAATATTATAATTATAATAAAAATAACCAGTGACTCACTAACCCTAAATCATCCTTAATCCTCGCAATCTTTCCGTTGCTCATCTTACATTCGTGGTCGACTGGTCGCCTTCTCTTTTTCTTTCATTTCCAATCATTGTTTCTGTCTATCTCTCCTCCCTCCCTCCTCCTCTTCCTAAGTTCTTCGAATCTAGCAATGAAGATGAGATCGATCTCAAGTCATCCTTAGGTTTCAATGTTGCACGTATCGATCTCAAGTCATCCTTGGGGTTCAATCGCACCATGGTATCCAATGTTTGATCTTTGCCAATAGCCTTTGTCTTCAATTGAAATAGATTATTTGTTTGCAAACTGCAATTTGTCTAGATCGATCTGAATCCTTGTATGGTAAGCATGGGCAAAAAGTGTCATTTTTGTCTGATTTTTGATTGCTTCTTCCTTCATGGTCAATTCATGGGATGCTGTTGATCTTTTTGGCTGAGCTCTTTTATTGTAAAAAAATATTGATTTTAACTGAACCAAACCAAAATGTTTTGTTTTGGTTTTATTTTGGTTAGAGATATGATTTCGGTCTTGTTTGGTCTTGCTAAATTCCCCTATTTCGGTTTCCGGTAACCGAATATTCACCTCTACCTGGTAGAGAATTGTTCTTTGGAAAAAGGGAAGATACAGAGTGTAGAAGCTTTCGCTGATGTCAGCTTGGTTGGATCAATGGTTTGATGAAATCATAAAAGATTCATTATGGACTACTGCAAATTTACATGGCAACTTGATGACCTGAACAAGAAGCAACTTGTAATACCAAGAAGTAGTGCATGTAGAGTGCCTTGGGGATTTGTGAGGCAATATGGAATCTTCGGTTGTTAAACCCATAAAGGTATGGTGTGACAACATGGCAGCAATAGGTAGTGCAATGAATTTCATTCATTGCAATAGCATGAAGCATGTTGGATTGACTTACATTTCATAAAGAAAAGGTTGAGTCAAGGACAATTGACTTAGCCCACCCTCGGTTAAGTGCTCAAGTTGCAGATATACTTTCAAAGGTTTTTCAAGAATGTGATTTGAAAAACTTATGCCCCATTTGGTACTGTGGAAGGGTTTTTATGGAAGTGAAAGTAGAACTGGAATTGGGGATTAAAAGTTTGTTTTGTATAACCATGGAAGTGTGATATAATTTTTAATTATGTTCATTCATCATGTGAAAAGACGTATACACCCTTGGCTGAAAAAAATTCATCCCCCCATCTCTTACTGCTACAACAATACCGGCAGCCACTTTAATTAGCCACCACAAATATTTCAGCCACCATAGAAACAACCATAACCCTCCATTTTTCCACAAATATCAGCCAACAACAATAATTACCTAAATAAATGAAAAAGAAACTGGTCAAGGAGCAAAAAGCAAAGGTAGCAGATTGAAGAAGAAGAAAAGTAGAGGTATCATTCAGATGTAGAGGAACGATGAGGACAGAGGAAGAGTCATGAACAATGGTGGCGAGAGAAGGAGCATATCCTGACAACGGCATAGATCTGAAATGAATCAACCAGATCTAGAGTCCAAAGGCAACAAGGTTGATGGAAGTTGATTGCAGAAGGGGCTGACAGAAGTTGGAGTCAATAATGCTGATGGAAGTTGACGATGAAAGAGGCTGATAGCATTTGATGGAAGAAGAGGCTCAAATCGAAACCACTCTCTCAAATGTGAAGCTGATGGTAGAAGATGCTAACAGAAGTCATCGACAACCTTACCGGTGCTTCTCTGGCATCCTCAGTGCTCCTTTGTTGTCCATGTTGCTTCTCTAGCTCATTACCATTGTTGGATCTTTCACCATCTTAGGGGGTAAAAGGGTCCACAAATTTGAGTTCCAATGGAATTGGACCAGTTCCATATGGGTGGGTTGGAACTCACTTCAATGATTTTGGCAGGAGTGAGTTCTCATGGGAACCAGGGTTTCAGCTACCAAACACACGGTTCCATTTCCATTTCCAATTCCCCAGCCTTGGTTCAAATGTACCAAACGGGGCATTAGTTGGAAGTTAGGAATGATTGATATTTATTCTCTAGCATGAGGGAGAATGTTAGCAGCTAATAGGGCCTATCTTTTGAACAAAAAGAGACTAATATCAAATTGGGTTCAGTTTGGTTATAATAATTGCTTGATTAGATATGATGATGATGTTGTGAGCATGAACATCTTGTTGAGGAGGAAAATAATGAAATCTACTAATTTAAGAGAATAAAGGAAAATAGTGCAGGGTGATTTATCATTTTCCTAAAACTAAAATTACACTTGCATAAATATAATGAAAGAAAATTTTCAGTCATTTTCCAGAAAAGTATGTGATTAATAAGCACCCTTTTGGAAAATACATGAGCAAAAGGGATCTCTACAACATGTCACACAATTACGAGTAAGAAGGGCCTTATGTGGCACAAAGTCAGTTGTGTACTCTACATGAATGGATGGAGAAACCTGTTGATGCTGTCTTACCTGATAGGGGGAGAAGTGCAGTCTGAGTAGTGCAACATGTATTGTCAATCAGCAGATAATTGCCCTAGTTGATTTAGTGAGGTTCGTAACTGCATATAGCTGAAAGTGAAAGTTGAAAGGCCAGAGTGTGTAGGTCTCTACTAAAGGGTTCTATTTATATTAATTTATGGCTTCAAGGCATAAAATACAAACAAAAATGAAACAATATGATAAAGTATTCTGATCTCCCTTGGGGTTTGAAGCACTGGATACTCCTTTTATTTGAAAAATGTCACCTTCTTTGCTGCTTTATGCAGCTTATGTAAACTACCCTAAAGCTACATTCCCGTTCAGAAAATAAACATATTAGTAGACGTACCATTTTTTTTGCCAAAGACCCACGATATTTTGCAGTATAGTTTTTTCCCTTAAAAGGAAAAAACGTCTTATTTGCCCTTAATTCCTTATACTTCAGCCAGGAAGCTCTCCTCAACGTTAAAAGGGGCAAAGACTTGTTTGCTTATCCTTATCACATCGAAAAAGAGACCAAGCAGATAGGGAGATATGTAGACAATGAAGTCAAAAGTGTACAGTGACCTCATGTTGGCCTCTCCAATGTTAGATGCTTTCAAAGGAGGCCAATTTCTCCTCTCAAGTTCACTTATGGACTTTTTAACTCATCCCCGTTTTTGAACCTATTGTGGCTATTGTTGACTGGAATGATAATTGTTTGTTTGTTGTTACTATTAAGGAACAAAGTTTTCCGTTCTTTAGATTTATATGTATGCATTATGTGTTTTAATAGGTGGTTGTTTCAGAATTCTGATAGCTTGCCTATGCTTACATCAACATTTCCTTGGTTGGTCTAGGTAAAAAAGATGTAGCTTCTGGAATTTGTCAGTTGTTAGAGAAGAAGGAAGGCATCTTCCGCCAGAAAATGATGGGAAAAAGGGTTAATTTTGCATGCCGCTCTGTGATATCACCAGATCCTTATTTAGCTGTCAATGAAATTGGAATTCCCCCATATTTTGCCTTAAGATTAACTTATCCTGAGGTGAGAGTTGAAACTACTCATTATTTGATGGACACATTTATATTTTTTTCTTCATTTCCATCAACTTCTGACATCTAATTAGTTTAGCAATCTGCATATTTACAGCATTTCCATGCATAGAAGGGAAAGGGTGTCTCCACTTCCTCTCCACTTAATGTCACAACCATTAGATTATGTTTTAATGGGTAAGATTTAATGCTCTGTTACAATATTATAATTGTAGATTTTTAATATATGTAATATAAAAATAAATTTTTTACCTAGCATTAAATCTCACCCATTAAAACATGATCCAATGGTTGAGACATTAAGTAGAGAGGAAGTGGAGAGAGAAGTTAGTGAAGACACTTCTTTCCATGTATAGAACTGATAGAAGGATGTTTTCTGTAGTTGTGCAATGTGCTTCATTTCCTTGAGCAACTTGAATAATTCTACTGACAACACTGTGCGATTGAATCCAAAGGTTTAAAATCGCCAAGACTTGTTTTGGGTGATTCTGGTAGAGATAGGATGTTTTTGTTGATTAATTATCGGTGCTTCATGATATAACTTGAAAGGTCTTGGGAACAATTTCAATTGGCTTTGCTCTATTTAAGATTTTTCCATGTTTATTCTTAAGAGGATTTATCATCCTTCTTTGTATATGTATTCTTTCTCTGAAAAGATGATTGAAATTGAGAAGTCTAAAATAAAAGTGGCTAAAATAAAAGTATTGTGCTAGAAATCTAGTTGGATGTTTGACCTAAGGGATTAGTCAGCCAATTTACCCACTAAATATGGGTCCTTTAGATATTTAACCAATTTATTTTGCATTTGACTGAGAGACGATCCGTTTTGTTTGGGAGAAGTACTAGTATGATATAATTTCGTGCCTTATACAATATAAAGGTAAATTTATAAGTGTTGAAAGTAGATAAAAGTTGTCGAAACTTACCAACTGTATCAAGGAAGTTATGAAATAAAAGGACACATGTTTTTGTTTCTTATTCGACTCAGCTCGGAGGTTTCCCTAATTATGTCTCTGCTTTTGTTGTGCATGCCTCTTATTTTGTTTACGGCCCCACCCTTTCCACCCTAAATTCTATGTTAATACTTTGCAGAGAGTCACACCTTGGAATGTAGTGAAGTTAAGAGATGCTATACGTAATGGCCCAGAGTCTCACCCGGGTGCCACACACTATGCTGATAAAGCATCCACAATCAAGCTTACCCAAAGTGGGAAAGTTCTTTCTATGACATCGAGGAAGCTGTCATCTTCAAGAGGGGTTATCATGCGACATGGCAAGATACAAGATCATGAATTTGAAGGCAAAGTTGTGTATCGGCATTTGAAAGATGGAGACGTTGTGCTTGTCAACCGACAGGTACTGCATTATCTAATTGGATATTTATATATAAAGTAAAATACTCTAACCTTCCCCGTGTTTTGCCTTAATTACACGGACTTTCCTTCTATTTTGAAAACATACACTTAAGTCCCAACGGTTATCTCTGTTAAGAATTTTTATTTTTAATTAAAACTTATATTAAAATAAATTGTATTTACTAATTTAGCCTTCATCATTACTAAGTCCCTCATTTTGGTTATAATTGTTTTAAGTAATTTTAGAGTATTTTTTCTTTTCCTTAATTATTTTTTACTTTTGCAAATAGTTATCTGTTAATTTTTTTTCCATATTGAGATAAAGACTTAAATTAATTTAATTAATGCAGACATAGAAAACCTAATTAAAAATATGATTAATTCTTTTAATAGATGCATACTTAAATAAACGTGTTTATAAATGTTTGTGCAAAAAATGTATTTAAAAATTAATAATAAGTTATACAATATCTCAAATTTACATTATTAATAACATGTGGTAAATAAAAGAATACTGAATAAATAAGTTTCGATAGACATGATTAAAACTGTAAAAATTTAAAATTTTATAATAAAATAAAAATTAATGAATTTTATAATATATTGTTAATGTTGAACATATATGTATTAGGATTATTTTTTGTTTGTGTAAAAAATTAATTTTAGGCAAATATAAATGTTTATTCATTTGTTGAAAGATGGGTATTTTGGTCAAAGCAAATGTTTAACAGTCAAACTTAACGGTCAACTAATGGTTTGGTGGATGGAAATGGAATCTTAAATATGTAAGAGATGTTTCTGTAACATGCATTTTAATTTCTCGAGCAAAAAAAAAAAAAAAAAACATGCATTTTAATTTTAAGAGGGGTTTATATACTTTTCCAAAATAGAGGGGAGGTTTGTGTAATTTAGGTAAAATAGAGGGGTAGTCAATGTATTTTACTCTTGTATATATTGGTGAATGGATATATTTGAACAACATGGTAGTTGGTGTTTATTCCTTTCATAAATTTTTGTGTTTATGTATATGAATGCTGTTCAAATGCTTCTTGGTTGCAAAATGGCAACTTGTGGAAATTTTTCTGGTTTTTAAAATTCACCCACTCTCTCTCTCTCACACAGACACACACACACATGTATTTTTTTGGATGAATATCTGTCTGAATATGTGGAATTTAATACTTTTTAGTTTCACATTATATTCTATTGCAGCCTACACTTCATAAACCCAGTATAATGGCACATGTAGTCCGTGTCTTAAAGGGGGAGAAAACAGTGCGTATGCATTATGCAAACTGCAGGTACTATGAAATTGTATTATTTAAGCTTGGTATGATTTTGGATTGAATCAATAAGTATTGCTTTGAATCTTACAGTCCTTGTGAAGTCATTGTGATAATTTCATATTGATCAGTTGATGTATACTGGTATATTGTGTGAAATATTAATATGGTTGCTAACTTAGATTTGATTTTGTTTTTCTTACCCTCTTGATTTCAGTACTTACAATGCTGATTTTGATGGTGATGAGATTAATGTTCACTTTCCACAAGATGAAATTTCCCGTGCTGAAGCCTATAATATTGTAAATGCCAATAATCAATATGTCAAACCTACCAGTGGTGATCCAATAAGATCCTTGATTCAGGTATTTGCACGATAAAACTACTAATACAAATAGTAACAATGATGACAACCACAATCTTCATGTCTGAAGTGAGAAGTTCTTTTCTGATTTTGAGAGCCCCTTATTTTGAATAATTTTGCCAGGATCATATTGTAAGTGCTGCTCTTCTTACAAAGAAGGATACTTTTTTAAGTTGTGAAGAGTTCAATCAACTTCTATACAGTTCCGGTGTATGCACTGCTTGGCGAGGCTCTTTTCATGGGAAGCCTGGTCAGAAAATTTTTTCATCAAATTCTGAGAGTGACATATCACTGCCTCCTCCAGCAATATGGAAACCGGAGCCCCTATGGACAGGAAAACAGGTTTTTATCTGTTAGTCTTTTAGTTAAAATTTATCTCAGTTTAAGTTCTATATCATGCTCAAAGATTAATGAACCATACTGACAATTGTTGGTCTTTGTTCTCTTTTGGGGTACTGTATTAAGCTGTAGAATCACTTGGGTTTAACTCTGGTATCCTATTTGCCTGCTTGGGTATGATGTGCTTATCTGATCTAAATCTTGGTTTCTGTTGTCTCTGTAGGTTATCAGTGCACTGCTATATTATACTGCCAGAGGTCATGCCCCATTTACAGTTGAGAAAAGTGCAAAAATCCCACGTAATTTTTTCAAGACTCAAACTGGGGAGAGGAAAAAAGGCACTGGAGGAGGTGTGTCAAGAAAGAAGGAAGAGCCTGATGAGGATAAGTTGTTGATATATAAAAATGATTTAGTCCGTGGTGTGGTTGACAAGGCTCAATTTGGTGACTTTGGTATGGTACATACAGTGCAAGAACTTTATGGCTCAAATATTGCTGGCAATCTGCTTTCGTCATTAAGTCGTTTGTTCACAGCCTTTTTACAGGTTAGCTACCAATTAAATTGAAGTTTTAGTTCTTTCTCTTCCCTCCCCCCTTTTTAAGTTGCTTTAGTCCTCATGATCATACTTGATTACTATCATTTAGATGCATGGGTTCACTTGCGGGGTAGATGATCTTCTAGTAATTGAAGAAAAGGATTGTGAAAGGAAGAAGCAACTTGAAAGCTGTGAGGAAATTGGTGAAATTGTTCATCGTGAATTCATTGAAGCCATGGATGGTGCTGAATTAGGTACCTTGACCTATAAAATATTTGTATTGTGAATCATGTCAATATAAAATAATCTGGTAACAAGGTTTTGCATAGCCAATAAATTTTGGTTACTACCAATTTTTTCTTGTTTTGTAAAGTTGTGACGTTTCTACATATTTGGCCCTTCAGACCCTTTCAAACTTCAATTAAATATTGAAAAAAAAATACGTGAAAATGGAGAAGCAGCCTTAACATACTTGGATAGGAAGATGATAAGTGGTCTCAACTCCAAGACAAGCTCTGGGATGTTGAAGGTGCTGCTTTCTGAAGGAATATTGAAACCTTCTGGGAAGAATTGTATTTCTCTTATGACTACATCTGGAGCAAAGGTAGTATGGTAAGTTTACTGCTCTAACTCGTGTTGATTTGATGGCCCCATGTATTACAAGAGAGTATCATGCATACTGCATGTGCTGTTCTACAAGGGGAAAATGTTAGTTTTTCATGTCCTCGAATAACATTTCCTGCATCGTATGTATGTGACCAGTTATGATTCAGTTTGTACATCGTATATTAGTGTCACACTTTGATGATCAGATCCAGAAGGAGCATTAATTTTATGTTGTTTAATTTTTTAATCCCAAATAATTTTGTTTTTGTATGTTTTTTGTGATGTCCCTTCTTTCCATGACCAAGATATTGTAGACCATCAAATTTTCTTAATATGAAGTATATCTTCATCTTTCAACTCATTTATCCCCTCGAAAAACATTTTGAGAGCCCTTAAATTTTGTTCCAACAACTAGAATGAAATCCATTACATCATGCGTGATGGGATAAAAGAACCTATTGAAGACAAAGTAGATGATGCACCTAATCAATTTGATTTTATATATTTTATTGGCGATGTTCCTACTTTCTACAAGCACGGTATTGGGGACTAAAATTTTATTTATACTATGAATCTCTTTATCTTCCAAATTCTTGTTTTCAAACACAGATTAAATTTTCTCCTCTTACATTTTGTAAACCCGAGTTTTATGCGTAGTAGTCTAGATCATAATGAAACTCATTACATCATGCTTTTTGGGATGAGAGATCCTGTTGTAAACCCAAATTTTTTGGAATGATCCTTAAAAGTAGAAAAGCTTCGCTGCCATAGAGATTTTAGGTTGGCAGCATATTTTTAAGCCTTTATTATCGGTCCTTAATGATATCTATACAAGGTCAGGCTATTTCTCTACTGTGTTTGACAGCTTTTTGCCCAAAGAATTGATTAAGATGTGGTTTCTAGCTTGTACATTAAACTGCATTTTCATGTATTTCTATTAACTTTTTCTTATGTTAGATTGTCTTGCCTTTCCCCCTGGTACAAATTATGAGTGTGTCCTATTCATTGTTTTTAACAATTCCATGTCAATTGCTGTGTCTTTTTCAGGTCAACTTCCAGCAAATATCTTCCCATTTAGGTCAACAAGAGTTGGAAGGAAGACGAGTCCCTCGCATGGTTTCTGGAAAGACCTTACCATGTTTTCCTCCATGGGATTGTTCCTCTAGAGCAGGAGGGTTCATTATTGATCGGTTTCTTACAGGTCTACGTCCACAAGAATATTACTTCCATTGCATGGCTGGTCGTGAAGGGTAAGAAAACTTATTCATTCTTGTCATAGATAAGGTTGTGATGCTAACCACAGTAATCATAGTTAGAAAATAAAGTAGGGTTAAGGGGAAATGTTGCCCCAAAAGTTTTTCGGCGGACAATTTTGCTTTGGAAGTATCAAAACGGGAGCAATTTTACCTTGGCCATCATCTCAGTTAATTTTGACTATTAGTTGACCAAATATGCTGAGCTGGTAGTCCACATGTCATCCACGTCATTTTTGTTAGAGTGCAAATTTGCCCTGGAAATTTTAAATCTAACTTTGGAAAAATAAAATAGATGATACATGGACTTGGGCAAATTTGTATCGTACAAAAATGTTGCAGATGACTTGTGGATTGTCAGCTCAGTATATTTGGTCAACTAACGGTCAAAATTACTTGAGATAACAACCAGGGCAAAATTACTCCGTTTTTTAAAACTTCCGGGGCAAAATTGCCCCTTAACCCAATAAAGTATTTACTTGTAGAAGTATATCTTGCTGAAGTCAAACATAAAAACAGCATTATAGTTTTTGTACCTTTTTTTAATCTAGGCAATAAAGCTCTGAATGCATTATAGGAAGAAATGCTTTAGCAAAACAAAATGAAATAGAAGAGAAACAAATAAGAGTCTGTCTGGATTTCACTTGTCACTGTTTTGTTTTGTACATGGAAGGTATAATATCTATTGTTGGCTGTCATATGATTACTTCTTCTCACCTATTAATGTCTTCGCCTCACAGATTAGTTGATACGGCAGTCAAAACATCACGGAGTGGATACCTGCAAAGATGCCTAATAAAAAACCTTGAATGTCTAAAAGTTTGTTATGATCATTCTGTCCGTGATGCTGATGGATCAATTATTCAGTTCCGTTATGGAGAAGATGGGGTGGATGTACATCAAACTAGCTTTCTCACCAAATTTGAAGCATGGTTATCTGTAAGAACTCTTTTTATTAGTCTCAGAATCATAATTTACAATTTGAATATGTGTCTGGTTATTTATTCAGTTTATTAATTTCAGAATAAGGAAATGATTTACAGCAAATGTCACCATGAGATAGACAGATCCAGTCCTTATATTAACAAGTTGCCCGATGCTCTTAAAGAAAAAGCAGAAAACTTCATTTCTGATATCTCCTCTAAGCAGAGTATTTATAGTTCAATTAATCGAGCAGAGTTCTTGAAGTTGATGGAGCACAAGTATGTCTCAAGTCTTGCACAACCTGGAGAGCCAGTTGGTGTGTTGGCTTCTCAATCTGTGGGAGAACCGTCGACACAGATGACGTAAGTTCTTTATATCTCTATTGAAGTTTCTTCTCTTGTGGAAATTACTTATACTCACCAGCTTTCTCATGATGGAAACTGATTAAAAGTATAGAAACTGTACCATATCATGAGAGAATCTAGCCAATAATTTTCACATTCATTGGTTTCCTATTAACAAAGCTCACTGTGATCAAGCCCATCTCTACCATCTTCAGCCTCCACACTTTTCCTCAACTTTCCACCATGATCTAGCCAATAATTTAGTTTTTGACCGAGCTCAATGGCGTCGTTTGATCCATATAGTCAACCCACCTTAGAGGATAAGGCTTTGTTGTTGTTGTTGAATGGAGGTGAGCTTCGCCAAGATAAAACAACAAGCATTATCCTGCAAGGTGCTAAGCTTAAAATGACAAACCGGTCATTTTAGAATGACATGATAATAATTCATTTTCTGTAAATGCTCCATCTTTGAGGATGACAATAAATGAAGAGGATGAGTAGTGATCCAAACTTTACCCAGGTTAGTGTGTCACAGCATCGTGTGAAATATTACAACTAATTCAGCCACGATTAGACCATGTTCTGACCATCAAATGGTGAAATAGTACTTCAGTCAATTCAATGACTGATCTGTGGTTCTAATAATGTTGCAAGATTCAAACATGTAGTGTAATTTGTATTTCACCTTATTCTCCCTGTCCATAATTCCTCATATTGGGTTATGCACATTATAAAGGCGAAGTAGAAATAGCATGGTATTTTGCTATTTATATTGTTGATTACATTATAAAAGCATGATCCATCCTTTCTTGACGGATTAATTCCCCTTTTCCAGTTTAAATACATTCCACCTTGCTGGTCGAGGTGAAATGAATGTGACTCTTGGAATTCCGAGACTGCAAGAGATCTTGATGACTGCCTCTCGTGATATCAAGACCCCAGTCATGACATGCCCTTTGAGACAGGATAAATCCATGTGAGATATCGACATGCTCTGTTTGCTCTGCTTCTAAAACTCATTGATTTATTTAAATTTTGGACACATTTCTTTTCATTGATATCTGGCCTATCTGATGTTCATAGGTACGATGCCATTTGGCTTGCTGATAACCTAAAGAAAATAACAGTAGCAGATATAATAGAGAGTATGAAAGTGTCTGTTGTACCGCTAGCTGTTGATGGTGGTGGGATTTGCAGTATATATAAATTGGAGATGAAGCTTTACAAGCCTAAACACTACCCAAAATATGCTGATATACGGCTTGAGGACTGGGAGGAAACTCTGGAAGTTGTCTTTTTAAGAGAGTTGGAGGATGCTATTGAAAATCATGTACAACTGCTCTCTAGAATAATAGGCATAAAAGACTTCACGTCAGATTCTTCAACTGCTTCACAACGTTTAGAAGAAGATGATTCTAGCTATGGTTCTAAAGACAAAAAAGCTCACAACGATGGTGGTGATGGTGGTGGTGATGATGATGGTGGTGGTGGTTGGGAGGATGCTGAAGAGGGTGAGGATCTTGGTACTGATGCACAGAAGAGAAAACGACAAGGTAGAGATGAAATTGATTATGAAGATGGTGCTGAAGAAGAAACACATGAAGGAGAGCAGTTGGAGGAAACCATTGGAGAGGATGGTGACCATGATGAGAGTGATATTGAAGTCAATGAGAATGATATCACTCGAGAACTTGAATCCAAGCACAGCAAGTCTAGTAATGAAAAGCTTAAAATGAAATCTAGAGTGATAGAAAAAAAGGACACCGACAGGGCAGTCTTTGTCAAAGCAAAAGGGATGCACTTTGAGGTCCATTTTAGATTTACCAGTGAAGAACCTCATATTTTGTTGGCTCAGGTAATTTTGAGTGCACTTCATTTTCTGTTGATGTAGGGTGTGGATAGTTGACTATTTACTTATTGTTACTGCTCTTGTTAAGATGGGGATGCTCCAAAAGAGTGCATGCCATCCTTTCCTCTGGCAAATAAGAGTCATAGAAACAGTTTAAGTGAAGTGCAATTTGGAAGCATATATATTGGCCAATAAGAAATTTGTTTCGTGTTTAGCCGTTTTATTCATAAAACCTGAGCTTTTCAGGTCAATGTACCATCATTTTTTCTTAGGCCTCCAATGTACCTTGATTGAATTCAGTGTTTTATCTAATTATATGCAGATTGCTAGCAGAACAGCGAAGAAGGTTTGCATCCAAAACTTTGGGAAGGTTGACCAATGTAAAGCTATTACGTGCAAGGAGAGTCAAGTAATCTACTATGGTAAAGACCACAGGAAAAAGGAAGATATTCCATCCTCAGAAAAGGAAAAAATATCAGCACTTCAGACGACTGGTGTAGATTTCAATACTTTCTGGGAATTGCGAGACCAACTTGATGTTAGGTACATATATTCAAACAACGTCCATGCTATGCTAGAGACGTATGGGGTGGAAGCTGCCAGAGAGACCATCATCAGGGAAATAACAAATGTTTTCAAATCTTATGGTATATCTGTTAATATTCGTCACTTAACCCTTATTGCTGATTATATGACGCATACCGGTGGCTATCGTCCAATGAGCAGACTTGGGAGCATAGCTGAGTCCACTTCTCCTTTAAGCAAAATGTCTTTCGAGACAGCAGCCAAATTCATAGTTGAAGCAGCCTATCATGGGGAGCTTGACTGCTTGGAGACGCCCTCTTCTAGAGTCTGTCTTGGTATGCCAATAAAGATGGGTACTGGCAGTTTTGATTTAATGCAGAAGCTCTAACTCGCTGAGGTGGTGCGGTCTTCTACACTAAAACATCATTCCTGGACTTCATGCAAAATTTTGACCGTTGTGTATTATATTGTTTAATTTAGAGTCATTTTTTCTGCTGAGAAAGGCAATTAATGTATTGATAGAACGGTTCAGGCCTAAAATATTGATAGGGGGTTTTGTCCTGGGGGATGCAACTCCCCTTACACAGTTTATTCGCATAGAAGGAGTGGTGATAATCTATCCTGTTATTTTCCCGTTACCAAATGAAGAAATGGTGCATTGTAATCTTAGAGAAAGTCTCTAATATGATATTGTAGTAGTTTTTATAACATGAGGGAATATTACTTTATTGCATGCATTACACATTCTGCTTACTGCAGCGTAAGGTGAATACTGAACGAAAATAATATTATCCCCAAAAAAGTAATAGAACAAAACCATAAGAACCAATAGGTAGAAGACAGTTTATGGCAACAAGCAAAAAAAGAAAAAGAAAATTAAAGGTGGAACCCAGTCCAGAGGAAGACTTATGAGAACCATACTGAAAAGTGGCGCTTTACAGGTACTATATGGGCTGACGGTAATGAATAAAATTTTGTGCCTCATTAATTATTTGGGTTAAAATTTTGCACGTCTTAGATAATGAACTTATGAACCAACCCTCGCGGTAATTCTGCTAGATCAGAAAAAGAAAACAGTAGCCCACTAAAAGGTCAGTGAAAACTAGGCCTGAGAAAATGGCCATAGGCTAGCAGCTTTCTTTGTTTTTTATGGGTCAATGCCTAATAGCTTTTGTTTTACTTGATGAAATTTATGTCTGGCAGCTTTACTTTGCCGAAAAAGAAAACCCTACTGTTTTATGCATCTTCATGTGCGGCTTTATACGACAGTAGCTGCCAAAGGTATTCGAACCAAGAGTTAAAAAAAAACTAGAACATGTTCATTATAATGTATAAATGAGTTTGTAGTTATGATATGATCTGTCATTGGCAGTGGTAGAAAATGACATTATTCTTTGGATTTCTTGGAACAGTAATGACCGAACTGAAACTGTTGTCTCTTTCATTTTCTGATGAAGGAAGGAAGCTGAGTTAGCGGGGAGCAGAAACATCTCTCTCTCTCTCTCTCTGTATTTATTTGCTGAGCAGATAGGGTCCTTTAACTTCATCATTCTCAGTCCTTCTCTTGATGGTGATTGCTTATCTAACCCGCTTCACACAGTCCGTCCACCTCACATGATAGCCTTCTTAGAACTCATTTCATCATCTTGTATAATGAACAATTGAACATCTCAGCTCAAAATTTACGGTTCAAGCAAGTTCCATTTTCTTGGTCTAAACTTGATGGTGTCAAGAAATATATAAATAGTTCAAATAGCCGTACTCATGTAAAGGCTTTTGATTAGAGTAGCTACAGCCGAGCAGTTGGATGGAGATGGTCACAACTCATCACTCATCATAATAACCTCAGAATTCAGGCCCCTCTATTCCTCTTCTTCTTCACTCTCTCTCTATCTCTCTCTCTGAGTGAACCCAGTTAACCCTAGAAAGAGAGAGATTGTGTGTGTGGGTGAGAAGGGATTGATGACGTCATAACTTTCTTTAAACAGTGCATCTCAGTCACCAAACTAATTTGGACCTTCCATGTACACCAGACAGAATTTTATTATTTGTTCCCTTCCTCCGCCAGCTACGTACATCTCCTTTCTCCTTCGTCAATCTTTGATTTCTTTCACGGCTTATATTCTCTCCTTCGTACACAATTTTTTATCAAACAAAAGTTGTCATCATTATTCGTAAAAGGTTTAGTTGTATTAAGTAGTCGTTTCATTATGTGAATTCGTATTATGTTAATTAAACTTCATCATTCCTTCTAAAAAGTTGACGATACATTATTTTAACTAAGTTATTTTCCAGGCCTGAACATGTTCAGACTTGCACTGTGACCAAGAAAATTGTTTCCTCCTCCATTATTCCAATTTTCTATCAATCACGTGCTTGAAATATTTTACCAAATGGAACAGTGTTTAATTAATAGCATCATCAGCTCCAATGAGATGGACCACAATAACAATTTACAAGCAATCCTCAGACAGGAACAAACGTCTTGATTTTTAAATGCAGTGTGATCATGGGGATTAAAAATCGCGTGACAGAGATATTTGGAATTTTTCAGAAGACATGGACACCAGAAGATCAGAAGAACAATGTTTATATGTAATAGATCATTAATTAATTATCGTTTTACAATGTGAGTTCACTCGTGCTGTCTTGGGAACACAAAGGATGAACAAATGCCCTTTTTGCTAAAACTGCTTGATTGTGTTCCCTGTTTTAAGCACAAAATTTTAATTTAATATTTGTTTATAAACAAGTGCTACAACCTATATAGATATGTTGGAACATAGCAGTGTGTGCATGCATAGTGCTTCCCCCATTCTATGTATGTGTGAATTTGTGCTTCCACACGGTGTATTGCATTGGGTCAAGAATTCACAACATTTCTAAGAGTTTTTTGTATTGTAAAACTATAACTCTTTGGGGCTTCGAGGTTAGGTTTGGGAAAACTATAACATTTCTAAGAGTTTTTTGTATTGTGAAACTTTATATGTTATCTTTGGATAAAGAAAGAGAGGTCGCAATAAATGGGAAAAAATCTTAAGAATGGCGTATCACAAGAATTTACAAAGTGATGTGACAATAGTTGAGTGCCCATTACAACATTTTTTCATATGGCAATAATAGACAAGACAAAAATAGTAATCACCGGGTGAAAGTTAAAGTGAGAAATGCACCTAGAAATAAAATGAGACAAGTTTATTTCTAATTTTCTTTCTAGAAAACACTTTTTTGCTTACTAAACATTGCATAACAGTTGTTAGTGTTACTTAAACAGTTCGAAGCAATAACTTTTCATAATCCATAGTCATGGATGACAAAATTATTGTTGCCTATAGTCTGAAAATGATGGCAGTAGTTGTCTAGTTGAGTCTGGGTAATCAAACAAAAAACATTTGAAGCCGTATGAATAATTGAGGTTGAGAATCAATGTACTAATAACATGTTGTATCAGATATATATACATAATGTATGTTTGATTTGTTATGAACTAATCAAAATAGTAACACGTGCAATGACACTGTGCTTACTGTATATATTGAAGCGAAAGAAATTAAATGGGTATACAAATGGGGTAATTATGAAAATCTAAATTAACTTTAAATTATATATTGAAGCATATATATATATGGTGAAGCAGTAGTTTTAATTAAGCGTTGTGGAGGGTAAAGTAAATGATGATTAGGGAGAGAGATGGGTGTGGGATTAAATAGGCGAGGCATATGGTATGGAGGGTTCATTTTGGTGTTGATGGCAAGTGACAGGAAATATTAAACTGCGGTTGGGGTTGGGTTAATTTATTGTGTGTAAATGCCTTTTTTTTAATAAAAAAGAGAAACATATATTCCAACTTGAAAAAGCCTTTTGCTTTTGCTTTGAAAGATGGGAAAAAAACTTGATTAGAGAGAGAAACACATTTAAGTGGTCCTGCAAGCTAAGGCCGAATATAATAGAGGCAGATCGATTTGGGTATGGAAAAAAGCCTAGATTTATGGCACATATTATATATCCTCCATTTTTTTTATTCTTTTTCTTCTTTTGGACAAGAAAATTCATGGTATAGAACCGTTTGAGATGGTTTGCACACATAAAAAACATTATCAAATGCGCTAATGAGAAGGATATATTAAGCATTTTAAATCTTGTACAAAGGAGTAAAAGAATATCTAAAAGAACACTCAATGAATGAAATTATTGAGCATGACCTCTTGATTAACAAAGGTTTCAAAGATTTAGATATTACGTGTACGTAGTTGATTTAATCTGGTGAGATAAAGCTTATTGTTGTTGTTGGGAAAAGAAAACTAGATGTCATAAGTTTGAAAACTATTACAAGTCTAAATGTCAATATAAAGAGAATGGTTAAACCGAAAATACTAACTTGTTCAACAGAAAATCTCCTTAAACTTATAAACATGCTTCATTTGACTTATTAAAAAAAAAAAAACTAAATGTGGTGGCACATTTAGTAAGTTAGTTAATAAAAGATGAAATGATGGTCTTCCTGACTAATCATAAGCTTTGGTGATGAAAGAGACTAGCTAGCTTAGGTTGGGTATTTTTAACCTATGAATTACAAATTTTATTAATGTTTTCACTCAAAAGAAGAAATGATGGAAGCTAAGAATGCATTGGGTTGTGGCCAGATGTGTTGGTAATCATAGGAATGAGGGAAACAACAATGTTGGGCAATGGTCACACCCACACACCTTTCTCTAACTCAAAATCCAATCTCTTCCACATAACCCCCCGCAATGCACGCCCTTTGTTCTTGTGTCCAGTTGGAACCAACCCTACTCGATCTCTATTAAATTTTGACCTTTAACACACTCATTCCTATATATATGTGTGTGTGTGTATTCTTCAATCTTATATATATAATTAAAACAGGTAAAGTGATGAGTGTGGAACTAACATGTATGAGATGTTTGTTGTAGCGAGCTACCATTAATATTACCCACACATCAGAACTTGACAGCTAGTAGTGCTGGCTTTGTTTTGTGTTTTGTGTCACATTGCAATAGAATGACTCTTGATAGATAGATAGATATACTCATATATATGTCAGCTGTATTAAATATTTACTATAAATATTATCCTATATAACATGTTAATCTCAACACACAAGCACAAGCAGTAACCTAATTCCGATAAATAATGGGAGAGAGATTGAATATTATTGAGACAATGAACGTAAGAAGCTAAATCACATTTGGCATAGCCGACCGGTTTGCGCACACCGATGAAAATGTTGGGTTCTTTGGAATTAGTTTGTTCCTTGTCTCTCTACCTTCTATTCCCTCTCTTATATATTTTCACTCCACTTTTTTGCCCCTACTTAATTAATTAACAAACTATACCTTTATTGAACTCTTTTTTTTAAAAAAAAAAAAAACTATCCACACGCTACTTAAATATTTAGTCGTAATTTATGAAATATTCTTGTTAATCACTGTCTAATTAGTACGCACTTTTGATGATCACTTGATCGTCTCAGGTTTTGACTTTCGAGAGAAGAAGTGAAAAATATATAGAGAATATTTCTTTATTATGCGTACAGATTAAGAGATCAATTTAGCTAATAATCCCTCTGATTCTTATTATAAAGTGCTCACTACTAATTCTTATGGACTAAAGACTGGTAGTTAATTAAGTAATTAAATTTATCCTAAATTGATGAGTTTTTCAACTATGCCCCTCTTTGAATGATGTGACTTAATTTTTTTCAACTTTGAATCACTATTAATAACAAGGGTGACCTAAAAAAAAGTAGTACTCCCTTTGCTATTAATTATAAGACATATTTACTTAATTTTGGAGAGATTAAGAATAGTAGTTAAATTAGTTAATTATATTTATTTTTCTAAAATGCCCTTATTTAAAATTTAAAATGACATTAATAAGTTACTATGATTCTCTATTCTTCGTCGGACCTCTCCTACTTTACATACGACTTCTCCAATCTCTTACACAATTCGGCGTTATCAATCTCTCTCAACAATTTCAGGTCTACTCTCGAATGTTGGAAGTGTAATTTAATAATGATGTTATTATTAAATTTGACAAAAATTGCTCAAAATTATTTTATTAAAAAAATAAATAACAGTAGAATTGAAGTGTATATGACATTAATAAATTGCAAGCATTACTCACTTTATAAAATATATAGATTCGTTGTTAAATTATTATTGAGAAAGTATAAATATGGGTATTTTAAGAAAAAAATTGACAAAAATTAGAACTTTATCATAAGGAGCAAGATAAATTCTCAAATGTTGTTCTATAATTAGTACTAGAGGGAGTAATTAATTGTAGTTGGTGCATGTATTTGGGAGCAAAAACTACTTCTAGTTGGTATCTTATAATATATAAGAACCAGAGGAGCACACACTTTCCAGACAAATGAAAGGTATATTAAATCAAAAATGAATTTTTGAGTAAATTGAATATACATGGATTAGCTAGTAGCTCATTGGAAATGTATGTTGATACATCCGGGATATATTTAACCTTTTTTCTTGGTTTTTTATACAATAACACAACATGCATGCTAGCTGAGTGAGGAAATAATTTAGTGAGAATGTTTGTGGATCCCCCAGCATTTATGAGTGGCCCAAAGATATGTGAGCACAGCTAGGAAGATAATTAATTAAGATAAATAATGAGTGAGGAGAGAGCTATATAGTAGTAGACAACGTGAGAGATTCACATACAGCTAGCTATCTCCCAAATAAATATCTAAATCATTTTCAAAACACAAAAAGGATTTGTGTTATGTGTGTATATATATATGTTCTAGACATTCGATAAATGGTTTTCACACAACTTTTTTTCCCGCCGTACGTGTCTACCAGTTTTACTATTTATGTATGAATTTTTATTAAATTTAGTCCCTTCAATGTTTGTCCTATACTAATAACAAAGAACAGCTGATCGATGGATCATATGATTAAGGAAAAGTGAGTTTGAAAAGACTTTGAGGAAAAAATAATCATTAACTTTCGATCGTATAGTTTCCATCATATTTCTGATCTTTCTTTATGTTTTCAGATTACAGTAAGTTGATTGGATCAGTTTTGACTGTTTCAATAATGCTAAAATTATTATTAAAAAGAATCCATAAGCAAAGTGTCGGTGAGTAAAAATGGACATGGAATTACATCAAGATTTTAGATATATAAATTCATTCGTGCAATTTTTTATTTAGCAAGTAGAAGTGAAGCACTCTAACTTTTTTACTTCTTGACGTTGTTGTAGATGATTTTTTTTTTTTTAAAAAAATATATTAAGGGTTTTTCCCTCGAAGTTTAGAGGACAAAATGTTTTCGTCTCTCCCAATAAATATATTTCCCGGGATCCAACCTATATTCTCCTCTTTACAGATGAAGTCATTTATTACCTTAACTAATAACATGTTGGTGATGTAGTAGAAGTTTCGAGCGTACGTTAAAGCTGAGACTTATTTATCATTTGATTCATACGTTCACACTCACAGTCCAAAATTCATATTACCGTGTAAAGTGGAAAATAAAGAGTATATTAATGGGAAAATTTTAATAAAATCCAGCTAAAATGGTCAAAATTAAAATTGAGCCTGCACTTTCAACAAATTCTTAGCTAAGCCAATAGGTTTAGTTAGGGAATTCTTTAATGTTGCTAAAGGACCAGAATACTCCTGTAATGTTAAAAAATAAAATTAAAGGTAGTTAAAAAGGGAAGAAAAAGATTTTTAAATTAGGCCTTATCTTAAATTAATTAAGAATTATTTAATATAATCAGCATGCATTTGTTGTTTAAACTTCTGACCTACAATCTTGTGTTAACATATATATATATATATATAACATATGAAAATTATAACAAAGCAGTCACTTATAAATAATACCACTTATTATTATTATTATTATTTTCATACAACACGTACAATATTCATCCACACTAAATTAAATAATAATAAAAATGTAGCATAATTCTAAAATTTTCTAGTTTCTGACTGAATCTTTTTATAACATGTGAGTGGATTCTAGTTCATCGGCTTCACAAATCATCAATCTTATGTTATATATTGGTGAAAAGTGGGGCTACATGCCACAAATTAACAACTCAAGTAACACCTGCAGTGATATTCATTCATGAATTCCTAATATTTTACGTACACATATTAAGCAAAAAATTATAAATTACTGTTGTATTATTTTTTAAGAAGGAAACAGTAATTAAGTTTGGGCAGAGTAGAGAAGTTATGCTGGAAATTATATGTGAAATCCTCCATTTTTTATTATATTTGGGTTATTTTTTTCTTGATTGAAATATGAACATGCTGCTGTGATTGAAATAATTTAAGTATATCATATCATTGATATAGATATAGATATAAATATATAAATACATGATCATCTTTTTTTTTTCAAAAAAAAATCTTTCAAACGTTCAAAAGTTGAAATTGATTATTGAAGAATTAATAACTAATTTAAGTTATATTAGGTCTAAGTTAGAAATCCTTTTTTCCTTTTTAACCACCTTTAATTTTCCTTTTAGACAATAAAGGGGCCTTATGGTGTTTCAATAACATTTGGAAATCTCTAATTTGGCCTCTTGGTCTTATTAAGATTTTTTTTAAAAAAAGTGTAGGCCCAATTTTAATTTTGATCATTTCAATTGGATTTAATTAGGATTTTCCCTATGTTAATTTTGATTGTGTTTGATTTCAAATTAATTTTATCCTACTAGTTTCTAATTTAATGAACACAACTCAAATCTCTTTTTAGTTGTTTTAGTGCACTACTTTTAAAATTTCCGCTATAATCTTCATAAAAAATTGCTACAATTTAAACTTAAAATATAATTAATCACACAATAAATATTATTCTCAAACTCATAAAAATCACCCTTTTAGCATCTAAAAAATTAATATCAGTAACTATATTTTTCTATAAAAATAAAAATGCTCCTTCATCTTATTTCTCATCATATAATTACAGGCTAGATGCATTTTACATGAGGTATTAATGAATCTAGAATTATGGTAAAAAAAATATATAAATATTACATATTTATTTCAATTCTGTCATGAAAGTATAAACTATACTTGACATATATAGTATATAAAGGAAATATATATATAAACCCACAGTGGAGATGAGAGTTTTTATTTGAATGTTAAAAATATTTGTGCTAATTATCAGCGGCATTTTTTTTTTTAAAAAAAAAAATAGATGTGCCTCTAGAAATCAGAGTATATATATATTAGTGATAGTGGTATAATTGAGCAAAACATGGGCAAGACAATAATATGGGTAAGTGGTAAACACACGAATCAAAAGATCAAGATGTACATAGAGTTGTATATGGATCTATCATACATGCCCCCATAAATGTAGGAATGGAAATATAACCAGTCATAAGTTAAATAGATCTGAGCCTTTAATGAGGAAAAAATACATGAGTCTAAATACGTACAGTTTTCTTTTTTTTTAGGTTTAGGCCTGAGGTTTCATAAGGTTTTGTTGATCCTAATTTTTTTTAAAATACCTACTTATAATGTAGACATTTAAAAAAGCCTTATATTACAGGCCTTGAAAGCTATAAGTTGGTTTTGTGTATTTTAAGCCTATCAAAACATATATAAATGTATATATGCTTTTAATTTGGTAGACTTTTAAAGCATAATATTTACAAATTGTACTTTTTAAATAAACTTTTAGGCTACATATAATTAAAATAAAATCTTATGTAATGATTTCATCAACATTATTCAAAGCTAATAATATAATCATCAAAAACAAAAAATTATTGCTATTAAAGAGATAAGTAAGGATGCAGTAATGAATAGTTAACAGGATGTCCCAAATAAAATTTTCTAAAGAATAGTAAGGTAGTACTATAATTAACTAATTATAACTTGAAATTAGAATATAAGAATGAAAAAAATAACTATTATGTTATTTATATGATAAAAATAATTATATTTATGATATGTATAAATAAGTCAGGCCCTAACAAAATAGGTCTGGCCTATTTACATATTTAGGTATTTAAATAGGTCTTGACATGACCTTTTTAATAAACAGGTCAAGCTGCAGGCCACTTGATAGGAATATATCCTATTAGAGATGGTAATTCGGGCTAACCAGGGGGTCATTGGCCAACCCGTTGCAACTTGCGAGTTGGACGGGTTGGGCTAGTGTAGCCCGCCCCTTGGCGAGTTGGCAAAATGCCAGCCTGAGCCTAACAAGGCGAGTTGGCTGGCCAGCTCACTTATTAATTGTTTTTTTTTTAAAAAAAAAATTATTACACTCCTTTATATATATATATATATATATATAAAATATCATTTTCTTTCTCTTTCACCCACTCACATAACGCTTCCTTTCTTTTATTTGTTTTTGGGAAGATGATACTCTCGTAATCTTTTTTCTACTTTTCTTCTCTCGAATCTCATCTCCACTCATATTTTATATTTCCTATAACTATTATTATATTATTTTATACGCTTCCTTTCTTTTATTTGTTTTTGGGAAGATGATACTCTCAAAATCTTTTTTCTACTTTTCTTCTCAGAATCTCATCTCCACTCTCAGATAAAAAAGAATTATTCATATTTTATATTTCCTATAACTATTATTATATTATTTTATAATTTAATTTGTGTTACAGTTATGAACTTTGTAGATCAGATTGCAATAGTTTTTTTTTTTTGGTTTGTTTAAAATAATAGTCTTATAAACTATGAAATCTAAACCATTTACTTTTTTAATCCAAGAGTGGAAATGATATTCTGAGAAAAATTCTCAGAGAATCCAAATCCGTCATTTGTTTTAGGCAATCAATTTCATTCTCACTTTCTTTCTTTTTTCCACCTATTCACATCATAAAACCATATAAACACCTCTTTTTAAATTTAATAATAGTAGAATAAATAAATATAATATGAAAAATAAAGGGAAAATTCATATGGGGGCCCCTTTAGGCCTAATAATCCCAAAAAAGGCCCATAGAATAGGTGAATCCTCAAAAAGGCCCTAAGGCCTTTATATGTATTAAGTTATAAACCAAAATTACCCACACACCCCTGGAGTAAAAACGTCATCCGTTTTGGCGCTAAAACGTGACATCGATTCGGAATGAAGAAAAGTCAAACTGGACATGGGTTTCGATCGATCCTCACCTACCTTCTCAATCGTTTACCCTTCTCTTCCCTCTTCCCTCTTCCCACTTCCTCTTTCGTCGTTTATCCTTAGGAGTATTCGATAATCCATTTCATTACGATCAACTCGAATCGATATTGTCGTTTCGTCGTCATTTTTTTCATCGAAGGTTGGTTGATCGAAAGGTTGGAGCTTCGCCTCACTTATGCTATTATCCGGTAGGAGTTATGTAAGAAATGCTAATATTTTGATTAAGATATCATAATCACCATGCTACTTCGTATTTAATCAATCTAGTGTTGGGTTGTTAAAATCTTGCTCTGTTTTTGGGCATGAAAACAGAGGGAAAGGTCTGTATTTGAGTGGGAATGGTTAAAAGTGATCAAGGAATGAAGGCTAAAAAAACGTTGAAATTTGATAGTTGTTAATACCTACAGTTTTAGTTGTTAATACCTTCAGTTTTAGTTGTTAATATGACTGTTTAACTTGTTAATACGAGATGAAAGTGAAAACGTTGTAGGGTAGGTTGCTCTGTTTTTCAAGCATGGAAACAGAGGGGGGTTTGTTTGTTGGTGGGAATGATTGAATGTGAAAACGCTGATATGAGATAGTTGTTAATACCTTCAGTTTTAGTTGTTAATACCTTCAGTTTTAGTTGTTAATATGGCTGTTTAACTTGTTAATACTAACTTTATGTTGCAGATCATAGTTAAAGATGGCCAGTACTTCAGCGAAGAACTTGTTATGTTACTTCCATGTAGGGGTAACTTTGTAGAGGGGGCAGGACATGGTTGATGTAGTTGATGTAACTTTGATGATGTTGTTAGAATAAAAGTGTCATATACAAAGTATGAGGAAGTAGTTAAGGGATAAGGGTATTTAGATTTATTTCTTAAGGAAAAATTGAAGAAAACAAATTTAAGTAGGCTAGCTCGCCAGCTTATGGGCTGAACGGGGCGAGCCTGTGCAGCCTGCCCCTTGGCGGGCTGGCTAGCAGGTTCCAACCCGTTTTACTCTATGGCATATTCCTACCCCTATATGAATGGCCGCTATAACAGTGATTCTATTTCATAATATTCCCATATACCTATTTTTATTTTTTTAAAAAAACAAGAACCAGATGAGAGTAGGGAAATAATAATGTGAAGAGAGATGGGTGGTTGTAATTAATGATAAATCCAAAATGATCAACAATTAAATTATTGCGTTTTTGTTTCTTTTTGTACTATGTTTGGTTCATCTCTCATCTCTCCCATTCTCATCCCAATATCCCACTCGCCTTTACTCGTTTCTCTCCCTCCTCCTCCTCCTATAATTCCCTGTATGCTCTCTCTCTTTCTCTCTCCACCGTCCACTTCCTTCAGCCATCTTATACTCTCTCTCTATGAAAGCAAACTATTCGGCTCACTTACTTTATTCATCACCATGGCTGACCCTTACTCTCATCTTTTCCCTTCTCCTCCTTTCTTTCACCAATTCAACTCTAACCCTTCTTCTCACCACCACCATCCTTATGCTCTCCACAACTTCATCAACCACCCCACCGCCTCCTCCTCCGGCAGCTTTTTCCACCACCACCATGCCGTAGCTTCTTATTCTTCTATACCTTCATCACCACCGTCTCCTCCTCTCAGAGAAGCCCTTCCTCTTCTGAGCCTCAGCCCCTCCACCAGGCAAGAGCATCAGGATTCTCATCATAATCAGGACTTGGATGATGTCAAGGTCGACGGTGGCGGCACGATCATCCTCCACGGTGCTAAACCCAAAGAGGAAGAAGAAGAGGACGAGGAGGAAGAGGAGGAGGCCACCGTCACTGTTGCACTTCACATAGGGCTGCCCAGCCCTAGTGCTGCTGAGATGGCTTCTGTTCTCTCCTCTTGCAACCATAAAGAAGGAGGAGATGGCGGTGGCGGTGGAGGAGGAGGCGGCGGAGACGGAGATCATGAGGATTATTGTTCTGGCTCCAGCGGGTTCATGCTGCACAATAAGCTCAACAAAGGACAGTACTGGATCCCTACTCCTTCACAGATTCTCATTGGTCCAACCCAGTTCTCTTGCCCTGTTTGCTTCAAGACCTTCAACAGATACAACAACATGCAGGTCCCCTTCCTCTCTTTCTCTCCCCCTCCATTTATTTCCAGCCTCAATAATTATTATTATTATGAATTCTCGTCTATCATCCTTACTTTTGATTTTTGTTATTACTGTATTCTACACAGCTATGGCATACGGGGTACTTACTTGTCCGCGCCTCTTCCTTTGGCTTTCTTGTTTCCTTTCTTCTTAGCTTTAATTTTTTCTCTACCCTTTTCTTCTTCTTTTTTTCCTACTGGGTCATTATGACTAATGAGTTCGGGTTTTCTACAATTTAATTTTAATTATTTGATTTCATTATTGCGACTCATCAAATTGTTCGGAGCTATCTTTTGCATGGTAAACGGGGATATATTTTTTTAAAATAAAATCTTTTTTATTTTTTGTTTGGCTGATTCAAACTGGGACTTGGATCAGTAGCTTTCCTTTTCGTTGATTAAACTACACAGGCAATGTTCCTTATGCCTTTTGTACATTGAAGTCCGTGCCTCTCCAGTCTCCATTCTGCCAGCTCCATATCCAACACCTGCAATTCCTGCAGTGTTGTTTCTTCCAGATCCCTCACATATACTCTCCTATTAATTATTTTCATTTCAATCTTCTTGTTTCTCTTTCTCTCCCTTCCATATTATATATCTCGATTCTCAAATCTCAGTTATATATATATGTGCCTCCATGAAGTATCCACAAGTTATATACACCTCGCCTTCCTTTAATTTCTCTTTCCATTCCATATTTATATTGCAAATAAAAAATTACCACTTTCTGGATATCACAATACTTGCGCCGTGGACAAAGAAAAGACTAACCCCATTTGTTTCAAAACGGTTCGCCCAAAAAGGAAAAGGGAAAAAAAAAAATCCACATTTCAAATCTTGGCACCATTAATCATGATGATTTATCAACACACCTTTGATCATATATAAGAGATGTAATTTAAAAGGGCCAAACTGAAAATATACAGGTTGCTTGAGATTAAATTAATGATTAGCAAGTGGGCTAGCTAGCAGGATTTACTTCTGTAACCTAGCTTTACAACTCTTCAGTATACATATATATATTTGTTTGAACAATTAATTGATAAATTTGTTTGGTGTACGTATAGATGCACATGTGGGGGCATGGATCACAATACAGAAAAGGGCCAGAATCATTGCGAGGAACACAACCAACGGGAATGTTAAGGCTTCCATGTTATTGTTGTGCACCAGGTTGCAGAAACAATATAGACCATCCAAGAGCGAAGCCACTGAAAGATTTTAGAACACTTCAAACGCATTACAAGAGGAAGCACGGGATCAAGCCCTTCATGTGCAGAAAATGTGGCAAGGCTTTTGCTGTAAGAGGCGATTGGAGAACTCACGAGAAAAATTGTGGCAAGCTCTGGTATTGTATCTGTGGCTCTGATTTTAAGCACAAGAGGTCTCTTAAGGATCATATCAAAGCCTTTGGAGTTGGTCATGCTGCTTATGGGATCGATGGCTTTGAAGAAGAAGATGACCCTGCCTCTGAAGTCGAGCAAGATAACGAGTCCACTCAGTAAACAACTACGTACACATGGGGATCAATTAGCTAGTTTTATATTATATTTATATATATGTGCGGACTATATATCTTAATTTTAGCTTAATTGTGATGATGAACTGATATAAGTTAATTAGGATCATATGAGCACTAAGTTTAAATGGAAAGCCAACTTTCTTCTAGTTTAATTTATTTTGCCTTGTTCTTATGTTATGTTGGACTAATATATATAGTTAAGGTTAGATTATATGCAGACACTGGCGTCTGGTGAAGTCATATTTATATCTGACTCCGTTTACCTTACCGGGCAAGACTTTCCCTTCCGTGAGAAGAATACTTATTGGAACTGCAATCGGAAGCAGCTAAATAATGCCAAGTGATGGATCAGTGACTTATATAGCATCACAAATGCATCTCAAAAAATGTATCTTTCTTTTATAATCCATTTTGCATCCATATAACATTGCGGTGTTTCGGGGCAATACGGTGTGTGTTTACGCATACACTCGTACTTTGGTATATACGTTGACGGCTTTATACGTGTGTTCATTGAGGTATGCGCTTGTAAATATGCGGAAATGTTGATGGTGGAGCGATACGTACATATACATATACACATGAGCTGGAAAAGTGGTTAAGATGTGGAAGAAGAAGTGCTTTTTTATTTGTGAAATCCTGGGGCTGAGGTACTCAAAGTTAGAGGGATAATGATGCATGTGCATGGACAAATTCTTTGGTGGGGACAATTTCTCGGCTTTCTTAATTCGGCATTGATATATATATATATATATATATGTGTGTGTGTGTGTATGTATATATAATTGTTTTATTTCTTGATGATCATAAGATCTGTATTTAGGTTTGCACCATGGCAAAAGAGATGCAGATAAAGTGATGGATATAAGGCTGGATTGGATGAAGATGTGAGGCTTAATAATATCTCCAGCTGTGTGTTTGTAAATATACGTGGCACAAGCTAAGTGATGGATGAGACAAGTCGTACGAGAAATGGGGTGATATGAGTATATAAGTATGTATGTAGGTAAAGATGAGAGATATATAGCGTAGGCTTTTCAAGTAGAAAATAAACGTCAGCTTTATATGTGTGTGGGGAGGTGCATACGATGCCCCTTTTGCTTTGGATAGTGGAGAGATGGAAGGATGTATTTCATTTGTTGATAGATAGAACATATACCATTTCAGATTCACCGGTGCCTTTCAAAGTTCAAAGCTAATCATTAGCTTTTCAACACAACAGAGAGATGACCCAAACACACATATAATATAAAAGAGAAAAAAGAAAGGAGGGATATATGAAAAGACATGAAGGAAAGATGGATGGACGACATATATACATACATATGGTCCCCAGCAGAAGATGAATTGAAGGAGCAGGCTGTAATGGTATAATATGAATGAAGAGAGAGAGAGAGGGATGGGCAAAAGGGAAGAGGGGGATAACCAAAAACTGCAAAAAAAGACATGGTTGGGCTGATTGGCAACATATATACTGATGCCTCCTTCACTGCTTACACATTTGGATCCACTGTACCTCTGAAGCGACCTTTCACCCATTTTCGTTTTGACCACCCCCGCCCTCTATACCTACACCTACACCTATCATAGTACGTAATTCAATTAGTGTATGTATACACACACGTGATGCACCAAACAAGAGATTTAATACATGTTTAGATTAACAGTAGAAGTTGTTTTCTTAATTATGTAATTTAGAAATATATAAAGTAAATATATAAAAAGAATCATGTCTCATATACGTAAGTTAGAAACAAGCCTGCTGCTTCAGTTAATTAATTAACTGTACTGTGATTAACTAGAATCACATATATACCAGTGAGTGGTGTCAGGTGAAGAGCATGTGGCTGGGACTGAAGAAGAGATGATTGCAGAAACAGTGAATAGGATGACCAAAGCATTTATGGACAATCAATATCCTACTCCTCTTTTCTCCTACACCCCTCAACTCTACCACAAGTCTCTCTTCCCCCCCCCCCCCCCCGGCCCGATACACATTTTGACCACCTCCCTTTATTCCTCCCCACAAATTAATCAAGCTCTTTATATATATCTGTCTGTCTCAGAGAGGGTGTCGATCTCTAGTCTCTACTCTACGTAACATCATCTTTTTTGTATTATCGCATTTGTGCTTTCATATGTCAAGTCTCTTTCTTCATATATATCGCCCATACCTCCAATATATGCCCCTCATCACGTCCGTCAACATGACTCTCCTTTTTTATTTACGAATGTTAATTATTTTCGTACATAGAATTATTTAATTTTTTTCTGACTAATATTAGTCTCCAACGCGTGATTTTTTCATAATTAGTTACAACGATACTAAAAAGCTACTAGTATAATGTGTTAGTTTTTAATAATTGTAAGTACGTGTACCCGCATCATTACTCTCAAGTGACAAGTAGTGCTTTTTAATTAGGGCCATCTCTTTTGGAAGGAATCAAATATTTGTTGAGAGAGTACACTACAATTAAATACAATAATACTTACTCGATATATATATTCTGCAGCTTACGATCCCAAGATTCTCTTGTCACTTTGATTATCTCTCTCCATAACCAATAAGAATTGATATAAAGTAAAAGATGGCTGGTTTATTAACAATTTGAACAGTTTGCTAGTTTAATTAGCAGCTTCATGATATATCGTCGCGCCATGACCATGTTAATTGGGAGACCAAACAGACCAACACACGAGAATACGTATATTTTATATTCTCCTTTTGCATTCTTATTCCAGTACATCCAAGACAGCTTGGTCTTCCCCGCGTCGAATCACAAGCCTTTTTTTTTTAGCTTTCCTTGTGAATTTTATATTCCTGGTTAAAGACTTAGCTAAAGTCCATAATCTTTGAAATAAACAATATCCATAATATTTCCATCATATGGAATACGTACTTCACACGTTCTTCACAGGAACTTACATTCTTTAAATGCTTTTTGGTGGAAATTCAATGAAGAAAACGATAATATATGTGTGGATTCTTTTTCTTATGAATTTCTTCCTCTTCAAATGATCATTAATCAATTCATTATTAATCAAGTATATAAGGTTATGTTAATTAGATCCCACCCACCACAATTTCGTCACAGTATGGGACAAGGATGTGGGTTTAATAGTAACGTGCGAAGCCTATCAGAAACGCTGGATCAAAAGGTAATGGATGTCATGATCCATCAAAAATATAATTCGTGTGTTCAGGGAATTTGGTTTTTTCCCTAGGGTGAAATGATGACTATGCCTTCGCTTAGGAACAAAATATAAGTGATGCTTTAAATAAATGGACCTCTCTAACAGGGCTAGTTTCAGGTACTTTTGATCCTCCTCAAAGTAGATGAGACAACTTTGTTAGTGAGGCCCCAATCAATAAAAGAAAAAGAGAAAAAAGCGATGAATATAATCTTGACCCATAATCACGATAAAGTTTGGAAAGAAAATTCACATTCACATACACACACACACATATATATATATATATATATATAACTGGTTAAGCAATATTAGTATGTTTTTAAAAAAAATAAAAAGGTACTATTATAAACAGAAATCCTTCTTTTGAATTCCTTACCCAGAGAACTATATCCCTATTTTCCTTTTGTCATTTCATCGTTATCCATAACTACATATCATGCCTGACTGGTTTGATCATTTTCCTTTGGCCACGATGGTCGGAGATTCTCTCCAAGTTGGGAATATTTTATTTATTTTTATTATTTGTGGCTGTGTTGAAGAATATGAAGGAAAAAACTTCAAGAAGAAGCAAGAGACCGTACCATTCCTGGGCAAAAGACACTCACACATGCCCCTTATTTATATATATATATATATATATATATATATATATATATATTATATTTATTTATTTATGTATTTATTTATTTATTTATGTGGGGGGAGGGGGGGGAGAGGGCTTGATTTTGTGATGTTGCTTTAATTTCCTTTTATGCTGTGAGTGATTTAAAGGCTGTGTTTGTTTGACGTTCATGGCCATCAAATCAATTAGGTACATGATGAGCAATTTAATAATTTTCACCTGGATATATATCCAATCTATGCATGCAATCAATTAGGTCTTGGTGTTGTGTGCGGAAGATTCCATATATCCCACAAGATGTAACATGTAAATAAATAAATAAGGATTAAGATGTAAAAATACCTATAAACTTTTATCAAAAGTGCATACAACACCATATGCTTTTCAAAGATATAAATATACCCATGAATATTCAAAATGAAAATAAAAATGTCGGAACCATTAAATGTAGCCTAATACCGTTATTTTTTGTTGTGAGACTCGTATTATTTTATACTTGTATATATAACGGTGTTAAGTTCTATTTATAATAGTTCTAATATTTTTGCTCCTATATTAAAAGTTTTATAGGTTTTTTCGCAATTCAAATATTAAAACATATGATAAGGTACATACTTTTGATAAAAAATTATTAGTATTTTTGCATCTTAGATAAATAAATAAGCTAATAAATAATTAAGACCAGAGGGAAAAAGGCTATTGAGAAAGCCGCAGGCAAAGGGCAGTGATGAGCAAGCAAAAAATCACACGAACATCCTTTCAGAACAAAAGTACTTTGAAAAGCACATGAGCGATCATGCAATTTGACAGACAGATCTTAAGCAGTTTCACTTCGCTCTCTGCTGGCACTGTCACTGTGTAATCATTAACAATACATAGTTAATGTGGTCGGATCAATAAATTAATTAACTAACAAAAGAGGAATACGTGTATATATACTATAAAATATTTAGAAATAAGCGTGTTTAAACACAGTAGTTTTGCGAGTGATGCATAAGGAAGGTAGGTGGATAATAAAGTGGAGTGCAGTGTGAGAAAGAGGATAAAAAACTGCGACATGTTGCTGTAAAATCTTGTCCGTTTGGTTGACATGACAATACCAGAAATCTTGAGGTGATCAAGAATTGTGATGGGTTATGTCTTGTTTGTTTGTTTGTCTCACACTCAATGATTCATATATAAAATATTAATAAAGTATTAACAGTCGCCTCTTGCGTAATTAATATATATGCCAGCGGCCAGCCCACAAAATGGGGCAGAGACGCAGAGTTCTCGTTTTTTTATCTGCTGTGCATACTTGTACGTATAAAGAAATGCTTCGTCTCAAATTTTTTAAATAATGTTTTAAATTTTAAACTAACGATAAACTGTGTAAATTTTACATAAGTCATTATTAGTTTATATACTTTTTCTGTTTTCATTAAAGGATGATCTTTTGAGGCTAAGAGCAGGTTTTCTTTTTTCAATAAGTGTGCTTTCTCATATTCAAACTCTTGTTCACCTCTTTATATGTTATTTAGCACTTCAACCAACAACTTATTAATATTATTACAAGAGTGCGTTTTAAATTTACCATTTTCTGCATAATATATGTAATCATCCTTTTCTATCTACTTGTAACAAATTTACTTCTACTAATCATGTTAAACATGATATCATTTGAGCTTCAATTCCTTTAGCTTTTTCTAGTTAATATATAATCAAATAAATCATATTAATCACTTCATCCATGTGGCGGTGGAGAGTAGTATTCTTAACCGAAGGAAATTCTAATGATGAAGTGAAGCTTTGGATATCAAAATTAATTACTGCTGGTTAATGAATTGTGTGCATTGGAATGAATGTATGCTTCAGTGGGGACTGATCTTGAGTATGATGAACAGAGGGGCCCATACCTAAGTAAATATAGTGTGTGTGTGAGATATATAATCTTCCGCTCTACATATGTGTGTATATGGCATCACATTTTCTTTTTTCATATGGCAACCTGACTATTTGTTGGATACAATTAAGATAAGAGTAGCTCTTCGAAAAACGTTTTCCACTTTCAACATAATCATAAATGCAGCAAAGAAATTAAATTTCAAAGAGGGGAGTAAAGTTATCCTTTGGAAAAGAGGAGTTTCACCAGCTTCCGAGAAGGATCCTTTCCTTAGATGTTTGCCTGAATTTAAAAATCAGAAAGTGAAAGGTGAAAAGCAAGTAACAACAATGCGCACTGATGCAAAAATAAAAGTCTCTTTTCGTTTTCTTTTCTTTTTGTGTGTCTGTGTGCCCACACATACATCGTGGGTGCATATATATATTTTGTATATATATTACTCCCTCCTTAATGTTTATAATGATGAAAGCTGCTGGAATATGATGTAGCTAACTGCTATGATAAACACTAGAAGCTAATAATAGGTGCTTTTCTATCGCTTTATATATATCACCACATAATGCTCATAGTTCCCAGGTGTTCATCACCTGATGACTCCAACTGAACAACTTATTCAAATGGAATCATTATGAAATAATCCTCCACATTGATTTCTGCGACATTTACATGTGTTCCTTGAAGATTTTGAAGTAAGGTAATTAAAATTGCCAGGTCTAAATATATTCATATATTGTATGTAATGAATTTTGGTTATTTAAAGAAAGCTTAATTACCATAGATCGGTAGATATCAAAGTGAAAAGCTCTGCAGTTCCTTGTTAATTAAATCTTAGCTGTATTTGGAAGCCTTTCCTCTAATTAATTATCAGTAGTGACCCATCGAACATGCCTCTCTCTCTACCAATTTTTTCACCATTAATTATTAGTGCAGCATGTTAACATGAAGTTAGAGCAGGTATATGTATCATTCTCTCTTTTTTCTATACTCGTGTTCCTTCAATTAAATTCTTTTTTTATAACCTTTGGACCACCCATGTTCCACATTTTCTGGATCCTATTACCAAGTATCAGAACAATTGCCAACCTAGACCGAGGTTTTGGAATTAGGGTGCCTCTCCTGGTGTGATTCAAAATCAGTTCGCCCACTTTGTGTTGGAAAAATTCTAATGATGTCAAATGGTTGCCTTTGTGCCCACTCTAATCGGTTACGTAAAATATCTCCAGTTTGAATTTTGACATTCCATTATTCCATGTTTATTTATTTTGACTTAATTTTCTCTCCCCACTTTCAAGAACTTTATGCAATTCCGTTGATTAATGTCGATCTTGTCCTATTTATTTTAGTAGTGAGTTATTATTTTATTATTTAATTTGTAATGTATTTGCATATTTATATGCTCCCTCTTATTAGTGAATAAAATCGTCTCATTTCATTCTCCTATTTTGTCTCTATTATATTATTTTATATTTATCAGTAGTATTAGGGGTGTGCATGAAGCCCAAGAGCCCCGTGTGCCCGCTCGAGCCCGACGAAAAAATCGTCCTGCCCGGCCCAAAAAAAATTGGGCACAATCGGGCAGGGTATGCCGCCCTGCCCAGTAAGTATATATATTATTATATTTTACATAATTATTTTTTATATAATACTTTATATACTTATACTTATATTATATTATATATTTACTAATACTCTAATATATCTATTTAGTATTTGACCATTAGTTCATTATATTACTAATGATGCCTTGTATTTAATGGATTATGGATGTTATTTAATTCTTCACATATGTGTATTTGACTATTTGTTAAGACATATGATAGTCTTTTTAATTTCAAAACTCAAGTTGTAGACTTATTTTGGAATATTCTAAAGTGTATAATTATGGATTGCATTTGAAGTTTGCAATATTATTTATCAGATATGATTGAAGTTGTTTTCTTTTTCACATAGAGTGTGGCAGATATCACTATTTGGGTAGGGAAGCCCGCCTACCCTAGATCGAAAATGTTGGGGCTTCTATCAGACAAGGCCGGGCACCGGGCTGCATTTTACTGTCCAATGATCCTTCGAGCAAGGCATCGGGCAGAGGTCTTGCCCTGCCCATGCTCACCCCTAAGTAGTATCAGAGCCTGTTGGTTTCTAAGAGTGGTAATTTTCTAAAAAAATAGAGCGCAATATTATTTCCTCTTATCAATTCTAACTTACGTGTTGTAATCGTTTGCTAAAGCTATATGTCTTCTTTAGATTCTAACTTTGTGCAGTCATCTATTCCACGCTTTGATGGTCATTATGATCATTAGAGCACGCTAATGAAGAACTTCTTGAGATCCAAGGAGTACTAGCAAGTTGTAGAGAAAGATGTAGTAGCACTTGTGAATGCACAACCATCAGAAGCAGAAGCAGAAGTGTTGAAGCTGAAAGATCTGAAGGCAAAGAACTATTTGTTTCAGGCAATTGATTGTCCCATCTTGGAAACTAATTTTTGCCAAGATACTTCCAAGGACATATGAGATTCTATGAAGAGGGAAATATCAAGGCAGTATAAGAGTAAAGCGTGTATAGCTTCAAGCTCCAAGAAAAGATTTTGAGACTTTGCAGATGAAAGATGGCGAATCTGTTACAAGCTATTGTGGCAGAGCTTTAAAGATAAGTAACAAAATGCGTTGGTATGGTGAAAAAAATGCAAGATGTTACTATTGTTGAGAAAATAGTGCATTCTTTAACTCCAAAATTTGATTATATTATTTGTTCAATTGAGGAGTCAAAATGTATAGATACACTCTCGCTTAGTGAATTACAAAGCTCTTTGTTAGTTCATGAGCAAAAAATGAATATCGCAATTCAATAGTAGAGACGCAGGTTTTAAAAGCTTCCATTGTTACCCATTCCTCAAATTCTAAAGGAAGAGGTAGAGGTAGAGTAGAGGGCAAGGCAAAGGCCGTAGTAGAGGAAGAGGAGACCGTGGCCATAGAGATGTCAAGAAGGAAGAGGATGAATTTCATAGCAAACACGAAGAACGAAATTTGCAATTCGACAAATCTAAGGTAGAATGCTTTAGATGTCATAAATTCAGTCATTATCGTTCTTGGTGTTATGCTAGGCTACCTAACAAGAAATAAAAATGAGAGAAATTAAATTTTGCAAAAAATAGGGTGGAAGATACTTTATTGATGGCTTGCCAAGTTATCGAACCATCACAATCAGACATTTGGTATGTGGATACTGACTGCAGCAACCACATGTGTGGAAGAAAATCTTTATTTTCTTCCTTAAGTGAAGGTTTTAATTCCACTGTAAGTTTTGGTGATTGCTCTACTGTTAAAGTGTTGGGAAAAAGGCAACATCAAAATAAAAACTAAAAATGGTTTTATTGAAACAATTTGTGATGTTTATTATGTTCCCGATTTAAAAATCAATTTGTTGAGTGGTGGTCAATTACAACAAAAAGGTTATACAATTACTATTCAGAAAGAACTTATGAGATATATGATTTTTCACGGGGTGTTATTGTTGTTATTCCAATGACTTCAAATAGGTTATTCCCATTGGAAATTATAAGTATTCAATCTTGCTTGATGGCTACTAAGAAGGATTTCTCATGGCTTTGGCATTATTGCTATGGCCATTTGAATTTTGGTAGGTTAAAAAACACTTCATTGGAAAAATATGGTAACATGTCTTCCTTGAAGTTTTTCTCCTTCCCAAGTTTGTGAAGAGTGTGTTGTTAGGAAAAAATCACGTTCTCAATTTCCACAAGGAAAATCATGGAGCACAAAAGAAGTCTTGGAGCTCATTCACTCTGACACATGTGGGCCAATCACTCCAATTTCCAATAGTGGTAAAAAAATATTTTATCAAATTTGTTGATGATTTTACTAGAAAAACTTGGTTTTACTTTTTGTAGGAGAAAAATGAAGCTTTTAATTTATTTAAAGCTTTAAAGCTCAAGTTGAAAATGAAGCAGGAAAGATGATTAAACTCTCCATACAAATTGTAGGGGAGAATATTGCTCAAAAGAATGTAAATTTTTGCGAGTAATTTGGTATTCGAAGAGAACTTACGGCTATTATACACCATAACAAAATGGTGTATCAGAGAGGAAGAACAGAACCATCATCAACACTATGAGAAGCTTGCTAACAAAAGGAAAAGTTCCAAAGAATTTTTGGCAAGAAGCAGTGAATTGGAGCATTCATATCTTGAATAGAAGTCCTACTTTTGCTGTTCAAAACATGACTCCATAAGAGGGTTGGAGTGGACGAAAGCCAACTGTTGATCCTTGATCACTTCAAAAATTTTGGTTGCATAACATATGCTCATGTTCCAGATGGGAAAAGAAAGAAGCTTGATGATAAGAGTGAAAAATGTGTTTTGTGGGGTAAGTGAGCAATCTAAAGCTTAAAGATTATTTAATCCCCTAACCAATAAAATTGTGATTAGCAGAGATGTTATTTTTTATGAAGAAAACACTTGGAATTGGAATTGGAATGAGCAACAACCTTCTCCAATCTAGCGTAATTATGAAATTGAAGAATAAAAGGAGCAATTGCCACACCTTGAAATTATTGTCAATGCTACTCTTGAAAATTCTCCAAATGATATAGGAGCATCAACCACAGCAATAATGGAGGAACCTCGGGTTGGTCGATCTCAAAAGAGGCCATCTGGATGATCGATTATGTAAGTGAAGATGATCGACTTATCTGATGATGATTTTGTAGCTCACCTTGCTTTGTTTGAAAATTGTGATCGCCTCACGTTTGAAGAAGCAAATAAAGAAAGAAAATGTCAAATAGTCATGGATAAGAAAATCAAATCTATAGAGAGAAATAATACATGGGAATTGGTGGAGCTCCTGAAGGGGCAAAAATCCATTAGAGTCAAATAGGTTTACAGAACAAAGATGGTGGAGTTAACTAATACAAAGCACACCTTGTTGTAAAAGGGTACAAGCGAGAATTTGAGGTTGATTATAAAGAAATTTTTGCTAGTAGGCTTGACACTGTTCATTTAGTGTTAGCTAAAGCTGCCCAGATGTCAAATCTGCCTTTTTACAGGGTGAGCTTTAAGAAGTTTTTATTGATTAGCCACTTGGATATATGAAGCAAGGGAGTGAAGAAAAGAAATATAAATTGAAAAAGGCTTTATATAGACTTAAACAAGCACCACAAGCTTGATATAATCATATAGATGCCTATTTTTCTAAAGAAGGTTTCAAAAAAAAAATCCCTCATGAACATACTCCCTTTACAAAATTTGGAAAATATGGAAAAATTCTTATTGTGACTCTCTATGTTGATGTTTTAATTTATGTTGGAAATGATATAGACATGCTTGATGCCTTTAAGGAGAGCATGATGAAAGAATTTAATATGTTTGATTTGGGATTACTGCGATATTTTCTTGGTATTAAAGTTATGCAATCACTATCTGAAATTTTTATTTCTCAAAACATATTTTTTCTTGAGATTTTGGATAGGTACAAAATGAGATTGCAATCATGTTCGTATTCTAACTAAAAGTGGCTCCAAATTGGTCAAGGACGATGGAGAAAAGAAAGTGAATTCTACTTTCTTCAAGCAAATTGTTGGAAGTTTAATGTATCTCACTTCTACACGGCTTAACATCATGCATGGTGTTAGTCTTATAAGTCGGTACATGGAAAATCCAACTGAGACTCATCTCATAACTACAAAGAGAATTTTATTCGTTATTTAAAAGGTAGCATTGATTTTGGAATTTTTTATAAGGCAAATCCAAAAAGAAAATTTTATGCAACTATGCCGAAGATGTGGATGATAGAAAAAGCATATCAGGCTTTATTTTTATGATGAGTGATGGAGCTATTTCTTGGTCTTAAAAAAAAAAACCAATTATTACTTTTTCAATTACAAAAGCTGAATTTGTAGTTGTTGCAGCCTTGTTCTTGTCAAACTATATGGTTAAGAAGATCGCGTGAAGCACTTCAAAGTCATGAAAAAGGTGCAACAACAATTTATTATGACAATGTTTTAGCAATTAAAATTTCCAAAAATCCAACTTTGGACTAAGCAAACATTTCGATGTGAGTATCATTTTCTACTCAACCTTTGCAATGATGGTGTTATTGATTTGGTATTTTGTAAAAGTGAAGTTTAAGTGGATGATATTATGACTAAACCGCTAAAGCAAGCTTTGTTCATGAAGCTTAGACAAATGTTTAGAGTATATTCTATGGAAGATTTTATTTAGAGGGCTTGACTCAAATCATTACACTCGTAAATTTAATATTTGCAAAACATTAATTTAAGGGAGGAATTGTTGGAAAAATTCAGATGATGCCATATGGTTGCCTTGGTGCCCACTCTAATATGTTACCTAAAATATCTCTAGTTTGAATTTTGAAATTTCATTATCCTATATTTATTTATTTTGGTTTGATTTTCTCTACCCACTTTCAAGAACGTTGTGCAGTTTAATTGATTAATGTTAATCGTGTCATATTTATTTTAATAGTTGATTATTATTTTATTATTCAATTTGTAATGTATTTGCCTATTTATAGGCTCCCTCTAGTTCTTAGTGAATAATCTGATTTCATTCTTCTATTTTCTCTCTATTATATTATTTTATATTTATTACTTTGTAGTCTAGTTAGATCAAGTACCCTTGGATTCTTTCAATTATATTCTTTTGTATCCGATTTGTGTATACACTGTATGACTATCTACCTCATCAAATACGTGTGTGTGTGTGTGTGTTCTGAGGAAGATGTGCATATATACACTTGACGAAATTACAAAATGCTAGCAAAGATAAGAGTTATTACTAGATTTCAGCTGCGTATTTTTTTTAACCTATATCAGTAAGCAACAAAGAGAACAAATTGGTACCCATTATGAAAGATATTGTGCTATACAACTAAATACATCCACCGCATATCAATCATGCACACAAATTTCTTCAGTCATATATATTAGACTTTTTTTTTTCTTTAGAGACAGATAGAATAAAGGCCAGAGGGTCAGGATGGGCAGGAGGAGTAGTCCCCACCACACCCATCTGATATTGCTGATCAGAAGTGTGTGTGTGTCTACATATATATAGGAACACATGCCTACAGTGCAATAGTACCCTATATTCATAGGATCATAAATGAGCTTGCAAATGCTGGTAAAGCAACAAAAAAAGTGACTTCACTCTTTGTTCCTCTCCTATGGTTAATCCAAGCCCCACAAAAGTCCTTCCATGATTCTTTCTAGCTATTTGCTAAATTTTCTCTCTTTTTATAGTGGTTTGGCAAAAACGTCAAAATTCCCACCAGTCATTCCACCTAAGTCTTGTTATTTAATTAATCTTTTTCCGTTTTCTGCAGTTTGCTTCCCTCCTTTTCTCATATATCCTGTCACCCCCAATTCAGGTCAAATATTACCCCTCTATTTTCTTGCCTTCAAATTAAAGTCCTACATATAATCATATTATAAATCACACAGAAGAATCTGCAGAATGTCCCATTACTACAAGTCATTATGTATTATTCCCTCCAATTGTAAAAGGAAGGCAGAGAAAAAGAGAGATAATAATGTTGAGTTGCTTTAAGCATGGTGATCGATGGATATGTACGTAAATGTTGGGTTTCTCAGCTTAATTTGTTGGTATTTGGGAGAGTTTTAGAAAGCTAGGTGTTGGATATGATTTTAGGAGGTGAATCCTTGAAGTGACAGAAGAAAGTAACGAGAAGGGCATTGTACAAAAAGTAGGGTTTGTGCCGTATGGGATGTTTTATGTTGTTGAGGAAAGTCTCAACCTTGTAGGGAAAGCCATTGTACTATGTGTATAAGAAATTCTGGGGCACAACAAAGCTTATGGCTACCACCACTGAGTACCCCCACACACCCAAAAAAAAAAAAAAAGGAACCCTTTTGTTGAAAGTTTCTTTTGGTGAGCAAAAAGTGGTCGTCGTTTTCTTTGTTTACCAGTTTCAGCACCAAACCCATACCTATAGGCTATCCCCTCGTCTTCATCCCCAATAATCTCGTTCGTGTTATTCCTCTCTCAAGTCACTGTTGTGTCGGGTGGTTTTCAGATAAATTAGCCTTGTAGCTAGCTCCATGCTCACTTCTGAGTTCTGACTCTCTCTCTCTGAACTCATGAATTTTCATTCAAACGCCATCTCTTGGGGACTATCTATCTCCTCTTTAATTTCCAATAAAGCGGAACTATATGTATATGGGCTTACTGTGTGTTCTGCATATGGCAAAGACAATGAGGTCAGCACCAAAACATACGCACGTGTGGCCTCCTCTCCCCTCACACATACGATTAATTGAGAAATAGAGAAATAATTGCAAATGGAGCCACATAATTCTCCTTTCGTTGTGATTTTCGGATCCGTATCCAGTGCTTTTTTTTTTTACGTGTCTTTAACTTTCACTTGATATCTTTTTGGGGGAGGGGGAAAGGAAAAGGGTGATTGAGAAGAGGCAGCTTTAATACCGCGGGTGAATGACTTGCTCAAATTGATGATATTTTAGAGAAAAAAAGAGAGTGACAATGGAGTAACAGTAAGATCTATCAATCACCATCCATCTATCTCTCTTTCTGAGGGCAAGTTCTGAGTGGGGGAAGTGTGTCCGGAGAATTTATGTGCGCCCTTTAACGACAATATCATAAATGTAGGCCTTTTCATTTTCTTCATTTGCCTTGGCATTCACCTCTTGTGTTTTGTGTCACCCCAGTACTATTTCATTCTTGCTCTCTTCGGCTTGTGCTTTTACATGTGTTGTGCTCTGCACCAAAAGTTTGGACACGTTCACATGCCACTGAGTCATAAGGTCATTTGCAATGATTGAAAATTCCAATCTCACCATCATAGACATAACCTTCAAAGGAGATTAACATCTAAACAGAGAGCTCTTGTTTTGGTTTTTTAATAATGGAGAGTATGTCACCAACCATATATTTTTCTATTAGAGACAATCATATTTGAGTTACTACTTAGACGCTAAGTGTGGGAACCTTTCTTAATGAGAATTTAAACTTTGGTCCACCACATTGTGAGAACATTGTGAGAAACAAACTCCTTCTACTAAACTTGACCTTGGTAATTTTTGGTGACATCCAATTTGATGCTTTGTAGGGTGCTTCAGGTTGTGATATGTAGATGGGCTTGCTAGAGGTATGCATGTGGGCTGAAACATTGAAGTTTCTTTTCTATTGTTGGCCATGAGGCATCGGCCTCAGACCCAATTTAGTGGCCCATGCCTTTACGAATTCAGCAAAATAGCCCCAAATGCTATTCTAAATTTAAAATCTTGCCCAAATTTTAATTGGAAGAGATAACTCCATTTCAATTTTTTAAAAAAAAAAAAAAATTATGTTTGTATAAAAATAAATAAAATAACAGGGAGGCTATTTTTTTCACTGAGATTTTTTATTTTTCTTCTTATAACCCCCTTTTTTTTTTTATTTTTTGTATTTCTGATGTCTGAATTTTGGAAATCCAATCAAAATCTAACTATTCGAACTATTTTATAAAATCCTACTATTTCATACGGGTGAAAGCGTAGTGCGCCTAAAATGCCCGACGCCCGCCCGCCAAAAATCGATAAAAAATTGCCAAATTTACCGCCTAAAAAAAGTGGTCCAAAAAATTTGGGCGGGATTTTGAAATTTATAAGTAAGACTGTTGGGCGGAATCGGGCATCGATCGGGCAGGCCCCGCTTTTCCTAAAAATTAAATATATTTAAATAAATATTGTTCTACATATATTATTTTATTTAAAATATATTATATTATTATGTTTAAATATATTATATTATACTTTAAATTTTTCTAAAGTTTTGAAATTCTATGAACCGCGAACTAAAATCAACTAAAATCTTTAAGGAACGGGTAAGGCGTTACTACTTTCAAGAAATGCGAACCTTCGCCTCCGCCTCAAAAATTGTTAGAACTTTTATCGGGTAGGGTTGGGCATTGGGTTGCAAAATACAGCTCGTTTATTCTTCGTGCAGAATTCTCGCCCTATCCAGCCCTTACCATGCCCACTCCTACTATTTCATACAAATATTAGAACTTAAAACCCAAACGTGCATTAATAGCCAGAGAAACAAGGGAAAAGGACAAGAGGGAGAAGGCAAGTGTAAGAGGAGGAATAGGAATAGATGATGCTGATGATTACGGCACGTAGAGTAAGACGTGGAGAATGCGAGAGCCACAAGTCGAGAAGATTCACGTGGGGCCCTTCCCACTCCCAGATTCACCAACGCATAACGGTCACCGCTTCATCAATCACACAAATTTTCATTTTCATTCCCCTTTCCTCTCTTGTGCTGTCTCTGTGTCCACACTACTCCAGAAATGGAGCCTCTCGCTCCCAGTTTCGATCTCAAAGCAACACATCGTCCTCTGATTCCTGCTAAGCTCGGAAAAACCAGCTCATTACTGTTTCATTCGCGGAGGTTTTTGTCCCCTTACCGTCATATAAACCTGAAACACAAAAGTGAGGTTCCGTCATCGGTAGCAGCATATGGGAAGGTCCAATGCAGTGGCCAAGGGTTTATGGAATCTGTGGCGAAAACGGCTTTGGGATTTGGTGCTTCCGCCGCTCTATTGCTGTCTATCTTCTCCGATTCTCCCGCCTTTGCTGAATCTCTCACTGTGGCTTTTCCTGTGTCTCGAGCGCCTGAGGTCATCAATCTTTTCTCCCTTTCCATGCTTCTTGTTGTTTATCAAGTTAATAATTAATTCGTTTTGCGCCATTAGCTTGTTCATTTCTTTATCATATGATCGTTCACTTTTTAGTATTTAGCTTTTAGAGGGAAATCATCTTGAAGGTTGACTTCGCTAGTGTCAACAATATTTGGTCAATATTCTTACCTTCTCAACCAACCAGCAAGTAGGTGACGTATAGTTTAAGTCACACTCAAAATATTTCGAGGTCAATCTTTGTACTAAAACTGAAGTTCTCGGTAAAAGCTCTTCTGAAAATTTCCTACATTACACCCAGCCATGATTTGGAGCTGTAGTGAATTTTGAAGTATAATGGTAGTGCTAGAGTTTTGTTTCCTCAAGCCAATAACCATAACTTGAATTGTGCTGAGTGAGAAGGTTTTGCTTGCTAGGTGAATGCAGTTCAAAGAACTCTCGTGGAAGCATGGGGTTTAATTCGAGAAACATTCATTGATCCTACATATAATCATCAAGGTATTTTTGACACTTTTGCATATATGTGTGAATCATCAAATAAAATTTATAACATATATAAATTATATTTGTAGATTGGGACTTGAAATTGCAGCAAACAATGGTGGAAATGTTCCCCCTGCGCTCAGCTGATGCTGCATACACGAAAATCAGTGGAATGCTTTCTACCCTTGGAGATCCTTTTACTCGAATAATCAGTCCAAAGGTTTTACAGTTAAATTTTTCTTTCTGGAATCTCATTCTCTTTGTTTGATATGATCATAGATGCCATGGCAGTTCATGTTTCCTCTTACTGGTTGCTGCCATAAGTAATAGACTGTTTGGACAACTCCATTTGAAGGTGAACCTCTGTGGCTAATTTTGGCAGAGAATCATTTGCAGGAATACCAAGGATTTAGAATTGGAAGTGATGGGAACTTACAAGGAGTAGGCCTCTTCATAAATGCTGAACCAAAGACGGGACATTTGGTTAGTCACTTCTCTGAAAAACATTTTATAATTCACAGTAATCAACCATAATTATACTGTTTGTTCTGAGGACAGTTTGTATGCAATTGACCTCTGCCACTTTAAGGATGTTTGCTTTCATTTTTGTTGTTAAGTTCTGGCATAAGGAATTATGTATATGTCATGCAGTAGTGCTTATCTTTCCTCACGAACCAGGGTATTTTTGCTCTTGTTAATCTTATCAGTTGAAATCACAGGTTGTTTTGTCCTGCGTAGAAGGTAGTCCAGCTGCTCGTGCCGGTATACATCAAGGAGATGAATTGGTTGAGATAAATGGTGAAAATTATTATTGGAAATTAAGAATTTGTGTGTGGAGAGAAACAAGTTGCTTTCTTATATTTTTTTCATTTTACTAAAACATAATTTCTGTTTTTGCAGGGGAGAGGGTTGATGGCATTGATAGTGAGGCTGCAGCACAGAGGCTGAGAGGGAATGCAGGAACAACTGTTACAGTAAAGGTTAATTTTCCACTTTTTGCCGCATAAGCACTATTCTATCTATTGATGTAGGCCTTGCCCAGATGTTTGTGGGCACCTTTGAAAACTGTGCCTTATTTTCTAGGATAGTTTTCATTACTTGTGAGCTAAAATTAGTATTCTCTACGCATTCCCTTCCCTAGAGGTCCTCCATCCTCTGGGGACAGACAATCTTAATGGAGGATTGGTTCACATGTTACGAGATTTTGGAGCATTTGAGCCTGAAGATTGTAAGAAATTAATTTATACCTTTTCTTCTTCAGGTCAAAGACTCAGGACACAATTATGGCATTCGAGAGGTAAATACTGAGTATTTACATTTTATTTGGTCATAATTGAAGAATGAAACTAATTTCTCTTATCAGGTTAAAATTATGATACGCAGAAGAGTTTATGACAAGCTCTTTCCTTTGACTTCAAATCAACATGTGTATTTGTGCGGCTGATCCAATGAAACTAATATCTCTTATTAAACAAATGTTTTTATGATGTGCAGAAACTGTTATCTAATAATTTTTTCTTTGACTTGAACTTTACAATTTACATGTATATCTGGTTGGCTGATCTAATCGCTAAATGACTCTTGAAGGTTAAATTGCCACGTGAGTATATCAAGCTCTCTCCAATATCTAGCGCCATCATTCCTCATAGATCCCCATATGGAAAGCTTACGAAAATGGGCTATGTAAAATTAGCGGCCTTCTCTCAGGTTAGCAAATACCCAGTTACCAAATAAAGAAATAGCTTTTCATTTATTTAACAAGTAAATATAATCCCAACAACAATTCTCATTGAAATGTTTATTTATGTAGTTGCTTTGTTATTGTTTTGCTTTCCATACGAGCAATATGTATATTCTTCCTATTCCATGTCTGACAGACTGCTGCTGAAGACATGAAGAATGCTATTGAGGAATTGGAAAAGCAAGGAGTGCACTCATACATACTTGATCTACGGAATAATCCAGTAATCTTCTATTTCTAATGGAAAGATGCCTTGGAAGTTTACATGGCCGCTGGATTATATGACTTACCTAGTTTCCTTATTTTTGAAATTGCAGGGTGGCCTGGTAAAAGTAGGCCTTGATGTTGCCCAGATGTGGTTAGATGGAGATGAGACTCTGGTGAACACTGTTGATAGGAGTGGAAATATGTTACCAATTAATATGGTCAATGGGCATGCTATTACTCACGATCCACTTGTAGTCCTTGTGAGTACCACTAACCTAGGTTGCGTATTAACATGTCATGCCTTTTAATCCTACAACTTCAACCGCATGTTTGGTTTGAGGGGAGAGGATGGGAGGGGAGGAAGAATATTGACCAAATTATCATTAATGAGAAGAATATTCCTTTTATTGAGAGTGTGTTTTTGAAATATTGAAAAAAATTCATGGACAATTTGGTTAATATGAGGTAAAAAATTTCTCTCCTCTCCCTCCCCTCAAACCAAACATCATCCTTGTTGTCTGACTATAATACTTAAAAGTTTATACAAGTACCTGTTTTATTAACCCACTGAAGGCAATGAACGACCATTCTTTTCTTTTTTTCCCTCTCACAGGTAAATGAGGGAAGTGCTAGTGCCAGTGAGATTTTGGCCGGGGCATTGCACGATAATGGCCGAGCTATTCTTGTGGGGCACAAAACATTTGGTAAAGGAAAGATTCAGGTATTATCTCTGTCTACTGTTAAGTAAAGACATACTCGATATATTCAAAGGTTTATGACCTATGATTACCCAAAACTTTTTCATTAGAAAATAAATTGAACGGGGGGCTTCGTTATGTATTGTATCATAACACTGCATCCCCATATATGTTAGGTTATAAATAACTGTCTCCACTATCTACGATGTGATCTTGAATGATATTTTGCAAGTAGGCCATAGAAGCCAAAGATGGTTAATGATTTATCTCCTGTCAAATTATATTTAAAAAGCAAGATAGAGGAAAATTTTATTCCTTCCTTCCATTTTCTGCATATTTCAGTTAATAGTGGGTAGTTCATTCTTAATGCAGAGTGTAACAGAGCTTCATGATGGTTCAGCCCTTTTTGTTACAGTAGCAAAATACCTATCACCAGCCCTTCATGACATAGATCAGGTTGGGATACCACCAGACGTGCAATGTACCACAGAAATGTTAAATCCAGCCAAAGAGATCTCAAACAAAGATAAGAGTTCAGTCTCATCTTTGGAAGCAGATTCCTGTATTATGGTAGCAGAGCATGAGTTGGATGTCAAAGAGTCCAAAGGCACTGCTTCTTGACCATTTACACTTTTTCCATACACACATCATTCAATTTTACAGTTGAAAAGAAGGTTAGTTGTTGTGTGCTGTCATGTCGGCCAGGACATTAATTTTTACAGTGTACATTGTGATTACTAGTTAGCAACTGTATGTAGACAAAAGATCAGAAACTCACCGTATAGTACATGCAATAAAAGAAACGAAAATTTACCCAACAGCTGTATATCATTTCAGTTTATCAAGAAAATGTACTGGAGAAAAAAAATGAATAAAGAAGGAACATATGAAATTAATAGGCAAAACAGAAAAAGCAGGTGCATATATTCATATCACAAAACTAATATTTTACAATACCATATAGGAAGAATCACATCTGAGAAGTATGCATGAACCATGAAGTGAATAAACATAAAGAAGAAATCTTCAAAGACACAACAAGTAGCAAGTTTCAATCACGATGGAAACAATCCACTTTACTGCAACATGAAGGCCACAATAGATATCAACAGAGAAAAGCACAAGGCCATCCCAGAAACAGGCAAAGCAAACCCATCTCCAGCCTCCAATGGTGGTGTAGGTGCAATATTTGGATCCTGAGCCACAATTTTGGTGAAGCAAAACAACCCCACAACCATTATAGCCATCAAAATCTGAGCTGAAGAAGAGCTTCCTTTTTGTGCCATTTCCGCAGAATCTCACTGTTATGCTAAAGTCCAAAGAGACTGGAAAGATACAACTGGGTGGGGACTGAATTGTTTAGTACAGAGCCAGGTGTTGAATTTATAGGCATTCTTTGGGGGGCCAAGTTAAAAGGCCATCCTTTTCAATATGGTAAGAGGTACACGAAATGAACCATTTCTGAAGTGACCATGCCTTTTGGGTTACGGCTGTTAAGACCCACAAGACCAATCATAACCACTGCATTTTTGCAGGGTGCCATTGCGTTCTCATTGAGCCATTTAGGTTACAATTCACTGGAACAATCAAAATACATAGCACTTAAACTATATTTGACTTGCTTATTCTAGGATGATTTGTACCATTCAAAGGTTGGATTTTGAACACTTGGGACTAGCATAAGGTGTGACGTTGTAGTGAAGTAAAATGGATTACTGTGTAGGTTATCTTTTCTCAGTCACTGAAGATGGTGTCACCTTGCTTTCAGTCCAGCTAAGGCGTTGTTGACGTAACAACGATGAGGTTGAGAGTTTTATTTCGGGAAACTTCTTGTTCTGATAGGACTCTTTGATCCTTTTACTTGCTGGGCAAAAGAATCAAGAATACGTACATGTTACTGTTGTTGACTTCTGGGTGAAACATAGCCAAATTGTTATTAAGAACTTGACTGTTCCAGATTGAAACATAGCCAAATTGTAATCAATGTCAGAATCCACTAAATAAGGTAGCTCTAGTGCTAAGTAAATTTTACCTGCCTATTGCTGGCAATTTTTTCCTGCAAATTTCGTTGTCATGTAGAAGTACTTAACTGAGACATCATTTGTCTTTAGATTTTATTTTTTACGTTTTGGGGTTATCGAAGTTATTTGTATAACAGATTTAACGGGATAAGCAGATTCATTAAATTCGGAGTTTTATGTGTCACCTAACATAATCAATGAACTTGGCAGTGCGCAAATCCATTCAAGGGAATCAATTAACGGTGGGTGGGTGTTCATAGTCGTCTTGTATGTGACATAAAGAAGACGTGCATGAAGCATCCAAACTTCTTCCTTGTTAATTGGTTTCCAAATAAGATGAGAATAGAAAAGGTCAAAACACTTAGTTTTATTGTTTTTATTAAAATTAACCAGCTTAGATTTATCATTCATGTAACAACATGAAAAAAAAAAATGTATTTGGCTCATTTGAAAAATAAGTTTAGATTGACTTAGACTTGGAGTTTTCTTTGAGATATTTTTAAGAGTTCCAGTTTCGGTTTTGACAATATCCCACTAGAACTACATTTAAAATTAGAAAAATAAAATAAAAGAGAATGCAAAAAAAGGGTAAAAAATTGTGAAATAAAAAATAAATAAAAATCTCAATTCCTCAAGGTATATTTGGCAAAGGTCAAGCCAAACGTTGTGGGTTAAGCCTCCGTGCCACCAAAATATGTGTCGGAAATGGTCACCCAAAAACTAATATGAGCTGAAAACATGCAAAACCATACACGTTGATCCTTTTACAACCAAAAGAAGCTGTGTTTTTCACTGGTTAAAAAAAATAAAAGAAACTGTTTTTTCCCAAAAAATCCAACTTGTTACCTATAAATCCATACCCATACCCTCATTGATCTTCAGACTTGCCACACGAGACAAATAAAAGCAAAGATTATTCAAAGCGAAAAAAGCAGGTCTCCCTAACAAGTCATGGACATGAAGAAGGTTGCTTGTGCTGTTCTCGTGGCTGCCGCCTCCATGAGCGCCGTAATGGCGGTCACCGAGGTTCCTTCAGCTGCCCCGGCTCCTGGTCCGGCGTCCGGAGCCGCCGCTGGCTTGCCTGTTGTTGGCTCCTTGATTGGTGCCTCGATCTTGTCTTTCTTTGCCTTATTCCAGTAACTTAGCAGACAATAATAACTACGGAATAAGCAGCGAAAAATCATTATGTAAAAATGTTCATGTACTGTTATGAATTATGATTGAATAAAATTGCTCATTTCTCTCGTACATTATTGGGCAATTGGTTTTTATTTCGTATTTTTGTTTAGCTATTATCCATTTACTAATATAGCGCAATGGCTTAGGCAACATGTGAACTTTTTTCTCTAATAAAATAAACCTGATTAGATAAATGAGATGAATTGATCCTATCTTCCCAAAAATATCGGTCTTCATAAACTATAGATGTTTTTCTTTGACATGATAATGACATATGTTTCGGTATTTATATTTGCATAAAGATATATCTAATAAATACAAACAGAAATGAGAAGAATTTAGAACTTACCATTTCATTAATTTACATGTCTATTTGTTTATTAAGAAAATTAACAAGCACACCAAAATTTTCACAATGAAGCAATCTATTGGTTTGCCTATTCTAATTCTTTTTTGGGTTAAGTACCAATTTTGCCCGGAAGTACACCCCAGAAGTAATTTTGCCTTAGAAGTTTTTTTGGGTTCAATTTTGTACCGGAAGTTTAAACACGTAGCAATTTTGCCCTTCACTAACGGTGTTAGTCTATACTCGAGTGTGTATGGATTTTTTTTTTTTTTTTGCGCACAGAGTGTGCACGAATGCACACTCTGTGTGTGCACTTGGTAAAAAAAAAAACGTCCGTACACACTTGAGTGGGCTAACCCCGTTAGGCGTTACTGTTAGAGGAGGGCAATATTACTACGTTTTGATACTTCCGGGGTAAAATTGAACCAAAAAAACTCTCAAAGCAAAATTGCTCCTAAGGTGTTTGCCCAGGGTGGGCATGGGCGAGAGTAGGCGGCGGGCGAGACCCCCCGCCTCGAAGATTGAACAGCCGCATTTTGCGGTCCCGATGCTAACCCCGCCCGATAAAAGCCTAACAATTTTTGGTAGACGGCGCGCTTCCCCCAAGAAGTAACGCCTTACCCCGCCTCTCAAGATTTTAGTTGATTTTAATTCACAAAGATTCATAAATTTCAAAGCTTTGGAAATAAATTAAGTATAATATAATATATTTAGACATAATAAAATAATATATTTTAAATAAAATAATATATGTAGAATAATATTTATTTAAATATATTTAATTTTCCTAGACCCCCGCCCGATGCCTTGCTATCTTGGCACCTAAAACCGCCTAAATTTTTTCCTGCCACTTTTTGGCAAGTGGCTAAGCGGTGAATTTTGTTGGGGCACGGCGGACGTCTTGGACTACGCAATTCCCCTGCAGGTGTATCTTCCAAGAAAATTAATACTTAACTTTTTTTATATATAGGACGAAAAAGTAGGCCTATTCTAATTCTTATAACTAGCGTTTAGATCACCGACACCACGATATTGAGTGGAATACAAAGTTGAGAGGGAGAGAGATACAAGTCGTTGGCCTTACCCTCTCTCTACAATGGAGTAGGCATGTATTCATTTATTAAAGTTAATAAATAAAACAGATTCAATTGCTGTAGTTATACCTCAAAGCAAAAATACCAATTCAAAATTCTAGGTACTAGTGAAAAATTTATTCCATACACCATAAAGCATGCAATAGGAAAAGAACATGTGAAATGTTTTTGTTTTCCTCTCTCTCCAATCAAGAAACAGTCAAGAAGGAACAAGCTTATGGCACATTTGGAAAAACACATTTCTTACAATAATTTATAAATCAATGGCATTGGGAAGCACCTCTCAAAAACTAGGTCTCCGTGTTAAATTTTTTGTGTGCAGATATGAGGCTCTTTGTCAACCATATTGCAGTCTCTCTGGATGAGACAGCTTCATGGCCAAATGGTCCAAGCACACGAGCAAGTTCATCAAGTTTGTCCTGCTTAAGTAACTGAGCACATAACTCAAGCAGAGACTCCAGAGCACCAGCTCTTTGCTCGCCTGGTCTCTCTGGCACATTCTTGGTTTCATCACCACCTATCTCAGTAGGTTTGCTTAATGAAAGCCCACTTGGTATCTGATCAACTGCACTAACAGTTTCATTCTCTTTATACATGGAGCAAGTGGCGTCAAGTGTTCTTGCTTGGCCTCCTCCAGCTTTATCTGCAAGCTTATCATTACTCTCAGAAAACAAACAATCCAAGGAAAGGCCTTCTGGAAATGAAATGGTATCATGGCTTCTCTTCAAGCAGCTTCCAGGTTCGGTGTCCTGTTCGACCCTATCCCTAGCCGACTGCATAGGTGTTGGTGGTTTTAACGTTTCCTCAACGGACCCATCTTCATCACAGCTTCCTGCACGGGGCGTTATTGGTTTCTTGGAGTCCTCAGGTATGGTAATTTCCCTCTGTCCCTCGGCTTCGGTGGAACCATCATAGGAAAGCATACCTTTTACATTTGTGGCCACTGCATCCATGTCACTCCTTTCTGATTTTTGAAAAGGTTCAGCATTCATTCCTAGTTCTTCATGCTTAGAATCTTCTGGAATTGTCTCTGATGTAACTACGTTATCAACTGTTTCACTTGCAGGTTTAATTTTAAAGTCTACTTCCTTGAACACACTACCAACAGTAGATTCAGATGTCGTAGAGCCGGCTTTTGAACCACTAATACTAGAACATGATTCCACAATGTAGTTGGTGGGATCAGCCATCTTGGTTTCAAGGTTGTCTTCAACACTGGATGACACTGTTCGCCTGGGAACACTGCTTGGATGTACATTACCATTTGCCTCAAATAGATGAACGCTTTCCAATCGATTAGTTAATCCCTCTACTTCTTTGTCCCTATGGTCTTTGCCATCACCAGACATATTAGATCTTTTTGTTTTATTATTTGGGCTACTTACAGATTTTATTGGAAGAAGGATAGCCGATGCATTACGACAGCGGAGGACGTATGGTTGTAAATGAGGATGCCTTAACAATTCCAGTGCCTGTCAACAAATAGAAGCAAAATTGGAGTGAACACTTAGTCCAGACTATTCAAAGAAGTTCATAGGCTTAGTTGAACTAACTGTTGGTCTATGTTCAGGATTCTTCCTCAGCATGCTCTTGATAATTTGTTTCCTGTTACACATAAGTCCTGATTTAGTTATACCATTTAAAAGAAATATGAAAGATATTAAGAACGGGGATAATTTCATACGACAATAACATGAAATCTACGAGCAAGTTTTAGTTAATTTCAAATGTAATTGTATATATATACTTGAATTCCGATTGGGTGGAAAAAATTAAATCATTTATTCAAAAATCAAAGGACAAGGGAAGAAGGCATAATAATAAGGTGGCTTGTATTGGTTTCAAAGAAATTACTCACAGTGTTGACGAATAAACAATTGGCAGCGGAGAAATGGAGGATCTATTTATCTTATTGATAAGCCCGGCCTTGTCCTGTTCCATTCTTTCATTTGTTAATCTATTTATTCTACTTATAAATACATGTTAAGGAATTAAAACTTAATGCTGACAATAGTATCAAATTCTTGGTCGTAGTTCAAATTTGTCCTTACTGGAGCACGAAATGCAGGTTGATGGGCAGCAATTTCAAACATGCAACAACCTTGACAAGGAAACAGGTCATTCTTACGTAAGAAGTGATATCATAAAGCTCTGTCATATGAAATCAAGAATCAATATACTTACCAAGAGACCATATATCAGATTTATAACCATAAGGTATATTTTCAAGGAGCTCAGGACACATGTGATTTAGAGTTCCCACACCCTACACAAGATAGACGAATGAATCAAATATTAAACAGCATCAGCAGGTGGATTTAATTGAACAAGAAAAACATTATGACTAGAAGTTCGTATAAATCAACAGAATAAATCAGTCTAAGATGAATAACATCTTGGCTTGACGATCTGTTTCAAGAGGAAAATAACACAAACAAGTTTCCTGAAGAAGGCATCAGAAAATTGCTAAGGTAATAAAATATATACAATACCGAGGAAGCAAGGCCTTCGGTGTTCAGTAGTTTTGCAAGACCAAAGTTACCTGTGCAGTCCACGCAATACATATATTCCTTTAGACACCACAATACATGGAAGGCCAGATGTGATGAGTTTAAAAAATGACAACACATACATACCAAGTCGAATGTCATTGCCTTTGGAAAGGAATATGTTGGACCACTGAAATTAAATAACGCAGCATTAATGAAAATTTCATATAAAAGATTTCTTTTGCCAGGACAAGGGAGTATCAGCACCTTAAGATCTCCATGGAGTACACGATTAGAATGCAGATAGTCCACAGCAAGCAATAATTGAGTCATCCATTTGCAGATTTTCTGAAAGAGAATATGGTACAGAACAGGTAAGGAACGCTCATCTAATAAAGGCATATTAAGATGTTATACGTTAAACCTCACAAGTTACCTCCTCAGAGAAAAAAGATCCCCGGGCTCTCTTTATTATCTCAGCCCTGCTTCACAAAGATTTCAGTATTTCATGAAGCTTTATATATGGAGTTTGAAACACTGTTGATAATTCTCCCAAGCATTTACGTATACATACATGCTCATGCAAATGCATGTATATCAAGAGATAATATGCAATCTTCTATTAAACATGCCGCCCACAAAATACCAGATCCATTATCCAAGTGTATTTCCTGTTCTTTGATGCTTTTTGTAAATGATGGAGTAGAGTTTTGAACATATGACTTTATGATACAAACCCTAATTCCTCATTACCAAGCCACACCTAGTGCCCCCTAGGGTTTCTGGTAAGAATGTTATTAAGATTGTAAATATAACATCAAATTTTTGTGAGTATTTTCAATGTATCAGTTCATAAAACTACTAATAAGAAAGATTATAACAATTCAGCATCCATCCACAATGAATTCTTCCTAGATTCCACAATATGGTTATAAATGCAAGACAGTTTGATGTGAAAGTCACAAAAATGGCTTAGGGCCATTGTCTAACAACTTAAAATTTAGGGTCAAGAAATTCTTAAACATGATATAAGATCCACCTCAGTCTATCAATTCAAAATTTTCAGAATAAAGTTGGCTGTAGTTTCAATACAAGATAGAAGTTCGAATATGTCTTCATTTCAAGTCCAGTAGGTTTTCATGTGCTAGGCTTTGATGGGATTGTGTAAACCAATTATTGACCCAGTTCAACAACTTAAGGTGGGTCAATAATTCGCACTCAGATTGACAATACAATATTTTTTTCCTTTCTTTTTTCTATTTTCATTTTACCCATAGATGTTATCTGTTTGAATGTTGAATAATAAGGATTAAAATGGTACTGAAGGAACAGGAAATTTTAGCCCTGTATAGAAGAAAAAGTTATTCAAGGGCATAGATATGGAATTGAGATTAATATGCCCATATACATGAGTCATGCAGGAAAAAAGTAAGGGTTATTAACGTATAACTTACAGGTCACCTCCTTCACAATAGCCAGTTATAATACATAAGCAGTCCTCCTACAAAACATGAAAATCTCACAAACACAATAATAAGATTCACAAACATAACAACAAATAGGTAACCTTTCAAATCTTAAACTTATCATGTATTTTATGCATATATGTAAAACTAAGCACACAAAAACTATCATGGACTTACCTTTTCCATCCAAGCATCTTTGTACTCCACAATATATGGGTTATTTAGCTTTGAAATCAGGTTCATCTGAATGCAACAAACAGAGATCTCTTTTTTATGTCAATGGATATAAAAAACTTGTTCAGAACCAGCTTCAGGTTGTATTTAACACAATATGCCCTATTGCATGCCATTCATATGTTTACATTATTTTCACAATCCCATAGGAGAGAAATTTCAGAAAGCCAGTATTCTCTTATCTAATTATTTGATCTGTACTAAAATATGCAGCAATGACTTGCTTCTGGATAGCACCAACAAGATTTGCTTCTACTGTTATTAATCTTTAATTTTCAGTCTCCATCTTTGAGCTAAATAGGACATTGGTTTTTCGAAATACTACACGTCCAGATATTTGCTCGTAGTAAGAACAGAGGGTAGGCAGCAATGGTAAATTTATAAATCATCAAAGAAGAGTAAAGATATTGAGGATTCAAAAGAAATTACAAATTAGTAAAGCAGATCCATTCCACGTATGATTCAAAACATGGAAGGAAATGGATTGATCGATGCCATTAATCAATGCGGGTTCGATTGTCCATTCAATTAAGACAGAAATCAAAACAGAATGATTGGAGTCATTTTTAAAAAATAAAAGAAAACATGTGTATATAAATACGGCCAACACTAGATATATGAATCAGTTGGATGCTTGTCCCAAAAAAACAGTTGGGTAGGTTTATTATGCCAACCTCTTGGTGCGCTGTACGTTTAGACTTATCGATTTGCTTAGCCAAGCGAATCTTCTTCAGCACATATCTACCGGACATAAAATCAAGAAAATGAACAGGAATCTCCCGGGGGGGGGAAACGAGTCGGGGGAAAAAGCTATCGAAATGAGTGGGTTTCATTTCCAACAATTTAACACAGAAATCTCAAAAGCCATGAAGTTTTGCTTCATTGTTGTCAATTTTTTATCTTAAAATTCATCTTTAGCCATTTATACACATTGTTCGGCAGGTATAGAATTTCTGCGAAGAGTGTCTTACTTCTTTTTCTCAGACTTATGGAGAACAAGGAAGGAGTTGCCCAGTGTTCCTCGGCCAATTTGTTCTATTACTTCATACTCTTCCATCTTTGACTTGGCATCACCGTTATCGGTCTCCATGGCAAGCTCCGAAAGCTACAGCAGACAGACAGACAGTGAAGCTGCAGATTCTAGTGGCTACCGATCCAGTAGAGACAGCAAAACGTGGGCTCCACTACAAATCTTACACTCCAACGGCTCTTAATTGAAGGTAAGCGATGGCTTGGAGAGCGTTTTAGTTATCCAAATTCAAAGCAAATATTTCTGCAATTGAATTTAATTCAGACAACTATGAAGAGCTTCAAATGGAAAGAGGCATAAAACTGAATAAAGCAACTACGTTCCACAATTTATGACACTAACTACCTTCTGCGAGGAGAGATGACTGACTAAAGCAGAAGAATATACCTCCACCGAGGAAAATTAAAGATGGATGATGACTTACCCAAATGAAAGAAGAGGGAGAGGAAGTGTCTTCAGTTCAGGTGTGGGGTTGATGGACGAGAAAGTCAAGGGAAGTGAAGCAATATGGAGCATACATATCATCACTATTTATTGTACTTAATAATTAATTATTACCTCTGGTTAGTGCATGAATATAAATTTTATATCATAATTAGTTGAAGAATTGAATTAAAATTCTTACTATTAAATCTAATAAAGTTAATACAATTTTGCGGTTGCGTTTACAAATCATGGGGATATTGATGGCCCGAGTTGTGAAGTCACAATCCTCTAATTTTGGAGTTGAGCCAACAGGCGTTGCTTCCCCTCATTTATTGAGTTATGTGGGTTTTTGCTCTTCTGGCCACCCACTCGAATTGGTCCCACCAAAATCATTATCTTGGTATTTATTTGTAGCCTAACAACTCAGCCATTGTTAGAGACAAAACTGTGTTCCATTCAAAGTCATTGAAACGTCGATACCATGGTGTTCGATTGTCAGATGCAGGCAAGACATTACGAGGCAGTTTAGGTGACTATATGGTTTGGAATTATGTGCTCAAAGGTTATTATTTAGAAGTAAGCAATAGATAATACTTGTACTTTTATTCCTATGGGTTCCACAAGCGAAATTTCCGGCTAATTGGGTAACTATATGATGTCTAATCAGAACCTGATTAGGATGCCTCTTCACAAAGAACGAGGTGGGCAATTAAACATAGTGGGGTTGATTTGATAAGATGAGAATAATTAAAGTGGGATTTAAGTTTTTTGTTGACAAGGGACAAAAACCTAGCCTATGGTAATCCAAACGGGAACTTGAAGGCACAAAAACCTAGCCTATGGTAATCCAAACGGGAACTTGAAGGCTCCAAAAATAATTGGGACTTGGGAGCCCCACTTGCAATGTGTATGGATTACAGAAACAAAGATAGATAAATTTCGATTTAAGAGATAGGCCTCCTCTGCTTTTAAGAAACCTTTTTCCCTTTTGAAGTCATTACACGCTTTTCCTACCACGTACGCATGCCTTCTTTATTGCCCTCCATTTATGTACTGCTCGCGTTCAACATGACCTTTGTGCTTGACTTGCAACATGTTTTTTACCCTGGTGGAACAAGTATTTCTCTGACAGATCTTTTGTAACAAAGCATTTCCGGAACAAGTAAAATATCACTTCTCGTAGCATAAAAGACCACAAGTAATAAATAATCACATACCATCATTTCCTTCGTCTTATGCACCAGGCTTTTCCCGAAATTTGATTTTGGACATAAGAGGCCTGGTTAGGTCAAATGATTTTGTAAACTTGAATATGCAAGTGTGTTTTTCTGTAAACTAGAATAAATAATAATCCGGATCACCAACTTTGTGCACACACTATTACTCCCCATAACAGATAATTTATCAAACATAAACAGAAGTCACCGTTCTGTTATATCCATGCTAGATAGAAGACGGATTCAGTTCAGCTTTCAAAGTAACTCTGGTCACTAAGTTACACATCATAACTCGCATTAATCAATTCAGGAGGAAAGGACTCGGCATCAACATTTAATTACACAGAAACGGGAGTTGAAGTACTGTTTGCTTAGAACTCTACCCTTGATTCTGTTACAATTTTCCATTACTTGCGTTTTGATTTTTTTGACAGCCTTCGGCTTTCAATTTTTCTCTGTGTGGCTTCAAACTCTTCTTCACTGGGCTCTGCTGCATCACCCCTTCCATATTTAGAAATTAATGATGAGAACATTGAATCAAACTGGCCTTTCCTCTCATTTCGACGTTGTGATATGATCGCATATAGATCTGTTCCGGCCTGTTTATTTGACCTATAAAAGGTTTAAAAATCAATTATTCCTGAACTATAGTATGAATAACATAAGCAATACCCATGCCCGTTAGCTTACTTTGCTCTCTTTAAAGGACTGGTTGGGGGCTTCATTTCATCAACTTTCTTTGCCCATGTCTGGTAGGCTTTAGTCGACTTCAGTTCACCTGCAGATAACAGACCAAGGAAAAAAGGAAACTGAGGGAAAAGCTATATTCAAACTTAAGAAGCAATGAACTCCGCAGAACTGCCTTTTGCCATGTAACTCTTTGCCAAAATGTACAATAATCTAGACTGCACATATATTATGTCCTTAATTTTTTTTATACAATAGACCATGTCCTTATTATCATTACTCAAAAATAACTGTTTCAACTTATCACCTTTTTTCTGCGGGAATAAAAATATTTCCATTCTATTTTGTCCCCATTTCATCATAGTGTACCAAGAGAAGCATATGGCCTCTAGCTTTGCTATTAAGAGTTTGATAAGAGAACTCATTTAATATATCCATCAGAATAAAACATTGCTAGGACTATTCTTACCAGCAGCTATAACCTCATCAAGAATATCTTTGAAACGATGCGAGTCAAGTTTAGGATCTGAACAAAGCATTGAACAGAAGAGCCTGCAAAGGGAAGTTATTTAAAATATCAAACTAACAGCCCTATTTTTAAGGCTAAAACCAAACCAAAAAAACCTATAAATAAAGGGAGTTTATCATAATGTTCTTTTACCTGTTCATATTACCCTTGTACTTTTTGTACAGATCAATTAAATCATTTCTCTCAGAGTCTGATCCCCTATAGTTTGCTTCAAATTCCGCAATATCAGCTTCAGTCACCTGTAATTCTTCAGTCAAAAAACTACCACACCACAAGTCATTATAATAAACTCAGCAAACACATAAAATAAATACCTTCTTGTACACAGCTCTAAAATACTCATGAAGATTCTGAACAACTTCCCCTGCAAGGTCCTGATTATCAAACAAGACAAATAAGCTTTGCAAATGTGCCAGACATAATTTAATTATTTTTGTCCCAAGAGAATGCCATTACAAGGCTATTATGTCATGGTTCAATGATTTATTAATTTATTGGAAACTACAAATGCCCAGATACTCACAGCATCATCAACACAACCAGTCTGATCATAAAGAGCCCGTTTCTCTTCATCACCGAGAATTGAGATCACTTTTTGCAATTGCTGAAACTTCTCCTTAGCTTCCTGTAAACAGATAAGCAATTACAGCCACAAATATTTGCAAGTCACTTAATTGATAGTGGCATAGATGGGCAAACTTAAACAAATCACCTCATCACCAGGGTTTTTATCAGGATGGAGACGCAATGCTAACTTGTAATATGCTTTCTTTATTTCCTGTTGAGATGCAGTTCTCTCCACTCCAAGAACCTAGGAACATTGAGCAATCAAGAAGTGGGTCATTTTCCAACACATAAGTAAACTAAACAAAATAAGGAAAAGAAAATATTCAACGCATCACCAATAGTAGAAAACATAGAACCACCCATCAGCTTCAGCATGCCAAGGAAACAGGATACCAAACCATGAGGAAGAGTTGTTAGCTGATTCAGTTAAAGTGATAACCAGAGCGGAAATTTTATAATTGGTGCCTAAGACCTCAGGCTAGCATAATTCTAAAAATAAGCCCAGATAACATTTGCAGTAGACAAATTTCTTTTAACACATGCCTTTGGTACAATGAATGAACTAGTTGAATTGAAGATCAAGGACTTGATGAAAATTAGTGCATAACAAAGTCTTCTTATCAAAGATCTTCTAATGTTACCAAATTTCATCTTTAGACTGCATTCAAATGTGAGCCTACAGCACTAAAGAGTTAGCAAGCCTATTTACACCAATAGGATTTTGATCTAAAACCCTCAAACCCATATTTTCTTATCAGACTCCAAGAGATGTTGTCAAGTAATTCCAGATCCCAAAAAAACACCGGTTCTCAATAATTTGACCAAGAAAATATAATGCAGATTGCATAAACAAAGCTTATTGCCACTAGACCTGAATGGTATTGAAATTTATTACATCAGTAGGTTGTAAATGTTTCTAAGTCTTAATTTTGAATTTCGAGGTCAGCTTCTTCTAGCAACAACATATATAATTGCCTTTCAGCCAGGCAAATAATTTAAAACCCCCTGTTCGCATATCCATTGTAGCTTCTTCTTTTGCTTATGATCCTTGATAGATATGCTTATACTTGAAATTTCATGAAGCTAAGAAAGAAAGAAAAAACAAACCTTATTCAATTATTTTACTTAAAAAAACTTCTAAAAGCCTCACCAGTCACTACATTGTTATCATATGAGTTAAAATGGAGTCCATGGCACGAGTATTATGTTATTTGCAACCAATACCACCAGACTTTCTAATTGCAAAATGTTGCAATATTCTTACCACCTCCAATGAAGTAAATGTTTCCTATAGAATGGTTGGTAGCAAATTTTGTGTATGAAAGAACGAGAACAAAGTCATAAAATTGAATATATAGTATATTTCTCCTCGGATTGCAAACAAAACCGCAACTCCGAAGTTGGTCAGCTTTCAAATACTGCAGCACGGCCCATATCACCGTCTGGTAATTTATACCATCAAGCACAACCAACCCAATTATATTACCGCAGACGTAAAACCTAATCTCCGGTGTCGCAAAGAAGAGTGACAGAAGGTTTAATCATATCAATAAAGTTAACAGGTCGATCAATAATACCTCGTAGAGGCTCTTTTCCGGAGAGGAACTTGGGTTTTGATCTTGTTTCTCCGCTTCTTGTTCGGACCCAAGACTTTCGTCATCAGAAACCCTAGCCTCCTTCTTCTTCTTCGCCATTGGGATGCCTGAGGGTAGCTTTTTGAAGATGACTCTGATTGTAATCCAAAACTCCTATTTAAACCAGTCTTGAATTTCACACAAAATAGTTCCAAGCACGCAAGTTTGGCGGTCATCAAAAATTGTTCCCGCCATTCGCTTTCGGCAGTGCCCAACTGCCCCGTTGACAAATAATTACTCCTCTAGCCTTTATTATAAGGCACCAATTGACAATTTTTACAAATCAATAAAAACAGTTAAAGTTAATAAAGTTATCCTATAATTTAAGTATTACCTCCGGTTAATTATAAAACTTAGTTGACTTTTTTTGGAGAAGATTAAGGAAGCTAAATAAGTTAGTTAATTATTTCAAGGTCAAGGTTGTATTTTCTTAGATTATATATTAATTTATTAGTCAAACTATTTAGTATGAAGAAAAAAATAAAAAAACTCTAAGCTAATTTAATTAGCTTCCTTAATCTCTCCAAAAAAATCAACTAGGTCTTATAATTAAGACCGGAGGGAGTAACTTCCAATATCACCTCTACTAATTGCACTAAACTCTAATATTATATAATTATTACTCTCACCCACTACCCTTATTAATAAGGGGCATATATGGTAACAAATAAAAAATATTCCTTGAAACAAACAAGTGTCTTATAAGGATCAGAGGGAGTACTTTAGTTTTTTTTTACTCTTAATTTATGTGAGTATTTTTGGGTTTGAAATGTGATCTCAAATAAATAAATATTTACCTTTCTTGTCGCCATTTTCTTAACCTAAATATCAATCAAATCGTCAATTAATATTAGCGTGAAATATTTTGGGGAAAAAGGAATAAAGAGTATCATTTTTTGACTTAACAAAACTCTAAAATGTTCACTAAATCAGTAAAATGGCATATAGGTCATTTGGGATGAATATGAGATTTTAAAGTTTAGGTAATTTTACTAAAATGCCCCTTAATTTTTTTTTTATTTTAAAAAAGGCAAAAACTTAAGTTGTTAATTGTTATTCTAAAATTATCATTGTTTGTACTCAGCTTCTCAACTATGTCTGATATTTCTATTAGGTATAATTGACAACCTGAGTATATGCTATTAACCACTCGGGTATGAAGATTGACAATTTATGCTTCCACGCGTCATCAATCTCTATATCTAAGTTCTTCTTGTTATCTTTCAAGTTGTCAACGTACAACGCCTAATAGCAATAGCTTTTAGTTGTCAGCGAAGCTTGCCAGGATTACATTGACAAGGTAAGCATAGGTAGTGACAATTTAAAAATATAGACGGACAACTCAAGCCCCTCTCTAACTTGATTTGTCGCTTTTTTTTTAATTCGTTCCTTATAAAATAACTATTTAACAAAATGTCGCACTTTTAAAACTTATTTATTTAACGATTTCTTGCGTGTTTTCTCCTTTTTTAGTCGACTAAACATCTCATTTAGTCGACTAAAACGCGCCAATTTTTTTTAATATCCCCACGATTTAGTCGACTAAACCCTAGTTTAGTCGACTAAATTGACACAGGGGCAATTTTACATATGAGTTTTTTAAAAACCTCAATCGCGGCATTGTGAACCCCTAATCGACTAAGCACCCTCCCTAAACCTCTCCCCCTCTATTTTTTTCACCAAATCCTGCGAATCCGTTGGTGGAATGAAGTTTAAATGTTCTTTATTATGACATCTATATACTTAAATGTTGCTATTATAATATATATATATATAAGTAGATACATATTTACATATATACACAAAATGAAACGCACACATATAGGAAGCTTGTTGAAATAGTTACACTGTACACATAAAAAGATGAATGAAAAAAACTTCATGGTTGAATATATATATATATATATATATATATATGATAGGATATTGTCACAACCAATTTTATGTCACTACCACTTTTTCACTGTTAAATCAGAATCCCATCTACTTTTATCATTTCTCTCTCCTATTGAGATTCTGATCTAACGGTGAAAAAGTGGTAGTGACTTGGTAGTGACATAAAATTGATAGTGACAATATCCTATCCACATATATATATATATATATATATATCTCACTTGCACGTGAAATAGGGATCTGTTTATATTTAAGAGGTTATTTTATTGATCTAATATCATGAAATCAAAAAGATAAAATCTGACCCAACTTCCTCCTATATAATAGGATCTAATCTAAATTCATTCTTATATTATTTCATTTTTAGTATTATTTACAAATATAGATATATGATACAAAATATATCTTAATGTTGTTAATATTTATTTAAACTCCTAATTTAAAGTATTGAAATAAGCTCTCGAATTTAAATACTTGTAGAATAATAATAACAATAATGATAATAATAATTATTATTGTTATTAGGAAAAAAATAGAATAATAAAATAGAATAAATAAATAATAATAAAATAGATAATTATTATTATAAAAAAAAAGAGGAAATAAATTAAAAAGAGAGTTAGTAATTAATAAAAAAATAAAAAGGGGTATTATTAATTACTAACAAATAGAAAAGGGTATTATTAATAAACAATAAAAACGATGCGAGAAGAGAATTAATAGTCTCCTAATTTTTCAAATCCGTCATAATTTACTGAAACTTCATTTCCAAGTTTATTATTAAAAATTGTATTCTTTTAATTTTACGAAATTATAAATTATAATTTTATGTAGAATTTTAGAAGAGTTATTAATGGTTAATAAATTGGTTGTGGTAGAATGAAGTTTCTTTTGCAGTGTCATTTTTGCGTCGATTTGGGGAAAAAATAGAGGGGAGAGGTTTGGGGAGAAGTCTTGATCGATTAAGGTTAAATCGCGATTGAAGTTTTAAAAAAGCATTCTTCGCGATTTAGTCATTAAGACCTGTAGTTTAGTCATAAATCACGATAAATTTTAAAAAAAATTGCCCTTGGCGATTTAGTCGACTAAACTACAAGGTTTAGTTGTAGTTTAGTCCCGACTAAATCGCTAGGATATTCAAAAAAATTTGTCCTCGCGTTTTAGTCGACTAAACTACGTGGTTTAATCACTAAATCAGGATGTTCAAAAAAAATTGGCTCGTTTTAGTCGATAAATGAGGTGTTTAGTCGAAAAAAGGGAAATAGCAGTAAATCGTTAAATAGTTAAGAAACGGACATTTTGTTAAATAGTTATTTTATAAGGGGCAAATTAGAAAAAAAGCTTTTGTCATCTCCCTTTGGCGTCCACCTTTGCCGCCCACCATCTCCCCCTCCGGCATCCCCTTCTGCCTTTCATTCGCCTCCCACACTTCACCAACAACCTAATCAACTATTATGCTAACTTCTCGGTTGGTTCCTTCGTCATTTGACCATGCCCACCCTCCGCCTCCTCCGTCGCTCCTCTTCCCCTTCCTTCGCCCAGCCCACATTTGCCCCTCATTTCTCATCCCCACTTGATTCATTATCAAAATTTCGATTTGATAAATCCATGGCCATCATTTTGGTCATCCTTATCGTCATCTTCTTCACCTTGCGCCTCCTCTTTGTATACTCTTGTCAATGTGCAGAAAGACTATTTTGAGGAACTAAAGATGATTTTCTCAATTGTGAACAGCGAGTGCCACCCCTATGGCCTTAACCATGAAATCATCCAAACCTTCCCCACCTTTGTCTACTCCACCTTTAGGGGCCTTAAAATTGGGAGAAGCACCCTAGAACACATAGTCTGCTTGAACAAGTTTCAAGACCATGAGACTCTGCATTTCATTCCCCCTTGCTTGGGCTTCTGATAAATGAAATAGAAGGGGATGCTGGAGGGGGCAGTGGGTGTCGGGGGTGGACGCCAGTGGGGAGGATAGGTCAAGTAGGAGATGGGTGGCCGTCAAGTTGATGGAGAAGAAAGATGAACTATAATATAAATGAGACCTAAACTTCGAAATCGCAAATTCCTATCACCTCACATTTTCATCCTTTCCCTATTTCATAAGACTTTTTGGCGTTTCCTAGTTAAAAGTGGTATTTATTTATTATATATATATATATATTTTAGGTATATTTATTATTCATAGTTTTTTTTTTTTGGTCAATATTATTCATAGTTATACTTTGGTGTATGAGACAAGATAAGGTGCTTAGTTACACTAAAGTTTACAATATTTTTTAACTAAAACATTTTTAAAAAATGACAAAACTTACATCTTTCTTATATTCTGTAAGTCAGCTGCCATTCGATCCATTAGACATATCAACATTCAACACTGTTTCTGTTTAATGGATCTAGATGGCACTTGTCTATATGATATATGGAATTGGAGGTAAGTTTTGACCTTTAAAAAGATAGAGAGTAGATGAGATCATTTGTATTGTAATTTTTATTAATAAATGCATTTATACAAAAATAATTCATACTCTTTAAAATTTTAATGTATAAATTATTTATAAATTTAGAATGGCACCCACACTTATGCCCAATAAAATTTTATTTTATGTACACGAGACGAATGGCTGATTTTTAATTGTTAAAAATATGAATAAAATTGATTAGATTAATAAACATGTTAAAAATATGAATTAATTTTTTATAGTGCCCCTATTAAATAATTGGTTAATGTCTTTTAATATTTGGTCTGTCAATACATGCTTTTTTTAATGAGGGTGTAAAAGAACATCAAGCCTTACTCCCATTTAATGGTCCGCTGGTCAGCTGCATGCTTGCATATGGATGGTAAGATCTCACAGTACTTTATCAACCACGGAATATTTATATAGATAGTTAATCAAAAGGCTTTTATCAATAATTATATTAGGTTTTTTTTTTTTTTTTTTTTTTTTTTTTTTTTTTTTTTACAGTGTGTTTGATTTGAGAGGATGGGATGAGAGAGAAGGCATAATTTTATCAAAATGCCATTAATATTTTTTTTTGGTTAAAAGTATAGCTATGACATATTAAAAAAATTCATGGGTAATTTAATTAAAACGAGGTAAAAAAAAAAATTCTCCCCTCCCCTCTTTCTCCTCAAACAACTATATTTATGTTCAAGCAACTCTATCACTCTGGTCCTATTTATAAATCGTTTTTGACCAAATCGGAAGTAGGTAAGCTCAATGATTATGGGTAAAATTTTAAACTTTACATTCATTTATGAATGTGTCGCTTTCAACTCTTTTTCTCTTTATATTTTCATTTGTATGATAATATAGCCAAAATTGTTACAATCTCATTTTTTTGTCAAAAAAGATTTATAAATAGGACCAAATTTTATAATTAAAAGAGACTTATAAATAAAACTAAAGTGGTATATTATTTGATCTTTCCTTCTCACCAGCCTCTCACCCACTTTTAATAAATGTTTTGGATAAATAAATATGATAAATACAATCATAGAAAATTCTCTTTAAAAAATGAGGAAGTATTATTGTTGTTATTATGCTAAAACTTACAAGCTATGCTCTAACTATGTCCCTGGCTAGTAATAGAAAAGTGGGGGAAAGGTATTTTTCTCCCATCGTGCTTATTTAAACAACAGAAAATTAAGATCAGAGAAAACCTGTTTGCAATTTAAACATTAACTATATTAATTAATGTAATAAATTTATATACATGACAGGAGAAGGTTTGACGATTTTACCCCTTTGTTGGTCTGTTTTGCTGTTTGACTATTGAGAATATTATATATTTCTAGCCATCCCTCTGGTCCCAACATACGCTAAAGCAAGGCTTTACCAGTTTACGTAAAGGTCATGGATAATTTTGTTGTTGTTGGAACAATTGCCCTTCAGTCCTGTGAAAATTATAATCGCTTATCTTCTATTTTTCAAAACTCAAATTTTAATTTGTCGATCCAGTTGTTTTCTTAGAGATTTTAAATTATTTAAATTAATTGTTTTTCATTAAGATAAAAATTTATGAGTATTATCTTGCCATAACTTAATTATCCAACTCTCTTAAGTAATTAACTATGATAATATTTAGATAAATCATTCTTTTTTTTTTTTACTAAAATTAATAATTCTATAAAAAAATATATATCATCAGCTTCAATGAAGAATTAAGTGGCGCGAGGAAATGTAGAGTATTTTATAACCCTATTTTTAAATACTCATAATATATATCATAGACAAATCCATGATAACTCTCTGTTTTGGGACAATGGATGAATTTTTTCTTTTAATCTTTGAAATTTTAAAATTAAGGGAAAAAACTTATTTTGAGAACAAATCATTGTCATAAAAATTACTCTATACATATTGAGATTTATTATCACTTATGTGTTAGTTTACAAAATAATTATTTTAACAAATAAGAATTTTAGAATAACTCGTTATCAATTTCAAAATAAAAATTATTTGCGCATGATTTAAAATTTCTAATGAGTTAATACTAATTTAATTTTTACTACCTATTTTAAAAAAAAAATCCATATACTTTATAATAAAAAATACTTTCAATAAAGAATTGATCACACTTTTTTTTTTTTGTCTTTGTAATTTTTAGTGTGGCCTTGTTAATTGAAAATTTGGGGAAAATTCTCCCCTTACAAAATTCATTGATGAGAAGAATCTAAAATATTGATACTTTGTATGTACAAGACTTGTAAAGTACTCCTTTTGGTCCTAAATATAATACGGAGTTGGCTTTTTTTGAGAGATTAAGGAACCTAGTTAAATTACTTTAAAATATTTTATTTTTATTTTTTCTCTAAACTAATTAGTCTAACTAATAAATTGATATAATTTAAGGATATACAACAAATAATATAATTAAATAACTTATTTAATTCTCTTAATCTTTTTGAAAAAAGTCAACCATGTTTTATATTCATATTTTATCTATGTTAAAATTTATGGGGTCATCATCATAAATAAATTTTTAATGGGGTAATTTCCCAAATTTTCCCTTTTAGTAATTATTATGGAGTGCCTTTTTTTTTTTTTTTTTATAACAGTAATTATTACTATACGTATTAACCACATGAGTTCTGGTCACCCTAGGAAAGTAATTACGAGTATTAGAATATTATTAACCATATGTGTCCTGGTCACCCTAGGAAAATCATTTTGAGAAAGGAAAACTTGTAAATAAATGGCTAAATGTGTCCAAACCATCTACTCCAGCACAGATGCAGAGTCAGAGACAGTGGCTTTCTCATAATCGGGTGTTTAGATTAGCTTTTGGTTATAGTTTAAGGAAAAATGAAACATTTAAAAAATAGATTAATACTGAAAAGGCAGAAAAAAATAGTTTTTGAAAAACCATAATTTTTAACCCTCAAATTATAGTTTTGAAAGTTTGTACGGTATTTGAGTAACTTAACCAAAATCAAAGTTTGTTTTTAGGGTTAAAAGCGATTTTGAGAAGTGTTTGGGTATTTCAGTTTTAGAAGTTTAGTTTAGGCAAAAAAAAGAAATCAATGGTTTTGTAAGCAAGCAATTCCAAAGAAATACAGGGGCAGTTTACGAAAGGACCAACCGACTCTGTGATTCTAGCATTGGTTGGCAGATACTGGTTCCAATACATCATTTCACAGAGCGATACGACCGAAAACAACCTCCTCTCTCCCTCTCTCTTCTCCGACTCTCTATCTTCGTTTAATATTGTACTTCTTTTGGTTTTCTCAATTATTACATACTGTTCTCCAATCCAAGGTTAGGACTATTTCCATCCCCCCTTTTCCCTTTAGAGATTATTTTCGTTGTTGCGTGCGTTTTGTCAATTTTTCCTTCTCTCACCTGCTTCTTGCCGTCGGAGAAATCGGTATCCCCGTCAGGATCGGTAAAACTAAGCCCTCGTGTGAGAGGTTTCTTTATCTTTTGTAATATCTCTTCCACCACTTCTGCATCTCGGGTTATTTATGATTCTTTTCATTTCTTTGGGGTTATATGGGTTACCAGGTGTGGGAATATCCTATTGGTTTCTGATATCTCCCCGGTTTCTATATACCCGAAAGAAAAGTCCCTGTGACCTCCCCTACCCGCGGTTGTGGTTTTTCGTGGTCAGTTTGATTTTTGACTTGTTGATTCCTGTTTATTGTTTTATACGGATTATTAGGGAAGTAACACGAAGTCGTTGATGGAGAGTTTGAGTTGGTTTTCTCTCATTCCTTTGTTCGATGCTACTTTATTGCCCTCTGGGTCTATTAAATATTAGAACAATCATCCGCAAGAATGCATATTTTACTTATGGATTTTGAGCTGTCTTTGCATGTTTTAATTCTCTTTAGATTTTCTCTTAGCTGATATATTGGATGGGAACTGAGGTCTGCGGACTTTAACGTCCTTGTGTGCCCAATTTTCATATGAACGCTTGTCGAATTCTTCACTATTAACTGTTTGTATTGTAGTGTCCAAAAAAACAAAGACCTAGCCTTCTGCTAGCGATATGTAGGAATATGAAAAGTATTGGCCTTTTTGTAAGCCTTTTGTTTGGCCCTTGTTTCTGCTTCGCTCATTTTTTGCGTTGATATGTATGGCATGATGTCACTTTGAATTTGTTTCATGTTGGAGTACTTGTTCTTTTGGCATCTAATTGCCTCTGTGCCACTTGCCATTGTTTGATTCTTCATTTTTTTCTTGTAGGGGCTGGTTTCATTTCTTCACATGGGAACAGAAATTTGGTTTTGTATGTATTTGTTAGAGATGACGGAATTCTTTATTTGCAGGTTGTCATTAATCAATGGAGCCTCTAGATGAGACAGGATGCCAGACTCCAGAGAAACCAATGCTCTGCATCAATAATTGTGGCTTCTTTGGTAGGGCTACTACCATGAATATGTGTTCAAAGTGTTACAAGGACATGCTGTTGAAGCAGGAACAGGCAAAAATTACTGCATCATCAGTTGAAAGCATCGTGAATGGCAGCTCTAGCTGCAATGGAGAAGAGGTTGTGAAAAGAATTGCTACAGTTGTACAAGTTGGAACAATGGAAGTCAAGCCAGTTGCTGCTCAGCCCTCTGAGGATTCATCCTCTAGTGAGGCTTCGGAGGTGAAGGCCAAGACAGGTCCCAGCAGATGCGCCACTTGCCGGAAGCGAGTTGGATTAACTGGTTTCAGCTGTAAATGCGGGAACGTCTTTTGTGCAATGCACCGCTACTCTGACAAACATGACTGCCCTTTTGATTATCGGACAGTTGGTCAGGATGCTATAGCCAAAGCCAATCCTGTAATTAAGGCAGAGAAGCTTGACAAAATCTAGGCATATGCTGGACTGATGTGTGAAGCTCAAGACATCACCTGTGTATGAACAAATCCTCATATATGTTGTTTGATTTGCATTATAGGTGTCCTTCCGTGATTAAAATGGTCCATGTCATATAGCAAGGACATTATTAGGGAATTGCTGCATTCTGCTCCATTGTGAGTGATTGTTCTGGTTTAATAGACATCCTTGGCTCATTTTATGATTTCATTTCCTGGTAGATCTGTGCGTCCATTTTAATTCATGATTGGTACTCCAGTTTGAAAATGTTTGAATAGTTTTGATTCATCTTTTTGTGCACAAATGTCACGTCTGCCTTGATTTAAGTCATTGCTGGTGGATGGAATATGGATATTCTCACTCTTAGTTGTTGTTGATAGTTCCTGCATTAGCTTTGGTTCATCCTGATATGGACATTTGGACTATTCTATTTTAGCTTGTGACTATTCATTATATACCTTTATGTGAATTTAATTTTCAAGTGTTATTGCGTGCTGGTGATGATTTTCTTTCTGTAATTACAACACATGAATTACATGATTTTCTTTCTGCAATAACAACACATAAATTACTTTCCACGTGTGAGATATAATGAGGTTCAGATGGAGAATATGATATAGTTTTCCTTGATTGTATGTTGTTGGCTTTCTAACTTGCCAACGTTTTCTTGTTAAGAAGTCAGGACTTTACTGCTTATGGTATGATTTTGGGAGTAGAGAATTATTTATAATTCAGTGACCTTTTGTTGCTGAGGGAGGGGTTCAAATGCTCAACCTACTATGCATTGCTCATAAATTAGAATTTGGCAGGTTCAAAATATAATTGTGTTTTATTAGTTTATCATCGGTGTTGACCTGTTTGTGAAGAATTGAAACTAGCAAAGATTTTGCAGCGTCTGATAGGGAGGTGATTTGTCTTTGGATCTCTCTTGGTGTTTGGAAAGCTATAGTGTTGTTTCCTTATCTGCTACACGTTTAGGTCTTTGGGTTGGTAATTCTCATAACGTTTAATGGTTTGGTTTAAGTGTTGTAAACGTCCGTAGGAGATTTTTTTTTTAATAATTTGCTTGATTGTTCTCATTGTTTTACTGCACTAAGATAAAGGTTATTTGTGGGAAGAAGTCCCGAACTGCTTGGGGCACTAGGTGGCGTGGGATCTGTCATTAATGCATTTATTAATGTGATATAGAAAATAATTACAACAGTGAGTTTATTGTTTCTGTGCTGTGTTTGTGTGTTTTGCTGTTTACTTGGCATTTGATTGTTTCTATCCACGAAGGTGTTCATGTTATTCTTTTTGTGCATCTGTTAGTTTCAACTCTAATCTTGGAAATTTGATGTGATAATAAGTTAATACCCATTATTTTCTTTCACCATTCTCCCTAATGCTCAAAAACCAATTGAAGTATCTTGAGATGAATATGCTGAATGGAATTTGTGGTTCTCCAAATCCGGTCAAAGTTGTGTAGTGTCGGGAAGATCAACATGTATGTGTATCAGTATGTGTTGTAATCTTGATGTTCACTCAACCAAGGTGCTGTTTTTTTGTTTTCCAATTTGATTATTTCTTTTCCCCTTCCGTTGCTTGCGGCAGTTCCAGAGAGATGAAGTTGGGGATAGGTTTTTGTACTTGAGCCTTTCTTTTACGCAACAATATACGTATTTAATATTGTCAATTAATTTATAGGAATATACCATTATTACCGGATGTAGATTTTTTTGAAGTTGAAATGGTATGTAACCAATTTTGAAGTTTCAACGAATTCTTTGCCGAGACAACACGAACAAGAGAGATGAAACGTGAGATAAGTTTTAGTTTCTGAAGGCGGCAATGCAAACACGCAAATCTAGCAGATGCCTTGCAGAACTCTGTAAGAATTATACCGTGTGACGAAATTTGTAAATAAAGTGTCCATTTTAACTACCAGGAGTTGGGTCTATTGGAATGAATTCTCATTGGCAAATGTGTCTACAATACACACTATATATTTCTATCTAATTTAAGAAAAACAAATGTGTGTTTGCGTGAAAAGTAATAGAAATTTATAGAATTCATTTAGTTTGAGAAATATTTAACAATTTTAAAGCCCTCCACAATAGGCGCTGGTCTTATATGAAGGAGACAAAAGGCATTCACAATTTCGAATTAGATTAAAGGTTTCGGGGATCTTTCCCCCTTCGTTTTTTCACTAAGAAGAAACCAGAGGCGTTAGAACTTGGAATTGAAAATAAAACTCCCTCTGTTTTTTAGACCTTATGTGTGTGTGTGTGTGTGTTTTTTTAAATTAAAAAAAACATGAGTTTATTTAGTTCAGGGCTAGATGGTCCGTGCTGGAAAAGACCCGTTTCTTTCTCTCTTATTTTTTAGGGAAAATTCCATTTAAATACCAGATGAATTTGTAAAACCCCCAGAGGTCCTCCGAATTTGTAAAAAGACCGAGAGGTATCAATGACCTTTGAGGGATATACAAATCGCGTGAAATTACCTTTTTTTTACCCTTACTTTTAAATATAAAAAAAATTAAAAAAAAAAACCCCACCACCACCACCGCCGGCACCACCACCACCGGCACCACCGGCGGCGGTGGTGGTGGGGGTGGTGGCCGGACGGTGGTGGTGGTGGTGGTGGTGGTGGGGGTGGGGTTTTTATTTTATTTTTTAAATTTATTTAAAAGTAAGGGTAAAAAAGTAATTTCACGCGAATTTGCATATCCCTCATAGGTCCTTGGTACCTCTCAATCTTTTTACAAATTCGGAGGACCTCAAGGGGTTTTACAAATTCATTTGGTATTTAAATGGAATTTTCCCTATTTTTTTTTGCTAAAAAAGAAGAAAAAATGGGAGCCTTTTTTTGTAACCCAGCCCTTGGGCCAACTGGCCTCTTTGGCTATATTCCCATTTCTAAATAGGACCATATATACTCCTCGTCCTTGGTTCAACTGGCTAAAGGGTTGGACTTTCTCACCAAAAGGGAGGGGGTCCAATCCTGGAGTTAGTCAAGGCGCTGGGGGAGGCATCCTAGAGGTCTACGAAGCAGCGGTAACTGTGCTGTGGATTGAGCTCCAAACGCCCTGCCCTTGAACTGTGGATGAGCTCAACCCATTTCCTATATGTGTGTGTGTGTGTGTTTTTTTTTTTTTTTTAAAAAAAAACATGAGTTTATTTAGTTCAGGGCTAGATGGTCCATGCTGGAAAAGACCCGTTTCTTTCTCTCTCTTTTTTGGTAAAAAAGAAGAAGAAATGGGAGCCTTTTTTTGTAACCCAGCCCCTAGGCCAACTGGCCTCTTTGGCTATATTCCCATTTCTAAATAGGACCATATACCATATACTAGCGAAGGGATCAAAGAGAGTTGACATAGATGGTAAGAGATTTGTTCAAGTCCCAAAGGGATATGTGTTCGATCCCCGCTGCCGTCGCTGTGACTCCTTTGGTAGGCGATCTCGTAAGTCCCCATTAAGTACTCAAAGAGCCCGGGGCCGTGCCCTGGCCTTGGTGGGGGGCTGATGCTGAACCCCTCCAAAACTTTTTAGTATAAAAAAAAATACTAGCGAAGGGGTCGGACTTCCTCACCAAAAGGGAGGAGGTTCGTTCTTGGAGTTGGTCAAACCGCTGGGGGAGGCATCCTAGGAGTTTACGAAGCAAAGGTAATTGTGCTGTGGATTGGGCTTCAAGCGCCTTGCCCTTGGACTGTGGGTGAACCCAACCCCTTTTCTAAAATTTATGTATAAAAAAATAGAACCATGTATATATATATATATATATATATATTTATATTGGTAAGATATTTTAAAGTTTTTTATTGGCGTATTAAGGGTATCCTTTCCAATAGTCAGAATAATATATATATATATATATATATATATATATATATATATATATATATATATATATATTATACAAGAGGAAAAACATAATAAAAGACTAAATGGAAAGGTTCCCAGGGGAAATGAATCCCAACATCTCCTGATTGACCAGAGTCTGAACAAACGGCGGGCACTCATTGAAAAACGCAGTGTATGAAACAACTTCCTTTTTTTTTGGATTGGGGACCAAATGGTCCCGGACAGGGTCGAACCTTGATACAAATGTTGGATAGACCAGCGTCATACCACTGCGCTACCTAAGCGCTTCCTTTGCTAAAACGTCCGCCACTTTGTTTGTTGGGAAAATTACACAAAGGTCTCAAGGAACAGAGATATTTACATTTAGGTCCCTTCAAATGACAAAATTACACAGAAGTCCCTTGGGATTTCTGTGTAATTATTTCAGAGCGTAAAATTACTTTGCCGCCCATAGTGCATAAAAAAGGAAACAATCAAAGCAAACATTTCAGAAGCGATTAACAACAAGAAAAGTATACATTAACAACAGAAAATGCATGTATTAACAACAACTTTTGAAAACCCTGAATTTGTGTTCTCTCACTTCCGAAGCGATTAACAACGAAAAAAGCCTAAATTAACAACGAAAAATGTATGTATTAACAACAACTTTTGAAAACCCCGAATTTGTCTTCTCTCACTTCCGAAAGCGATTAACAACGAAAAGCATAAATTAACAACATAAAATGCATGTATTAACAACAACTTTTGAAAACCCCGAATTTGTCTTCTCTCACTTCCAGAAGCGATTAACAACAGGAAAAACATAAATTAACAACATAAAATGCATGTATTAACAACAACTTTTGAAAACCCTGAATTTGTCTTCTCTCAGAAGAAAACCCTGACTTTGTCTTCTCTCAGAAAATGCATGTAATAACAACATAAAATGCATATATTAACAACAACTTTTGAAAACTTGGATTTTTTCACCTATCACTTCCAGAGGCTATTTACAACAACAAATGCATGTAATAACAACGAAAAATGCATATATTTACAACAACTTTTCAAAACTTGGATTTTTTCGCCTATCACTTCCGGAGGCTATTTACAACAACAAATGCATGTAATAACAACGAAAAATGCATATATTTACAACAATTTTTACATACTTTTGCAGATTCTCCAACCTCTATTTACAACAACAAATGCTCTATTTTCTCATCCGCAACTCATGGATGAGAGAGAGGCCATGGATGCGAGAGTCAATGGGACGATCTTCCACCGGAACTCTAGCCCCGGGATCGGAAAATCTCTCCACCACCATGTTGACCTTCTCAGATTTCGCAGCGTCTGCAAGCGATCCTCAAGAGAGCGAGTAAGGTGAGAGAGGAGAGAGAGGAGAAGGAAGAAGGAGACTGAGGGGTGGATGGGAAGGTTGGAAACCGATGGTTGAAGGAGGGAGGTTCTACGCGTTCCGGATCGGGTCCAAGTCTTTGGTTCTCACCACCGGTGAGAGTGATGGTGGGACGACGGTGGAGGTGAAGGGAAGCTCGTCGGTGGTAGTGGTGGAGGAGGAAACCACCGGCGAGTAGGAGCGAAACGTAAGAAGGAAAGATCGAAGGTCCGAGATGAGAGAGAGAGGAGAAGGAAGAAGTAGAAGGGCAATAAGGTCTTTTACTCATATGAAATAATTACGCGAAGTCCCTAGGGACTTCTGTGTAATTTTGTCGTTTGAAGGGACCTAATTGTAAATATCTCTATTCCTTAGAACCTGTGTGTAATTTTCCCTTGTTTGTTTCTCTTGGAGAGAAGCGAATTGTCAATTGTCAATTCCTCGTTTTAAGTTCTAGAATATGCCAGACTATTAAATTCCCCTTTGTTGCTGCTGATGCATCTTCCATCAACATATGCAGCAGATCTTTTGCATCAGAATTCAGTTCTACCTTCCTGTAACCAAGCTCCCCTGCCATATTTAATCCCTCCAGGATGGCCCACTCTTTTAACAAAGTGTTTTGGCCAATAATTGTTTGACCTTCTTAATAATTTGTGCATATTAACATTAATAACTTAGCTGGCTTTAATAAAATATATGATATTTGAATATTTTCATTAAGAAAATTCACAACAAATTAAATTTCTTATTATGTGCATTATAAAATTAATAGAGAATAATAATAAAATATTTATTTTTTAACCTTTAAGTTTAATTTTGATTTTCCTATTTTTAGATTAAATTCGAAGATAGTTGAGTTTGAAAGAAGCTAAGGTACAAGGTACTCTTTGACTCAATTTTTTTTAAAAAGAAATGGCTCTCCTAATATACTCCCTTTTTCTCCCTTATTATAAAAGCTTACCAATAACTTTAAATAAATTAAGAAATTTACCTAAAAATAAATAAGTTAAGAAACTTAATTAAGATTAGTTAATGCTTTTGAAATTTTACAACACTGCGACAGCTTCCTCTTCTGATCCTCCACCTCCTAATCAAAGGAATGATGACAAAGGAAACAAACATGCAGGTTAATTAACATCTAATTGTTTTTATTTCTTGTATATTCTGTCAGCTGTACGTTACTTATTATATATTAAAATTCTAGTTTTTCCTATATTACAGCAACGAGAGCAAAGCAAATTATAACCAGGACAGCAGTGTTCTTAAACCAGGAAATTTAATTCGCATTTTAAAACTCTCAAGTCTCCTCTCTATATATATTAACATGGGCGGACCCATGTGTTGGATTGGGGGACTTGACTTTGGTGTTTAAAAATAAATAAATAAATTATAATTAATACATGTTTGAATGATTGTTCATCCTTAAATTAAGTGTCCATCCTTAATACATCAAGACTACACTTCGTAATCGGATGGGGATGAATGGTTGAATGATTGTTTAGTGCCTTGTATTGAAAAAAATGTATTTGATAGCATTGATAATAAGGCAATTATGATGGAATTCTAAAAAATAAGGCCTAAAAAAATGACATTGTAATTATTTTTATTGTAATATACTTTTGTTATTAAAATATATGTACTTGAACTTATTAAGTGCCCATTCTTCAAATGTAATCTATGTGTATTGCATTTCTAACAAGATTTAGCCTTGCTTTTAAATGACAGTTTGTAAAATAATTGCATATCTTATTAGTTATTACGTCATTAATATTCACTTGATTTCATGAATATTTTTTTTAATTTTTTTCTTCTTGTTTATATTCTTTTGTTTTTTAATACATTTAAAACTTTTATTTTTAAAAAAAAAAAAAAATCGAGGGAGCTGCCCCAAACCCCCAAATCTCTTCACCATTAGTGCCCTTTCCATATTTTTCTGGGTCTTTTATATATATATATATATATATATATATATATATATATATATATATATATATATATATATCATTGCATATACTTTTATTGTAAGACTCAAACTCAAAATCAGAAGACCACGGGATCAGGTGGGTGCTTGTGCACCTGAAACTAAAGAATACTTGTCTAGTTATCCACTCATGCATTTTCTTTATTTCTCTTGGTGAGCAGTTGTAATTGGGGCTTAAGTTCGACCAGTTCGTTTTTTATTAAGTGCAAGTTAATGATAAAAATATAATCAAACTAGTACTAGAAAGGTGATTAGTTGGTTGAGACCCTATATAAAGGTTCAAGTCAGTGTGATTTAGTGTGTTGGATAATGAGATCCTCACCATATTAGAGAGAGGTCAATTTGAGTCTCTCTTTCTAGAGAGAGAAGTCCTTTCTAGATCCCTAGAGTTAGGGTTTGGTTATCTCCCTCAAGTGATGGTAGATTAGATGTAATCTAAGTGGATTATATATAATTGTTTGAGCATTTGCTCTTTGTTGTAAATACAATAAGATTCTTCACATTCTTTCTCCATTTTTTTTAATGGTGGCTAAAAAGCCTACACTACAATAAAGAAATTATACAAAAAGGGAAATTAATCTTATACTCTCTTGGTCAACTCAAGACTCCAAATAGAAAGGGCAAACATCTAAAGTTGTAGACTTAGACAACCCCGTTTTAGCTAAGGCATCAGCCACTTTATTGCAATCTCTAGGAATGACATTAAACTTAACATCCCAAGACTTTGGAGCATCTCTCTGACCATCAAAAGCTGCAGACTACCAAGATTATAATTGCTATCATAGACCAGCTTAATAATTTCCTTAGTGTCTGTCTCCAATATTAAACTTTCAATACTCATATCCCAGGCCAAACGAAGGCCCTCAAGCATTGCCCACTCTTCAGCCGAGTGCGCATCACAGCTTCCAAGGTTTTTAGAAAACCCAACAATCCATTTTCCAGTAGAATCTCTCAATACCCCCCATAGCCAGCCCTAGATGAATGAAAGGCCATTGCTCCATCAACATTCATTTTATACCAAGTATGAGGAGGTTTAGCCCAACCCCTATTCACCCTATTATCCCATAGCTCCATCATATAATCAGCAAAAGCATCAGTTGAGTATTTCATCCAGCTATTACTAATAACAACAGCAGGATTTATAGGTTTAACAAAGCTACTGTTAAAGACAACCAAATTCCTTCATTGCCAAAGCTTCCAAATAGCCACACCAAAGATCAAACTCCAACACTCTCCCCCATCCAAACCTAACTTCCGACTCAAGTTCATACACAACCAACACTCTTCTTTCTCCATATTATTTCTTCTATTACATTTGTTAACATGGTATCAAAGCCCAAGATCTACACTTTTTATATATACAAATTTTAGGAAAGGGGTTGGGCCCACCCACGATCCAAGGGCATGGAAAAATCTCCTTTCCTCCTAGATGATACCAATGTTGGGCAGGGTGAGCCGATTATTACCCTCAGACGTTTACCTAGGCACCCAGAAGTTAGGATGCCTCCTCCAACGCTTTGACCAACTCCAAGATCGAACCCCCTCCCTTTGGTGATAGTATGCGACCCTTTTGCCAGTTGAACCCAAAGACGAGGGGTCCCAAGATCCACATTGCTAAGCCTATTTTTCAAGAATCCTGCCACTCTATCTAAAGAACCGGCCCAAAAACCACCAGTTTGCCCTAATGCTGTCGTTGCTGATTCTTGGTTTCTCGATCCACCTCGGGTTTCTGTCCTAAACCTGTGGCTGCTGCTCAGTCTTCATCTTCTGCAGTCGACGACTTGAGCAAGATTCGACGGTGAAAATTTTCGCCGTTAGATCGCGACTGTTCTCGAAGTTCCGATCGGCTGTTGTTTGATCTTCACCACTGTGCATCCGCCACCGTTGATGTTCCCTCTCTCCATCGCAACAGGGGGACACTCAGCCGCGACGAGGGTGTTATCTTGCCGTCAAACTGATTCTACAATGGCGCTGCTTTTGCGAAGTCCGCTCCAAGTTCTTCTTTCTTAAGCGTGCTTGCGAGGTTCCGCGGACAAAACCTCTGATTCTTGTTGTTTTTCTTGATTTAATGACAGAAAATCGCTGTCAACTTTCTGGCTCTTTTGTGACAGAGAAAGGTCCCTTGTTTGTTGATTTGAAGACAGAGCTTCACCGCCTACAGATCGCGTCCGGTTTTTCTCCATATCAGCTCTCTACCCATCCCTCATCATCTGCAAATCCTAGTCGTTGAAATCTTGATCCAAGTGCCCAGAACGATTTTTTAAAAAACCGCATGCGGTAAATACCACATGCGTTTTTAAAAAAAAATTGTTTTGGGCCCTTGGATCAAGATTTCAACGGCCAGGATCAACGATGAGGAGGGATGGGCAGAGACTGATGGGCAAAGTATCTGCTTCCCTACAGATCACCACCGTCAGATCACCACCATCTTGGTCTCATCTTCAGCGTGTGTGATGGCTCCATGAGTTCTTGAGTCGGTGTTGATTTTCTTGGAAATGATGAAATATAAGGGATGCCAATGAGTATTTTCCCCTCGGTGGAGATTGAGAAAGATAAAGATGCTGTTGGAGGTCATGCAGCTAGTAGCTCTAGTAGCTCCAGCATTTCATGTAGTGATTCCTCTTCATCTAGCAATTCTGATTCAGGGAGTTCTTCTGGGAGTGATTCTGAAGTAGGCAATGGCCACTTGTAGCAGCAGGGTTCGTAAGACAAATGATGATCATCAAGAAGATTGAATGGGCATGATGGGTGTTTGATTAAATGCCCAAAAGGAGATGCAAAAGTGCAAGACAGTCTTGTTGACAAAGAAAAAAAAGGGCGGCTGCTTTGGAATTTTGAATGTAATCCTGGTGAAGCGTCTTCGAGAAAATCTGTATGCAGCTGTTCTTTTTCAGGACATATCTTATTTTGATAGCGAGCAAGTTGGTGACTTAACAAGCAGGCTTTCAGTAGATTGTCAACGACTATCTTACGTCATAGGAAATGATCTTCATTTGATATTTCGCAACACTTTACAGGGAACAGGGGCAATAATTACTTTGGTGACTTTATCATGGCCTTTGGCATTGTCTGGCCTGGTGATTTGCTCTGTTTTATCTTCAATTTTCCTGGTTTATGGCCAGTTTCAAAGAAAAGTGGCAAAGTTGACCCAAGATTTCACAGCTAGTGCTAATAAAGTAGCACAGGAAACCCTTTCACTTGTAAGAACAGTCCGAGCCTATGGCACTGAAGTAGAAGAAATTGGAAGGTATTTGCTGTACTGTTAGAAGGGATGTCTGTTCTTTGTTGTTGTGTAACTACAGAGCAGCTTACTAAGTATGTATTATACTGTGAATGGCTGATTTTTGCTACTTGGAGGGAGACAAATAGCTTGTCATCATTCCTGCAGTCCATTGGAGCATGTGAAAAGTTTTTCAAATGATGGATCTTTTGCACGGTGATCAATTTTTATCGAAAGGAGTGAAGTTGCAGAGGTTAAGGGGACGTATTGAGTTTGTAAATGTATCATTTTGTTATCCTACAAGGATCATGGTGCCTGTTCTAGACCGCTTAAACGTTTGTGTAGAACCAAATGAAACGATTGCAATAGTTAGTCTTAGCGGTAGCGGAAAGAGCACAATACTCAAACTTCTACTCCGTTTATATGAGCCAAGTAATGGTCAGATTTACATTGATGGGGTCCCTTCGGAGAATTGGACATCAGGTGGCTGAGACAAAACATTGGATATATAGCACAAGGGTTCATATTTTGTTCTACATCACTACTGAAGGTGCATGGTAAAGCACATGTGAGGGGCAAAGAGTATTCATGGTATTACCTATAAGAGAAGCATGCCAAAAGTAAAGAGGAGAAGAATGTTGTGAATTAAAGAAGTCTTTGTATTACTTTTGTTAATTGTGAAAATTGATCGATTTAATTCACCTTATCCCTTTATTTTTGTGTTGTTCAAACACATTTAAAATAAATAGGGTTTAACTTGAGGGGGAGTGTTAAAAGGTGATTAGTTGATTAGTTAGTTGATGTCCTATATAAAGGGTCTAGTCATTGTGATTTAGTGTGTTGGATAATGAGATCCTTACCATGTTAGAGAGAGGTTAATTTGAGTCTCTCCCTCTAGAGGGAAGTCCCTCCTAGATCCCTAGAGTTAGGGTTTGGTTATTTCCCTCAAGTGAGGGTAGATTAGATATGGAACCGGTTTCAGTGCTCGTCTGTAGACGGACGAGCTCTCGACTGTCCAGATCTAATTTTTTTTACTTTTCTATTTTTTTATCAAAAATAATTTTAATGGGTGGAGAATCTAAAATAAAGATAATCTCTCAACTAACATTTTTTGAAAAAAATAATTTTTTCATGTAGAAAAAAATAAAAACAATTTTTTTTTTTAAAAAAAAATCTAGGCCGCCCAAATCTAGATCTGTGTAACATCCCCATTTTTCATGTGCCTCAATGTGAATTCATTTGCATATATGAATTTTTCACTAAGTGATAGTAGTCGGTGATATTTATTTTCCAACAAGATAAATTAATTATTGAAAAATAATGTGGAATTATTTGAAAGGTGGCAATTAAATTTGGTTATGGATAATTGGAGATAAGTAATGTCAATTAAATCCAATATATATATTTTTCCTCATTATTTCCATAATTTTCGTCCAATAAACAAATGGAGGGGGAAAAATCCTAATGAAAAATTAGTGGAGTTTTAATATAAGTCTAATTTGTCTTACAAAGATGGGCATTAGATGGGACTTATAAGACACAAAATATTTTTCCCATATTATTTTCCTAGGTGAAGGAAAAAAAAAGGTAATTGTGATATGATTTTAGGAGTACTTGTGAGAAGGGAGCTCATGAGAGAAGGGAGATTGAATGGATGTGAAATAACTCAATTAATGAAGTAAGGGGGAGGTAGGCATGTCGTACGAGCAAGAAAAGAAACCCACCAAATCTTTCTTCATCATTATTTTCCAATGTTCCAGTCGTATGAGGTGAAAGCAAATGAAATATATATATAATAATTTCTTTTCTCCAAATTTTCATTGCATCTGACGTGAGAGAGAGAGTGGAATGAGGAAATATTTTCTTCCAAGTCTCTAAGTGCTGGACGTGAGAGGGAGTAAGTGAGATATGATGGATTGGAGAAAGCAAATTAATTAAAGAAAGAGAGAGTGAGTATTACGTGGCTTGAGGTATGGATCACTCACAATTTTTTTTTAAAAATACTTCCCATCGTACCTGATGGGAATAGAAGAAGAAAAAATAGATATCTTACTCCAGTATTCCTTAAAACCGCCGGATGTGAGAGATCATGAGAAATATTAGAGAAATCCATGGACATATCTAGAATAAGGAGGAGTCAAGTGAACCAACTTTGAGGTCTATTTAAAGGGGTCCTCTCCTTCCATTTTTCTGCTGGTGGCGTGGAGAAAAGAGAAGAAGAAAGATTAGTAGAAAACATAAGGTGAGCCAAACAAAGCATCCAAGAGGAAGAACAAGGCTGAAGGAAAAGAGAGAGAGAGAGAGAGAGAGAGAGAGAGAGCAAGTTCTTCCATACAAGAGAGTAAGGGAGGAAGCTCAAGTTGAAGAAGAATGTTGAAGCTAAGGTAAGAGCTTTGACTATGGAACCCTAAACCACTTCCTTTTACTTCTTCTCATATGACTAAGATATGTAAAGTTCATCATTTCCTTGGTATTTTGGGGTGTAGTTTGAAAGTTGAAGGAGGGAGACTCAAGGAGCAAAGTGAATCAAAGGTGTTAGAAAGCTACCAAGTAAGCCACATTTGAATCTCCTTATGTCTTCTTTTGGTTGTTTGAGTTGCAAATGGTTAATTACTTGGGTATATATGTATTTTGGGTTTGTATGGTTAATGAAAACAAGGAACAAAGGTTTAAAGTTAATGTTTATGGTATAAAATGAAAGAATAAACCTAGTATATGGAAGATATGAAGCTAGAACGAAAATTTGGTATTTTGTTGATTAAATTATAATTTTCGTTTAGACTTTCTTGAGGATATGAGTTCATTTTAGTGTTTTTGAGGGTTTTAAAGTGTTTAAAATGAGATTTTGTATAAGGGTGAACTTGGATCAAAATTTTGAAACCCTAGATGAGAGGGCAAAAACGTTGGGGGGTTGATTGGTGAAATTCCTGTAGAGTCAGTTGCCTTCTTCATGATTTTTGACCTAGTAAATGGATTTAAACAAATATGAAATTTTTAAGTAGACATCTCAAGGATTAATTTTGTATATAATTCGTATTTTTCTAAATTTTGTGCTAAGAGAAATAAATATTTCAAAATAGCCTCTGAAAACTGGGAATTATTTCGGACAGCAGGGGTATTTTGGGCTATGGATGAATTTTTGACTTGTTCTAACCCAAGTGAGTATTTTTGGTTGGAAATAAACATATTAACGGTCATTTGGGCTTTGGAATCAACCGAAAAATAGTTTTCTAGATTTAATTATGAATTTTTGAAGTAGGACCTTTATTTCAGAAAAAATTCAGATTTAGGATGAAAATTAAAAATATATAGGCCCAAATTAAATTCCTTAATAAGAAAAGGAATTTAGTGAATATAGACACATTAATTCGGCTTATTTTAATTTACCAAAGAAAATATTTATTGAGGTGGAATTAATTATATTTATATTTTATTATTATTTTAGGTTTAATTGTAATCTTTTGCGCCAGAGAAATTCTTTTTAGGCGTAAGATCGCGTAGAACCTTAATCTTTATATACTCTGTGTGACTTGTGTATGTATGTTTTACTTTGAAATTGCATACATTTAGTTATCATTTATTTCCAAGCGTTGTGGAGCCGGAACATGCTGTGTGCATTACGGGCTTTCTTTGTGTCTTTGTCTTGCTCAGGTGGTCTTGTCTTTGTGTGCTATTAGGATCACTGCAGTCTGTGCTGTGTGCTATTAGGACTGCTAGTTCCGGATTTGGCTGTGTGCCTTGATACTGAATGTTATGTAGTATTTGTTTATTTATGGTTTTCTTACATGCAATATTCATACATTTTCTATGAGATTAACGGTTGCTCTGGGATTCATATTTTGAATCTCAGCCCCTTTTAAGCCATCTGGCAGTTCATCGAGACCGGAGCAGGGAGACAGAGGTAAGACTCCGGAGCTGGAGTAGTGTGGAGGTGGACGTTTGGTGACTGTTATTTTTGGATATTTATTTTGGTTACCGGATGACTGTATTATTTTATTTTAGCCTGTCAGACATTATTATCCGGATGACTGTATATCTTGATTCCTCCGGGGAAAATTTATCTTTCCGTATTATTATCAGTATATTTTTGTCCAAACCGATGTGTGCTCTGCTGCTTATACTCTGATGTGTGACGTAAATTAACCTGGGAAAAATAAGCTAAAATTAAATAAAAGCAAAGGATCACACTACCCACCACCCAAAAGGGTAAGGCCGGTGGGTGTGTAACAATCTGGACGGCCATGAGCTCGTCCGTAGCAAGGAAGCCAGATCCCACAATCCAAGTGGATTATAATTGTTTGAGCATTTGCTCTTTATTATAAATACAATAAGATTCTTCACCTACTTTCTCCATATTATTTCTTCTATTACATTGGTTAACAGTACTTTTTATATTGTTTTATGGTTGTTCGTCATTCAATTGCGCCAACTAAACAGCCGTTATAGAACTAGTTTCTGTGCCTATAAATATCAGAATTATTCATGTATATCAATAGTTGTCCTTGGCAATATATTTATGGGAAGAGTGTGGGTATATAATATTTTTTATTGCTGAATATATTATATCTTGTTAAAACATTATTGAAAAGGATACAAATACTTTCTTATTCCTTGAAGTTCAGCGATCTGGTTAACTTAATTATTTTATGAGATTCTGGTGAATTTATGCCTTCTTATTTGTAATAGAAGGTGGGTGTTTGGGAAAATTACTGAAAAATTCTTGCTCGCGAAATTTATTACCCAAAATTACAGGTACCAAGAATTTGTTTAAAGATTTATATTTAAACTATCTTCAACAGACACAACTCTTTTTCAATGTGCATTCTATATTCTATTTTCAACTACATATTTATTTTTTGGTCGAAAATTTTCAACTACATATGAAACGGAGGATATTTGTACATGACTGAAAATATGTCACATATGACAGAAGATGAATATGAGTTATACCTACTCAAAAAGTCCATACACTCTTCTCGTCATGTTTTGAAATTTTAGGGATACGATCGACACAAAATACAAAAAAATCTCATATTCCATAAGCCTTTATATATAAATATAATTAGTTGAATTATAACTATAAAAACATTTGCAATTTCATATTTAATTTAATGCAATAAGCTGTCAATATAATTTATAGAACATGTATCGACATATATATTTCTTATAAGTAGACTATTACGTCGTAAAAATTTCGGCAGAGTCTCCTCTGTTGGTGGGACTTCCCGAAAATTCTACAATGGTAACATCCCAAATCTTGGGATTTGGAATTAGAAATATTGTATGGAAATATTATATTGGATATTTTACAGAAATTCATTATGAAATTTTGTTCTAAAATAATTATAAAATTAACTACAGAAAGTAAAGGCTTATTTTCCTTAAACTATTTTTTTTTTTTGGCTATAAAAGAGGGCATGAAAGCCTACATTACAAGGAAATAAATTACACCTATGGGGAAATTAATCCCAAACTCTCCTGGACAATCCAATTCCTCAAATTGATGGGGCACTCATTCAAAATGATAGAATTCAAAATGCCCCTCTTGGCCAAAGCATCAGCTATTCTATTTGATTCCCTAGGAATACATCTAACATCCACTTGCCAGCTAAGCGACAATAATTCTCTAGCTTTCAAGATTAAATTACTACAAGTGATACAATCGTGATCCAACAAAAGATTCACGACCGTGTCCGCATCAGACTCCAAAATAATCTTCCTGAAACCCAGGTCCCAAACAGTCTGAAGACCTTCGACAATAGCCCATTCCTCTGCCGAATTAGACTGGCAGTCACCAATCTTCTTAGAGTAGCCAACTATCCAATTACCTAGACAGTCTCTGACCACCCCACCACACCCTGCAAGAGATGAAGCTAAGACCCTAGCCCCATCCATATTAAGCTTGAGCCAACCAATTGGGGGTTTCTCCCAACTTGGCATCTGATGATTACTAGGCTGGGTCGGATCACCTGCAAGGTTAGAAACATCAATAAAACTGGACCATAGCACATAAATAGTAGCACCCGGGTTAAGAGGTTTGAAGAAATTACAGTCAAAAATACATTTATTTCTCCAATCCCAAAGCTTCCATATAGCCACTCCAAAAAATAAGCTCCAATATCTTCCCCAGTTGAATCCCACCTGTTGGTTTAGATTAAGACTCAACCAATCTCTAAGATTCAACGAGAAAAATGAAGCCACATACCCCGGCTTAATCATAGAGGACCACATATTCCTAGCATAATCCTTAAACTAATTTGGGAAAAGAATAAATTACAAATAAGCCTTATATATATGATTAGTGGTTCCTCAAGTGAATACAATGTGGACTTCCAATTAAGCCCACTCCTTATAAACCATGTACACAACATAAGTTCCTTAATCCATTTTTGGTTTTGGCCCAACGTCACAAAATAGAAGGGAAAAAAAGAAGAGATCACAATAGAATACATACAGTACCCATGGACAGAAACACATATATATTAGAAGCCATTTTTTTCCATTGCTTTATTTTAATTCACTATTGGATTACGCATCCAACCAAACCCAAACCAACCCCAAACTAACCCATCCTAATAACCTTAAACCATCTCCATTCATTCAGTGAAATCATCCTCACTGTAGAAACACGAATTATCTGGGTTCGGTTCCTCTCATAAGCCAATTTCTGCCCATCTCTCACAGGCTTATCCTGACCATCCATTTCATTTAATCCTAGCCATCCGTTTTTACTTTCTTAAAACTCATTTTAAATCGTCTCCCCTGCTTCTGACTCCCGAACTTTGCTGGTTCATCGTCCAGATTTAAAAGAAATTGAATCTCAGATTTTCTCAAAATCCCGACGGTGGGTTTGTCTTCAGCTTCCCAACCCTTTCTTCCTACCACGATCGCTGAGGCTCATCGTGAGCCGTCGCCGCCGGACATTGTCGTTGAGGGAGAGAATCACCGCAACAAAATTACTTTGCTTTTGGGTACAAGATGGATGAACCATTCAGATTTTGTCAAAATCCCGACGGTGGGTTCGATTCTTCAGCTTCCCAACCCTTTCGACCTACGACGATCGCTGAGGCTCATCGCGAGCCGTCGCCGCTGGACATTGTCATTGAGGGATAGAATCACCGCAACGAATTACTTTGCTTTTGGGTACAAGATGGATGAATCATTCAACAGGGAAGTAATTGAGAAGTGGAAAAATGCCGATGCTATGCCACGCCTCCGGATCGAATGATGACTGGTAAGGAGCAAAACAGATACAGGGTTGCGTTGCTTCTTCTCTTGAAGTATTGCATGTAAGATGTCTGAGATTTTTGTTTCTTGTGTTTTATTATTATGCTTAGAGCTATTGATGGCTGTTGGTTTGGCTGATGGAGCATGTTTCTTTGGATGATTCGATTGATCGATATTATGCTGCAATCACACTTGAAGTCTCGCGTTTCTTCAATGAATTTTGCATAATGTGTCTTACTTTTCCTTTTTACATTCTTTGTGAATGGATTCTGGATTGAGCTAGGCACGCGTGGTCTATGAATTGAAAATTTACTGTTGATGCATTACATGAATTAGAAAGAATGCCGAATCCTCCTCTGATTATGCATAATTAGACAAGGCTACCAAAGCCCTTTTAATCCTCTGCTTCCCAATAGTTTCTCCCCTGCCTGCCTAATTTCTTGGAAACTATAGTTTAATTGGCTGCATTAGATAGAAGGAAGAAGTTCTTATTTCAACCGTTGCAAGACCCGATTTTCCAACTATGCTTTGTGGATGGGTGATCATAGGAAAAGAGAAGTGAGGCAACATGTCTATATTTGTTGCCAAGGCTAAGCAACATGTTGCTGATGCTATTTAATTTCACTCTTGAATATTTTATGATATAGCAATTGCTTAGTCAATTTTTTTTTTTTAAAACAAAGTTCTCATAATCTGACTGTGGGAAAAGAACTTAATCTTGTCCATTGGATTCCTTCTTTCAAACATTAAATTTTGAGTTTCTTGGAGAACAGAAAAGAGAACAGATCATGGTACAAAGGTTCAAGGATCGCAGTATCTGTGAGTAGTCATATGCAAGAGAAAGACTCAATCATAATGCTTGTATAGGGTTGAAGTTGGTGATATCCCTAGTTTTTCTTATTGGTCATTTAGTTTAGTCCCAATTATGGATGCAATTATTATTATGTATTTTTTTTCTGGATGGTTTTTTAGTTAAATCCTGAAGGTTATTTGTGAATGTCCTTGCTTTTATAAGCTTCAACTTCACACTTCAGTCATTCTTGCTGCATGAAACACTGTATTATCTTATAAGTACTGGTTAACAACCACACATTATTGATTTCATCTTTCTTTTGTAATTTTTTTGTCTCTAAAATATAAATGTAAGCTGTTGAAATATTTGGTGGCCTAGACCTGCAACTTGTCCATGTTTTATGTTTGGAATTTTCTTGCAAATGTTACATAAACAGTTGTTTTTAAAAAAGCTGAGAGACACCTATAGTAATGTATGCTCATTGTGATTCTTCTGTTTTTAAAAAGTTTGAGCAAACATTTTATGTTTTACTGTTTTCATGTGTATCTAGGAGCCATATCATGCTTAGATCAAGACATAGAGAATGCCTCTTTGTATTTTGATAGGGCTGCTGAATTTTTTTAACTTGTGAATGCAACAACCTCTGCCAACCCGTGGAAATTGAAAGTTACAGAGTTTTCTGCTCAACTTCAACAGTGTGAACGTTTCTGCCTTTTTTACACTAATATTATGAAAATCCTGCTCATCTAACTTTACCTGTCAATCTAAAGATTGTGCATATATCTTTGGAATTCCATATCAAAATACATGGGGAAAAAGGCAGCTTCTTATTACTGCCATATTAAGCAAAATACATGAACAATAGCCAGTTTTGCTATACAAAAGGAAATCAAACCCTCAAAAAAATGAGAGACATTTCTGATTTTCATGGATGTATTCTATTTGAACTGAGTATCAAAAAAATGTTCAACTATATTGAATTGTCATTTCAGGTATCAGCTGATTCATTCATCCTTCATTCTGGCTGAATACTAGTGATGTCACAGAAGATGGACCTTCGCCTAATAAGAAGAAAGAAGATAGAAGAGCATTGTTAATGCTAGTATAGGGTCATAAAAAAATTCTGATGCAATATTTTTTATATAATAGAGAGTTTATTAAATAATGACAGTTGTATTTAGCATCATGATGTAATATACACATTGATTTGAATAAAGTTGACATTCTCTCATAACTTGTGCTTATTTCAATATTTGTTTTTTTTGTACCTGACAACAAAAATTGTTCTTCCATTACTTCCAATGATGGTGTTGAACAATCTAACGGAGCCTATAAATCATCACAAAGAAAAATTATGAATATTATTAATATGAGAGGCATTATATAGAAATTTGATTAGTAAATCATTGGACTTACCATCAACATATTAGTAAATGATTGGACTTGAGGTATTGCTTGCAATGTTGTAGGTGCAGAACATGAAATTGGATTATTTGATTCCACTCTTTTTACCTTGGATCTGCTTATCTTTGCTAGACGCTCTTGCCAACCCTTATATCTTTTTTTTCTCTTAGTTCCATCTCTCTTTTTAATGCCCTTGGGTTGTTGATCTGTTTTTTGTCTCTTAGTTCCACCTTCTTCCTTTTTGTCTTTATCTTTTGAATTTCTGAAGCGATGAACGGAAGTCTCTTGCTTCTTTATGAAGTTGTATTATAGAGTTGCGAACAAAGGCAGAAGTCTCTGGACAGTCAGACATTTCAGCTGCTAATGTTATCATCAACTGACATAATTGTCGGTATGATTGAGTGCTCTGAAGCTTAGGATCCACTTGTATTTCATTTTCTCTAATATCATGTATCACACCATTTCTAGCATCTTTAGTCCATCTTTTCAGAATATATTTTTCTGATAGCTTCCTCACTTCATTCACCTCATATATTTTTAAAGCATGACTACATAATATCCCAATAGATTCAAAACGCTTGCAACTGCACCATACAGAATCATCCTTTGGATCAAATGTCAATGTCCACTTTTTGTCGTCATGAACCATAGTTCCAGTATAAGTGAACAATAGACCTTTCTCATCTCGAGATGAAATACATGTGGCGAAAAAGAGATCCAATTGCTCTTGAAACAATTCTAACACCGAAGCAAAGTGTAAATCTCAAGAACTTGTTGTAGTATAGGTGAACTTTGGACTATCAGTCGTGGTTTTTTCTCCCTTGCTTCATACTCACATTTCATCTCATTATACCTCTTATCTGCAACAACCCGCTCAAGCCTCTTGAAGAATTCATCAATATTAATACTGGGGTTTGTAATACTCTTAATATCTGCATTAACACTTTCACTTATTTGTGTGCTACGCAGACCAAGAGTAATAGAGTACTTCATATAACACCATGCCCATTTCTCTTTGATTTCATATATGGACTTTAACCATGAGTTATCCTCCAAATTGAATGATGATATTAGAGACGCCCATGCTTCTTCAAATTGTGATTTGTCTTCAATAGCAAACATACACTTGTTGAAATCATGCAAAAAATGTGAACCACCCTTCATCTTATTCCCTAGATGTTTTATTCCATTTTGCTCAATATGCCATGTGCATAATGCATGCTTCACTTCTGGCATAACCTCACGCAATGCTCTTGCCATTGCTTGATCTTGATCAGTAAAGACTGTAGCAGGTCTCTTTTGCTTGTTTGCCTTCAAGAAAGTTTCTAACAACCACTTGAATGATTATGTGGTTTCATCATATAACAAAGATGCACAAAAAATTACAATTCCTCTATGATGATTGAGTCCTGAGAATATGGCAAGCGGCCTATTGATTACTATTTGTGCAGTAAGTGGTGTCCAGTGAAATTACATCCCCAAAATAAGCATAATCTACAAGCATACGAGCATCGGCCCAAAAAATATTTGTAATTTGATTTTCCATGTCAAGTTGGTATGAATGATAAAATGAAGGGTTCTCGGTAATTTGTTCTTCAACATAATTCAACAACCATCCAACTTCGCCATTCTTCATGCTTCTTCTTCTTTTAGCTTTCAAATAATTTTTCATATCAGCTTGAGTGAAGCCAAGATTAGCTCGTCCACCTGCTTGCTTACTCATAAGGTCAAAAGTCGCCTTTTGTTGTAGTCCAGCATCCCTAGCCAAATCAATTTCATCTGCTTGTGCATCACATATTTTCCGTTGAGACCTCATCATATGCACTGTTTCTTGGAGATGCAATGGGTGGTTATGCTTTTCTTCAAAGCCGGTGATTTTGAATTTATCTTCCACTAAATTAACTGTCATTCCAGCTTTACATTCAAATCCTAGTCTCGGACGATGGTTGGTTGCCTTAGTGTGTATCTTTTATCCCGTCTTCGTTTGCCCTCTTTTGAACACACATATCTATAGGAAATAATTGTCTCCTTATCTTTTTTACTCTTTGTTGCCCCATTTTTTCTTGCACTAAAACCTACTTTACAAGCATATTCATTCCAAAACTTCCATGCTTCCTCTAGATTATCAAATTCTTTTCTCAATCTAGGAGTCAAATCAACTTCCATATATTGAAACCTTCAAAGTAATGCCTGCAACAAACAAAACATAAAATTATGTGAAAAATATAAATTAAGGAAGTAAACTTTAAAAAAAAAAAAACATCAAAACGAAAAATATATTTCTACATATACTTACAATTTTTTATATACAAATCTGCACATATTGATCCTATTCCTAATTGTTTACTACTAAATTTTAACACCCAACAGGGCTCATTTTATAGTAATATATAAAGCTATGTCATGTATTGATATATATGGGATATTGCAGTGGAAACAATGGTGTAATAAAAACAATTTTATCTCAAGGATAGAAGCCTAACAGTCAAAAGTGACAAAGCATCAATAATCCAAAAGTGCAATGTGGCAAGTTGTTGGCTGAGAAATTTCCAATTGGCAAGTATCACGTGGAAAAAAAAAAGTGGTAAAAGCACTCTGCCAAAAAATAATCTTTTGTCATCTTCTCCTCAGATGAGCACTAACCCAGCATCTTCCATTGCTGTTTTCTTCTCTAACAAAAAGCCCACACTTCTTCAATCAACTAATGATTCATTATAGCAAAGAAAATAATAACTTCCCCACTCATTCATCAACAAAATCGAAACAGCGTGTTTCTGGAAAATTAACCTCTAGTCTTATGCTTGTGAGCTGGTTAATAGAATTGCTGATATTGCTGATCCTACAGATAGCCTCCTAGTAAGAGAAATTAAAGCCTTCATTTGTAGAGATTGGCTGGTTCACATCTGTTATATTCCGCAACATTTCAACAGAACAGCGGACGCGCTTGCTAAGTTAGGCCTGTCTAAATCAGATTCTGGCTTTTAGCAACTTCTTATATATATATATAAAGTCGAAACACAGTGGAGTGGAATAGTAAAACAACAAACAAAAGCTCTCTCTTTCTCATGACTTTGCTTTCAGTTCCAGCATTAGCTATGAAATTATCCAAAAGATGTAATCTTTTTATGAAAAAAAAGTTATTGGGATCTTACCTGCCTCCTTCGTCTTTCCCGCCAAATTGCACACGAACGTCCCAGCAAAGTTCGGGAGTCAGAAGCAGGGGAGACGATTTAAAATGAGTTTTAAGAAAGTAAAAACGGATGGCTAGGATTAAATGAATTGGATGGTCAGGATAAGCCTGTGAGAGATGGGCAGAAATTGGCTTATGAGAGGAACCGAACCGGAATCATCTCGGCTTGAACACGTCAAAATAAAATCGCTGTCAACGTAATCAGTAAACCAGCGACTTCCACGGGATCTCACAATCGGGTATGGCAGTGAGGGATTACCAGACCATGTCCCTCGAGCCCAGTGCTGTGTAATTTCCATCGGTCCTTCCCTTTCAGTCTGTCATTGTCTTCCTCGAACCAGACCCTTAAGTTTTATTTAAAGTAGTTCCTTGGCTCTCATTCACTCACTTACTTCCACCAAAGCTAAAACCAAAAGCGAGAGGGACAAGGAAAGCCGGGAGAGTGAGAGAGCTTCACTTCTTGCTGCTCTGTTTTAAACTCTTAAAACAGAGGTAAAGGTGACGGTGAGAAGCGAAGAGTTCGACCATGGAAGGTAGAGGCCAGCTGAAGGTAATGTTTAAACTTCCTTCCTTCTTGTTTCCAATATTCCCGGCGTGAGTTTAGGGCATGAAACCATAGGAACTAAGCCGTGGGTTTGCTGTGAAAAGAAACCAAAAATAGAAGCTGTTGATATCTACTTTTTTCCTCTCTGAGTTGTTTCTCTGCACTTAGGAAAATGGTGGGGGGGTTGCTAATATATACATACATAGCGCAACACACTTAAAAGATAATAGGAAACTTGAATGGTTATCATTAAAACTAAAGGGCTTGCTGTTTATATAAAAAAATTTGAAGAACTTTGTTATCGTGAGTTGTATGTATATGTATGTGACTCTGTCGTTAACCTTGGAAGCTGGAAACTAGTGGAAGTTTATGTTTAATTCCCCTAAATGCTAAGCAGCTATTCTAGATGGTGAAAATATGCTTGGAGACATAAAGGGGTTATTTAAATATATTACTTAGATAGACAATGAGTCGTTAACAATAAAAAGAATGATGCTATTTTTTTAAAAGCAGAAGCGTCAACTCTTGCAGCAGGGGGTGGATTTAATTATTAACTTTAAGATAACACAAGATGAGAACACAACATACTAGGTAACTAAAAAGTAGATCAGAATATTAAGTTTTCAAGTACACTCCCAATGTACAAGGAATGGGATCGTGCTATCACTATCTGATAAAGTCCTATATGGTTTGCGTGTAATGAAGAGATCTTAAATGATGTGAGATTTTCTCTTCCCTGTTTCGGTTAGTTGAGGTCACAAGAAAAGAGTCAAGTTAGCTATTCCTTTTAAGAGAATAAAATACTAAAAGCTAATGGATATATGTACACCTGAACTCATAGTGTGAATAAGGAGATTATGTTGATGAAATTGAAATTGAAAGTTGAAAATATATGTAACGCTGCACGAGAAAGAGGAAAAGAAACTCATTGTAATATAGCATGGGAAAATTTGCTTATATATTTATATCCATCGTGTTACAGGGAAGTAGAAGGAAAAGTAAAACGTGATTATATGTATATGTGTGTGCTATATTTCTTATATAAGCTTATTTGACTTGGTGTTTATAGTTGTATGAGTTACTACTCTTAAACCATGAGAAACATTAAAACATAATTTATATGGTGTTTGTAATTATTAAACTCCTAATTTAAAATGTTAGGAAAGAATATGAGAGTTTAAAATAATTGTATTTAAATAGAAAAATATATATATTAAAATAATAATAACAATGATATTTAATAATATAATAGTATTGACAAAAATTCGGCCAAAGAGTAAAAATGAAAATAAGGCCCAATAGCTTGACACTAAGCCTAGTGCCATGACGTAGGAGATTGTAAAGAGTTTGGTCAAATGATAACCCGCCGTCTGTAATGTATATTTATAGGACGCGATAGTTGCCGAGACAATTAATCAGACGTGAAACCAGTTAAAGATTTTGGAGCAGTCAGGTAGTAACATTAATCCTCATATACTCTGTGTGATTTGTGTATGTATGTTTTACCTTGAAATTGCATACATTTGGTTATCATTTATTTCCAAGCGCTATGGAATCGAAACATCTTTGTGGGCTTTCTTTGTGTGCGATCTTTAGGGATGGAAAAAGGCGGGGGCTGTCGGGCTGTGGCGCTGGCTGTTTAAGCCTGGTCGGGCCCGGCTGTCAGCTAAAAGGCCCCAAGGCCTATTTTAAGGCCTCTGTTTGCCTTAACAGCCGGCTTAGGCCTCTCGGTGAGCGTTAGGCTGTCGCAGCCGGCTTCATTAAGAGGGTAAAATTGTAAATGTGTATTTTTTTTTTTTTATAATAAACATACAATTAACCCCTAATTTCAAAATAAGCCTCGGCATCGATTTTGACAAACTAACCCTATTTTGATTTCAATTTACGCTCGTCGCTCTCACCTCGCCGCCTCACACTCATCGATCTCTCTCTCAAAATCGGCCTCTCATTCTCGGCCCGATCTAGTCTCCAAGGAAAGCTTATATGTTATCTCATACCGATTTGCTCTACGATCTTCTCTTGTTTCTACCTTGTTTTCGTCTTGAGATCATGGAGATGGAGCGCGTCTTTGAGTTTCCTCATACTCACCGGATCGTCGGGCGAGGAAGAGGCGGCGTTAAGGTTGGGACGTCACCGAGCCCCCTAAGGTAACTTCTTTGATCCCGAACTTTCGGATCTAATATGTTTTCTTGCTGTTTTTTGCTTTCTTGTTGTAGATCCGGTGAACTTTGTATAGATTAGGTATGTATGATTCGGTATAGTCGTAGCTATTTTCATAATTTTTTTTTTATCTTTCTTTATAGATCCAAAAACTAGTTTCGCTCCCACCGCTTCTTTTAATTTCTTATATATAAACTCTACTTACAAAGTTGAAAGCCAACTAACCGTAGATTTGTTTGAAGAGATGGAACTCTACTTACAGGTTGAGAGCCAACTGGTTTCTGCAGCTGCAACTTGTGAAGCAAACACGTTTGTTTCATTGGCTTCATCTTTGTTCATAATTTCCTTTCCGATTCGCGATTCATGTGATGGGATTTGTCCATGTTTAGATTCATTCGATGATTTCTCTTTTGGTGGGCATATCCCCTTTATATTTGCCTTGAAGGTCCCTTCTTCAGATTCTGATGCAAACAGTAATGGCACTTGTACACCACATTATTTTGAGTGACATTGGCAAATTTGTTGCGCCTATGCTTGTCCTTTGTTACGCCCGAAGTGTCGAGTTGAAAACTCGTGTTTTGTTTGATAATTTATTAATATCTTTTCCTTTTTGTTATTTTGACCTCCTTCTGTATCTTTGACGGGTTCTTGGTTTCTTATACAGTGAAATCTGTTTATCTTGTTTTGATTTAAGCCTTAACTCTTTAGCCTGTTATATACTTGATGTTTGGTGCTCTTGATAATGAATCTAGTTTACTAGAAGTCTTATTTATTCTCAATGGTTTTCCCGAGACAAAGTGGCAAGTAATATAAGTGAGGGTTCATCATAATGGGGTGGAATATTTTTTTGTTATTTCGAGTGGTACATGAATGGATGACCGTGTGTAGGCTTAGAAATGTTGGGAAAACACAGCTTCCTTAACAGCCACGCCCTGGTAGCTCGATATACGAGCCAGGCTCAGCCGAAAAACGCTCAGAACGGGCCACGGCCAGGCTCGGGCCACTTTGTTGCTTAACAGCCTGGCTTTACGTAAGGGTGAGCCTGGCCTGGCCTGGCCTGTTTCCTCTAGCAGTGCCTGTGGTCTGTCTTGTGTGCTATTAGGACCATTGCGATCTGTCTTTGTGTGCTATTAGGACTGCTAGTTCCGGATTTGGCTGTGTGCCTTGATACTGAATGTTATGTGGTATTTGTTTATTTATGATTTTCTTACATGCATTGTTCATACATTTTCTATGAGATTAACGGTTACTCTGGGATTCAAATTTTGAATCCCAACCCCTTTTAAGCCATCTGGCAGTTCATTGAGACCGGAGCAGGGAGACAGAGGTAAGGCTCCGGAGCTGGAGTAGTGTGGAGGTGGACATTTGGTGGCTGTTATTTTTGGGTATTTATTTTGATTTCCGGATGACTACAATATTTTATTTTGGCCTGTCAGGCACCATTATCCGGATAACTGTATGTTTTGATCCCTTCGGGGAAAAACTTAGCTTTCCGTATTATTATCAGTATATTTTGTCCAAACCGATGTGTGCTCTGCTGCTTATACTCTGATGTGTGACGATAATTAACCTGAGAAAAATAAGCTAGAATTAAAATAAAAATAAAGGACCACACTAGCCACCACCCGAAAGGGCGTGGCCGGTAGGTGTGTAACAACAACAATCTATTAGTTTTAGTTTAGAATAGCTCAATGGGCTCCGCTACACCATAGCTTATACGTTTATACACAATAGTCTACTTGATTCAAGTAGCAGCAGTCAAAAGCTTCTTGTCAAAGAGTAGGGCTTTGAGAGTTCAATTGGAGGAACAGGTCCACTTCTACTATCTGAATGTCAAAATAAAAGATAAATTGATTAACTAATAGAAAAATAAACCAATTAGCATTTAAATAGTAAACTACCAGCTATGTAAACATTCAAAATTAATAGTAAGAGCACCAGATAAAGGGAAGGAATAATCATGCCGTCTAAATAAATAGATAACTAAATCAATAATTTCAAAGAACTTTATTAATTTGAAAATCAATAAATTAATCTGAAAACATTCTTCTTAGACAGAACAATATAATAAAAAATGAAGACACATAATCCACGAAGGTAAGTAATCAGTATCACACATGAGTTGGCCATCATACAGGGCTAGCATCTCCTAATCACCCTACTAACTGTCTAACTGGGTGTGCGGCGCGCAAGGGCTAACAGAACTACAGTGAGCAACCAGTGTTCCGCTTTTAGTGCATTGAAAACATTATATTTTTCCAGCGTACGTATATGGAAGTAAACTGTCTTGCAATTCAAATAGCTTCAATATAGAATAAACGAGCATTTCCTTTAAGAGATTCTATCCCTTCCATGTACGTATAGAAGTTTCAAGATAAATAGAAAATTTCGATAAACCAAATTCTTTCTTGCTTCAATTCTTTTCAAAGCTTTAATATATCATTTCTAAAGTGCTAGTACTCAAGAAAACCTTTCTAAGAAAATAAAATAGATAAAGATATTTGATGTAAAATTTGATTAAAAATACTACATCTATATTCAAGTGGGACGTTATTTACTCACTTGGCAATCCCAATAGCTATAACTTATTATACTGTAGCCTTCAAATATGATTTAACTTTAATCCCCTAACATATAAACAACAATATTGTCGTTACAAATATAACTTTATAAAAATCTATAATATCATACTTAATAGGATTTGTTGTGGCGGCCAGCCATTGTTCTGCTCCGCACAGACGTGATCGTGCTGCTATTGCGCGCTATTGACTACTTTGGTGTATGTATATAAAAAATTCTATGCTCATAACAATTACAATTATGAAAGAATTTATTCTAACTTCTACTACTTATGGAATTCATAAGCGTATGTGTATATATATGTGTACAAGCATTATACATAATATCTCAAGACTCAAGGTTTTAGCATAGGACTTAAATAGCTTCTCATGTATAATACTTCCCAAATTTTATAAATTCCTTTCTCAAGCATTTCTTCAAACACCTTGCAAGCACCCAAGTAACTAGCATAAATAGGTAGACCAAATTCTTAGGCTTCTTCTATACAAATGCCATTCTATCTTCAAGAAAACTGAAATTTAAAATCACTTTAATCAAAACCTAAAGTCTCCTCCTTCATTCCCAATGAATAGAGGCACATAAGGCATAAGTACCTTTCTAAACTAAGTTTCTGACTTGTAGTTTTTTTTAGGGTTAGGGTGCAATTTTGCCCTTAAAGTATGCGCCCAGGAGCAAATTTGCCCCTGAAGTTTTCGGCGTAGCAATATTACCCCTGAAGTTTAAAAACGTAGCAACGTTGTCCCTCCGTTAACTGCCCTAACGGTCAACGTTAGGGTTTTTAACGGAGGGGCAAAATTGCTACGTTTTTAAACTTCAGGGGCAACATTGCTCCAAAAAACCGTAGCAATTTTGCCCTTCCGTTAAAAACCCTAACGGTCAGCGTTAGGGTTTTAAACGGAGGGGCAACATTGCTACGTTTTTAAACTTCATGGGCAACATTGCTACGCCGAAAAATTCAGGGGCAAAATTGCACCTTAACCCTTCTTTTTATTAGCCTCAACTTTCAAATCTCTTTGCTTCACATATACCCACTGTCAACAAAAACGAATTTCTTCTCTTATACCCATAAGCAAATTACAGATTAAAAAGGGAAGAAAATAATCCACCCATACCCACCTCACATCGCTGTTGTCAAAATAGGCTAATGGACTTGTCAACACTTGCACATGTAGGCATTTGTGTCTTTTCACGTATGGAAATATTGCAAATAAGTCCCACGGGACTTCACCACAATTCTAAGATTTCAATTGATCATTTTATAATATTTTCCCTTGCTTGGGACCTACGTGTAATTTTTCCATATTGTATTAACCCAATATATATGATATTTGAATAATTTTGTAAAAAATTCACAAAACGGTAAATTTCTTATTATGTACATTATAAAAGTTTCTTAGAGAGAATGATTTTTTTTTAATTTAAGCTTTATTAACATTAATTTTGATTTTGCTAATCCATGCTAGATTAAATTTGAAAGATATAGTTGAGTTTGAAAGAAGGTACCTTTGACTCAAAATTTTTCTAAAAGAAATGGATCTCCTAAATCCTAATATACTCCATTTTGTCCTTAATTATTATAAAATCTTACTAATAAATTTAAATAAATTAATATTATCTAAAATCTGAAAAATAAATAAATTAAAAATTTAATTATTTAAGATTAGTTTATGCTTTTGAAATTTTAAAATTCCTGTCATATTCCACGAATCAATAATAATATTAAAACTCTTTTCGATTTGTTAGAGGAGGTTATAAATTAGTTAGTTATATGGTTAGTTACGTCGGGAACATTTTATTAACATTACAGATTTTTCTTTAAAAAAAATTAATACCTTAATTACCCAAAGAAGATCACTTGTAATAAATGGCAGAAGTAACTTGCATGGGGTGATACACACACACTCAATATATATATATATATATATATATATATATATATATATATATATATCAGCTAACGTACATTGCTCCCGCCCAACGGTTCAGTCAAATAATTCCAAAAAGAAAGTGATTGATGAATGTGATTAGTTCTGTGTAATCTTCTTCCCTGCACAATTTCTTTTCACATCAAGAATTTTTCTCTCTAACTCTGAAAAGGTGAAGTAAGACGCTCCTCAGTCATCAAGATACAGATTAAGAATCCTTAACAGGTAATTATTATTCTGTTTCTCCTTTAATCTTTCTCTTAATCTTCCTTCTCTTCGTTCTTCGATGACTGAAATTGACTTCAGAGAATTCCAGATCGATCCCGGGCTTCAAATTAATATTTTGCGGCAAAATTCATTTGTCAGTCTCAACTCTAATCTTGGAAGTTTGATGTGATAGTAAGTTAATATCGATCAATGATTTTCCTTTAGCTCTCTAATTCGAAAACCAATAGAAGTATATATCTAAGATGGATATGCCTTATGGAATATTAATGTGTGGTTTTCCAAATCTGTTCAGAGAGTCGTGTAGTTTCGTATGTGAAGATCAAGAATCCCCACAAGGTAATTACAGCATCATCGAAGTTTATTTGGCTTCTTGTTTAATCTTATTGTCTTCCTTGTTTGGGGACTGATATTGATATAGTAAGCAAAATAACATTGAATAAGTTTTGGCCTTGTAATTAGTGTGTTAAATCCTGGACAAATCTTGATTAATTTGTCCTGATGATTCAATATCTGAATAGAGATATGGAATCAAATAATTCATCATCGAACACTGCGACAGCTTCCTCTTCTGATCCGCCACCTCCTAATCAAAGGAATGATGACAAAGGAAAACCAACTTGCAGGTTAATTAACATCTAACTATTTTTATTTCTTGTATATTCTGTCAGCTGTACGGTACTTATTATTTATTTAAATTCTAGTTTTTCCTATATTACAGCTACGAGAGCGAAGCAAATAATAACCCAGACAGCAGTGTTCGTAAACCAGGACACGAAGGGAGATCCTCACGTTATTATGGAGTCTCCTGGTTCGCATTTTAAAATTCTCAAGTCTCCTTTATATATATATATATCATTGCATATATGACCCATATAAGTATACACACATTAAACATAATATGCCTGAAATAGGGTCGAAAGGAAGAGCAGAGGAGGAGATAGATGGCGAGTCAGGTTGCGTAAGGGCAAGAAACAACTATACCTGGGCACATTCGGTGCGTTCATATATATATGAATTCAAGTTCCGTACTTAACGTACGTACATGTAATATAATTATCTAATCATCATCAATAATAATCAGGGACGGAGAAGGATGCGGCCGAAGCAAATGATATAGCGGTGATAAGATTGAAGGACCTGATCCCCGGCGAAAGAGAATTGAATTTCGACTTGAAAAATTGTAATACCGAAGAGATTCTTAAATGTAGTAAGATTCCAATCGGAGAGGGTGCTTGCAGGTGGATCAAGGAGCTCACGGCGGAAGAGTTTCTTAGGAAAAATAATATTGAAATCGTAAAAAGTGATGATGTGGTTGGAGTTGTTCCATTCGGAGCAGAAAACCAGAGGGTGGCGAATAGCGAGGGGTTTGAGTACATGGATGATAATGATGACGTGGCATTTCCGCCTCCTAATCAAAGGAATGGCGACAAAGGAAAACAAACTTGCAGCAGGTTAATTAAAATCATACTGTTATGTATTTTCATGTCTCGTTTATTCTGTCAGCTGTATGTTACTCGTATACTGATATTCTAGTTTTCCTATTATTACAGCAACGAGAACGAAGAAAATGAGAATAAGAATAATAACCCGGCGAGCAGTGTTCTTAAAGCAGGGGACCAACGGAAATCCTCAACTTGCTATGACGGGTTTGTGTATATGGATGATAATGATGATGACCTGATACCAGATTGGCTTTTTGAAAAAGGATTTCCTTGGAATAATGATGAGTGGTACATGAACCTCTGATGACGGAGGACATCCTTATGAGTTTAGCTGACAACATGGAGGAGCCTCCACAACCTTCTGGTGGGTCCTCCTCCTAACAGCTGTATCATCCGATCGAAGCAGAAAATCAGACGGTGACGAATAGCGAGGGGTTATTTGGTTACAGTGAACCTCTAATGGAGCATTTGGTGAGCGGAAATGATTCCTTGAATGATTTTAAAGATCTTGATTCCACGGAGGATGTGGAGATGAGTTTTGCTGACGAGGACCCTGCTTCATAAATAAATAATTTTTTGTCTTTCTCTTTCCTTTTTAGATATTAATGTACGTCGATCTTGTAGAAACTTTTAATATGATGAAGACATGCAGTAACAATCAACTATATAATATTGTCGGCTAGCTAGAAGATATTACTCTGTTAATTTCTGGGAACTGTATAGTATATTGATTACTGTGAAACTGACTAATTACCACATACATGCATGTGGCAATTAAACATGAGCGTTGAACGTTATTGGATTGAGTTCAGTTTATCTGCGTATAAAGCTTTTCATGATCTTCTTTTATTATAAGATTCAAACCCAAAACCAGAAGACAAGACAGGATAAGGTCTTCAACAGTTGATGATGTATGGTTCTAATTGATGATATTGACTGAGCAAGAAAATTTGAAAGTGTGCGTAGAGCCAGAATTATATTTATGGGAAGAGTAGTGCATATAGTACTCCTCTGTTCATAAATATATATAAGATTTTTTATTTTATTTTTAAATATGCTTGTCCTTTTTATAAGATTTTAGTTGACTTTACTCAATAATAAATACATTTTATCCGTTTTGCCCTTATTATAATTTTTTGTGATAAAAATATAATACGAGCACGTAGTACTTTTTATATTGTTTTATGGTTGTTCATTCAATTGCCATAATTAAATAGCCGCTATACACATATATGACATGATTGTTCTCATTATTAACTCGCACCTTTGCTAAAATTCTCTTCTTTAGATTCGATGTATGATTTGAATTGATGATATATTGATTGAGCAGGAAAATTTGAAAAGAAAGTGTAAAGATTTTAAGTACCTAAAATTTGTTTAAATATTTATATTCAACCTAGGGACACAACTCGGTTTTAGTCAACTCCCTTCTATCTTCAACTATATGTCTAGAAGGGAAGGCATTTGGGTATAACTAAAAGTATGTTGTATAATCATGAACTAGTTATATTTGCTCAAAAACTTGTGTTTTTTTTTTTTTTTTTTTTTAAAGTAAAAAAAGGAGACTTGTGTTTTTTTTTTTGGTCAGATGGGGAGACTTGTGTTTTCATATACTCTGATTTGGTCATATTTATAATGCATAGAATTGAAATAACAAATATTTCATTCTCATATATAAGACACCTCATTATTATTATAATATATATGTATGTATGATTTTTGCTTTCATTTATTATTGTGTTGACTTTGTACTCATAGAGTGTAATAGCATTAAATTAGAGAAATCAAAAAATGGGCCAGACTTCATGCACCCCATTTATTTACCCAATTTCTAACCCCTTATTTCTAGTCCCCACATAATGGGGTTAGTTTTTGCCCTAACCCTATTTAGCCCCCATATGATGAGGTTATGATAGGTTGGCCCGCGACCACCCTATTATTTTATATTTGTGCATGCGTACAGAGAATAATACTGTCACATGAAATTACCTTTATATCCTTACTTTTAAATAAATTAAAAACCCCACCCCCACCACCCCACCACCGCCGGCGGCCACCACCACCACCACCGCCGGCCACCACCACCACCACCACCTTTCGCCGGCCACCACCACCAACACCACCTCGCGCCCGGCCACCCACCACATGCCCATGCCGGCGGCAGTGGTGGGCCCAGGCGGCGGCGGTGGTGGGGTGCTGGGGGTGGGGTTTTAATTTTTTTTAAAAGTAAATAAATTAAGATATTTATAATTTTTTTAATGTAAATAAATACACATTAAAATAATATATTCAAGTGACAACTTTACATTGGTTACGCATAGATGCGTCGACCTCGAGTATGGAATTATTATTACTAATTAATAAAAATATAAAAATGTATTTAATATTTAAAAATATTTTTTTGGCCCGTAATAAATTTCCTAACCCTTAGGATTATATAATTTTTGGGTCCGTGCGAGATATTTAACATGCGGGCTTTTTGGCCCGTGAGCTTTTTTGGCCCTAACCCACGCGGGCCTAATAACCTAACGCCGGGTGGCGTTTTGTGACTTTCATTAAATAGTTATAAAATTAAAAGTTATTGAATTTTATGTCAAAGTTAATAAAGTTTAAGGTAAGGGGAACCGTTGAATAAAGCCAAATTTAAGGAACCAAATATTAAATTAGCCCTATACATGATATATGAATAATTTTGTAAGAAAATTCACAAAACAGTAAATTTCTTAGTATGTACATCATAAAAATTACTTAGAGAATAATAAAAAATATTTATTTGTAACCTATGTTAACATTAATTTTGTTTTTTCTAATGCATGTTAGATCAAATTCAAAAGATAGTTGAGTTTGAAAGAAGGTGCCTCTGCGACTCAAATTGTTGTTTAAAAGAGAAATGGCTCTCTTAAATCCTAATATACTCCCTTCTGTCCTTTTTATAAGAGCTTACTAATAAATTTTAAAAAATTATCTAAAAAATTTAATTAAGATTCGTTAATGCTTTTGAAATTCTTGATATATAGTGCCAGTAATCAAGAATTTTAAAACTCCCCTCGATTAGTAAGAGGTGGTTATAAATTAGTTAGTTATTTGTTTAGTTACCTGGGGAATATTAAAATAATAGATACTGTAAAAAAAATTAAGACCTTAATTACCCAAAGAAGACTTGTAATAGAAGGCAGAAGTAACATAGCACGGGGTGATCAACTTACGCATTGCTCCCACTCAACCGTTCAGCCAAGTGATTAGTTCTGTTTAATCCTTAAGACGTACATCAATCTCAGTCCACATAATTTCTTATCAGACTCAAGAATCTCTCTCTAACTCTCTCCAAAACTGAAGAGAAGTTGAAGTTAGACGCTCCTCGATCAATAATCCTTACAGGTAATTATAACATCACTTTATTCTCTTCGCTGTTCGATGACTGATGAATCTTGCAAGTTTGATGTGACGATAAGTTAATGTCCATGATTTTTCTCTCACAGCTCTCTGATGTTCAAATTAATCTTTTTGGGCAACAATGAAAAATGCATTTGTTAGTTTCAACTCTAATCTTGGAAGTTTGACGTGTTGATAAGTTAATATCCATGATTAGTTTCTTGCACAACTCTCTGACATTCAAAAACCAATAGAAGTATCTAAGATGAATATACGGAATAATGTGTGGTTTTCCAAATCTGTTCAGAGAGTTGTGTAGTTTCGTGTACTTTAAGATCAAGAATAATCCCTACAAGGTAATTAAAGCACCACCTGAGTTTATTTTGATTCTTCTTTAATCTCTTTCTCTTTCTTGTTTGGCGACTGAAATTGATATTCCAGCGTATATGGAAGTAAACTGTCTTGCACTTCAAATGAGCATTTTCTTTAAGAAATTCTATCCCTTCCATGTACACTTAGAAGTTTCAAGATAAATAAAAAATTTTGATAAATTAAATTCCTTCTTGCTTCAATTCTTTTCAACGCTTTAACATATCATTTCTAAAGTGCTAGTACAGTAGTACTCAAGAAAAACTTTTTAAGAAAATAAAAAAGATAAATATATTTGATGTAAAATTTAATTAAAATACGACGTCTATATTCAAGTGAGATGTTATCTACTCACTGCCAGTCCTAGCTAATAGCTATAGATAATCCTACTATAGCCTTCAAAATATGATCTTTAATTCCCTATAACATATAAACAACAATATTGTCATTGCAAATATAACTTTATAAGAGTCCATAACATCATACTTAATAGGATTTTCCATTGTTCTGTTTAACCTGTATGAACACTAACACTTGACATGTGTGTATGTATATCAAAAATTCTATGCTCATACAATTACAATTATGAAATAATTTATTCTAACTTCTACTTACTTATGGAATTCTTAAGTATGTATGTATGTATGTGTGTTTGTGTATCATATATAATATTTCAAGGTTTTAACATAGGACTTAGATAGCTTCTCATATCTAATACTTCCCAAATTTCATAAATTCCTTTCTCAAGCATTTCTTCAAAAGCCTTGCAAGAACCCAAGGAACTAGCATAAATAGATGGACCAAATTCTTATACTTCTTCTACATAAAATACCTTCTATCCTCAAGAAAACAAAAATTTAAAATCACTTTAATCAAAACCTAAAGTCTCCTCCTTCATTCCCAACGATTAGAGGCATATAAGGAATAAGTACCTTTCTAAAGTAAGCTTCTGACTTGTAATTTCTTTTTATTAGCCTCATCTTTCAAATCTCCTTGCTTCACATATACCCACTGTCAACAAAAGCTAATTTCTTCTCTTATACCCATAAGCACATTATAGATTAAAAGGGGAAGAGAATAATCCACCCATACCCACCTCACATCGCTGCAACGGAGGAAGAAAAGAGAAGACCCAAAAACTTTAGCACCTAATATACCTCAGCGACGCTCAAATAGAAGAAGGAGAAGAGAATCCCAATGCTTACTCCAACCACTATACCAGCAAATGGAAATCCACGTGAACACACACATACGCGCCGAAGATTGAAGGGAAGAAGAACGGCGGCACTGAATCGAAGAGATGAGTCAAGCACAAGGAGATGTTTCCAGAATTTTTTTTTCTTGCTTTGCCACTAATTTCATCAACGGGAAAAGCAAATAGGGGAGTAGGGTTTTTGTTGGGAAAAGAAATAGTCACCCCTAGTAAAATATAGAGATATTTAAATGGTAGGCCTTTTGGTAATTTCAGACTTACACTTGTCATGTTATATTATTGTTATTATTATTATTATTGGTATTATTAGAATTATATCATTATGTGTGTGTATTATTTTTTTAGGCTATTACGCATCTGGTCCTATTTATAGGGTAAAGAAATAACACATATTTTGGTCCTTTTTTTTAATACATATTATTTTCATCTTATTTATAAGGCACTTCATTAATTTTTTTTTATAAGGGTACAGTTTTATCCTTAATTTATTATTGTTAATTTTGTTCTCATGTAGTCATGGGGTATACTTTATATAATAACATTAAATAGGGATAAAATTAGAAATTTATTGAATTTTATGATATAATAGTTAATAAAATTTAAGGTAAAGGGATTCCATTGAGAACAAGGGAAAATTCGGTGTACCAAATATTGTATTAACTCAATATATGATATTTGAATAATTTTATAAAAATTCACAAAACAGTAAATTTCTTATTATGTACATTATAAAATTTTCTTAGAAAATGATAACTTTTTTTGATTTAACCTTTGTGAATATTAATTTTGATTTTGTTAATGCATGCTAGATTAAATTTAAAAGATAGTTGAGTTTGATAGAAGGTACCTCTTTGACTCGTTTTTTTTAAAAAAAGAAATGGCTCTCCTAAACCCTAATATACTCCCTTTTTGCCCTTATTATAAAAGCTTACTAATAACTTTAAGTAAGTTAATAAATTATCTAAAAATATAAATAGATTAAAAATTTAATTAGTTAAGATCAGTTAAAGCTTTTGAAATTTTAAAATTCCTGTCAAATTTCAGGAATCAAGAACAATATTAAAACTCTTCTCGATTTATTAGAGGAGGTTATAAATTAGTTAGTTACGTCGGGAACATTTAGCATAACAGATTATTTTTTTAAGAAAATTAATACCTTAATTACCAAAGAAGATCACGTGTAATAAAAGGCAGAAGTAACATTGCATGGGATGATGTATATATCAGCTAACACATTGCTCCCCCCAACGGTCTAGTCAAATAAAGCCCGAAAGTGAGCGAAGAATGTGATTAGTTCTGTTTAATCTTCTTCCCTGCACATCAATCTGTGAAGAAAAAACTGTCAGACTGCACAATTTCTTTTCAGATCAGATCAAGAATTTTTCTCTCTAACTCTGAAAAGGTGAAGTAATTAAGACGCTCCTCAGTCATCAAGATACAGATCAAGAATCCTTACAGGTAATTATTATTCTGTTTCTCCTTTAATCTTTCTCTTAATCTTCCTTCTCTTCGTTCTTTGTTGACTGAAATTGACTTCAGAGAATTTCAGATCGATCCCGGGCTTCAAATTAATATTTTACGGCAAAATTCATTTGTTAGTCTCAACTCTAATCTTGGAAGTTTGATGTGATCGATAATAAGTTAATATCGATCAATGATTTTAGTTTCCTTAAGCTCTTTAATTGGAAAACCAATAGATGTATCAAAGATGAATATGCCTTATGGAATAATAATGTGCAGTTTTTCAAATCTGTTCACAGAGTCGTGTAGTTTCGTACGTGAAGATCAAGAATCCCCACAGGGTAATTAAAACATCATCGAAGTTTATTTGGCTTCTTGTTTAATCTCATTCTCTTCCTTGTTTGGTGACTGAAATTGATATATAGTAAGCAAAATAACATTGAATAAGTTTTGGCCTTGTAATTAGTGTGTTAAATCCTGGACAAATTAAAAATTCTTGATTAATATGTCCTGATGATTCAATATCTGAATAGATATATGGAATCAAATAATTCATCATCCAACACTGCGACAGCTTGCTCTTCTGATCCTCCACCTCCTAATCAAAGGAATGATGACAGAGGAAAACAAACATGCAGGTTAATTAACATCTAACTGTTTTTATTTCTTGTATATTTTGTCAGCTGTTCGTTACTTATTATATATTAAAATTCTAGTTTTTCCTGTATCACAGCAACGAGAGCGAAGCAAATAATAACCCGTACAGCAGTGCTCTTAAAGAAGGATACAAAAGGAGATTCTTGCAATATGATGGAGTCACCAGGTTCAATTCGCATTTTAAAACTCTCAAGTCTCCCCTATATATATATCTGACTGCATATATACACATATAAGTGTACACACATTAAACATAATATGCCTGAAATAGGGTCGGAACGACGAAGAGTAGATATGGATAGCAAGCCAGGGCGTGTAAGCTGTTTGTTACTTGTACACTGATATTCTTGCATTTCCTATTATTACAGCAACGAGAGCGAAGTAAATGAGAACAAGAATAATAACCCGGAGAGCAGTGATCATAAAGCAGGAAAAAAAAGGAAATCCTCGAGTTCTTATGGTGGGTTTTTGAATATAGAAGATAATGATGACCTGAAATTTCCACCAGATGGGTTTTTTGAAGAAGGGACTCCTTGGAATAATGATCAGTGTTACAGTGATGAACCTCTAATAATGGAGCAATCGGTGAGCGGAAATGATGTTCCGTTGGATAATATCAAAGGTCTTGATCCTACGGAGGACGTCCCGATGAGTTTCTTTGACGACAAGGAGGGACCTCCACAACCTTCTGGTGGGTCCCCCCCCGAACAGCTGTATCATGATTATCATCCAACCGAAGCAGAAAATCAGACGGTGGCGAATAGCGAGGGGTTATTTGGTTACGGTGAACCTAAAATGGAGCATTTGGAGAGCGGAAATGATTCTGAAGATCTTGCTTCCATGGAGGATGTGGACAAGTATTTGGCTGACGAGGACCCCTCCTCCCCACAGCTATATCATGATCATCATCCCTTTTAGATTTTAATGTCTTGGAAACTTTTAATATGATGAAGACATGCAGTAACAATCAACTGTATAGTGTCGGCTAGCTAGAAAATATTACTCTGTTAATTTCTGGGAACTGTATAATATATTAACTACTGTGAAATTGACTAATTACCACATGCATGCATGTGGCAATTAAACATAAGCGTTGAGCGTTATTGGATTGAGTTCAGTTTATCTGCGTATAAAGCTTTTCATGCATCGTCTTTTATTATAAGATTCAAACTCAAAACCAGAAGACAGGATCAGGTCTTCAACAGTTGACGATGTATGGTTTGAATTGATGATATTGATTGTGCAAGAAAATTTGATAGTATGTGTATGGCCAGAAGTATCTGTGCATACCATATTTGTCCCTTTTTGTTGGTATATTTATGGGAAGAGTGTGTATATAATACTCCCTGCTCCGGCGTTCATCCCTTTTTATAAGATTTTATTTGAGTTCTCAATAATAAATACACTTTTATGAGTTTTATCCATTTTGTCTTCATTCTCTCACATCATTTATTTACCATACATCTCATTTCCTCATCATTACTCTTTCTCTCTTACTCATTCATGAGTAAGGGCATCTTTAGAAAAAAATTGTATTTCCTACATATTTAACTATTTTTAGCTGGTTTCTAGAATCATGTTGGTTGAAATGACCTTATATATAGGGCCGGAGAGAGTATCTTGTTAAAATATTGTTGAAGAGTTGCGTGCCTTGAAGAGTCGGTGTATTTATGCCTTCTTATTTGTTATAGAAGGTGGATGTTTAATTTGGGAAAATTACTGAAAAAAATTCTGTTGCAAAATTTATTGCCCAAATTTCCAAGTACCTAAAATTTGTTTGAAGATTTATATTCAACCTATTGGATGCAATTCTTTTTCAATCGAATGTATTCTTTTGTACGTAAAACGGAAGATAGTATTTGCACATGATTGAAAATATATTGTACACACAAGAGTTCCACCCGCTCAAAGACTTGTGTAGCTAGAGACTCCTCCGGTCCAATTTATAGGGTAGAAAATTGAAAGAAGAAATATTTTGGTTATAACGAACGCACCTCATTATAAATTTTTCTTATAAAAATATATGATTTTACCCTTGATTTATTAATATGTTAACCTTATTTATTATGTAATATAATAATACTAAATAGAGATAAAGTTGGAAAGTTGCTAAATTTTACATCATATGAATGAAGTTTAAAGTAAGCGGAACAGGTTAGACAATGAGAGCAAACTTGAGAGAGCAAAGTTTGTATTAAGCCTGATAGATAATATTTGAATAATTTTGTTAAAAAAAATTCACTAAACAATAATTTTCTTATTATGTACATTATAAACATTAATAGAAAATAATAAAAATAGGAAAACCTACCCTTTTTTTCCTGGGCAGGTAGGTTTGATAATGAAGAAGATGCGGCAAAAGCGCGTGACTTGTTTGCTATCAAAATATGGGGCGAATCCGCTAGTACAAATTTTATTGTACGTCCTTAGAAAAATATATTTATGATTGAATATTATATCACAGTGATTAATCAATTAAAATTAGATAGATTCCATATATATTTAATGACTAGACTGATGCAGCCGAGTAAGTGCGAGAAAGAATTGCTAGAAATGAAGGATATGAGCAAAGAGGAGTGCCTTGCTGCTATGCCTATTAGAATGTAAGTTTCGTTTAAATCAATCAATTGTCTAGAGATTAAAGCTTGTTAGATTAGTTAATACAAGTGGATTGAATATTATATCACAGTGATTAATCAATTAAAATTAGGTAGGTTCCATATATATTTATTGATGATGATAATAATAATACAAGTGGATGATTAGTTAAATCCCAAACTTGACGTACTCATCAGGACGAGTCATATGGTTCCTCCCAGTTTATAATGGAGTACTCAAGTTCGCATTTTAAAACTCTCAAGTCTCCTCTATATATAATATATATCATTCCGCGCGCATGTGTCTATATATATATATGTATGTATGTATATGTGTGTATGTATATATATTTATGGATACAAAAAATATTTAGGATACAATAAAAATATTTTTATATGTATGTATGTATGTATATGTATGTATGATACTAAAAAAATATTTAGGATACAGACTCGTACTTAAAAAAAAAAACTTCATTTTTTTAAAAAAAAAAAAGAAAGAAAGATGGACGGAGGAGATCTAGACCGTCCAGATCTCCTAGATGCTCGCCCCAAAAGGGACGAGCGCTCCCAAAAGGTACTTAAAGGCAAGGACACACGAAAAATTTACGTGGGCACATTTGGTGAGTTCATGTATACTCCCTCTTTTCCTTAATATAAGTCATATAGTTACCTAATTTGATTAGATCGATTAATAAAGTTAGTTGAGTTAATTAATATGATGTGTTCTAAAACACCTTAGTCATCTACCTTAATCCCCTCCTTCCATCTCTTTGATTATTCAATAGAGTAAATTAGAAAAATATTGATAAATATAAAAATTATATTTTATATTGAGGACCAATATCAACTTTCAAATACTCCTTCCAGTTCTAAATATAAGACAGAGTTGACTTTTTAAAAAAAGATTAAGAAAGCTAAATAAGTTACTTAATCATATATATGTTGTGTATCCTTGTATTATATATCAGTTTATTAATCAAACTAATTAGTTTAGAGAAAGAAAATATAAATATAAATACTATAAAGTAATTTAATTAGTTTTTTTAATCTCTAAAAAATTCAACTTTATTTTATATTTAGGAATGAAGGACTTTATTTTATATTTAGGAACGAAGGGAGTATGTGTAAATGACAGGAGGAGTATATGGATTCAAGTTCCATACATATAACGTACATGTGAATTCCTTCATATGATTTTAAGCGTTGTTATTAATTTTCTGGGTCTGCATAGAGCACATGATATAGCGACGACAAGATTGAAGGGTCCGGCCGCCGCCAGAAATTTGAATTTGAGCTGGAAATATGATGATATAGAAAGCATTGTTAAAAGTAGTAAGATTCCGATCGGATAGCAAAGCGAAATGTGTATTACGGATCCGAATAATACTGACCTGAAATTGGCACCAGATTAGTTTTCTGAGTTTCCAATATAAGGAGAAGATAATACAGAATCTCTATGGAATGAATGAATGATTCGATTTTTGGAGGATATGGACAAGGAGCCTCAAGAATCTGCTGGTTGGTCGAATCAGGCTAATAGATATTTCTTTTTTCTTCTTTTGTTGTTGTTGTTGCAAATATTAGTGTCTTCTTAGAAACTTGAAATATAATGGAGGTGGTTAAAATGCACAAAAGCATCTTGTGTATATCTTTTGATAAATTGCATTGCTAATCCTTTTTGTCTGTATCCAAATTAGTCATATATATACATACACTCAAACAATATATGCTCATTACTACTGTAAAGTGTACAGCACCATGTGTGACAAATATAATTTTTCTCTAAACTAATTTATCTTATAAATTTATATAATTTAATGATATGCAATATATGCTATGATTAGTTAATTTATTTAACTTCCTTAACCTTTTTATAAAAAAATCAATTATATATGTCTCATATTAAAAATCGAAGTGAGTACTAACAAGCAACAGCTTTGCAGGAAATAAGACCTCAACCATGTCATCACCATGTTGTGACTACTATAAAACTTATTACAGCACATGAGGGTAAAAATAAACACACCTATATAGTCCTATTTATAGAGCAAATTAAAGAGAGAAGAAATTTTTTGTTTATTTATAGGATAGAGAGTGAAATTTTTCATATAAAAATGTACCATTATTTTACCCTTAATCTAATATTATATATATCTTGACTTTGTTCTCGTAGAGTATAATATATACTCCATTTGATCCTTTTATAAGGAACATTTTCTCTCATAGGCAGGGGCAGAGAGCCGGATTTAAAATTATGGGGGTAAAAATTACAGACTAGAACCCAGTATTCATGAAATTACATTTTAGCCTTGAAAAATATTTCAATATTTTCATTTTAGTCCCTCCATGAAACTTTTAATAAAGACTAATTTTTTTTTTTTAAAATGAAATTTTTATGAGGCTAATTATAATTTCCTAAACATCGGGGTTCAATTCTATAATTTTAGGAGGAGTGTTACACACCTACCGGCCTCGCCTTTTCGGGTGGCGGATAGTGTGATCCTTTACTTTTATTTAATTTTAACTTATTATTCCCAGGTAAATTTACGTCACACATCAGAGTATAAGCAGCAGAGTACGTATCGGTTTGGACAAAAATATACTAATAAAAATACGGATAACAACAATGGGAATTCTTAAGTATGTACGTATGTGTGTTTGTGTATGCATATTACAAGTATCATATATGATCTCAAGGTTTTAACATAGGACTTAGATAGCTTCTCATATCTAATACTTCCCATATTTCATAAATTCCTTTCTCAAGCATTTCTTCAAACGCCTTGCAAGCAACCAAGGAACTAGCATAAATAGATAGACCAAATTCTTATACTTCTTCTACACAAAATACCTTCTATCTTCAAGAAAACTGAAATTTAAAATCACTTTAATCAAAACCTGAAGTCTCCTCCTTCATTACCAACCATTAGAGGCATATAAGGAATAAGTACCTTTCTAAAGTAAGCTTCTGACTTGTAATTTCTTTTTATTAGCCTCATCTTTCAAATCTCCTTGCTTCACATATACCCACTGTCAACAAAAACTAATTTCTTCTCTTATACCCATAAGCACATTATAGATTAAAAAGGGAAGAGAATAATCCACACATACCCACCTCACATCGCTGCAACGGAGGAAGAAAAGAGAAGACCCAAAAACTTTAGCACCCAATACACCTCAGCGACGCTCAAATAGAAGAAGGAGAAGAGAATCCCAATGCTTACTTCAACCACGATACCAGCAAATGGAAATCCACGTGAACACACACATACGCGCCGAAGATTGAAGGGAAGAAGAACGGCGGCACTGAATCGAAGAGATGAGTCAAGCACAAGGAGATGTTTACAGATTTTTTTTTTTTTCTTGCTTTGCCTCTAATTTCATCAACGGGAAAAGCAAATAGGGGAGTAGGGTTTTTGTTGGGAAAAGAAATAGTCACCCCTAGTAAAATATAGAGATATTTAAATGGTAGGCCTTCTGGTAATTTCAGACTTACACTTGTCATGTTATATTATTGTTTTTATTATTATTAGAATTATATTATTGTGTGTGTGTATTATTTTTTTAGGCTATTACACATCTGGTCCTATTTATGGGTAATAACAAATATTTTGGTCCTATTTTTTTAATACATATTATTTTCATCTTATTTATAAGGCACTTCATTAATTTTTTTTGTAAGGGTACAATTTTACCCTTAATTTATTATTGTTAATTTTGTTCTCATGTAGTCATGGGGTATACTTTATATAATAACATTAAATATGGACAAAGTTAGAAATTTATTGAATTTTATGATATACTCCCTTCATCCTAATTATAAGAGCTATTTACCAGAATTTGGGGAGATTAAGGAAGGAAGTTAAATTAGTTAATTATAATTATTTTCCAAAAATACCCCTAATTAAAATTAAAAATTACATAAAGGGGAAAATGAGCTGAATGGTAGCCCGCACAATTCCTGACTCAGCCATTTCTTGGAGTAGTATAGTATTTGTAAGTGTATCAAACAGTCACGGAAAGAATATATATAATCTTCGTTAATTGATGAGGGTTAATATGACGAAGACACAGTGAGTTGGCATCGATCCAAAACTTGTTTTATTAGGTTATTTTAGGGGGAAAAAAGTTACAAAAAAAAGTTTTTAAAGGAATATTAAAATTATTTTATATAAAATAAAAAATAAAGTAGAATATCTTATTTGATAGAATATAAGTGTGTTGTTAAATTAATTATTGTGGAAGAAGTATTAGTACAGGTAATATGAGAAAAATAAAACAAAAATTGCTCAAAATTATTTTATAAGAAAAAAATATAATTGAGGTGTATATAACATTAATGAGTTGTAAACATTATTTATTTTATAAAATATGTAGATGTATTATTAAATTATTATTATCTTTAATTATTATTGAGAAATTATAAATAGGGGTATTATAGGAAAAAATTGACAAAAGTTAAAACTTGCTCTTATAATTAGGACCAAAACCAACCCCAAAAAGTGCTTTTATAATTAGGACCTAGGAGGGAGTAATAGTTAATAAAATTTAAGGTAAGGGGATTCCATTACGAATAAGCGCAAATTCGGTGCACCAAATATTGTATTAACTCAATATATGATATTTGAATAATTTTGTAAAACATTCACAAAACAGTAAATTTCTTATTATGTACATTATAAAATTTTCTTAGAAAATGATAACTTTTTTAATTTAACCTTTGTGAACATTAATTTTGATTTTGTTAATGCTAGATTAAATTCGAAAGATAGTTGAGTTTGAGATACCTCTCTTTGACTCAATTTTTAAAAAAGAAATGGCTCTCCTAAACCCTAATATACTCCCCTTTTGCCCTTATTATAAAAGCTTACTAATAACTTTAAATAAGTTAATAAATTATCTAAAAATATAAATAGATTAAAAATTTAATTAGTTAAGATCAGTTAATGCTTTTGAAATTTTAAAATTCCTGTCAAAATTCCAGGAATCAAGAATAATATTAAAACTCTTATCGATTTATTAGAGGAGGTTATAAATTAGTTAGTTATATAGTTAGATACGTCGGGAACATTAGCATAACAGATTATTTTTTTAAGAAAATTAATACCTTAATTGCCCAAAGAAGATCACGTGTAATAAAAGGCAGAAGTAACATTGCATGGGATGATGTATATATCAGCTAACACATTGCTCCCCCCAAAGGTCTAGTCAAATAAAGCCCGAAAGTGATCGAAGAATGTGATTAGTTCTGTTTAATCTTCTTCCCTGCACATCAATCTGTGAAGAAAAAACTGTCAGACTGCACAATTTCTTTTCAGATCAGATCAAGAATTTTTCTCTCTAACTCTGAAAAGGTGAAGTAAGACGCTCCTCAGTCATCAAGATACAGATCAAGAATCCTTACGGGTAATTATTATTCTGTTTCTCCTTTAATCTTTCTCTTAATCTTCCTTCTCTTCGTTCTTTGTTGACTGAAATTGACTTCAGAGAATTCCAGATCGATCCCGGGCTTCAAATTAATATTTTACGGCAAAATTCATTTGTTAGTCTCAACTCTAATCTTGGAAGTTTGATGTGATCGATAATAAGTTAATATCGATCAATGATTTTAATTTCCTTAAGCTCTTTAATTGGAAAACCAATAGAAGTATCAAAGATGAATATGCCTTATGGAATAATAATGTGCAGTTTTTCAAATCTGTTCAGAGAGTCGTGTAGTTTCGTACGTGAAGATCAAGAATCCCCACAGGGTAATTAAAACATCATCGAAGTTTATTTGGCTTCTTGTTTAATCTCATTCTCTTCCTTGTTTGGTGACTGAAATTGATACATAGTAAGCAAAATAACATTGAATAAGTTTTGGCCTTGTAATTAGTGTGTTAAATCCTGGACAAATTAAATATTCTTGATTAATATGTCCTGATGATTCAATATCTAAATAGATATATGGAATCAAATAATTCATCATCCAACACTGCGGCAGCTGGCTCTTCTGATCCGCCACCTCCTAATCAAAGGAATGATGACAAAGGAAAACAAACTTGCAGGTTAATTAACATCTAACTGTTTTTATTTCTTGTATATTCTGCCTGCTGTTCGTTACTTATTATATATTAAAATTCTAGTTTTTCCTGTATAACAGCAACGAGAGCGAAGCAAATAATAACCCGGACAGCAGTGTTCTTAAAACAGGAAAAAAAAGGAGAGCCACCAGGTTCAATTCGCATTTTAAAACTCTCATGTCTCCTTTATATATATATATATATATATATATATATATATCTCATTGCATATATACACATATAAGTGTACACACATTAAACATAATATGCCTGAAATAGGGTCGGAACGACGAAGAGTGGAGATGGATAGCAAGCCAGGGTGTGTAAGCTGTTTGTTACTTGTACACTGATATTCTAGTTTTTCCTATTATTACAGCAACGAAAGCGAAGTAAATGAGAACAAGAATAACAACCCGGAGACCAGTGCAGGAAAAAAAAGGAAATCCTCAAGTAATAATGATGGGGTTGAATATATGGGTGATGATGTTGACCTGAAATTTCTACCAGATGGGTTTATTGAAAAAGAGCCTCCTTGGAATAATGATCAGTGTTACAGTGAACCTCAAAGAATGGAGCATTTGGTGAGCGGAGATTATGATTCGTTGAATGATTTCAAAGGTCTTGATCCAACGGAGGACATCCAGATGAGTTTCGCTGACGACGAGGAGGGGCCTCCACAACCTTCTGGTGGGTCCTCCTCCCAACAGCTGTTTCATCATTATCATCTGACCAAAGCAGAAAATCAGACGGTGGCGAATAGCGAGGGGTTATTTGGTTACTATAAACCTCTAATGGAGCATTCGGTGAGCGGAAATGATACTTTGAAAGATTCTAAAGCTCTTAGTCCCATATTGGAGGATGTAGAGATGAGTTCTGCTGACGAGGACCCTGCTGGTGGGTCCTCCTCCCAACAGTTGCATCATGATTATCATCCTTTTTAGATTTTAATGTCTTGGCGAAACTTTTAATATGATGAAGACATGCAGTAACAATCAACTGTATAGTGTCGGCTAGCTAGAAAATATTGACTACTGTGAAACTGTTTAATTACCACTTGCATGCATGTGGCAATTAAACATAAGCGTTGAACGTTATTGGATTGAGTTCCGTTTATCGGCGTATAAAGCTTTTCATACATCGTCTTTTATTATAAGATTCAGACTCAAAACCAGAAGACAGGATCAGGTCTTCAACAGTTGATGATATATGGTTTGAATTGATGATATTTTTTTTTTATTTTTTTTTTGCCAAAATTGATGATATTGATTGTGCACGAAAATTTGATAGTATGTGTATAGCCAGAAGTATATATACATGCATGCATACCATATTTGTCCGTTTTTGTTGGTATATTTATGGGAAGAGTGTGTATATAATACCTCCTGCTCAGGCCTAGTGGCGGAGCTAGGAAATTACAAAAGGGGCACAATTGTGGGGGATTGTCCCTGAATTTTTTTTTTTAAAAGGAAAGTTTTAAATGCATTAAAAAACAAAAGAATATAAATAAGAAAAAAAAATTATGAAATTAAATGAATATTGATGATGTAATAAGAGAGGAAATTATTTTACAAACCTGTCATTTAGAAAAGAAAAGCTAAATATTGTTAGAAATGCAGTTACATAAATTACAATGAAGGGTGGTACTCAATAAGTTCAAGTACATATATTTTAATAAAAAAAGTATATTACAATAAAAATAATTACAATGTCATCCTTCTAGGCCTTGTATTTTGGAATTCTATCATAATTGTTTTATTATCAATGCTATCAAATACATATTTTTCAATATAAGGCACTAAAAAATTATTCAACCATTCATCCCCCATCCGATTACGAAGTGTAATCTTGATGTATTAAGGGTGAACACTTAACTTAAGAATGAAAAATCATTTAAACATGTATTAATTCAAGGAAAGTAGACAAATAATACTAATACTAATGAAAATTTGAAACCATTATATTCAAGTTATTAATTCAAACTCCTTTAACTTTAACTTGATTTTTTTTTAAAAAAAAAAATCTCAAATAATTGGGGGGCACTTGCCCCCCTAACTTCATACCTAGATCCGCCAATGCTCAGGCGGGTTCATCCCTTTTTATAAGATTTTATTTGACTTTGTCTTATTAATAATAAATGTACTTTTACCTATTTTGCCTTATTCTCTCATATCATTTATTTACCATATATTTTCTTTCCTCATATTCTCATCATTACTTTTTCTCTTTCCTCATTCATTACTAGAAAATGCAATATTTGCGAGGGAACCTTATTTCCATCACAAATTTTGGTTAATTTGTGAGGGAACTATGGTTCCCTCACAAAAATGCGTCAAATTGCCTCCATTTTGTGAGGGAACTAAGTTTCACTTACAAAAATCACCTTTTTCAAGGGAAACAAAGTTCCCTCACAAAATGTGGGGACTTTTGTGGCCAAACTCCCCCCATTTTGTGAGGGAACTAAGTTTCCCTCGCAAAAATCACCTTTTTGCGAGGGAAACATAGTTCCCACGCAAAATGTCAGTCAAATTCCCCCCCATTTTGCGAGGGAGCCTTATTTCCCTCGCAAAATTACTTATTTTTGCGAGGATAAGAGTTTTCCCTCGCAAAAAGTCGGGCTTTGAAACTTTAACCTTAGGCGGTTCGGTCCGCTTCATTTTACCTTAGATCCGCCGTTCTCGTCTCCATTGGTCCACCTCAGATTTGTCGTTGCTTGTGCTCTCCTTCTCCCTTGGTTCCGCCGCAAGTCTGGTCATCAGAACCACCGTCCTCCCCCCTCGATACGTCGCTGTTCCTTCGGATCCGCTCCTTTCTCCGGCGCTTCACGAACCACCGGCCCTTTGTTGTGGATGTCCTGATTTAAGATATGGAGGCGCAGTGTTACAGGAGTGGCTTCTATGAGGATCTAAGTAATTTTATTAAATTAGACTAAAATTATTTTCCAAAATCGTGTAACTCGTACATTTGGGGAACTTGTGGCCAAGGTTAGTTTGCTTATTCTTTGCTTCAGCATTTTTTCCCTTGGCATGTAGCTTTTCTCTTGAGTACTCATCCTGATTCACGTGTTTTCTTGTTCAGCTATTTCTTTAGAATTCCCAGTGGCGTATCCGCCATTTTTCTAACATTTGAACAGGTTTATTTCCCTTGTACTTTTCATTTCCGTTGTGCCCAAAATCGTGAAATTCCTTTAAAACTTGTTCCAATTTTCGTTATATTGTTACTATAGGTCCGAGCAATCGCAAGACTCGGTCTGTTAGTTTTTCTCAAATTGATATGCCTCTTCAGGTATGTTACGGGAGCATTTTGAAGGATTAGAGTTCTGTATGTTGATTCTTGTTAATTCAACTAACGCGACCATTTTTATCACAAAATGGATAATGGGAATGCGAGCAAAGAATATTGAATTTCCCTTTTTTCTAATCGTCATTACAGTTTTAGCCCAAATAGTTTTTATTTACACCTTCATGTTTTAAAGCGTGCGGTCAAGTCATAGTATATCTAAGAAGACATGATATCTTAAATCTTGTCCATAAATTTTATGAAATTTGTGGGTTTTAGTTATGTTTCAGCTTAAATATATAATTGCGAATCTACTCAGAAACAGAATTGAAACAGTAAACTTTCTTTGCATTAGTTGTTATTGTTAAATTGAGTATGATTAATTAAAATTCATATTCCTAGGAACATTATTTTGACTAGAAGCTAATTATTAGATCTCATTGTGGATCAAGCAATGTGAACATGAGTTTTTGCTCTCCTGTTTGCTTGTCTTCAATAAATGCCATTGTCCTGAAAGGTCGTGCAAATCTGCTATTAAGCAGCAATTCCTGTGGTCTTTCTTCCCAAGGAAAGTCTAACTCATGTTCTATCCATTTGTCCCCTGGGAAGTCTGAGCTACATACATGGTGGTTTTTCTGTTTATACAACATTGCCTTGTCCAACTATTATGGGCTAGACAATTTCAGGGGAGGTTATTTGGGATCTTGCTTCTCCAAGCAAAAGGACAATATTCAAGTCCTTGGCTCTGTAGGACCTCAGCATCCTAACAACAACATACAGGATTGAGCGCACAGTTAGCCTACATTCATTTGATCTTTTTTTATTTCCTGATGAATAATTTTTGTCTCATTTTAAATATTATTCTTAAATCAGTGAAAAGTATTGCATGTCATGGCAAAATTAAAATCTCCTTTGCTAGAAGTCTGGAAACCTTGCTGTTTATGTTCTTCCAGTGCCACCATTTTTCTCCCTTCAGTTCTTCCGCTGCCGTTGTTCCTGATTTTTTTTTTTTTTTCATTTTTGTTACATTGTTCAGGTTGCTAATGAATTTATCAAAAGAAGGGAAGAGACAGAATGGTAGGCTTTCAAGTTACATATCCATAGATATTTGTGATTCCAACACATGGAATGCCCTTTTTATGACTCATGAATAGTGTAGCTTGTTAAAATTGTTATAGTACATATAGATATACCAAATAAGGAAGATGAAATATCACCTAAGGGGGGGCAAATAAGTGATTATAAAATTCTTTTGCTAATTGCTCAAAAACACTTAAACAGAGAAGGAGAGAAGAACAATGAACACAAGATATTATACTGGTTCGGTCCAACTCTTAACCTACGTCCAGTCCCCAAAAACACTCTGGGATTTCACTATCTCGAAACTTGATTACACACTCTGTAATTTTCGAGTAATCCTCTCACTAGGACTTATTCCTCTTTACAAGTTGTAACCAAATAACCACAGACACAATTACACACTCTGTACTTGAGATGATCCTTTCACTGCAACTCATTCCCTTTTACAAGTTGTAATTGTACACCCACACTTAAGGTTCTACAACCTTAAGATTTAACTGATAAACAAATATTCAAATAGTGTTTAACTCCTCACCGAGTAGATAAATGATAAACACTGAAGTACAAGAATATCCGAAGATATTAAATAAAACTAATGAAACGGAAGATTGCAATAATATCGAATTGAATGCATAGCATTTTGGTAGGTGACGAATTCAATGCTTCTGGTATTTATAGTTGTTGCAATTAATGACCATTGGTGAAGCTTGAAGATTAGCCATTGAGACTCTTGAATATAGCCATTAGACAGATGAAGCTTTGTTAATCACATTTGCCGTTTAATTGTTCAGCTGTAATTGTGTCGTCACGACATTCTTTCATTCCTTATGTTTTGCCCGTTGTGAGATAGCATTTATTGCTTGATTGGAATGTCGATAAATACTTTAGAATGATCAGAGGAATGGTTTCTGGAATATGGCTTGTTTAGGAAATAACATTAAATGCTCTCTGACACAAATTGCTTTATTGCAATTCGTTGTTTAATCCAAGATATAATTATCTGAAACTCATTAGCAAACATGTTAAAAGCATTTAGGAACAGTAATGAGTGAACATATGAAGTTATGAAATCACAAGTATTGATTTTTAGTTTACGCAAACGGTGATTTGAAAATTTAGAAAGATATGACTCTAGTTAAAAGAGAGCATGCCTAGAGATATATTGACTAGAGGCATTTTAATTGACTCGAGGTAAGAATAAATCATTTGAAATTCATATTGGAAAGAGTTTGCCTTGAGTCAAAAATATGATGCCATTAGGGGTGAGCAAATGACCCGCAACTTGACCAACCGCCCGCGCCCCGTGAAATTTCCCTAGATTTAAACCCTCCCAAATTGGGCCCGTCACAAAAACGGGCTGCCTCGTTACCCGTTTATACATAACGGGCGGGTCACGGGTTGAGGCACGGGTCACCCGTGCCCGCCCGTTACCCGTTTAGTTTTTTTCCCCCTTGCTTGGATCTATAGAATTAAATCTGCCCCCATTGGATTGAGATTCCCAGTTGCTTGCTCCATCGTTGCAATCTCATTATTCAAATTTCATATAGACTTTTTGTTGTTATCACTTTCCTATATGCCTGTTTCATCTTACGTGTCTCTTTACCTCTTGTTTATTTTTTATTTTTTAGGGTTGTAAAAAATATATTATTAACTTAAGGATTATGGATGACAAAAAAGACAATCGTAAATGAAACGATTTGACGCAGACTTCCTGCTTCCTGATCATAACACATCATTGACCGTAAATTTAGCCAACCTCTAAATTAAATTAAAGCCTCTAACCTTGTTTACTCTCTTAGCATTCTTTTCTTTTTCATTAATTAAAACAATCCATCCCACCTTTTTATAACTGTGAGGATCAAACTTATCCTTCACTTTTTGTTTACTATATTCCTCGTCTCTCTTGATTCCCCTAGCAAATGAAAATAAACTGCTCTGAAAAAAAAAAAATCTGGGTCCAAAAAATCTGTTTTTTTTTTAAAAAAATATATATAAAAAGCCCAGTACGCCTAAACGGGTTCTCTGGACCCGTTTAGGCGTACCTGTTTTATACGGGTTAAACGGGTTTCATCACGGGTACGGGGGTGCCCCGTACCCGTTTATTTTACATGGGCGGGCCACGGGTTACCCCCGGGGCAGCCCTACCCCCCCGTTACTCACCCCTAGTTCTCACCATGACTAGTTAGCATTTGAAAATGGGAAGAAGCGTGTCATAGAACACAGCCGGATGAGAAAAACCGCTTACACCTTCAAAATTGCGGTTCCATATATTCATGTGCTAAGATGCTCCAATATTAAATAATGATATTTTGGGGAAAAAAATATAATTAACTAATTTTACTATTATTATTTTTAATCTCTCTAAAATAAGGTAAATATATCATATAATTAAAACCATAGGAGTACCTTAATTACCCAAAGAAGACTTGCAATAGAAGGCAGAAGTAACATTGCAAGGGGTGGTGATCAGCTTGTATTACATATTGCTCCCACTCAACGGCGGTTCAGCCAAATAATGCCAAAAGAAAGTGATCAATGAATGTGATTAATTGGTTCTCTTTAATAATCTTTAACTTTCAGATTACACAATTTCTTTTCAGATTCAAGAATATTTCTCTCTAACTCTCTACAGAACTGAAGAAAAGGTGAAGTAAGATGCTCCGATCTCTATAACAACCTATTGGCCTTGCCCTTTTGGGTATCGGGAAGTGTAATCATTTACTTTACTTCAAATTTTAAAATATTTTTTCCAAGTTATTTTACGTGATTCATCAGAGTATTAGCAGCAGAGCATGCACCGGTTTGGACAACTAAATACTTGTAAGTTAAAATGCGGGAAGATACGTTTTCCCGGAGGGATTAAATATACAGTTATCCCACATCACAACTCCCAAAATAAATACATGAAAATATAGTCATATGGGAATCCAAAATAGATAACCAAAAGAAATCACCGACATCCTTCACCATACTAGTCTAGCTCCGGAGCCTTACCTCTGTCTCCTTGCTCAGACCTAGATGAGCTGCCAAAGGGCTTAAAAGGGTATGGGATTCATAATTGAATCCCAGAGTAACCATTAATCTCATATAAAATGTGTAAGCAATGCATGTAAGAAAACCAAGAATAAAAACACAAACCACATAGCATTCAGTATCATGCACACAGCAAGACACACAGCCAAATCCGGAACTAGCAGTCCTAATAGCACACAACACAGACCACCGGGCACAACACACAGCACAGCCCATTATGCACACAGCATGTTCCGGTTCCATAGCGCTTGGAAATGAATGATAACTAAATGTATGCAATTTCAAGGTAAAACATACATACACAAGTCACACATAATATATGAAGATTAAGGTTACTACCTGATAGTCGACCACGAATATAAATGAATTTCTCCGGTGCACAATATCACAATAGTCCTAAAATAACAAAATATAAATATAATTAATTCCTCCTCAGTAAATATTTCCTTTGATGATTTAAAATAAGCTCAATTCATGTGTTCTTATTTACTAAATTCCTTTTCTTATTAAGGAATTTAATATGAGCTTATATTCCCTCCATTTTCGTCATTTTCAGGAATTTCCAGCAAATAGTGACTGATCTTCAAAAATTCATAATTAAATCTAGAAAAATCCGTTTGGGGTGTTTAAAAATCCAAAATGACCCTTAATATGTCTAATTTCGACTAAAAATACTCTTCATGACCATTAACCCGCAGGTTTTTCCCAGATTCCAAAAATACCCTCGCTGGTCACAATTAGAGTCCAAATTCAGGGGTCAACTTGAAATATTCATAATTAATTTTACATAATTCAGAAAAATATTTATTACATATAAAATTAATCCTTGTTATGTCTACTTTAATACTGTAAATTTTCATGGTAATTGGACATCATTAACTAGCCCAAACATTCGTTTCAAAATGACTGTTCAGACTGAAATTTCCAAACAGTTTTCGGGTTTCGGTACAATTTAATCTCGGAGCTTCCAAAATTTCTACCGAACCTCTACCCTACACAATTTTGAATTTTGAACACAATAAGACCATCAAATTGGCCAAAATCCAACTCCTCTATAGAGAAAAATGCTGACCGAAAAACAGGGCAAGGAGAAAAGTCCATGACTTTCAACTCAATTTGCACCAATCATAATATAGGAACTCTTCTTCAAGGTTATCTTCCAAAATTCAAACTTATATTTAAAACATAGTAAATCCCTCCCTGACTCGGTACCCACGCAGCAAGGAAATCTAACACACAAAACTGAAATTACCATATTTCTTCACACACAACCACAAGTGTCAGCACATAAGCTTCAACCTATGATTTTCTACTAGTTTCTTCATTTACTCTATCCAAAGCCAGATTTTTGAGGCATTATATGCCTCTCCAAACAGTTCAATCGATGAAAAAGAATTGAGAGAGTTCTTGGAGAGCTTACCTTAGGTGTTTAGGTAGTGAGAAGCAAGATTCTTGGTCTTCCTTCCTCCTCTTTGTTCTTTACCTTCTCCGGACTTCTCTCTTGGTCTCACTCTCTATTTCGGTTCCTATTTTCTGTTTTGTGTAAATTTGCCGACTTAATGAGAAATGAAAGAAGATGAGGATTAATAAATGTTAAATGGAGTGGCGGTGGGCTGAAGCATAAGTCCATACAATTATATTAGAGAGGTGAGGTGGCGGTTGAATATTGGCATATGTATATGGGAGCCTCGGTTTACTTGATCAATTAGTAAAGGGTCTATGTTGGCTGATTGCTTGGATAAAAGAAAAGAAAGAATGAAATTATTAGACTTAATATTTTCCTTAATTACCATGTTGTCATCTATTACAATTAAATTTCCCTGGCAACTAGCTATCACGTACTTGAAGGCTCATGAGAATGGAATATTGGATATTAAAGTGATGTTGGCGGTTTAGACAAGAAAAGCTGATGAGTTTTATATGCTTGACCAAATGTGGCGTGTTAACCATGAAGGCATATGAAACATATTTATGCCTTAGCTGATTTAATAAATTGGTGAAGTGGGTTGTTGTGGAAGTTCATTCCAATAATATCCCATTTAATCATCCACAAGACTTTTATTTGCAACTTAGTTCATTACTAATTTAGTTGTAAATATTGGATAATTGTCAAAAAATTAAATCCTCAATTCCATATAAGAATTTCCTTTCCTCAATTAGCTTCTCCGTGCCACATGATATTGTCTCTAAAATTTCTAAGCCAAAATCTTCCCTTTACAAATTATTCTTTAATTTTCCCTCATAATCTCTAATAAATATTTATACCACCTTCTTTTCATCCCCTTAGTCAAATTTAATAAACTAAAATAGAACAAATAAATGTTAATTCCTTTTATCTCATGTTGTGCCAATATATGTGTCAAAATTTTCAGTTTTGATGAAATCGGGTAACTCAGGTAAAATTTTGACTTTTGTCAAAATTTCACTATTTACTTTCGCCACTTACACATACTTCATACGTGAAATTTTTAAGAGAAAATTGAGGATATTACAATCTCAATCATCAAGATACAGATCAAGAATCCTTAGAGGTAATTATTATTCTGTTTCTCCTTTAATATTCCTTCTCCTTGTTCTTCGGTGACTAAAATTAATTAATCTTTTTGGGCAAAGTACATTTTTTAGTTTCATCTCTCTAATAATCTTGGAAGTTTGATGTGATAATAAGTTAGTATATCCATGACTTTCTCACAACTCTTTGATGTTTGAAAACCAACAGAATTATATCTAAGATGAATATGCCTTTATGGAACAATGCGTAATTTTCCAAATCTGTTCAAAGTTCTGTAGTTTCTTGAAGATCAAGAATCCCTACAAGGTAATTAAAGCATTAGTTTATTTTGCTTCTCCTTTAATCTCTTTCTCTTGGTTGCTGATCAGCGACTGAAATTGATGTATCTGGAGATCAAATAATTCATCATCCAGTATCCACCCCAAGTTTCTCTCACAACACTGCGACAGCTTCCTCTTCTGAGGGCTGCAGAAGCCAAACGATGTTGCCTGATCAAAGGAATGGTGACAAAGGAAAACAAACTTGCCGGTTAATTAATTAACATCTTACTTTTATGTCTTGTTTATTCTGTCAGCTGTATGTTATCTATTTATTAATGTTTTAGTTTTTCCTATTACAGCAACAGAGCGAAGCAAATAATAACAACGTAACAATAGGAGTGAAAATCGTGGTCCATGTAATAATCAACGTCTGAAAACTTCGAAGTACATGGGAGTTAGCAAGTAATTTGATCTACCTTATTCTCTTGATTTATGTTCATATTTCAAATTTTGTCCAACTTATAGCTATCGAAGGGTATAAGCTATTCTGGGCGCGCACACATAGGCAGATCTAGGTTATGGATTGAGGGGTAAGTGCCCCTCTTGAATTTGTCACATGGTTATTTATTTTTTTAAAAGATGATACCCCTTGAATTTGTCTATTGCAATTTTTTTTTTGGTTAAAGATATATTTAATAGTATTGATAATAAGGCAATTATGATGTAATTCTAAAAAATAAGGTCGAAAATGATGACATTATAATATAGTTTTGTTATTAAAATATATGTATTTGAACTTATTGAGTGCTCATCCTTTATTGTAATTTATATTACTACTTTTCTAACAGCACTTAGCCTTACTTTTCTAACTGATAGGTTTGTAAAATAATTACCTTTTTTATTACATCATCAGTATTTACTTAATTTCATGAATATTTTTTTTATATTATTTTCTTTTCTTGTTTATATTCTTTTGTTTTCTATTGTTTTTAAAATTTTCCTTTAAAAAAAAAATCACGGCGCGCCTCTGAATCCCCCAACCACCGATGTTTCCCTTAAATATTTTTTTGGATCTGCCCCAATGCAAACATATATGTAGGCATGCGGTCATCAGTGGCGAACGCCTTTATGGCTAGGGTCTTGGCCCCCTAACTATGACGATCTTATAAAATTTGCTTTAGAATATATATGTATTTATTATATGATATTTATTTGGCCACAAATTTGACCCTGCTAATTTTTTATCTTCTCAGTAAGGATAATGTTTGTTTTATTACTCATTAAATTTGTGAGAGGAAAGTAAAATTCTTGTTTGAGATACCAAAAAGATTAGTATCATCTTATATATTGTTTTAATTTATAATTATCTGTTATTATCTGTTTGTATTTTCCAGGTTATTTGATACTATTTAGTAAATACTCTCTCTGGTCTTTATTGAAGGAACTAACTAACAATTCTCACAAGTCAATAAAAAAACAGTTAAAATAATTAAATTTGTCCTAAAATTTAAGTAATTTTCAATATTATCCCTATTAAGTACACTAAACTCTAATATCATATTAATTATTACTTCTTTTTTTCCCTAAAAAAATAGTATCTCACTCACTACCTTTTTAATTATGGGTATACATGTAAAAAAATATTTAATGCTATTTGGAAACAAGCAAGTGTTTTATAAAAAGAACCAAATATATTTGTTAGTTGATGCTTATAATAAGAATTAAAGAGAGAAGTTCAATATGTTTATTTTTTGGCCTGGGCTAAAAAAAAATTCTGATTCCGCCACTGCAGGTCGTTATTCAGCATTTGTTTGGGACAACAGTGTTCTTAAACCAGGACACAATGGGAAATCCCCATATACACGAATAAGAGTTAATATAATTTTTGGTCCATTAAATCTTATACTATGTTTTGGTTCGTTAAGAGGAAAAATACTCCAGGTTTTATTAAATCACAAGGGCCAAATTTATGAACGGATTGAAACTTAAGACCAAAACTAAAACAAGGTAAACTTGAAACACTACCATAACAAAATTCTTTCCGTATATGCTATTAAGGCTCTTCAATTATTTTCTGATGTTGAATGCAACTTGCTAACCCTTCTATGTTTGCTTGCCTTGCCTGTATCTGTTATCAAAGCAGCTCAAGTAGTGCATCTGGATATGTAATTTCATCTTGAGTGTGTGTGTGTGTATTTATATATATATCCAGCATAAATATAATTAATGCGAATGATGAATAATTTCTTCTTCACCAGTTGATATTTACATTATTATTTCAACAGCGTGGAACGCTCTAAAATAGGAAAACCTACCCGTTTTTTTTGTTTTTTGCCTGGGCAGGTCTGTTTGAGAATGAAGATGATACAGCAAGAGCTAGCGACTTGTTTGCCATCAAAATACGGGGCGAATCCCCTCATACAAATTATCATGTACGTGGTTGGTAAATATTCATGATCGAATATCACAGATTAATCAATTCACATTAGCTCGCTTCCACTTAATTAATGACTAGCATATATATGTGTGTGTTATGTATATATATACACACTGTTGCAGCCAAGTACTTACAAGGAAGAACTGTTAGAAATGAAGGATATGAGCAGCGAGGAGTGTCATGCTGCTGTTAGGAAGTAAGTTTTGTTTAACTCGATAAATTGTCTAGATATTAAAGCCTTTTGAAGATGATGATGAATTAAATCCCAAACTTGACGTACTAATCAGGATGAGCCACGCTGATAAGAAAAAAGACTTTGACTCGAGTGATAAATCCAGAAAATTAATGAAGGGTATCAGTGAAAGAGCTATGATTTTTTGTTTATGTTTTCACAATTAGTGGAGGGATTTACTGCCCCCAAAAAATTTTTAAGGAAAATTTTAAATACATTAAAAAACAAAAAATATAAACAAGAAAAGAAAAAAAATATCAAAAAAAATATTTATGAAATCAAGTGAATACTGATGTAATAAGAGAAACATTTATTTTACAAACCTGTCATTTAGAAAAGCAGAGCTAAGTGTTATTAGAAATACAGCTACATAAATTACAATGCACTCAATAAATTCAAATATATATATTTTAATAACAAAAGTATATTACAATAAAAATAATTAAAATTTCATTCTTTTAAATCTTATTTTTTAAAATTTCATCATAATTACTTTATTATCAATGCTATCAAGTACATCTTAAAAAAAAATAAAAATGAAAGAGATAAATTCAAAGGTGGGTACCTAAATCCGCCTCTGTTGACTCGTAAGGGCCTCTCAGTTTATCGTGGAGTCCACAGTTCGCATTTTAAGACTCTCCAGTCTCTTGTCTCTCTCTCTCTATATATATCATTGCACACACAAATATATGTATATACACAAACATAATTATCTGCCTGAAATAGGATCGGAGAGACGAGTAGATGCGCAGCCAAGGTGAGTAGATGCAAAAACATGCGAGAACTTTACGCGGGCACATTCGGTGAGTTCATATATATATGAATTCAAGTTCCCTACGTAACGTGCGTATATGTGAATTCCTTTATATGTGTGTGTGGTAATTATTATTTTAGTGTTGGTATTTTCAGGGTCGGCGTGATCGATCAGAGACGGAGGAGGCGGCGGCCACAGCATCTGATATAGCGAAGATAAGCTTGAAGGGCCCAATCGCCGCCGCCAAAAAATTGAATTTCGTGCGGCAATCTCATGATATAGAAAGCATTCTTAAAAGTAGTAAGATTCCAATCGGAAAGGGTGCTTGAAAGTTGTTTCAGCAACGCACAGCGGATGAGATTCTTTTGCACATCAGTAACAACAATAATCCGGTCGAGCCACCTTCAACGACGGTCACCTCCTCCTCCGAACAGTATCGTCCGAACCCTAATCCCGGTAACGCTGAGGAACCTAATAACGTCTGTTGCGAATTATTGCTAAATCAGTAGTGAGTGATGAGGTTATTGAACTTGCATTCGAAGCAGAAAACCAGAGGGGGGCCAATAGCGAGGCGTTTGTGATCACCTGAAATTGCTACCAGATGGGTTTTCTGAGATTCCAATAGAGGGGGAAGATAATACAGAATCTCTATGGAATAATGAAGAGTATTACAGTGAACCTCTAACGGAGCATTTGGTGATTTTAAAGGTCTTGATTCCGTCGAGGATATCGACTGGAGTTTGGCTCACGAGAGGGTCGAACCACACTAATTAACAAAGAATACTGGTGACGCTTCTTGGTTTTGTAATGCTCAAAATGTATTTTCGCTTTAAGTTTGTTAGTTTAGTTTGAAACCTCCCTCAAAAAGCCAAAGAATGGTTGTGTCGCTATCAACCATGTCCACTATGCAACTCTCGTGTATGTATGTATCCCATGTAGTAAAGGTTAAACAACTTTTCTGTGAGGCCCATGTCAAGAATTCGATTGAGAATACCACTTCATCAGAATAAAGACAAGCCTCAAGTCCAATAAACCATAAAAGGTGATTGCAACAGCACCCGTTTGGGCTCCCTGATCACCTCCGGAGCTAACAATTAGACTAAGATTGTTCAGGCAACTCTTCGAATAAGTAATCATCAAAGTTCACAAACCAACAAACTCCCTTGATAATTAAGTATATCATTTTACAGCCTGAATCAATCATCGGCTCATAAATGAAACTACTTGACTGAATGAGTCCTCCATCCCCATTCCCCACTGTAGTTGGGTATACATATATATAAGAATACTATATATTTTAACATAACAATAATAATAGATTACCGATTCTTACTCCTCTGTGGTCGAGGAAAATCCAGGTTGCCACCGACTCGGCTAATAGAAGACAGGGAAACCCGGCTCAATGTTGAGGCTGATCAATTACTGCTGATACTATTTTCTTCATCATATATACACTACTGCAACTACCTCTTGCTTCCTTCACAGCTCCATCTTCAAATGATCTGACTGCAGAGATGCTGCATCGCAATTATATCAAACTCGATTTCAGTTTCACATCTATTTATCAAGGCGTCTCTAAAGTTCCTTTTTTATTTCAGCAAAGACAAAATGATTTCAACCCCAACTAAAGAGGGCTCTGTATAATTGCATAGAATTATAGAATGAGAAACATTTATTCACAACTTGTGAATAAGTACGTCTCCTCGTGTTTTTTATACTTTATATGATCCTCTACTGAATCCAAGGTCAATGAGAGCCAGAACCATGACAGACTCCAGTTTAAAACAAGTAGAGTGGAACTTGTCTTCCGGAAGGAGGCATATGCAGTAGTAGTTTAAATCCGACGTACCTGAATTTGCCAACGAGTCATAGCTCAGGAGAGTTTTCTGGGTTCATGAAATTACGGTTCTCTTCCTCCCTCACCCAAATTGGTTGGTTAAATGCATCGATTTGCCACTGTTGTTGATATTGCTGCCTGTTTCCATTGACTGCAACTTCCTGCCACACTGGAGGCGTAACCGTGTCGGGAAAGTTGCAGTCCACTCCAGATGCACCCTACAAGTAGCAAGGGAGAGGGAGAATATCAAACACTCACTCTCAACTCCACATACGAATCCCTGCGGTTGAATTAAAGATTGCATGGGTTTATCTGCCCTGCTTATTTTTACTACTCATGAACTGGCATGACATCTGAGAGAATGTCATGACAGGCTACAAACAGTATCTTTCACAGTCCTCATGTTCAAATTCACCATTGAAGGTATCTGGACAAGGATATATAAAACAGATAGAAAGATCCATTCAAAGAGAGATATAGTAACACTTTTACTGGTCACTGACTCGTGAATGCACAAAGTTAAGCAGTTGAGAAAGGAACAATTTCAGAAAGGAATCTAGTCCCGTCACGTCAGGATTACAAAATTCTGTATCCCAATCTGTCAATTTTAAATTGCAAAAAAATGTACTTGTGGATGGCACCAATACAAGCAGACCTGAGTGATGAGAAAGAGATGTTATCTGGTATCCCTCAAATATGCATTCAGAATCAGAGAGTTCAGAGTGCTCCCAAGCCACAAACAAATATATAGCTGACGTATGGCAATGATTCATGGAAGAAAATGGAAATTCAGAAATTAGATCAAATTCAAATTACTTACTTCGGCAGCCAATATGCTGTCAAGGTCGAAATCAACTCTTGGTTTAACTGCTGCTAGTTTCATTGACAAGAACTGAAGACAGCTCAATTCAAACAGAAAAAGTTGGAGTCGGTGAGAGATAACTCAAATATAACTGTTTTGTATTTCAATTTAATTTGCAATTGATAACTGAGGAAAATGAGTTTAACAAGTTATGATTACCATAAAACATGACAACGGAACCCAGCCTCTTTTAGAAAATAATAAGCCACATCATATTTATATTGAGAACCGGAGTAGCAACTGTGGCCTTTTCATGAATTTAAATCAATCATTTAAATGGCTGGGATGTGAAAGTCTAACCTCCACTTGGTTTTGAAGAGATTGAACATGGTTGATGATTTCATCCAAAACTAATGCTGTTCCTGAAATCTGTAGGGAGACTTTGTCGTGTCAGACAACAGTGACCTTATAGAGCAGAACTATGAGGGGGAAATCTTAAACAATTATCTGCTAACCTATAGTGGCCAACAAATTTAGCATTTATAAACCTGGCCAATTTATGCAAGAGTGATGGAAAATTGTTCTAAGGAAAACAGTTTCAAGCAGATTTTTTCCCTTGATCGAGAAAGAGCTGCAAACCAGAATTATTAAAACAGCACCATCATCAGAACAGGCACATGCTAAATTTTCTTGCATCGCTGTCAAGTCCACACCCATCCCCTCAAAGCATTTATTTATCGACCTATTTTAGTCATATACTGTTTAATATGCCTACCAAACTCACAAGGATGGTGATCCCATCACCGTCACAGGATAGATTAAAATTTTAGGGCCCCAGGAAACTCGTTTCCAACACACACCCACTATACGTGACGTGTCTCTTCCCAGTTATTGAAGCAGAGTCCATCATTTTGTCTCTTCAACAAGCCGTAAGGCTAAAGAGTAAAAACTGACAAGCAGAGAGATGAACAAAATCCAGACAGCTATGACGTATATTTTTTGTCCTATAACAATAAGAACCGAAGGAATGACTGTTTGAGTGTTTTCTACCGGTTAATGGACGATCCATGTGAACTGCACTAATTATATATGGATTATATAGATTTTTTTTTTTTTTTTGGGGGGGGGGGGTTTGTAAATTTTGTAGATTATATAGGTGAGAATTGAGATGATCATCGCCCACTCTTTTCAATGAGAACAGTTTTATACAAAGATATAATCTAAAAAATACAGTTCAGTAATGCAAATTTAAATCTGATAGATATTACACACCAATATTTGAATGATAATACAAGCAATTTCTTCATGCCATTTTTTCCCACAAGACCACAACACAATGTATCCTAAGGACGTCTAGCGGTCTAGGCAAATGTAACTGACAATGAGAATTGACTTTTGTTCAAGTGAACAAATTAAAAAAAGATATTTAATTGCTTGAATACTATAAATTTTAGGGAGCACATATGAGTTCCATATACAATTTTTAATAAATAAAAAATATATTATTTATAATTTAAAAATATAATAACTTATTACACATTTTTTTTTATATTCAGATATCTATATTGATGATCAATTTTATTAAACTAAACTATGAATTATGTATTAAGTAAGGAGGTTGATATACGTAAATGGTAAGCTTTTCTGTAAATCTTACATGGTATATACATATGGATATTAAATGTGATACCATATAAAATACATATTTAGTGTAATGTCTATAAACCAAAAAAAAAAAATGCTTGAGAGGAGCTGAAAGTTGAAACCATGCGTCTTCATTCCTTTTGGTAACTGCCCATAGTGATTTTTCCTTTTCCACAGGGGCCATCCGTGCCTTTTCTTGATATAAAAGCAAGCACTTTTTTTAGTGGGGCGGGGATCTCTCCTTTATCCTTTCCCTCTTTTTCCCTTCTATTACCCTCCTCTACTCTTCATTACCTTTAGATCAAAAATTCAATGCTCCAGATTTAACATTTTATAAAAATAAATATTATTATAATTTTAGTTAAAATAGATAAATAAATTTAAGCTGGTAAAATTTGATTTGAACAGTTCACTCCTTTATAATATTATTATAAAGTAAATTTTTCAATTTTTTGACATTAACAGTTCAAATTAAATTTTTATTTTTTATCTAAAATAATAACTATTTTTATAGAATGTTAAATGTAGACAAATGAATTTTTGATCCAATAAATGATACAAAATAGAAAAGGGTAAAGGAGAAGATCGCTTTTCCTTTTTTAAATGGAAAAGAGTTATCATGCCCCAATAATAATAGTAGTACAATAGCTTACTGTGAATTTGTCGGTTTAATTTAATAATTAAGCTCCAACTTAAAACTAACAAAATCGTATGTGTCATTATTTAAAATAAACTAGTACAAGACATATATAAACATCATATAGACAGATAAACAGATAAAAATTCTCTATTAGTTCATTTTAGGCCGAAATACGAGTTCATAATTAAAAAATAGACATTAAAAATATTTCACTCAAGAAAATAAAATGGAGAAATCTATCTTAGTAAAACAAAAATTGCGATATAATTCAGGACACAATTAATGCAGTTGCAAATAATGATAAAATTGTGATAAATTAATTATAGCAGCCAAAGGCACCTCACGCCTACCTTGTTGCAGCCTGGGACCAGCTCCTGTAAAATCTTCATGCGAGCATTGATTTTCTCTCTCCGGGCCTACCCAATTGTCAATTAAAATCATAATTAATTAAGAAAAGCTTTTGTAATTAAACACTGATCAGTGATTAGCAGGTTACCCTTTCTGCTATGCTATGGCTGTCTGTAGCTTGCCCTCGACGAGCTCGAACATGAACGTATGGAAGTTTATCTCCGCCTCCGGATGTTTCGTCGGCGCCGCTTTTTCTCTTCTTCGAGGACTCTTTATCCTGTATTTCAAAGATTCGGTTATTATTCCATGTTTTAAGCACGGAACCATATCATCGAAAGCAGAAACCCTAATTATTGGTTGGTTACAATTACATTTCCAATTACCTTCTTCTCTCGCTCCTTCCTCTTTGTGCCCCTCTCATTCTTGTACTCAATCGAGGGGTTAGAAGCGATAACAGAGGTTGGCTTAGGATTTGAATCGGTTTCCGGGGGTTCATGCTTTACTCTGTTCAAATTTGCTCCTGAATTAAGTGGAGCCAAGTTAGGTTCCTCCGGCGACGAGTTCTCTTCGGCAAACACTGAAAATTTGGCAGCGCGTTCGATTAAAGCAGTGTTAGAAGGGAGTGTTAAAGTGCCACTAAAAGAGTGAAATATGTGGGGTCTCTGATCGTTGATATGGCAGAAGGATTGTTCACCGTAGGCTGGGACCACCGCGGCGGCGGCGGAAGCGGCGGCTTCGTCACAGTTGGGCGAGTGGAGGATTTCCTTGGCTTGCGCTGGGGGTAATTCGAGAAGTGCAGTGAAGGAGCTGACATTTTCTGGGGCTGGGGCTATGATTCGCTCGATTTCCATGTCGAATCGAATGGATTCAATTGCGAGCTGATCGATGAGACTAAATCCAGCGAGACCTCCTACAGTGTGCTCCATCAAGTGGGAAGTTGAACCAATCTACGATGATCCAAAATCAGTTATGAGAAATGGAAGCTAAACCTCCTCAGATTCTGGAGGAACTGAAATGCTCGGTTGATTAGTCTTACAAATTTTCGAGCATTATAAAGCTAAACCAAAGAATTGGCCTGATAAAGCCGCAAGGTGGGAGAAAGCAGAGAGTGAAATGAGAATGAAAGAGGCGGAGGGAGGGAGAGAGAGAATTGATTATGGGAAGCGGTGAATGAATCAATGGCGGTGAAGCCGGTGGGATTGGGGGGTGTCTCTTATGAAGGGTGTGTGGAATAGCTTGACAGGCATTTGAAGTAACGCGAAAGCAACGTCGGTTACATTACGGTGTGGAGATGAAGGGGTTGGAGGATTTTTGGGACTAGCGGACAAAGGGTGAGTTTAGTGGGAGAAGAAAGGTAAACTGTTCGGACGCTGCTAACAATTCTGATCGTCCATTGCTATGGTAAAACCGTGAAAGCAACCAAATCTGGGGGACCACCCAATAAAAGCCCCCGTCTCGTTAACCTGGGGTTCTGGTCTTTTTTATTCTCCAAGTTGTCATAGTAGATGGTAGACTAATTTTGCTATGAAAGTTTTCATGATGCAATATCGTCTCGGCTGTTTCTAAATCCTAATAGTTTTGTCATGACCATTATATTAAGTGTGACTATTAATTTATCAAATATGCTATAAGCAAGTAATTCATTATCCATATCATTTTTGTTATGGTGTAAATTTACATTTTTACTTAAAAGTAATGTTGCCCAAAGGTTTCCAAACTGTAGCAAGACAAATATATAGGTTAAATTTAACGGTTAGTTAACTGAATATGTTTTATGATAATGTAAACAATATTGAAGAAGAAGAAATTACATATTCGCCAGAAAACAATTAAGAAAAAGATTCAATCACTATATGCGTAACACACTGAGTATGGATGCTTGTCGAGAATAAGGCCATGGAAAACTCTCTCTTCGTACCCCACATTAAGATAGGTTTGTACCTTTTTTATTTTCTCTTCATCGCACAAGATGTTTTTACCTCTTTGATTCCCTTTAATATTTTTACATGAAGTTGACAGATTGCAAACACCATTAGGACAAATTGGAAATTTTATACGTGTTTTATTGTGCATAAATGTATTTTTCCGTAAGTCGAGATAAAACTCATCCCACATACTTATATCTTAAATTGTAAAAATTATTTTCTAAAAACTAATCCAACCACTCACAATACAATTTGAAGAAAAAACTACTCCAACCAATTTTACGCGTTAACACAAGCTAAATATAATATAACACCCCGACTTATTATTTTTTTAAAAAGAAGACATATAATAATAAAATTATATTACTGTCCCTCTCTGCTTTTGCCTCAATAGCTGGCTCACTTTTAATTGACCTCATCATATGGGCAAGTCACAATCTCCACCTCACATTTTCCTACCTGGATACGTTTTTCTATTTGAGGTGCATGTATACTTAGTCACTGGTTTTCTCCTTTCTTGTTCCTAGCAATATGTGAAGTAACGTTTAAAAAAGATGGTGAAAGTTGTCAAACAACAACGTTGTGCATGTTGACCATGATGACGCTTTTTTTGTTTTTGTTTGTCAACAAAATCATGCTTAAACTAATACCATTGCTTCCTAGCTAGCATGCAACTGAGACCATTTACCTCTTGGATCCAAAGTCTTGCTTTCTGTCATATTTTATACAGAAAACAAAGTTTACTGGGTTAAGAAAGAATCAAGTCCTCATCATTCGTGTAAGAAGGACAAGATCATGTTTTATCTCTGTTCAACATGTGTATATGCTTTGATAATACGTGAATATATGTTCATCTATAGACCAATAATTACCTTAAATTATAATATTGGGTGCAAATATGACGGATATAAATTAAAAGTTGTCTTGTAAACACATTAATTAGAAAGCGAAAATGGTGTTATTGAGAAAGTAAAACTGAGAAGTAGTAGCAAAGCAGCAGCACAAAAGCTAAAGATCTGGACCAAGGACCACGTACGCAAACCAGTCGACCATGTTCGTGGAAAGAAATCATAAATCATATGTTCGTTGCTTCGGCTGAATTGACGTTGTCATATGCCACTTCCGTTGTTGAACTGATGATATATGGTCCTGAAACACTTTGAAAAAAGTGTCCTTTAAAAGAAAGAGGGGTTAGTATTAAAATAAAACATGATAATTCTTCTGACGGCGATCCGTGAGATTACTGTACTGATTACGACCCCACACTCGTAATCCAAAGCGTGTGTGTGTACTGTCCTTTGCCATTAAACACTATGTTGCTTTAATCACAAGTCATGCATTTCTATGCTTCTTTCTATGTTGATCTCCCCTTTATTACTTTTTCGGTTCCACATACACCATGCCTTCGCTTGTTACCTAATTATCAAGGTGAAACTGTACAACTCAAAGGCATAAACGACTCACATAAGTATAAGTCTACTGTTCTTTAAAAAAAAAATTAAAGGGACATGCACTAGTGACCTAAACATGAACATGTACAAGAATTTTCATGCCACAGGACTATAAAGTTATTTTTTTTGTTTAATTCTATTCTTTTGTTTACTAAGAAATATTGACGGTTAATCGCGATGGGTTGAAATAATGACAGGTGGGTGGGAGATAAATTGAAGCTAGCGTTGGGAGAAATTGAATGAGAATACAATTTTGCCCCTGAAAAGTTGAGAAATATAAAGTGGGCGAGCCTTTCTGGCTTCCTCAACAATAGTTGATTCCTTCAAAATACTTGGTCTTGTTGTTGTTCTTGTGCGGGGATGGCAAATAATGATCCATTTGCAGTGAGTAATAAAGATGGACAAATCTTCACATCTCTCAAAAAGATTTGTGGTTTGTGAGAAGCTTTAAACAGAAGAATTGGATGTGTCCCCACCTCATTTTGTCTCTATTTTCCCCTATCACTCTCAACCACACTGAGTCTTTTTCTTCCCACTGTTTCCGTACTCTCCTCTTCTTTCTTCGTTAACCTCTTGCTATATAAATGTCAAATCAAGATTCCGGGTTCTTTTTTTTTTTTTTTTTTTTTTTTTTTTTTTTTTTGGGGGGGGGGGACGTAATTAACACTAGGCTCTGGATGATACCAAGTATCGGAAGGGTTGGCATTGATATTGAGATTGAAACATAAAATTCAAATTATCTTTTGATTGTGAACTTGAAAAATAATGGGGCTGAAATATATTAAAAATCACAAGGAGTAGCATCCATGGCTGGTGTAGTATCAAAGTGAAAGACAAGAATGATATTGGCTTTCAGTCTGATATGGAAATCCAAAAAGAAATGAAAGCAGAAGATGGAAACCTGAAAAATGAAAGTAAAGAAGGAAAGAGAAAGATAACAGCCACACGTCTTGGGGCCCCCCAGAAAAAGGATACACAAGGAAGAACCCAAAAACCTGATTGATATTGATATGATATCCCATAACCCTCAAATTGCCTCAAACATCTAAAGAATTGAATTCCACCGATTCTCTTTGCACCACAACAGAAACAAAGAAGGAACCAAACCAGACAGCTAAAAGCCATCCAAATTTTATCTGTTTGGTCGCATCATTTCATTTCATTACGTTTTGTTTTTGTTTCCTTTTCATTTGTCAACCTTTCCTTATTCCAACACTTCATCCTCCTATCCATCAACACTTTCTCTCTCTCTCTCTCTCTCTCTCTGTTTAAATTTTAAAAAGAGCCCATAAGCTAGAAAACAATAATTGCACAACATATAATGACTAGTATACAAAAATCAAGTTAAATGAATTAATCATAAATGAATAGTGAGACGAAGTGGGGGAGATGATATTGTGGTAGTAAGTGGTCCAGAATTAATAATACTCCGTACAAGCCTAAACAAAATTACAAGTGGAACACACAGATGACTAGTCAGGGTCCCTAAAACCAGTTACGGATTGATTGTGCTACATCCACATATTCATATTTCATAGTCCACAGCATCAAAGACTTCAGTTCTAAACATTAGTCACTACTCACATCTTACCATACTCTTCACATTTGCATAAGCATGTCTCCAGAAAATTCCTACATGATTTCCCAGATGTAGTTTTGCAGTTTAGACAGTAACATATGGTCATGGATACGAACAATTTATAAGAATGAGTTTTGGCACAGGATTTCAGGTACTGTTCTAGGATACGTTTCCCCCAAACTTGCCCCATGATGACAGGTTTGTAGGCAATTCCCTAACAGAAGAGGTTGACATGAGGAAGATGGTTTTAAAATTCTAGGACAAAGATAATTAGGAAAATTCCAGCAGTTATTTCCCCCATTACTGTATCTTCTCACAGAGTTTTGATGGTTAGCAGCAATCATAACCACAACACAAGATCTAAAATTTCAAACTACGAAGACTAAAAGATATTACCATCTTTCAGCTTTACTAAGAAGCAACCTAAAAATTAATAAATTACCTCACCAACTATCTGCAGCACATTCTGATTCAATTAAGCGTGAACTGCTCTCATGAGGTAAATGTTGTTAAGAATTATAATAAATATTTGAGGGCCTTGAATAAATTGCTTATAATTTTAAGTTAAATTGGCATCAACATGGTAACAAAGCTTTAATGAACAAGCGGTCAAGAGTTTAACTTTCTTTGCTCACCATTTTCTTCAGTGAAACTAAATTCCAACACAATATATAATGAGCTTGTGTTTTGTCCATGTTTCAAGCCAAAGCTTTCATGCGGAGAGTATTATAAGTTATGGTAAAATTATGCTCATTTTCTTTCAAAACAAGCCAATATTGGCAGCAACATAGGCATTTTCCAAACTCATCAACATGTTCTGACTTTTGCATCTAGCATCCAGTCCTCTAAACATAAGATTACTTGCTCTGTGGTTTGAAAACCCCTTCCCCCAACCCCTCTCTACATGATTACATTCGCAGATTCAAACATGAAGAAAGGGGAAAAGATGTGAAAGAGATGAAGAAGATTCATGTCTTATAATATGCTTTAGGTTTAACCATATGTACTCTTTCAGGCTTCTGAGTTCTGATACATACTTTAAGACTCAAATATAACCAATCCAACCAATTGATTGAAGATAAAAGTCAATTGCGGTTTGGATAGTTGCAAAAGTACATAAGATGAGGGTAACATGCAAGAGTTTTACATATATACAAGATCCATCCATATTGAAGGATAAATGGACAAGTAAATCGATTTCATCCAATTTCAAGCAAACTTAAATGGTTAATTTTTTACATGAGAACAAGTGCTAAGGTACCACAGAAAGGCGCCAATTACACATTCCGGAATTATTACAAAATTTTCCTAGAATTCAAAATGTGTAGACCGGACATCCTCAAACTCGAAATTGTGAAATAGTATTGTTCCTGCAGCGATAGCCCTACGAGAAGACCTTAATTAGAAAAAATAAACTAAAATAAATCAGTAATAATGCGATGTACACTATTTCAGAGTTATGGCATACCTGAAGACAACAGCAGCAAGAGTCAAAAGATATAAAGCAAACTTGACTATCCGGTATTTCTTCTCAGCTTTAACTACCCTGAACATTTCAGTGACATCAAGAAGATATTGCTGTTTCACATACCTGAATCATTAAAATGGCTAAATCATGATTCATGAAAAAAAAAACATACGAGTTCTTTTGCTAAATCCTACGCAAAAGTATATTAAACAAAAAAAGTGCATATAATAATTCATTTGCAAATCAACTAGAGCAGTAAAAAATTTAGCCAAGCTTCCATTTCTTATGTCTCAGCCCAAAAAACTCAACAGAAACTATGAATCAAGATAGAAGTTTTTAAACATTCCAAGTTTTCCAATGGCTACATGACAATTGCTGCAGCCTACGAAGGAAGAAAATTATCTATATATAAATATTCCTAAATCAAATTAGAATTGAAAACACAGCATCTGCAGCAAAAGCATCAAACCTAATATTACATACCGCATCAAGTGATAGGCAGTGACAGGAATTGTCAACAAGATCATGAACCAGTGCCCAGTGAGGAGAAAGAGAGCACAGAGTGTTGCCTGCCCAATAAACTCAGGAACAACGAGGTAATTGATCCGGGAGGAAGCCTCGTGGGGGTTGACATAGTCAGCCTCCAAGTCTGTTAAGATCAGAATCTTCAGGGGGAAAAAGAGGAACTTTAATCAGATTCGTTGAACTTAAAACAGCTGTTATGTGAATCCTGCATATCAATCCATTATAACTGGGGATGACAAAATCAAAATCTAACGACGGTAAGAAATAAACATATGGGAGAAAAGGAGATACCTGATAAAAAGTGGAGGCAACGAGAGCAATGTTGAGAGGGAAACAAATTACAAGCCAGAAAAACAAATTCCAACCCATTAACTGCGAAAGAGAAGACGGGTGCCATGTACGAGGAAGGTTTTCTTTTTCCTTGTTGGGCCCCTAATGAGGCAGATTGTTAGCATCAACTTTGGACTTTTCCCCCGGAAGTAACGGCGGTCCTATTTGAGAGATTAGCTCTCCTGCTAGACCCAACCTTTTTTTGTACTCCCAAGCCCAAGTAAACATTTTTTGCTTCAATTTTTGCCTCGAACAGTTTTCTTTTTGGGCTGCACTTGGGCTTTGACCGCATAGTGTGTATTCACATATTTTTTTCTAAGAAAAAAAATGCATTATTTGCCCACTATAGTATAGGTTTTTGTTTATAGATGCAAATTATAGTATGGCCAAGTTTTGCTGTTTTGGTTTAATAAATTGCATACTAATTATTATGTATTTATTTTTTTATTAATTTAACTCCCATTTTTATTTGTTTTTGCTAGAGTCCGTTCTTGATTAAAATAAAAAAACCATTAATTTGTGTGTATTCTACATCTAAAGACAAAATTCGTTAAAATTATCCTATTCATACCTAGTGCTAATGCATGCCAAAAAATTTAAAGTTTTTTTTTTTTCATTTCCCAGGTTCTTTTCACAATAAAATCTGTTTTGTTTCATGATTTATTGATAATATAATTAATTTATCATAAATTTTAGGGAAAGAATTTTGAATTTATATAATTCCAAATAAGATATTTTTCAAAAAATAAGTTGTGAATTGCTTATCAAGTTGTTATGGATTCAGATATTAGGTCCAAATACGATGCGGTCCAACAAGAGCGCATTACGGCAGAAACCTTTCTTAAGCAAGGAAAACACTAATAACCCTATAAGTAAGGCATTAATCCCAGTAGCACGGGTAGTAGAGCAGGGATACGTCAGATAGTGGAGCAGGCATTTACAGGACATGGAGATGCATGTTGCTAAAGCAAATGACGCACAACCATCGAATAAAAACCCTGGTAATCTACATAAATAGGAGACTATCCTCGGTCTGCACACATTCGATTCATATCTTTTTACTATATCTTTATTCGTACACACACCCCACCCCTTTAAATTAATCGTCATTCTCGTAGAAGAAGCGGTGATAATCTGATATTCTTTATGTCCTTCCCTTATGCACATCACCGAACATTCACCATCTCTTGGGTATTAACTCATTTATATTCCTTAGGAGAAGCCCATACAAATCCTATATCAATTATATACTAACCCACATGGTTAAAACATCTCGTGTTTTACAACAACACAAGTTTTATTATTCCCTTATCAATCCTTAGTAATAAGCTTTACAATTTATTTTTTTTTTTAAAAATCTATTTTTCCCCCAAAAATTTATCGATGGGTGTTGATTTATCGGAAAACTGATAATAAAACGACTGCGTAAAAGCGTTGGATGTTGATGCCACATTGTTTTCCATTTTAAGCCGGATTTCGGTTCGGTCGTGAACCGACGACAGAACGAATTTACAGAGTTGAGATATGGAGGCGCAGCTACAGTAGTGGCTTCTATGAGAATCTAAATAATTTTCCAAAATCGTGTAACTCGTACATTTGGGGAACTTGTGGCCAAGGTTTGTTTGCTTATTCTTTGCTTCAGCATTTTTTCCCTTGGCATGTAGCTTTTCTCTTGAGTACTCATCCTGATTCACGTGTTTTCTTGTCCAGCTATTTCTTTAGAATTCCCAATGGCGTATCCGCCATTTTTCTAACATTTGAACAGGTTTATTTCCCTTGTACTTTTCATTTCTGTTGTGCCCAAAATCGTGGGATTCCTTTAAAACTTGTTCCAATTTTCGTTATATTGTTACTGTAGGTCCGAGCAATCGCAAGACTCGGTCTGTTAGTTTTTCTCAAATTTATATGCCTCTTCAGGTATGTTACGGGAGCATTTTAACGGATTAGAGTTCAGTATGTTAATTCTTTGTAATTCAACTGACATGACCATTTTATCACAAAATGGATAATGGGAATGCCAGCAAGGCAGCGAAGAATATTAAATTTCCCTTTTTTCTAACTGTCATTACAGTTTTAGCCCAAATAGTTTTTATTTACACCTTCATGTTTTGAATTCTGATTTTGAGAGTACCATATATATTGTTTTATTATCTGGCAGTTACAATATTCAATCCAAGAAAGACCATTTACTTTTTTCCTCGAGTTGGCTAGCCACTTGGTCTCGTTTGCTACTGGATAAGAGCTTTCTCTAATGAGAGGTAGGAAGGATTATTAAAGCATGCGGTCAAGTCATTGTATATATAAGAAGACATGATATCTTAATTCTTGTCCATAAATTTTATGAAATTTCGGGGGTTTAGTTCTCCTGTTTCAGCTTAAATATATAATTGCGAATCTACTCAGAAACAGAATTGAAACAGTGAACTTTCTTTGCATTAGTTGTTTTTGTTAAATTGAGTATGAATAATTAAAATTCATATTCCTAGGAACATTATTTTGAATAGAAGCTAATTATTAGATCTGATTGTCGATCAGGCAATGTGAACATGAGTGTTTGCTCTCCTGTTTGCTTATCTTCAATAAATGCCATTGTCCTGAAAGGTTGTGCAAATCTGCTAATAAGCAGCAATTCCTGTGGTCTTTCATCCCAAGGAAAGTCTAACTCATGTTCTATCCATTTGTCCCCTGGGAAGTCTGAGCTACGACATGGTGGTTTTTCTGTTTATACAACATTGTCTTGTCCAACTATTATGGGCCAGACAATCAGGGGAGGTTATTTGGGATCTTGCTTCTCCAAGCAAAAGGACGACATTCAAGTCCTTGGCTCTGTTGGACCTCAGAGTAGGAATGTTGAAATTTCATTGGTTTGCCAAAGTATGAATATGAGGCTTTTGGTACCTAAACAAAAGCTGCTTCCTAAAGCCAAGTGTAAGGTGGGGCCATTAACTTGGCCACGTGGATGTGCATCAGCTGGCTTGATTTTTGGATTACTTGTTTGTAATTCAAGTTTCCAACCTGCACATTCCGAGACAGATACAGAAGATGGGAGAAAGGAAGATGACTGCAGTGAGCCATACGTGAAAATCTCACATGGGAAGAAAGTTTACACTGACTATTCTGTAATTGGTGAGCTGCACTTTCTTTTCTTTCTTTCTTTTTTTGATACATTGAGCTGCACATTCTTTCTACTAATAACTTTTTGCATTCAGATAACATAGATATGCATGGTGTAGTTTGCTACATGCAGTATTGCAATTACATATGACATAAATTGTGCGCTTGCACAGATATATAGAAATAATTACAGATGTAAAAATTAACTCTCATATTTATTGATTGCTTCATAAAATTTCTACACTGTGAAGGAATACCTGGAGATGGACGGTGTTTGTTCCGTTCTGTTGCTCATGGGGCTTGCTTGAGATCTGGAAAATCTTCTCCAAGTGAAAGTCTTCAGAGAGAGCTAGCAGATGAGCTACGAAGCAAAGTATGTTTTTAATATCTTAATTAGACGGCAGCATCCTAATAAGCTTAGAATCTCCCTTAGCTCCACCAGAGAAAAAAAAAACAACAACATACAGGATTGAGCTCACAGTTAGCCTACATTCATTTGATCTTTTTTTATTTCCTGATGAATAATTTTTGTCTCATTTTAAATATTATTCTTAAATCAGTGAAAAGTATTACATGTCATGGCAAAATTAAAATCTCCTTTGCATAGAAGTCTGGAAACCTTGGTGTTTATGTTCTTCCAGTGCCACCATTTTTCTCCCTTCAGTTCTTCAGCTGCTGTTGTTCCTGATTTTTTTTTTTCATTGTTGTTACATTGTTCAGGTTGCTGATGAATTTATCAAAAGAAGGGAAGAGACAGAATGGTAGGCTTTCAAGTTACATATCCATAGATATTTGTGATTCTGTTAGGAGTCCAAGTGTCCTCTTTTGAAGAAAGATAGAAGTTAGGAGAAGTTATTATTATTTTAGAGTAGTTATTGTTATCTTATCTGTTTGGTAGTTTAGACAACAGTTATTATAGATAGTTATAGGTAGTTATGATGACTGACCTTTATAAATATGTGTAACTATGTTTTATGAAACGTTGTGAAGAATATTATCTGAAATTATTGTGTATTGTGTATTAGCTAGAGTTACAGATCCTGGCTCTAGATTTCCCTTTTCCTCTCTTAATTTCCTTAAGTTCTATCAGATTCCAACACATGGAATGCCGTTTTTTTCATACTGAAGACAGATGATTTTCAATCTGTGTTTTTCTCTCTGCAATCGTCACTTATGGACATAAATATCCAATTTGTAGAAAAAATACAGCAGATTGATTGAAGTAGATAAGTTATGCAGCACCTTCTGGCAGATTAGGTCTGTAGTCATTGTTTTAGAACATTAAAAAATAACTAGAGTAGGTCTTGTTTATTACATGGATTCTAAGAAATGAATTGCAATGTTTATGACTCATGAATAGTGTAGCTTGTTAAAATTGTTATAGTATGTATAGATATACCAAATAAGGACTATTTATGTTTGAAGTCATTGATTGTTTTTGTTGATTGATGTATCATTAGGATGTCTTTGATGCCTGAATGAGAATGAGAAATTGTGAAACTCATACTATTATGATCCCATGGAATGATTGTTTCTGATGAACTAGGATTTGATTGTCACATGACATCTGCAGGTTTGTTGAAGGTGATTTTGATACTTATGTTTCCCAAATTAGGAAGCCCCATGTGTGGGGTGGTGAACCTGAACTATTCATAGCTTCGCATGTTTTGCAGTCAGTGCCCCTCTCTCTTGAACCATTTACTTAATCACTATGCATTTGTGTACTTTACAAATTTGGATTTTGAGCTAATATGGGGTGAATTCTGCAGGATGCCAATCACAGTGTACATGTATGATAAAGACGCTGGTGGCTTGATATCGATCGCTGAGTATGGCCAAGAATATGGTAAGGAAAACCCTATAAGAGTTCTCTACCATGGCTTTGGCCATTATGATGCATTAGATATTCCTGGAAAGAAGGGGCTTAAGTCAAGACTCTAGCAGTTTCATGCACGTTGCAAATCAAGACGAGCATATTATACTCTGTACATTTTACATTGCCCAATTGGCAATTGTTTATTTTAGTTAAACTTGAAAGAATCAATATGGTGATCAATTTTATTCTGTAACTAGAACAAGAACACTACTGGTTCCTTACTGCCTTGGCAGACAATACCGCAGGTACCTTTTTGCTTCCTGGCCTGTATTGGCATAGAGAATGTAATGTTCTGTAGAGAGTTTGGGCTAGGCTTAGCCACAAATACTTGAGACTTGTTGGCTTCAATTATATTACATGCAGTGGTGCAAAGTTAACAAAATGGCCTCAAGTTGACCCAAAAATAAAATGCCACAATGTACCATTGCGTGTAAAATGATGTTTAAATTGCTGTTACAATCTATAACATGTTATAAATATATGTATTATGTGGATGTCCATTTGCGATAAGAACCCTTGAAGGTCATATAATAGAGTCTTGTGTAAACATTCGGAAGTTCTTGAAATGAGAATTCCTCAATCTCTAATTTCTCTCGACTTCTCTCTTTTTCTATACATTTTCTTCGGTTTATAACACGTTATCGCTGAGAGCGCTCTGTCAACCGAGCCTCCTTCTTGTGTTAACCATCATCACCGTCGTCGTTCACCTTCATGGCGGGAGAAGATTTCAAATTGCTCAAAAGGAGGCGTTTGGTGAGAAATTGATTTTTGATCGGTGATTATGCGATTTCTTCACTCCGGTATGTTTTCTATTAAAGTTTTGATTGTTGATTTTTAATAATATGATTCCCGAGAGGATGAAGAAGGTTGAAAGTCGAGTTCGGGCGAAGAAGAAGAAAGGAAGAATTTTTCGAAAAAAAAAATTGTGGGTTCCATGTCTTTTTATATTATAATATTATATTTAAAAAAGGATGAAAGCGGTGATCGGTGGCTGAATTCCGTGGGAGTTGAAAAAAAATGCTCCTGGACTCCACATGTTTTTTTATTATTTTATTATATTTAAATAATTATTACTATTTATATTATATTATAAAATATATATTATTTAAATAAAGTACTATTAATCAATCATGCACATTAAACTGTCGGGGAAAAAAAAATATAGTTGCGATTTCTTTTTATTGTTTTAATTTGAGATTAATTATTTTATTTTTATAGCTAACATATTTATGTTATAGCATTTATTTTTAGTTATTGTTGCTAATCATATTTATGTTTAAGCTTTATTCAACATTTTATTTTTATTATTGCTAACTTATTTATATTTAAGTATTTATTTTTATGTTAGCGTTTATTTATATTTTATAATTATTATTAATTTGACACCTACTTTTTGGGTTAAACCTCCTAACCTAGGAGTCTAGATTTAATATTTAGCAATTTACTTCTATATTCTTGACATATTTATGATTCAGCAATTTACTTTTATGTTACTAACATAACTTTTATTTTTATGTTATTAACATAACATTAACATTTACTTTTATGTTATGTTTGCTAACATAACATTTATGTTATTGTCTCTAACATAACATTTACTTTTATGTTATCTAATATAACATTTACTTTTATGTTTGCTAACATAACTTTTACATTTATGTTATTGTTTCTAACATAACATTTATTGTTTATGTTTAATTTATTATTTGTCATTTTATTATTATTATTTTCATTATTATTATTATTAGTATATTTCTTATTATATGATCAGACGTCATATATAATGGCTTTAAACCATATATATAAGTTTATCCCCGAAGATAAACAATTTAAAACATATTGTGATATGAAATAAAAGTTGTAAAGCTAGAAGAAGCGTAATTTAGACAAGCCAATGAGAAGCGTAAATTGTCAAGAAGCCAAGAAGAGCGTAATTTGGCGCGAAGCCAAATGATAATTTGGCCGATCTTGTGAGACATATTGGCGAAGCAAAGAGATAAATTTGCGCAGGTTATGAGACATGGCACGATCCATAATTTTTGTATGGTGTCATTTGGCATTAATGGGAATGTATGACCACCGTAGAAGATGGTTGTTCTTCTAAAAGTTTATTATATATGGGAATATTCAATTTGCTCCCAAGTAGCGATATTGTGAAAAAATCAAGAAATATTTTGATTTAATTTCTTGATCAAACAAAACATTGAGTTTTTGTTTTATGGATCATGAATTTCTTCCAACAGAATGAACTACATTCCCGTAAGTGAATGTAGTAATGAATTAATTGTGGTTGTGGATATGTGTGTAAATTTGTTTACATATGGACGTGGTTGTAATTATGGTGGTTCAAATTCTCACCTAAAGTGAGGAAAGATTATTGATAAGAACCATAATAAGAGATATTATTGGGTATAATAAACATGATAGTAATTCATGTTATTGTTGTGGTGGCAAGGTCATTAGTTTTGTATTTATTATATCCATAATATATTTGTTAAAGGTCAAATATTTGATATAAATTATCGATAAGATAATTATTATATGTAAATCGACCTCAAAATCAATTTCAAAAGTATGAGGCGTTGATTTTCGGAAAATATGACCAATTTGGAATTTTAAATATTTGGGTATTATTTTATAATTTTACGTGGTAGTAAAATAATATTCATAGAATTTGGGGTCAAGTTATGTAATTTTTCCCAAAACAAATTTTTCAATCTTACGTGAAGGCGGGAGAAATTTTTGGCCTACCCACATTTTTATATTATTTTATGAATAGTATTTACTATTCACGAAAAAAAAAATCGATATTTTTGAATGGCGTATAAGCCATAATATTATGTTTTTATGGCAAAGTAGTCATAATATTATGATTTTATGACAAGGAAATTTATCATTTTTATTGCCATAAACTTATTATTTGATGTTTAAGAAATTTATCAATTTCTATAATTGTTCTTTTATAAAAGAACAATATTGGTTTAAAGAAATGGCGTAAGAAAATTTTATAAATTATTATATAAAGACGCGAAAGTATATGTATCAAATATTGAATGATACAAAAGAGTTTTAAGTTATTGTCTTAAAGACAAATATTTTGCATAGAAATTATGCCACATGAGTAATAATTTTAAAGGCTAATAGTCTTGGAGACTAATTAAGCATAGTTTACCCACTTCATTTGAAAGACCAATGTTCGGTATATATTGGTAGTATAAATTTGTTTTAAGGCTCGCCTAAAGAACTTAATGTATTGTTCTTGAAGGAACAAAATTATCGATTAAATATGTTTTATTCTACCAAATATGAAAGAAACTTGTTGAGTTTCAAAGATATCTACAGAAATGGATATCATATAGAAAGGTATTGAACCACATGCTCATTGTAAACCAGAAGTTTACAATATGACCAGTGAGGTCATAAGTGATTAATAAAGATATGAAAAATTATTGAGAATTCATATCTTAATGTGTCAACAAATATTATAAATTCATGACCAACAACAAGAAAAATTGAAAATGAATCTTCATTTTTCTAGAGCGATCTGAGGAGGAGATATTTGAGATATTTTCCATCGGTGTGCGAAGTGCACTGTAGCACTATTATAATGCACTAATATAGTCCTCAAAGGAGGATAAGAATATATGATGGGTGTTAATTTCATTTGATAATGAATAAAAGGATTTGAAAGTGAAAACCCACATTTGATTGAAATCATAAATGTTTGTGAAGTATTTTTAAAGGACTCACGGCTTGGGGAGATTTCTAGAATACAAGTGTGAGTGAAATTTTGAAGAATTATATACTTCATACATTAAGCCTCTTATGAAGAACAAAGTCCATGAATTTTAAGGGAATGTTACGTCTCACTGAGGGGAGATTGTTAGTATGCGGTGTGAGCTAATTTGTAGAAAGTCATACTCATACTTCCCACATAATGACAAATATGATCTCCCGAAAATGAATGATAAATTATGATTGTGGATCATAATGTTACGATGTAAATTTTGAGATGAGATATATGTTACGATAAACTAGAAGTTTACTATTTGTTGGCATGACTTGTTTGATCATCCAAGTCATATATAATACAAATAAGAATTTGTATTGACATCCATTGAAGAATCAAAAATTAACTACATGAATAATAGTCATTTGTTCTCAAATATAGATGACTATGAAAATGTCATAGGTCATAATTGGTAATAATGGATCTCTCGAAATATATCAAACAGATTTATATGGGCCCATTGAAATAACATGTAAACCATAGATGCATCTATAAGATGGTTACATGTGAGATTATTTGCTTGCAACATGATGTTTACGAAATAATTGCAACATGAAGTTTGCAAAAGAGATTGCAATATGAAGTTTGAAATAATGTTTGATGTTTGAATAAATTAAGCGCGCAATTTTCCGATGATATGATTTAAGAATCATAATTAAAGCATCCATAAATAAATTTGGATGAATGCTTATGAGAACAAAATTTGATGTTAGTATATTTGATGTTATATAGCAGTGCTTATATAAGCCAACAGAATTCTCCCGGTAAAAATGGCTTTTGGTCAGAAGCTAAAAAAAAAATTCCATCTTAAAATGGTTGAATGTGCAATGATTATAAATCCACCACAATGCACATAGATGGATATAGAAAGAAATTTTAGATAAATGTTGTATAAGTACCTTCTATTTCTTGTTTGTCTCTATATGAAATAGTAAGATATTTCTAAAGGAAACAAATGGACGTAGGAGACTTATCTTTGCATAATTAGTCAATTGTCGTTTGACATTGTTTTCTTACCATGAGGGGAGAAATTGAATAGCTGGAAAAGTGAATACATGATATGCATTATAGCATTGTATATATCCTCGAATAAGTAGTATGAATCGAAGTTCATCGACATGTATTCATGAATTATTTGCCGATTATATTACTGACCTAAATGAGATTTATGGAATCTCATACTCCACCTGAAAATGCTCCAATCTGTATAAATATGAATGTAGCATGCTCGAAGCATGAGAAATTATTCGGTTCCAATTTTAAATGTTATGGATAAATTGGAGCAATAATTATGATGATCATATTAAGGAGGTAGATACTTTCGAAAGAGTATCGAGACATAACTAATTGCAAAAACCTCAAAGAGAGGTTCAGGTACCTGAATAATATTGATATTGATAAGTTATGTCGAATTGGAACCGAAAAGATAAAGTTGTCGACAACAATTTTGAAAGATAATATCACGTGATCAAATGAGGATATTATATAAAGATATGTCACAAGAAATTGACATATAGATGATTGGCCAAAAGGTTAAGTGAAATTGAAAAGAGACGCCAATATAATCATATTATGATAAGTTATGGACCGAAGTCCAAATTGGGATGATTTTATATGAAAATAAACATTATCACAAGGTTAAATATGATTATGATGTGATTTTGCGGTGGATACTATTTTATTAATCCTTTATGAATGAAAGAAAAATTATCGGATATTGATACCTTTGAAGATGTCTTGTCAAAAAGTCTAGTAGCACACATGTTATGGTCCCAGGAGGTTATGGTATGTTTAAGGTGCTCTTTAATGTGCTTCCACTCTTAGGATGGTTATTGAGAACAATAAAGGGGGAGAAGTTTTTGTATGACTGTTCAGTATATGTTGAAAGAAGGGTATAAAGAAAGTAAATCAATATGAAATGAAAAGATCTAGATGTGAATCAAGTCATGTTGATGAAATCTTCATACCTTTTTATTTATTTATTTTTGTTTATTATTGATTTTATATGAATAAGTCATATCCATTATATATTTAAATTATTTGCCATAAAGAACAATTTCGACCTCAAGCAAAGAAGTTGAAGAAGGGCAATATCATGTTTATTAACATGAGATAATTCTTCACCAACACAAAAGACAGTGGTAGTAATGTAGTCATCAGGGGGAGTAAATATGATGTAATTTAGAAATACAAGTTGATGTCACCTTTTTTCCCTTATCTAGGTTTTGTCCCACCTCAGTTTTCCTAAAAGGTTTTTAATGAGCGCATTAGAATATCGATGTAATTAAGAGGGGAGCGTATACACGTTGTACTCTTTTTCCCTTATCTAGGTTTTTGTCCCACGGGTTTTCCTAGAAAGGTTTTTAATGAGGCAACATAAAAAAGTGTATCGATGGATGATGTACTCTTTTCTTTAGCTAGGTTTTATCCCACCGGGTTTTCCTAGTTAAAGTTTTTAATGAGGCATATTCATAATGGACATCCAAGTGGGGAGTGTTATAAATATATGTATTATGTGGATGTCCCATTGCGTAAGTAACCCTTGAAGGTCTATAAATAGAGGTCTTGTGTAAACATTCGGGAAGTTACTTGAAATGAAATTCCTCAATCTCTCTGAATTTCTCTCTGACTTCTCTCTACTTTTCTATACATTTTCTTCAGTTTTATAACATAACAATGATTATAGATATGAATTTGTATTACTTCCTTACGGTGATACCTTTGATGTCTTGTGGGGTTATGGTCCCAGGAGGTTATGGTATGTACTCTGCTTTCGTGGCAAACTGTTCAGTTGTGTGCGGAAAGGCTGAAATCACATGCTTCATACCTTTTTATTTATTTATTATTATTAGAGCAAATACCTAATTTAGTCCCTGGAAAAAAATACGGACACCTTTTTGGTCCCTCAATAAAAATAACTCGTCCCGTCATCCCTGGGAAATCAAAAATCATCCCACGTTAGTCCTTCCGTCAGTTAGCTCCTAACGGCGTCACTAATCTGCGTGCGCGACGTGTAACGTGAGTTGCTGACGTCACATGCCACGGAGGAAGGCCAAAATAGTAAATACCCAATTGGGTCCCTGGAAAAAGTACGGACACCTTTTTGCTCCCTCAATAAAAATAACTCGTCCCGTCATCCCTGGGAAATCAAAAATCATCTCACGTTAGTCCTTCCGTCAGTTAGCTCCTAACGGCGTCACTAATGTTGCTGACGTGTAACGTGAGTTGTTCCACTCACATGCCACGGAGGAAGGCCAAAACGACATCGTCCCCACTTGTCACCATCTTCACTCCTCAGCAACCCACGGAGGAAGGTCATGCGTTTTGCATCTGCAGAGGCAACTTCCAAATCCCCAATGAAAAACGTAAGGACTAACTCTCGCTCAAAGAACCCATTTGCGGAGGCTAAGTACTATTGCAAACTCTGCTCCCTCTTGATTTGCCTATTGCTTTGTTTTCTTGGTGGGATTATGATAAATTTTCACCCAATTATGTGTTTTCCCTACATTGGTCATCCGAAATGGTTTATTCTTCATTTTGTTAATTCTGCATATCATCTAAGTTAAGGCTACCAGATCTGAAATGGGTATATTCTTCAATTATATCAATGAGATATAAATGCATAAAAGGTCACTTCATTCAAAGTGTTGTTTCTGGTTCTTACTCCTTGATTTACATCACCTATTACTTGGTCCAAAGGATGATTCCTTATGAAATTCCAAGCTCTAGGGTGAGACTGATCAAGATTTTCAATATTATTTTGAGGATCAGCCTCAAAAACATTTTCGTGGTTTTTCAATAGATCGGGAGTAGTTTTTGAAAAGAATTGATTTTTGAAAACATTTTCCTCATCATCATCCAAGGATTTATCGTTTTGGATTCACGTAAAAACAACATGCATAGACTCTTCAACAATTTGAGTACGAGTATTAAAAACTCTATAAGCTTTACTCCTATTTGAATATCCTAAAAATATACCTTCATCCGCTTTGAGATCGAACTTTCCCAAATTGTCCTTACCATTATTGTGGATGAAGCACTTACATCCGAAAACATGCAGATGAACCAAGTTTGGCTTTCTTCCCTTGTACAACTCATAGGGAGTTTTGCTCAACTTCTTCCGGAGATATGCCCGATTTGAGATGTAGCAAGCCGTACTCATTGTATCAGCCCAGAACACTTGAGAAGTGTTGTTCTCATTTAGCATTGCTCTTGCCATCTCGTAAGGACTCGATTCTTCCTTTCTACAACACCATTTTGTTGAGAAGTCCTTGGGGCTGAGAAGTTGTGATCTATACCATTGTTGTCACAGAACTCGGCAAATGCATGGTTTTCGAATTCTCCTCCATGATCGATTCGATTCGAGTTTTGACCGCTAAATTGATACATTTAGGTCGAAACAAATTGATACAAAGATGTTTTTGAGGTTCAAGATTGTTGTGATCGAGTTAGAGTGTAAGTATATTAAACCTTAATTAATATATGTTCTTCCTCTTCCCATTAACATAAGGCAAACAGACTTGATTTTCCAGGAATGACGGGAGGAGTTATTTTTATTGAGGGACCAAAAAGGTGTCCGTACTTTTTTCCACTGACCAAATTGGGTATTTACTATTTTGGCCTTCCTCCGTGGCATGTGACGTCGCAACTCACGTTACACATCATCCAGACCCAAGTGACGCGACGTTAGGAGCTAACTGACGGAAGGACTAACGTGGTATGACTTTTGATTTCCCAGGGATGACGGGACGAGTTATTTTTATTGAGGGACCAAAAAGGTGTCTGTATTTTTTTCCAGGGACCAAATTGGGTATTTACTCTTATTATTAATTAATTAATTAATTTTGTAGTGGTTGCTGCTTCATAACTTTTTAGAAAATGGGCTTTTGAGGTGGGCCCTCAAAGCATCAAAGTGCTCAAAATTATTGTTAGTTGGTCTTTCGGTGAAAGTTAGAATAGTTAATGCCGGGTGGCCCTAGTGTTGATTCCTGTTCTTATCACCTTTTTTTCTCCCTTTTACTTACCCCATTGGCTTCTAATGAACCTTCCACTTTGAACTTCCTGTGGTCGAATGTTATTAAATTGTTAGAGATCTGTGACAATACTAACTAACAATAATAGCAGTTGGAGAGGGGGAAAAATCATGGCTTGCCATGAGATACTGATTCTGTAACCTAACTCCAGCAACAATCATAAGGGCTGGGAAAGCCTTGGATCCAAATGGGTCACGGGTCATTAGCGAATTAGTTATACTTTGATTTAAATAAGATTGCAATCATGTTCACAAATCTTTGTCAAATGTAAAGTAGAACCAGTAGAGTTTAGGCTAGGCAACATTTTTTTTACCTACTTGGCCTATAAGAAAACGTTGGGATTTTTAGCTCATAAATTGTGGGAGGGATCAAGGAGAGCACGTGACCCAAAGATAATTCTTACCATTTTGAATGAAAGAAGCAGTCGCTGGATCCGTGAAGCATTTTATTTCATTTGTTTGTTTTTTTGTTTTTCTTTTGGGTCTGAGACGGAAGCAGTGTTGTTTAGTGGCTAAACTGAAAAAGTGAAACGAAGTTCACAACTCACAAGCATGTTGTCCTTGTTATATGATTTTCTGACACCACGCCCCATTTTGAGATTTTTTTTAAAACAGAATAGAAATCACTAGAGAACAAATCAAGTTGCCACTAATGACATTTTGAACTTTGAATCAACAGTAGTAGACAATCTAACTTTTACAAGTTAAAGATGGAATAAATGTCATATTGAAAATGTGATTTATATTTGAATTAATAGTGGTAAAAGCCAATCTATATAGTAAAAAGCAGGTTTTAATGACTTCTTCTTAAAAATATCTTTCTTCCTGAAATTCCATATAAAAAAATATCAACTCAAATATTTCATTTTAAACAGCCCTCCATTTATATCTCAATCTGATGCCGCAGATAGCGGATTTTTGTCAAATATTTTCTTGGCCCTTTTTAGCCCGCAAATTTAGTGCTATTTTTTTTTAAAAAAAAAAAAAAGATAAAGCCTTTTTCTTTCAAAAACTAATATGTCTTTCAGCCCCATAAAGTGGCAGGTGTTTATATTTTATATAGAGACTTTTGGGAATTTTTCATCTTGATCTTGTTAAATATGGAAGATTGTTGAGAACTACCCCAATAAAACCGGGCAATAATCGAATATAACCCAATTATATAGTCAAATAAAAAATTATTACATTCAGTTAAAAGCATTTATGGAAAATCAAAGTTATATTTGACATGTATCTATCTAATGAGAAATACTCCGTACTAACTTTTTTTGGGGCCAACTCGTATACCTCCTATGGAATAACTAAACTCATTTACAGCCTGTTGGAGTGTACTTGGTCTTGAACACTATTGGGATACCCAGAGTTTGAGTTAAAACTTGATGATAGAATGGTCCGAAAAATTCAAACTGGAAACCCCACCTCGAAAATACCCCTGCGACAAAATTCAAATGCTAAGCCATCTTCTTCGTCTTGAACCCCGCAGTCTGCAATCCCAGACACTCTGGTTCTAAATATACGTTACAACATGATCCTTTAACATTCCCAGCCCTTTTATTTTAATCCCCACTAGGAGGCTGGAAATGGAAATGCATCTTCCTCTCCACATAGCTTCCTTTCTCCTCTGCTTCTTAGCTTCCTCCACCTCCTCATTGAACTCCGATGGTCTCTCTCTACTCGCTCTCAAAGCCGCCATTGACTCTGACCCTTCCGGATTTCTCAACTCGTGGTCCGACTCTGACTCCACCCCATGTCGATGGCCTGGTGTCGCCTGTGCCCATGACCGAGTCACCCAGCTGGCTCTTCCCAACAAAGGCCTTACCGGTTACATCCCATCTGAACTCGGTTTGCTCGACTCGCTCAGGAAACTCAGTCTTTCGCATAATAACTTCTCCAACGCCATTCCTTCCCGCCTGTTCAATGCGACCGGCCTCGTCGTTTTAGACCTCTCTCATAATCTCCTCTCTGGACCCATTCCAACTGAGATCAGGTTTCTCAAATCACTCAGACATTTGGATTTATCCTCAAATTCCCTTAATGGCTCTCTCCCTCAAGCTCTATCCGAGCTCACTAACCTCGTCGGAAACTTGAATCTATCTTACAATCACTTCACCGGTGGGATCCCGGAGTCTTTCAGCCGACTCCCTGTGATTGTCAGTTTGGATCTCCAGAACAACAATCTGACAGGCAAAATCCCTCAAGTAGGTTCGTTGCTAAACCAGGGTCCTACAGCTTTCTCCAGTAACCCCGGGCTCTGTGGGTTCCCTTTGCAGAATGCCTGCCCAGAAGCTCAGAATCCGGAGAATTACCCAAGCACCGAAGACCCTGAGAACCCAAAAACCGTTTACCCTGGCTTTCCAACGGGATTTCAAGAAGCGAAGGCGAAAGAGCGAGGTCTTTCCGTCATTGTCTCTATAATATTTGGCGTCTCATTGGTAGCAGGGGCCATTTCGTTGTCAGTGTGGCTGTTGCGCAGACGACGGACGGTTGATTTAGGCAAGTTAGGGAAGCAAAAATTAGACAATGAGGCCGACGAAGAAGGAGGTGAAGGGCAAAAGGGTAAATTCGTGATCGTAGATGAAGGGTTTAGTCTGGAACTAGAGGATTTATTAAGGGCATCCGCATATGTGGTTGGGAAGAGCAAGAGTGGGATAGTATATAAGGTGGTGGCTGTAGGGAAAGGGTCGGGCCCGGCGGCGACCGTGGTGGCCGTCCGGCGGTTGAGTGAGGGTGATGCCACGTGGAAGCTCAAGGAGTTCGAGGCTGAAGTGGAGACCATTGGGAGGGTCAACCACCCCAACATCGTCCGGTTAAGAGCATATTACTATGCAAGTGATGAAAAATTAATCATCACTGATTTCATCCGCAATGGAAGCTTGCACACTGCACTTCATGGTACCAATTTTTTCTGCCGTTGTTTGTTTATTTTTTATAACGCTGGTTCTCTCTTAATTGAATCATTAAACTTTTTTCGGCCAATAATTATCTTGCTTTACTATATATGTGCTATATGTCAATATGTGTGAAGTGAGAGATCATTTTTTGTTACCCTAGATTAAACGTTCTGGGAAGTTTAGCTAGCCGTACATGACTATATGGAATGAAACTTTAGTTTAATTATCATGGGCTCATTGTTGGTTTGGTCTTGCTACTCATTATGACTATTCATGCACGATGGTCACGCCATGAGGTCAATCATGAATTCAAATTCCACTTTTTACTTTTAAGAGTTAATAATGTGGTCATGTGATTGTTATCATGATTGTTTGTAAATGTGGAGGAGCTGCTGAATTCAATCTGTTTTCATAATCACTTTCTGGTTTCTTCTTTGTTGCGCACTGCATATTTTGAGCCATCGGTCATCTTGTCCTTGAATGAATATTTGCCTCTTCACATGAGATTCGAGTCTCTAATAAGTGGCTGTTGTTCGTGATCATACAATAACATGACTTAGTGCTGTTACACCTTGGGTATCTCTGTTAAATTGACCCCTTTTTTGTGGTCCAACCTTTGTCTGGACAGTGATAAGTGCCAAAAATCTAACAATATGGTTTCGACCCCATTCTGGTCACTGGAAAAACCACGTCTCCAATGCACTCGTCTTTATTCCCTGTTGTTGATCTGCCTTAGAATGGGGACCGGTGGCGGTGGTTGTCTTGTATTGAGTGCCATGCTAGTGAACTGGTGGTCCATTAGGGTAAAAGGCTTCTGTTTTGTTTTCTTTTTACGGGAAAACCATGGGGAAAGTTAAACTCCGATGCTAATTGTCGTGAGGTCACTTTCAGCATTAACTCTCCACTTGAAAGCACTGTTTGAAACTATTTCTGCTCTATGTCTGGTGTTTTTCCGTTGCAGGTGGGCCTTCCAATCCTTTGCCGCCATTAACATGTGCAGCGAGGTTAAAGATTGCTCAAGGAGCTGCAAGGGGTTTAATGTACATACACGAGTTCAGTGGTCGAAAATACGTGCATGGCAACCTTAAATCAACAAAAATCTTGCTGGACGATGAACTCAATCCTTTCTTATCTGGTTTTGGACTTACTCGTCTCATGTCGAGTTGCTCAAAGTCCACAACAATGGCACCAAAGCGACAGAATTCAAAGCAGTCAATTGCAACCTCTGCAATGGCAGCTTCCCAAAACAACCACTTGGCACCAGAGGTGCGCATGAGCGGAGGCAAATATACTCAGAAATGTGATGTGTATTCTTTTGGGATAGTCCTGTTAGAACTACTAACAGGACGGAGGCCAGATTCAGGATCAGATAATGAGGGTGAGGTACTGGAGAGTTTTGTGAGGCAAGCATTCAGGGAAGAGAAGCCCTTGTGCGAGATTATAGACCCGGCACTTCTGTCTGAAGTGTATGCTAAAAAACAGGTAGTAGCAGCATTTCATCTTGCACTCAACTGCACAGAACATGACGCAGAGTTGCGACCGAGAATGAGAACCGTGTCGGAGAGCCTTGATCGGATCAAGGCACCGTGAGAAAGGGGAGAGAATCACTGGGAAATGTTTTGGTTAGGGTGGTTGGGTTTTGAGGTGTGATTGGGTGTTGAATTTGTAAGATGCTTGGACTTAGGAGTAGGAGCAGCCAGATGTCGTACCTTGTGTTTCATAGTGTATTTTGTTAAGAAAGCCAATGCAATGCATGGCCTGTGTTATAGTGAAAGCAGTGGAGACTGGAAATTGCGTATATTTCATTTTTTTGTTCGTGATTTTGAATTTGAAACTGCAGGGCGACGCCATGGGAGCTGAAAAATCGTCCCTTCAACGCGGACTCTGACAGTAAATCAGTCAAGTGGCTTGCTTGATCATGAATCAACCCCGCACCCCGAGTCCCCGGCCATGAGGCCTGGTCGGCTGATGGTAAGGGTATGTTTGGCATGAGGGATTTGAAGTGGAGGGGAAGGATGGAAAAAAATTTAGATGGGTTTAAAAATATTTGAGAAGTGAGGATTTAAACTTTTAGTAAAAGAAAATATGTAAAATAAAAGAGTAAGAAAAATTAATTAGAATTTTTTAATACTAACCCTGTTTTTTTTAATTATTTCCAATCCAACTCAAAAAAAATTTCCTCCTTTCATTTTCCCTCCCTTTACCTCAAACCAAACAAGGCATTAGTAAGTAAATGGGGGCCCAACATATTTGAATGGGCATAGAAAAAAGGAGAGAATCCCAAAATGGCCCATATGCTTCATCGCCCAGATAAAATTAGGCTGTTCATGTTTTTTTTAGTAAAGTTCTTTAGCTATAAAATAAAAAAAATAGAGTTCTTTAGCCAAAAAAAAAAAAAAAAAAAAAGAGTTAAGGGTCAATTTTGCGTCGGAAATTTTCAAAAAAATGTCACTGGGCAATTTTGCTCCGAAAATTTTAAAATGGGAGCAATTTTGTCCTACCCACTATCTCAATTAATTTTGACTAATAATTAATCAAATATCTTTGAAATGAGAATCCATATGTTATCTATATCATTTTTTTTAATGTATAAATTTGCTCCAAAAGTTTTAAATCTAACTTTAAAAAAAAAAAAAGTATATGACACGCGGACTTCTCTAGAAAATTTGCAATTTAACAAAAATGACAGATATGATCATGGGCCGCGGAACGCGAAAATCCGGATTAATCGAGCAAAACCACTGTGAGCCGGGTGGGATACCAAAAGAAAATGACAGATGACACATGGATTAATTTCAAGTATTTTTGGTTAACTAACAATTAAAATCAATTGAAATAATGGCTAGGGCAAAATTGCCCCCAAAAAATTTTCATGATAAAATTATATTTCGGTAAAAAATTCCAAGACAAATTTAACCCTTAATCCTTTATGATATTTTATTTTTAAAATTTTAACAAGTAGCAAGTAATGGGGAAAAA